>CM042165.1:29687274-29769774 GCA_023376005.1 Doryteuthis pealeii
AGTAAATCCCAGCGAAAAAATTCTTTTGGCACGTGCTGTCAGCCCCGCCCCATTAACCTCGCCCATCTTCTCATCTTTTGCCTCCTCTCTTTAGTTATTCACTTATTTTACCAGTTATTCAGGTAAAAACGTTTATGCAGCAGATGAGAAATCCTGAAACATTTGTGAAATCTTACAAATGCATCAAATGGGTGCTGTGGATTGTAACATCAAAATATTTTGACCTTGTGCAGAAGTATTAAAAATTAAGACTTTAAATAAAGGCTAATAGTTAAATCTTGGTATGTAAATTCCCTGGACCTCAGGGAGTGTTGTGAATGTATTTTCTAGGAGGGCTGTATAGGCCGCCCCCACCTCTAGGTATGCTTGGAACATTTTGGTTTAAAATTGATTAGGAAGGTATATTGTTACCAGTAAGCAATAAAATTATCACCTACAAGAGCACCCTATCTTCTATCAAGTTTCGGTGGATTCCGTAAATTGTTGTAAAGACATTTGTAAGGAAAATAATAATTCCCCCAGTATACAAATGTGTTTCCAAAAAGCAAATACAAAATTCTTATTCATAAAAAAAAACACTTGAAAAAACACAAATGGGCACAAAATTTTTAGTAGCTTTTATATCAAATAGATAGAGACGTGATGTCGTCAAGTGATGGTCAACAACATTGTCTCGTAAACCAATTCACAAGAGGAGTTAACTAGATCTCCATAGGAAAAAAACTATACGTCTCCATATACATGTGTTTATGTATGTATGTATGTTTATGTGTGTGGTAAGAGAAAGAGAAAGTAAGAGAGAGTAAGAGAGGGAGAGCGAATTATATATATATATATATATATATATATATATATATATATATACAAGGTGTGTCAAAAAAGTATCGAGAATTTGGAGCTTTTTGGCACACCTTGTATTCTGAAAAAATAATATTTCATTCATTATTTTTTTTCAGAATACAAGGTGTGTCAAAAAAATATCAAGTTTAAAGCTGTGATTTACCAAGATAGAAATGAAGAATGAATGGAACGTTATTTTTTTTTTTTTAGAATAAAATGTGTCAAAAAATACAAAAAATCTTGATACTTTTTGACACACCTTGTATATATATATATGTATATATATATATATATATATAAGAGAGTTTTTCATAATTTGCTTGAAGCATTGTGTATGTATTGGTTAGGAGGTTGATTTAGAAGGCCATCACAATGCAGTTTGGAATAAATAAAAAATAATAATACGGTAACAATGGTGGTGTGTGTTTGACCTGTATTTTTTTTTTTATTATTTCTTGAATTTTCGGGTAATACCTCTTTATCAAAACAATTGAACTGAAAGCAGTACAGCTATGGCATTTCTTCCTAAATGAATTTTTTTTTTTTTTTGAAAATGACGTTATTTTTTAAATAACTGTATTCCCGTGTGAGCGTGAATGCGTTTATTTTATTTTTATTTTATTTTTTTTGTACGGTGGCGTATGTTGTAATGCGCGTGACATTGAAAATGCGTGTTGGCTGTGACGTTTAGACTGTATCCTAGCGCGGGATTTTGTACGTGGGTATGTGCGAATGAAAAAGTGTATTTGTGTTTTGTGACGTTTCCTGTTGGATTTTACATCAATTTAATCATTTAATATTATTAATATTATTATTATTATTAATATTATCATATTTATTTGCTTATTTACTTATTTATATCTAATTCAATTTATCTTTTTATATTTTATAATATTTTTAAATATATATTATATATATATATATATTATATATAATATAATTTATTTATTTAATTTTTTTCCTTAACAACTAGTGTGCAATGGCTTTGTTGTTTGTATGTGTGGGCGAGATGTTGGGCTATAGATTTGAGTGCGTGTTTCGTATTAGTCTTCTCGTTGTAGATTTTTCATTAGTAATTCTCCTGTGCATGTGGGTATGTGTTTTGTGTGTGTGTGCATATGTGTGCGTTGGTTGTGGGTTTATTGTATGATGAACTCTGCGCTGAGTTCACTCCTGTTATTGATCTCTGGGTGTAATCTAGCGATTAGCAAGGCCTCTTTAATTCTGAGATTACCCAAATTTTTCTCTCTCGAGCCTCTATATTGACTGTTATATTTCTTTCTGTGTTGTTGCATTTAACTAAGTGTTTACGGAAAGTGGATGCTTGTGTGTAAGTGTTCTTTGATTCTAATGTGTAGTGGTCTTTGTGGTGCTACCTATGTAAAATTGGTTACATATATTACATTTTGTGCGGTAATACCACATTCACTTCGTGGCACATACCTGTGTCGCGGATGGGACAGTTCGCTAGTGTACAACTAGTGGCCTCCTTATGGCGGCTTTTGGAGAGTTTTCTCCTGAGTGATGGTCCGTAATGGGCAAGTTGTATGTCCAGGCCCTCCTTCCGTATCGCCCTACGTATTGCTGTGGTTATAATTTTCGTTGAAATGTGGTAACCTTAAAAAACCTTCTATAGAAAATCGGCCAGCAGAGACTTGTTCGTCCACCACAAATCGGCACTCCCCTTGGGGCAAAGACTGGATACATAAAAGAACGAACTTGCCCGTATCCGAAAACAAATGCAGCAAGAAGCAGGACCAGATCACACACACCAGACAATTTATATCCACACTAAAAGACAATGGTTACCCACTTCAATCACAAAACGACTCAAGCAAACAGAATCCACAAAACACCATCTCACGTCCAATGCCTGTTTTTTTAAGGTTACCACATTTCAACGAAATATAACCACAGCAATACGTAGGGCGATACGGAAGGAGGGCCTGGACATACAACTTGCCCATTACGGACCATCACTCAGGAGAAAACTCTCCAAAAGCCGCCATAAGGAGGCCACTATATATATATATATATATATGTGTGTGTGTGTGTGTGTGTGTGTGTGTGTGCATTTAAGCATGCTATGACGCTGTACGTTAGAATATTAATTCATTCAAACACTCAAAACAAATACAGAAACACACAAGTTACTGCCTCCACATTAACTCCGAGATCTTCTGAGGCTTTTAATCCCGAAATATTAAGGAAACATAAAAATACAGGTAAATAAACAACTTCCTCGTTACTTTTTCTTTCTTCGCATTGCGATAAACGTTGAAAATCAACCTATAAACCACACACACACATATATATTATATATATATATATGCGTGTGTGTGTATTATGCTAAAACTGAGCGAATCAGTGTTTGTTTCCCTATTTAGTTTAATAACTAAAATTAAATACTAAAATATTCCTTACTTCTGTGATTGAATTATGTTTGAAAAAAATAATTTTCATTGTTTTAATTAGCAGTAATTTGCAATTAACTCACAAAGCAACCCATGTCTTACTGATCATGTGCCTATCAATTTCAATCCCTTTTATATATATCTTCATTTCCCTCGGTATCATATAATGGTGAGATCAATGAGATTAAAGCGTGAGAATAAGCCACTGCTTTGACCCCACCACCAAATCAGCAGTCGAGAGAAATCTCTGTCTCCCTGTACTACTCATACTCATGAGTTGGGGAGGGCTGGTATCGAAACAAGAACCTTGTTGTTCCTAGCCGAACACTCTACCGATTGAACTAAACCGGACGATATTTCTCTAAATATCTGTTTTATCTATGAAAAGTAACTGAACTTACTATTTTTGCATTATGTAAACGAAAAACATTTTCATCTAAAATTGCAATTCTTAAAAATTTTCCATCAAACGGACATTTTTTGAGAGTTTTGCTTCGACTGCTTGAAAATTACTGTTTGCCAAGTTTACTTTGTTTTTGTGATGAAAAATGGTTTCATTTTCAAATAAAATAGCAGGAATCAAGACAATTGTATTCTTTGAGAGAGAACTTGAGTTTACACATATTTTAGATGGCAACTAACAAATAAGAATTGAAGTTCAATCCTTGTGTTTCGCCAAAAAAACTGCTGATCAAAAAGTATTGAGACATTTTATCAAAAAGTGTCTAGAAAAAATATTGAAGTTATTTACAAACTTTTATTTTATTATAAATAAAATAATGCAAATATAATTTTACATTGGCATAACCCCATATGTCATTTTATGCAGTTTCGATAAATAACAATCTGAATTAAAATTTCTTTCAATGTTAAAACGATAAAATCCCTGAATAATTTAAATCAATTTTGATATTTTATCTCAGATAAACGATACGTTTATGGTTAATATGAAAATCTAAAATTGTAATAATAACTGTAGATTTTCATTGTCTATGATTAAAGACGATTCATGTATTTTCAAATAATTCATTGGATTTTTAAAATGTTTATTTATCACAAGAATGTCTTAATAACTGGATTTTAATAATTGAAAACAAAATGTGAAAAATATATTTAGTGGACATTTTTTAGCTATTGATATTTTTTAAAGATCATTGTCAATTGGAGCATATAGTGTTTGTATTCCTTCCCAAGATTTTGACAAATAAAACCACCATTCATCGTAATAATAATTTGTCGACACGAATAGTTTTGAGGCGAATGAATGGTTCATAAAAAGGACATGATTATTCTTATTTTGTTATTTTACTTTTTCAAAATATTATTTTTAGTAAATGAGCTCGCTAATTATTTAGTATTGACAGAGACCGTATTCACAAAGAAAAGCTTTTTGTTGTTGTCTTCTATACTTATGTACGACGCCGTATTTACATAAAATTTGGTGGATATTTAGCAAAAGTTATTAGGCACCAAACAAATAAACAGAAACATATTTTATACAATATTCTTTTTCAATATATTTTAAATAAAAGTTAATATTTTTTTCAAAATTCATTAAATAATTTGTTAAGATATTTTCGTCGAATATTATTGTTTATGACAACTTATTTTATTTTTAGGAAAAAAGATTAATACTGTTCATCTCATCTGCATAATATTGAAATACAATGGTATTTATATATTCAACCGAATAGCGATTTACAGTGTCAACAAGAAAGCTAATTTACATATTGATCATAAAAATATTATTATAATATTTTCGGTATTATTGTTTTCTAATTGTTTGGTTTTATTCTAATATATATGAGCAAAATCTCCGTCGATAAATCTCAAAAGAAATACATTAACAAAAAGAAATAACTGTAATTTTATTATTTAACGTCTAATTTGATTAGATAGTTAAAATTAGAAAAACATTACCTATGAAAGCGGGGAATGATGAGAAAACTTTGCTTCCATGCCGTTCTATTCTTTAATAATACACAATCTGATTCAAACGTAATGTTTTAATTTTACATATCAAATGCTATTTTATTATTTTTCTTTAGCTTTGCCCAATATTAGTATCACAAAATATTTACACACACATAATGCAATCGTAGGTTTAATTCTATATAGAAATCAATTAGAATAAACTGAAAATCTGTGTATCATTTTATGTTTATATAGAATATTTGATTTCTTTAAAACTTAAATACTTGCGCCATTGATCCAATTGTTTTATTTGAATTTTATATTTTTGTGGGTGTCAGTTTTTCATCCTTACATGTAAAAATTATGTAAACTATTCATCTTAAAAACAGTCATATACAAATGACGACCTACTGAAATAAAGCACTTATCATTGAACTGGTTGTTATTATCTGTTTTAAAATTTTGTCACAGTCCAGAATCCAATTGTAATGTCACAGTTCACAATCCAATTCATTTACTTTTTTTTTCGAAATCAATAAAATTGTTTCGATTGTGTTGAATAAAACCGACATAAAATTATTTCTCATCAAGAATGACAATTAATTACGATCGATTAATCAATCATAATTGTTGAAGAGTTTTGATTTTTCAGTTTCTTTTCATTCTCTATTAGGTTTACCAATAAGCTGAGACAGCTGTATCCAATATTTGCTACATTTTCTCTTTTTATAACAAAAAATATCTCAAATGTCATGGTTTAAATAGATTGATTTGTCTGCAGCTCCTAAATTATTTTGTTTCGCTTATTCACAGTGACACCGTTGTGCACATCTGTTTGTATGGTCGAATTGAAATGTTGTTGTTTAGATGAACTCAATTTTTCCCCTGGTTTCCAAATTCCTCTAATTTTCAAAACCCTTGAGAACCGTTAGAAGGATACCAACTACAATTGCTGTCACTTCCAACCTCATGTTACGAAGTTTTTCAATTCTCTAGCAAGGTCCAAGTATTTGTCTATCTGTTCGCGTTCCTTTATTTTTATTATATGGTCCTCCGCAACAACAAAATCAACGAGATGACAAGTTCTTTTTTTCCTTGATAATTACCACTAGGTCTGATCTTCGGACCGTGATTAGATGATTCATTTGTATCTCAAAATTTCTAAGAATTTTATCAGTTTTTATCATCAGATTTAACTGGTTTTTTTTCTTTTCTTTTTTTCTTGTTTTTTTGTTTTTTTTTAATTTACTAGATTACTAGACAGCAAGTCTCCATAGATTTCCAGGATTCTGGTAAGTATCCTAGCTGATTATAGTAATGTTGTGGTCCCGATTCTTCCTCTGAATTCCATTTCTCCTGTCTATTTTCCAGGTCCTAGGGGACTGTTCCAAGGACATCAACTACGATATGACTGTAACTTTTATGTTCCACAACGTTTTCTCTGGCAAGGTCCATTTATTTGGCAGATTTTTTTTTACTTTCTTTTATTTTCACTCTTTGATCCGATGGAACGTCAAAATCCACTAGATGACAAGTTCATTTTTTCTTGTTAATTAAAATCATGTCTTGTATTACTAACCGGGATTGGGTAATCCATTTATATCTTAATGTCCAATAAAATGTTATGCAATTAACTTTCCGGGACAAATTCTTATTTGTGCCTATACCATATACTATAAGGTCAAATTTCAGTATATTGCACAATGACTAGTAGATCACTCAGTCGTGCTTTCTCTTGTATTTCTTTTGTGCCCGTTTGCTGTATTCACTTATTATGTGATTAGCTGTTTTATCTATATTCCTGCATTGGTATTATCAACTTTTTACTTTGATATAATTAGTCCTTATGACATTATTTTGTGTTGTTATTAATAGAGATTCGTTTTCTCTCATTATGTTTCTCTTCTTTAGAAATGTCCAGATCATCTCATGTACAATTTCCTTAGTTTGTCACTCGAATTATCCATACAGTTGTTTTCCTTCCAATTTTTGTTTTCTAGATTTTTTTTATTGTTGTTTTCCTGTTTTGTCCTTAAGTCATTTATTTGTTGTTGTTGCAATCTAACTCTTTTTCTTATTGTTTAATATTTTGCATAGTCTTCCAGTTCCTAAATTATTGCTACCACAAAATCCTCATTGCTGACAAATTCTCTTCCCCCTTTTCTTGTTACATAGTTTATATTTTTATTCTTAATCGTTTACGCATTACACTATTAGTATCTGGTTATTTGAACTAGAGAGCAAGTAAGAACAAATCTCCTTAACAGTCCAGTACCCTTCGCAGTATTGTCAGATTTATAGTCCTTCCGATATTTTGACAAGGCACTTCGTGATTGTTCAAAGTGATCCAACAAATATATACAATAGCCACTTTTACATTTTACGATTTCTTCAGTTTTCTTTCAGTTTCATATGTCCTGCTAGAATAGCGACAGCCACTGAATAAATTATTCTTTTTACGATGAATATATATGATATTATGGTCAGAATTTAGGGTTAAGAATTTTCCACGGATATGCGAAATGCCGCAGTTTTGACATTGGGACATTTTTCCAATTTGCCCAAATCCTAAGTTTAATAAGCAGTAGATGACATGAGCAGGAAATGTTGGAATCAAATACCCGATATTTGTAAAATATTTTTGAATGTCCTTAAAACGGAAGCATGCTTTAAAGATGAATTTTATCATATAAATTCTTCTGGAAGAAAATAACATAATCTTTACGTCAGGTCTGAATTTTGTATATAAATGCTCATTTAAAATCTTTTTTTAACTGAACATTTAACCATTTTCTCTCATGGTTACTCAATTAGTTTTTTTCTTTTTATTCATTTATTGAAAGTTTGGTGCTTCAGATATACATGGAATGATTCAATGTGTGTGTGTGTGTGTGTGTGTGTGTGTGTGTGTGTGTTTCTTTTTTCTTTTTTTTAGATATTTGAAAAAAATATTACAGTAACAAAACGCTAATGTTATATTAGGTGCAAGGAATACTTTCCAGTATTCTTTTTGTTTAGCCATAGAACCTTCAATGTGTATAGGAGGGTATTTGGTGCATCCATCTCCACCACCTAGGCACAGAAATTCCACTTAATTTTCTGCCAAAAATAGAATTTCTTATTCTCATCAGTACAGATTGGGTGATTCTGTTGAATTTCAAAGTTGCAAATGATGTTTTCTGTTCTCGTGGAAAGCTTTCGTTTTATAATATGTATCTTCATAGTCAGATCCAAGTGATCTCCCAAATTTCCAGTCTATTATTATTCCTACCAAGGATTGTCTATATTATTTTGCGAAACTATTTTGAGATTCATTCAGTGATTATTATTATTTATTCTCAATTCTATAGGACTAGCTTTTTTCTAATGACTAATCAATCAGGAAATTTTCCAACGGATATTACACGCAAATTATTATTCATATGATTCAATTATATATTGGATTTCTTTTTTTTTTTTTTTTTTTTTGATAAAAGAAAAAAACTATTTTAAACGGTGAAATATTTTGAATGGAAAACGCTGCAAAAAAGCAGGAACATTTTTTATTAAATTTTAAGAACAAAAACCATAAAAAATAAATGTTTTCACTGCTTAAAATTGAAAATCATAATTTTTCCATGACAAAAAAAAAATTCCCTTTTTTTAGACTTATGATATACTTTCGTTTTTTTTTTTTAATGTTTGATATAAAATAAAACAAGTAACACGGAAAATATACATGTATGCGTGTGCATGTATCTGTTTATATTTCCATGTGCGAATGTTCATGTGTATGAGTGCGCGTACATGTGTGTATGTGTGAGGAGAAGTAGGGGAGAGTAACCCACCATATTTAGGGAAAATATCGAAAGCCAATTGAGAAAGTCGTAAAATTTGCATCACGGCACTCATTTTAAGAAGCAAATTGTAAAGGCGTCAAAGATGCAATTAAAAATGTTTTGGAATAAGAAGGATTCCCCCACTCCCATACAACTTTTTTTTTACGTTCAGTATAAGTCTTTTCGGACATATTAGAAGGAAGCTGGTCCACCCCGGACTACCACCCCTTGCATACTCGCTACTACCCACAACCCGAAAATAAATATTGTATGGAAGCGGCAAGTATAAATATATATATATATATATATATATATATATATATATATATATATATATACTTATGCACGTGTGTATGTGTGTACATACACATACAAATCCATGCACATCCGCGCATACATATAAGAAATGTGGAAAATGTCTTTTATGGTACGGCGCAACAAACATCAAAGGAAAATGGTAAGTCTTACGTCGGCAAAGTTGAAAGAAGAAGAAAAAGTTCGTTTCGTCTTATAAAAAAGACTTTTTAATCTCTCACCACCATCACTCTCCCGTTCTAAACCGGCTTCCCAGACCCACACCTCCTTCCTCACTGACCAAGGAATTCTAATTATGATGATAGAATATTCAAATGTTGAGAGGGAGAACGAAAGGAAGAAAATAAAGTAAAGATACAGTAAAAAAGAAAAGAAGAAACGAGAAAAACAAAGTAAAAGAAGAAAGGGGAAACCTTTAAAAGAAACGAAAATGTAACTAGTGGAAGTAGTTGGAGTAAACGAATAAAGAGGGGACGACTACGAAGAGGGAGAGGAAGAAGAGAGAAATCAGAGGAAAAGGAAAAGGAAATGAAAGTGAAACAAAAGGAGGAGGTTGAAATCAAAGCAGGGGGAGGTGGGAAAAGTCCAAGAGGGGAGACGGAAAAAGGCGAAGGGGAAGAAGATATGCCAGAAAAATAATTATGTTAGAAAAGAACGACGAAAGAATAGGCATATATTAGAAATAAGTGGAAACAGACAAAACTAATGAAGAAATAAATAAGCAATAAAGGAAGAGATTGACAGACAAAACTAATGAAGAAATAAGCAAGCAATAAAGGAAGATATTGAATAACGAAAAGAATGGAGGTTATCGTTTCAAAAGAACAATAATAAAAAAGATGAGAAGGAACAGACACACACACACACACACACACACACACACACACACACACACAGAGAGGCGTGATAAACAAACACATACACACATAAATACATACACTCATATACGCACATAGATCGTTGTGCGTGCATATTAGCATATTTACAAATATTTATTAAATATTGATGGTCTTAATTTCTTGGTATTTGATTCAGTCTTTTGCTAAATTCTCCCGAAAAGGGAGAAAAACATCCGTATGATTATTTCATGACAACTTGATACTTATCTAAAAGTGTGTAAGTTAAGAAGAGACAGGGAAAGTCGGGCGTCGGCGGCAGCGGCGGTGAAATGCCACCCACAGCCAAAAGGGTAGAAACCGCCACTAACGTTTGACAAATCCCTCTTAGACCACTCAAACACGATGAGTCAGAGTGAAGTACCCAGGCATCTACTATAATTATTTGGTAGATTGAAGGGCATATTCTCTTCTCCATAGTTTATTTGGAAGCGTCAGCTAGCGAATCTTAAGAAAAATCAGCTCAGTGAGGTACAAACTGGTACAACATAGCTAATCAGTAAATTGATCTGCATTCTGAGTTTGATTTCTGATCGCCTTCGTAATTAAATAAGACAAGCAATGTATATTTTTTCAACCTTCGAGCAAAGAAACACTGAAAGTTGTAAACCTTCTGGTTTCACTGCTTCTTTGCTAGAAATAAATCAATAAATTTAGAATTATTTCGTGGGTTTTGTAAAAAAAAAAAAAAAGAAGAAATAATTCTAAGTCAGTCTACTTAGCTGGGTATTTACTAGATATGAATATCATTGTGAGAAAAGAAGCAAAACAAATTGCTCAGTGAATCTGGTTAGCAAGTTCAACTATCAAGCACCAGATTTCCGGTCGAGATATCAAAGTATCCCTCCTCGAAGGGGATCATTCTGCTGTTTGTAAAAGAAACATAATAATCTTATAAACATTATTGCAGTGTTACTATGGAACAGTTGGTTGTTTCATTCGTCATCACTTCTGGTTTTGAATTTCATCTTTCTGTACTTCGTGAACTTAGAAACTGGCGTTGCATGGTCTTTCTTTTCAAGACGGAAACATTTCGAATATTTGCAAATTTCACACAAACTTTGCAATGAGTAGCAGTATATTCAATACTTACTACGTAATTATCTTTAATTTTCGGAAACGATAAAACGATGATACTAATATGTATCACCGCTTGATGTCATTGATAAAATCTTTCAAGCATTTTTTATTCGAGATTATGTGTGATGAGAATTTTAATTGTTCATTTTCAGCTCGTTGCACTACTTGGATAAGAAGAGAAAAATATTTATTTGAAATAAATTTAGTTTTGAATCTAAAATACATTTATATTGGTTAGTGTGCACTCATTGTGCCCTAGTTGATAACAAATTGACTTCATGGTATGCAATTCAAATTTAGTTGCTACATTCCAGTCTTTTGGCAAGAAAATCAATCTATTTACTCTTGTTTGCAAAGTTTCCTTAATTTTTCAGACTTTTAGTAAATTTAAGCTTTGCTTGATCTGACATTCAAGCTTCAAATTGATTTAGGTGCCTACTGTTCCGAAATGGTCACCCATCTAAGTACTGACCAGGCTCGTCTGTGCTCAATTTCGGTGACCTAACGAGAACTGGTGTTTTCAGCGTGACTTACTCTATTTTCGGGCATTTTTAGTGGCATTTCTTAGAGAAATAAAAAGAAAACTCTTTGTCGTCGTAAATTTTTGTTAAAATATTTGTTCGGGCAAACCGGGTCAGAATAAGAACAAAACGGAAACAATCTTGACATTTACTAAGCTTAGTATGACGTAAGACTACATTATTGGGATACTCAATAAAGATCGAACACACAAGAGAAATAATATCTTATAATATAATCATGTCAGCTCCCACCCTCCACATGAAGAAAAAAACAGTAGATTAAATTTTTCCTTTTATAAATGAAACAAATTTGAGAGCAAAATCAATTTCCTGTAAGAAAATATAAATACCAAAGCTCTTCAGTTACTTACAAATTTTTATAACTGTAGGGAACCCGATACAGACAGGACTAATTACTTTTTTTAGCATTGATCTGCAAAACAAGCAATGTAAGTCATTGTTCTAACTTAGGTGTCATTTACTTATAAGTACAAAGTTTTGTGTGGTACAACAAATGCTGAACGAAATGGAGAGCGAACTCATTATCTTAGTCTGCGAAGATATCTTGCTAATGATTGCAGGTATCTGACTGTCTTCTAAAGTTGAACTACTTTGAACTGTTTGAAAAGTTTCTTTTCTTTCTCATTCAACTCACATTTATAATAAACTAGCACAACCCAAGTTTACAAGTTTTTCTTAAACTGATTGTTATTAAACAACCGTTGAAATCTTTTTTTTTAAGTTGTTAATTTGTGCCATGATTCGAACTTTTTGACGTTATGCATCTGTCTGCAAAGATTTTTAGTGTTAAGTATCTATAAAATTCCGGGTTGTTAGTTTCGAACCCGAGGCTCGACGAGAGACAACATTTTAAGAAATTTAGAAACGGAAGCATTAAACACAAATATAGCAACAATAATTTCTTATAAACAAATTAAATGAATTTGGCGGTCGTTGTTACTTTTTATTCAGGGCAATCGGTTCATGTCTTCCACAAAACTAGTTGCCATGACACAGGGAATTTGCTACAAAAAAAAAGAAGGAAATTACTTCTAGCTGCCAAATGATCAAAAAGGCTCAATAGAAAATCCTATTAAAATTCTCTTCAGTGACAAAAGGCTTTATATATATATATATATATATATATATATATATATATATATATATATATATATATGTGTGTGTTGTGGTGTGTGTGTGTGTGTGTATGTGTGTGTGCGTATGTGTGTGTGTGTGTGCGTATGTGTGTGTGTGTGTGTGTGGTAGAGAGAAGGTGTGGGGACGTGTCGGCTTTGGTATGATTCATTATCAACCACTACAAGTCTCGAATATAATGGTATTATCTCCGAGATCCGCGTAGATGATCGATTTAAAATTTTCATTTTAAGCAATTTTGTTTACATTATTTTATTACTATTATTTTATTTTATGAAACCTTTGAAAAGAAATTCTTTCTTTGATTCTGGCATTAACTAACTGAAAATTCTTAGCATTCGCATACATTTTTACATGTTGCCTTTGTGTATGAACGTGGCTGAATTTGTATTTGTGTGTGTGTGTGTGTGTGTGTGTGTGTGTGTCTGACTGTGTCTGTCTGTGTCTGTGCATCTGTGTGTGTGTGTGTGTGTGTGTGTATGTGTGTGTGTATGTTTGTGTGTATGTTTGTGTGTGTATGTTTGTGTGTTTGTGCCTATTTTTGTTTGCGTGTATACTTTTGTTTGTGTGCATAATTCGTGCGCAATTCAGGTAATTTAGATGAATGTATAGCTCTAACATCTGTACATAAGTTTTAAAATCTATATGTTGCTTACATTTACAAGTGGCTAAACAAACAAAAAATACGTTTCATTGAATATGTACGTACTTATATTTCTGAGTTAATTATGGAAAACCAATTTCAGAATTCTCATGAAAAAAAAAATGGAAAAAGCCACTTAAGATCTGCTTGTGATTAAACAAAGCTGTCAGCCTTATTTGAAAACAATGTGATATTTATCATGTATGTCGCATGTATGTCGCATGAAGACGCGATGATAAATGTTAACCACGACACTGCGGTGTATATGTATAAAGATATTTACTACACCTAACTTATTCTGGTACAAGACGAACGAGATATGTGTGTATGCGTACCAGTGGTTGGATAAGTAGATCCAATGACATCGACGTTATAAATGGTCAATTGTCAAGGTTGTACATAAAAGGTCAGTAAGTGTGGCTGATTTCTTGCATTCATCTAAATACAAACATTGCTTCGGTTTTGATTGTAAACCAATCCAGATAATAAAAGCTTGGCATCGTTTTTGGCTAATGTCCAATTCTTCGGATGGGATCATTGTTAATCCAAATATCATTTTCTTTTTTCTTTTCTTTTTCTTCTTTTTCTTTTTGCATCGATACTCATTCCTGTTTAAACCTGAATCATACATTTCTGAATAAAGAGAACTTTATATATATATATATGTATATATATATATATATATATATATATATATATATATATATATAGAGAGAGAGAGAGAGAGAGAGAGAGAGAGAGAGAGAGAGAGAGAGAGAGAGAGAGAGATTACTTATACAAGGGATCTCCAAAAGAAATATACATTTTCAAAATTAAAAAAAACAATACAAAAACACAAAAACAATATCAGATTGTCAGTGAGGGTGCCAATGAATTCTCTTACTCTAAGGCAAAATCATTTTAAAACATATTTTAAGAAATCACAATATATCAACAATTAGTAAAATAAATTTAAAATAATAGGATGTTTGTGTAAACGTAACAATCCTGGTAGGCCATATTCGTTTTAGCAATGAGTTGATTAAAGTAATAAGCTTCAAGTGTTTTTTTTAGATCTGTATTATGAATATCTTAAATATTTAAAAATAAATTCTTGAAATTTGTCTCGGAAGACAACTACACGAGTTCAAATCACGTTACTTATTGAATTTATATATTTCTGTTAATTTAAACCGGTCACATTTAAGAGAACGTATAAATAGATTAAGTGAAAACAGTTGTTATATAAATTAGAGTCTGCCAATTTTGTTGTCATAGGCGTATTTTACAAAATAAATTTACCCATCCCCCGATTGAAAAAGATTTACCAAAGATCAGGGAATTATCCGTTTTTAATGAAATTTTCAGTTTTGATTCATCAATGAATTAATTTTTTCATGCATCAGTTATTTTATTTAAAAACTTTCTGATTTTTTCAGGTCACTTAACTTTGACCCCTCCCTTATTTTGGAGGCGCAAAATATTGGTGGGGTTATATACTTTTCAAACTAATTACAGTATAAATGAAAAGACAAAAGACGGAAGGTATGAATAGAAGAAAAAAATTAAGGTAGCTACTCTGGTAGAAAATAAGTTCCGAAAATCGGAAAATTAAATGTAAAAAAATTTTTTTTTAAATAAGATTTTGAAGATCTTTTTTTACTCTTTTGTTTAAGTATATAATTGCCTATTATGTTATAAGTGAAATAAATTATACATCGATATTTCTTCTGTTTAAAAGGGTGGAGGCCTAACTTTTCAATTGAGTTTTCTTCAAAAATTATTAGATAAAAAAATAAAGTAGACTAGTTATTGAATAAAATATTTATTTTTAGAATATAAAAATATGAAATTTGAAACTTAAAATTAGGCGTTTCATATTTTAAATGAATTTTATTTATTAATTAGGTATATAAATTGTTGTTTTAGACGCTAGTAATATTTATTTTAAATAATTTCGATTTATTTGCATTGAATCAGTTTAATTGAAACGATTCGGTAATTTTAAAAAATAATTCATTGATTAATAAGTCAACACAGAAATTTTTATTAAAATCAGATAATTTCCTGATTTTTGATAATTTTTTTATCAATGTCAGTGCTCCGTAGGAAAAGAGGTCACGTGATATTTTCTACCGCTCATTTTTTTTTTCTTTTTTGGTAAATAAAACCCACAAGAATTTTTTAGAACGTCATTTTTTCTGTGTATTTAGACCAAAAAGAAAAAGATATTTCATTCAAAAGTGATTAATATATCTGTACATAGTGCATTTAATGTTTATTGTTAATGGTTTCTAAGAAGAAAATATTATAAGCCTTAAAATCCTAAATAATGTGGTTCCCTTTGTTCCTAAATACATCACAAAAAAGCGTCTATGTTTTCAAAATTTTTGAGCGAAATTAATTGTTTAAAATGTATTAAAAATAAATTACATATGTAATATTATTTTGCTTTTTTTATTTTTTATTTTTACTGATGCTCATAATGTTACTTCTTTTCGACTTAGACAAAAAATTGACCTTAAATTATTTTTTTTTCATTTTTAAAATGAAAATGAGCGAAGGAATTAGCAGTGACTAATATAAGTCCTAGCGATGCCCTTGGAAATTCGATGAAAAAATATATAATATTAGTTAAAAACTGCAGCATTTTAAACTATAAATAACATTCTGAGAAAAATCGTTGTCGATTTTTATTTCAAAATTTGGTGAATCATTAGCTACGCATATAATAAAAATAAATTGAATATAATCTTATGATGATAAAAATTGAAAAAAGGATTCGGTTCGTGATAAAAGCAAATATATTTATCTTGTTTTTATGAAAAAAGGACTAGTTCACTTTTTAAGCTGATGGTCCTTCACCGGATTCAACAAGTCTCCTCAGGTCTCCAGGACTCTCCTGAGTATTCTCGCTGATTTCAACGATGCGTTTGCCTTGATGGTTTCAATTTTTCCTATTCTTTACTCATCTAACAAATTTATATTAAAATTACATTTGAATTATATATAACTTTATGTTTACTGCTTGTTTATTTGCGATTCTTGTTTAAATTGCTTTTATCTAGCAATAACTCCGCAACGATATATGTATCAGAACGAGGTATGTCGCATGGGCCAACTCAAGTTGTAGTAGTAGTCGCTGTTATTAGTGGCCGTTAGGTCAGAAACAACATACACGCAAGTTGTATAGTCACAGTGTATTTATTTCTAAGCTCGTGGGTTCTTTTTTCAGAGAGAAGGAAAGGTAGAGAGAAAGAGAGAGAGAGGGGGTACGGTCAAATTACTCTGTCATAAATAATGTTTGCTACTACTATATCGAGCCCATAGAGGGAGCTGCGAAAGGTCTCACCCGCTTCTCACGAGGCCTAGCCGAAAAGAGACCGATTTTTTTTTCTTCCGTTTCTCGTCCCGTTTCCGGTCAAAACTTTTTATTTTTAAACCTATTTCCGGGGTCAATCGTCAGTCACATTACTGGCACCCCGCTTAGTGTTTACTCTTCCACATTTTAATCTTTGTTTCTTCTTATTTCTTACCATCAGCTCCTCACTATTTGCACAGAAATAATTTTGTAACAATTACAGTTAAATTATAGATATTAAAATAAGTGTTACTAAAAATTACTAAGATAAATAAATTATCGCCAATATGTAATTATCTCGATTTTTCTTTTATCCGTTTATCAACGTTTAAAATTTGGAAGTTATTTAAATTCATTTGTCGTCGTGGTGTCTCGAATTTTAACGTTTATTTAAACCGTTTATTCATAAGAGCTATTTATTCTATCTTTATCCTTTAAACAGTTTAAAATCCTCCTCATCATCCTCATCCTCCTCCTCCTCCTCCATCATCATCATCATCATCATCATCATCATTAGCATGTCGGGCTAAATGCACAGATATCCATGACAATCTCTCGCCAACCGCCTTTATCTTGACAGGTCTTCGGCGCAGCACCCAGTATCCGCATAGAGTTGGTTAATGTAAGTCTTTATTGGACGGCTCGCACTGGCGTTTCCATGTGCTGACTTCCACTGAAGAACGTCGCTTATGAGTTCGTCTTTGCTTCTCAAGCAGTGTCCAGCATGTCTTGTTCGTCTCACTCCGATGGTTTTTATTATAGGGGGAAAGTTGTCGTGCAACTGCTTCCTTGTGGGATGTTGTATCCACGATTTGTTTAAGTTTGCACACAGCATTCTTATGCAGCTCCCATCTAGCTAATTCTCTAGGCGTTTTGTTAGGGTCCAGGTGATGTAACCCTACAGTAGAACTGATACAAGTACGGAGATATTACTACCAAGGTGAATTGTTCTACCGGCTTTAGTGGCTTGCAAGTCTAGAGATGCCTTCTTTCTATTTAAAACACATGAACTCAGTTTTATTGGAGTTCACATAGAGGCCGATGTTCCGTTCTGCCTTCTCTAGACTATGTAGCAGACATTCGGCCTGTGCAGGCGTATTTACAAGAAGTGCTAGATCATCTGCGTTGTCCGCGTCCGTAATAGAGACTATTATTGCTTCTTGCCTTTTTTTAGTGTGAGGACTTTTTCTTTTATGAAATCTAATGATGTTCGAAGTACATAGACAGGCATATTATAAATATATACGCTGCGTATCTCCTTGTAGGACTCCGGCGACTATGTCAAAGAAACCAGTGTCACCATCAGGTGAGCGTACCATCGCTTTAGTGTCTTTGTAGAGCATCATTATAGCGGTAAATGTTTCTTTGAGGAGGCCATATGCTAGAAGTATTTGCTCTATTTTCCTTATGTGTATGGAGTCAAATCCCTTGGAGAAATCTACTAAAAGCAGCATTGCTTCCTGATTCTTTGCTCGAAACCCTTCTATGATTCAATGGATAGTTAGGATCTGTGAAGCTGCTTTCTACTTTTTAGTGTTCTTAGAACTAGGTTTTTTTCCTAATGGATTTAGAGAAGAGTATTTATTTTGATATTTCTGACTCGGATGACTATATTATCGGAGGCCTTGTATGGGAATTAATGAGGGTTTGAATTAACGCCTCAAAGACAAAAATATTAGATTTTTTTTTCTTTTGGGATAGTAATTGCATTATTAAACAAGAGAAAATAAAATAAAATTGGAAAGTACAGATTTACCTTACCGTATGATTTAATAATAATCGGACCTAGTAATGAAAGAAAGCGAAAAGATAGACAAATACTTAGACATTGTCAGAGAACTGAGGAAACATTGAAACATGAAGGTGAAGGTTGTATCAATTGTGATTGGTGCCCTTGGAACGGTCGCCAAAGCTCTGGAAAAGAATTTGGGAGAATTGGAAATCAGAGGTAGAATCGGGACCATCCAAACTACAGCTGGGATCGGCTAAAATACTCAGAAGAGTCCTGGAGACCTGAGGAGACTTGCTGTCACTCAACCTCCAGTGAACCACCAGCTACGGCAGGTGTGAAAACATAATAATAATAATAATAATAATAATAATAATAATAATAATAATAATAATAATCGTCGATCCATCTACTTCCACTTCGTATAATGGACGTTCAGAAATACATATATGAATGTATATATATACTTTTCATGTCAGGTCGCTCAAAGCGCTACGGTTACTATGTAACCAAGTACTACCTGTTTCATAGTCGGGTCACCATATATATATATATATATATATATATATATATATATATATATATATAGGGAATTTATTTAGAGAGAGAAATTTTATTTTATATAATTGAAATAATCCAATTGGTTATTCCAATTGTATATATATATATATATATATATATATATATATATATATATATATATATATATATAGGCAAAAAATCGCCCTGTGTGAAAATTAACCTTTGTCACACTCTTTTGTTAAATGATGTGTACACACACGCGCGTGCGCAAACACACACACACACACACACACACACACACATATATATATATATATATATATATATATATATATATATTAATGCTAAAAGGTCGATAGAAAGTACTGTAGATAAGTATTTGATCAAATGCAAAAGTTTATATATATATATATATATATATATATATATATATATATATATATATATGTAGATAGATATGTAGATAGATAGATAGAAATAAGAAAACATTCGTACATATATATGTGTGTTCATATATGTATATTTCCACCTGTGCATGTGTGTGTGAGTGTGGGTGTGTGTGTGTTTGGTGCAACACTAGAGTGTGTTTTGTAACACTTTTCACTGAGCGCAAATATTCAACAATTAGACCAAGGGGTAACACTTTTATCCCAGGCACAGTGCATAAATACATTTATCCTAGCAGTAATTTTGACAGCTGCTAGTGTATATATATATATATATATATATATATATATATATATATATATATATATATATATATATATATATATATATAGATAGATAGATAGATAGATAGATATGAGGTAAGGTAAAAGGAAAAGTGGACAAAAATAATGACACAAACAAGTATTTTTGCCCACTTTTCCTTTTACCTTACCTCATACTGTCGGATTTTACTCCAACCCTCCTATCTTTATATATATATATATATATATATATATATATATATATATATGATTTTGTTTTTCGAAGCATTGTTGAATAAAGTATATATTATTATTTATATTTTGCTTGAAGGCAATTACAATGCGTATATCGTATAAAATTCGATAATTATAGAAAATAATCAAGCCAAGCGAACCTCGGCAAGCGATCGTGCGGCGCGTAGAACATCGTACAGACTGTTTCAACTTTATTAAGTCTCATTAGCGATGTATACTAACGGTTTCCCTCCGACAGAAATCGAAACCGGGAGTCCAGCAGGCAGAGTCAGAGACTTTACCGCTCGACCACCGCTGATGAGACTTAATAAAGTTGAAACAGTCTGTACGATGTTCTACGCGCCGCACGATCGCTTGCCGAGGTTCGCTTGGCATGATTATTTTCTATAATTATCGAATTTTATACGACATATGCATTAAGCCTTCAAGCAAATATAAATATAATAATAATAATAATAATAATAATAATAATAATATATATATATATATATATATATATATATATATATATATATATATATCAGGTCGCGATGACAGGACTAATTTCCCTGACTCTATCACGGTCATTGCTCCTAGCAGGCCTTTCACACGGCATCCAGTTTCCGCATGGAGCTGATCGATCTATGTTTTTGTTGATCAGTGTATTTTGGTGTGTCCATGTGCAGGTGTTCACAGAACTGAAATCCTGATTTGGGTTTTCCTTTCCCTTTCGGGCTAATGCATAGAGGAAAGACATGAATCCCCCCCTCTTCTACTCCCCAGCTAAACAGTCAGGCAGACAAGATTCTTTAGTCAACCAGTCTAGGAAAAGAAAAAAATAAATTAACGATCAGAGCAGACGGCTTCAAGCTAGCACTTCATCTCATAAAAACCTACTTATTATGAAACCATGGCACCGTTCATACTACGTGGTGTAGCTGTGGCCATTCAAAAGTGCGGGACATTTACAGGAAACACCATTATGTATATACGTTACCACTTATACACACACATACACACGCACACAACACACACACACACACAATATATATATATATATATATATATATATATATATATATATATATATATATATATATATATATATATATATTCTCGATTTTCTCGAACAGATTCGGCTTGTTAATAACAACTTCAAAGTTAAGTAATTATCCGAAATTAATGAGGCTTTCGATTGCACTGATGTGAAGAATTCCCACAGGGTCATTAGAATGGCCCTCAAATACCGACATACAACTATGGTGAAAAGAAGTATTATCAATATGTGCAGTACTACTCTACTCATAGTCCTGCTATTTATTGTAACTGATGTAGTTGGAGTAGTAGTAGTTTTCCTTTTTATCTGCACACACACACACACACACACACACACACACATATATATATATATATATATATATATATATATATATATATATATATATGACGTTCACTATGGAAGAGGAGAATAACAATGTTGCCTTTTTAATGGCGTTTTCGAGAAAAGTATTTCTTTCTAATGTATATTGAAAGCCCACCTTACAGAGTTATAAATTAGTTGGGATTCTTTTGCTCTTAAACCTAGGAAAATCTATCCTGTCAAATGCCTTACTCATCGGGCAATAATTATTTGTTCTGATAGCAAGATTGAAGTAGAGCTTAATGAAGTCACTGACTTAAAAGATTTTATTTTTCATTTTTACAATATTTTTTTTACAATGTGTTTAATTACGTGATGAGTGTATGTGTGTGTATGTTTATGTGAAATATATATATATGAGTGTGATATATGAGTGTATATATATATATATATATATATATATATATATATATATATATATATATATATATATATATATATATATATATGCTTATGCACACATACATCATAGTTTGGCTTCACGAACAAAGATTTTATGAGTAGGTTCTATCTGTCACAAATCTGCTGATATTGATGCTACCCTTTTTATGGTTAATGGAGAGGTCAATAAACGTTGGATTTTTGGTAGACGATAGGTTTTTATCTTCAACTAGTCCAGTGCAGATGAATATTTTGCACCATAACTTTATTCACGAGAAATCTTGAAAATTTCAAGATTCACAGTGAAGTCCTCTAGTGCATAACATAACAAAGATTCAAAGGTTGCCTTGAAAGATGACTCAAGATTATAATAATAATAATAAAAAAATTCTTTGCATTCATTCATTCATTCATTGGCAATTCAGTCTCGAAAGACTATGATAAAAGTTTTTGTGCCCCTGAAGTTGCAGCGCCTCCTGTGACTATGAAGTCCTATGTTTGAGAAACATTCTCGACCACAGATTTTGCATTTGTAGGTTGTCCCTGTAGATGATGTTCCGATGCTTTGTTGCCATTGCTTTCTTATGGACCTCTTAGCTTCATGATGTTGTATCAGGGTGACTATATTATTATTATTATTATTATTATTATTATTATTATTATAATAATAAAAAAAATTCTTTGCATTAGCGTTTAAGGATAAGCATCTTGGATTGGTGAAATTATGAATAATTTCCAGTTTAATGGAATCAATGGAGATGCAAAGTTAGTAGACCTTCTTTCGAATAGAAGATCACAATTTTTAAAAACATTTTCTGACTTCCAAGCCAATAATTTTATAAGGATTCATCTTGCGTGATTAACTTTGAGTGGCCATCAGCAGCACCCATGAACAGAAGCTGTCTAATATACGAGGGCAAATATTCACTTTATGTTCATGATCAATATGCTCTTTCAACATCATGCAAAAAAATACTGGATAATATGAGGACAAGAATGCCATATTGCTTTGCGCCTTCAGCAATTGAGAGATAATTTAGGAAGCAGCTGTCATATCTGACTTGACCGACCTGTATATTAAGGAGTTAGAAAATGATGGTAAGAAATGTTGGAGGTCAAACAAAATTATCTAATATTAACAGGTTAATCGCTGTTGTTACGTCAACTAAGGCGATTTCCAATATTTTGTTTTGTTCTTTTCTTGGATCTGTCCTAAAACAAAAATCAAATCGTTTGTATTTCGATCAGCTTTCGAAACTACACTAGCTCTAACGTGGTTCAGAATAGAATCCTTTTCATTGTCCAATTCCAACTCGAATGTTCAATACAGACGGACTGTTGATCAAATAAAAACCATATAGTCTCTTTTAATGATTGATCAAAAACAAGACACTGCATCTGTACAACATTGGGTTATTTCGGTGATACTCATTTCCATCACTCATTTTTTACAATGCTGAGCTGGCGTTAAATGATGTTGCATATTTGACGAAAAATAGCTTTCCTATGTGGAGATCGTTGAAATGATATGTGCCTGTTGTGCGAACAGAATGTTCTGAATATTTCTGTTATTTTTATTATCCCGCTGTCGTTTTCTAGCCGAGGTAAAAACCGAGAAATATTTTAGAGGTTTCAAGAATGGCAGATATGATATATTCCCAGACAACTTCGAGAAATGAGACTTCTGGACATCTTCCAGTTTTGGTTTGAAATGGAACCTGAGCTTACAGCAGACAATGCAGTACTCCGTGAAACACACTGCACAGGATATAACTCTCGTCGTGTGATTGATGTATTTTACGTCCCCCTAGCACCCCAGCGACTGTAGACAGAAAGAGACAGAAAGTGCTTTGAATGAGAACACATACACGTGTCTTTTTGTGCTGAAATGAAATGTTCATGATGCCTAATTTCTCTTCTGTGATGTTCATTGTTATGGCATTTTCTACTTTATGATTCCCAAGAACACAATTCAAAGTATCAAAACCCCAATCTACATTGACATTAAAGTCATATTATATGATAATGTTATCGGTTACAGCAATATTTGATGAGAGATTTCGTCCCTCCGAGTAGAACTTTTCTATTGCTACTATAGGTTCATATGGAGGATTGAGCAGATACACTGAAAAGTTTGGCAAGCTACTTGTTTAAAGAGAGGAGGCGAATTAAGATGATATGATTAGCGTGATCACTTTAGTAGGTTAGTAAGGTTTGATGGTGAAAGAAAGAAAGAAAGAGGAGACACTTGTCCGTTTTCATTTAACCAGTAGAGAATGTAACCTACTTCGTATTATTTCAAACAGCAGGGATATCGTCTTTTTACCTAAGTATTTACTTGCTAAGTTTGTTTGTCTGTCCGTGTGCCTGCGTACGTACACAAATTACGAAAGATTATGAAGTCGCTTAATTGTAGTTTTGACACTATATATCTGCTATAATTAGTAGAATGACTTTTATACTTTGGACAACTTAGCTGTTCTTACTTAAATGGGGATAATTTTTAAAAATATTCAGCTTAATAATTAAATTAAGCTTATAACAGAGAAAATCGAACAAATGATATTTACAAAGTTTTCTATATCCATTAACACTGCGTTTACTAACTATTGCCCCAAGACGAGGATTGTTCCTCACCCGAATTTTTTATTATTAAGTAACTTGAAAATAAATTTAATACGTTCTTTTTAAAATTTCATGTGTGGCTCATGTTGAGAATCTCTGCGAAATTCAAAGCGACTATCTATTTAAGTAAAAACAAAACCCTTACAGGAATGCGTATAATATCATTATTAGTAAATAAAATATTTTAATATTATTAACAATCTGTTAAGTGTGTCTAAACAGAAATTGAAAACCTAACAATTTTGCGGATTGGGAAGCGTAAGCGCTGTTGAAATTAAAAGTGAAATCAGTTGCAAAATGTTAACGTTTTACTAATGAATGAAAACTACGGAAAGAAATTGTAACGAAAAACATTTTACTAATGAATGAAAACTACGGAAAGAAATTGTAATGAAAAACAACATAATGAAAAACTACACTAATTGTGAAAAACAACTGTGAATGAATGAAAACTACGAAAACTAAAAGAAATTGTAATGAAAAAAACGAATGAAAAACTACAACTGGAATGTAATGAAAAACATTTTACTAATGAATGAAAACTACATTGTAATGAAAAACATTTACTAATGAATGAAAACTACGGAAAGAAATTGTACGAAAAACATTTTACTAATGAATGAAAACTACGGAAAGAAATTGTAAT
Organism: Doryteuthis pealeii; assembly: GCA_023376005.1. NCBI lineage: Eukaryota > Metazoa > Mollusca > Cephalopoda > Myopsida > Loliginidae > Doryteuthis > Doryteuthis pealeii. The sequence goes on from CM042165.1 coordinate 29,712,457, forward strand.
GAAAAACAACACTAATGAATGAAAACTACGAAATTGTAATGAAAAACATTTTTACTAATGAATGAAAACTACGGAAAGAAATTGTAAAACAAAAAAGATACATTTGGCCATGGGGGATATTTTAAGAACTAAATTGATTGGGGATGAATACATGAAGTTCTATGCAATAACTGATCTTCTTGTAAATACTTTTTGGAATTTTATATATTGATACCCTATGAATATGGTAAATTTTACAAGTGTAAGTGACAGGCGGAAATTTCAAATTCATCTTTTCCTTATATTTTTACTTACAGTATCCATTTTGTGATGATGAACTAAAGAAAGAAGAAAATGAACGTCTGACTTTTCTTACAATTTTACATGTTGTGTTGCATATCTTTTTTTATTTATTGTCTTTATCTTGTGCTTTTTCCTCTCTTAGATTTCTTCTTCTTCTTCTTCTTCTTCTTCTTCTTCTTCTTCTTCTTCTTCTTCTTCTTCTTCTTCTTCTTCTTCATGACTTTTTGTCCTTTACTTTACAAATCTTTTTTTCTCTTGCTTCTCCTTTTCCTTTTCTTTTCATTCTCTTTTTCTTGTCTTTTTTCCTTGTCTCCCCTCTCTCTTTTTTTCTTTTCCTGTTCTATTTTGCCTCTTCGGATTCGTTCATCTATTTCTTTGACTTTCTTTTTTACCCTCTTCTTTCTGATTTAATTTTGTTTTTACAATTTTTCACTTTTTTTACTGTTTTTCTCGCCCTTTTTATTTTTTTTCATTTTCTCCTTCCCACTATTCTCTTTTTCCTTCTTTTCACCCCTGCCTCTTCCTCTGTTTTCATTAGATCAAAAGACGCTGAGCCTCTCTTTGTCCTTGATACTGAATCATCCCCATCTCATCAGGTGGCGGCTGCTACCACTACTTCCGGTCGCACGGCAAGATAAAAACGTTTGAAAGCGAGACATCGGCTTCTTGCAGGAAGTGATCCACATAGAAGAACAAGACAGAGTCGGATGTTTTGCCTTTGGCTGGCCACTGGTGACTAGATCTGAGCTTGTCTCTGGTGGCGACAAATGGACGCTTTGGGATGAAAGACACAAAAGTGACATTGACACACATAAGCGTGAAAACTTTATCGAGATATACATTCCGCCACTGTTAAGATATTTATACGGTTTGATTTGAATAAGACGTAACACCAAAGCATACACGTGATAAGAGGGAGACGAAAGAGAAAAATTGTCAAAAATAGAGAAAGAAAATAAAAAAGAAAGTTAAAAAGAAAGAAATATTTTTTCTTTTTCCTTTCATTCATCAGGAAGAAAGAATAGAAATAAGCAATGAAAAACAGGACAGTTGAAAACAAGTTTACTAACAATTTTCTTTATTGAACAAAAATATCTAACTTCATAATCCCTTGTTTGCTCCCTCGAGAGGGTATCAATTAGCGTGTCAGACCACAATCTGATGAAGCTTGGCTTTATGAGTTTACTGAAGATAGACAGATTGATGGATAAATAAAGATGTTGAGACTTATGTTGAGATAGAAAGAACAAGGCAAAATAAGTTCATATTCTATTCTATTCGAATGTGCACCATCAAAATTGCTTTATGGATCAAATCATGAAACCATTCATGTATGGCGTTATATTACGCTAATGATGCGGGTTTGATTTGCTGGAAAATCTGATTTCGAAATTCTAGCTTTTTACGCGACTTCGAAGACGGATTAAATAGGCAACAACGGGAAATACGCAACCACCATGCAAGCAGTGAATCTAATTTGCAAACGAGTGGAATAAAACTTATTCCAGTTTTAAGAACATTAATAAAACAACTAAAACATTCGATAAATGACTTCATTTACTTTTTAGGTTTTATCGTAGGATTTAAATAAAACTTCTTTTTTTTAATATGAAGTGACACTTGATAGTTGTGTATTTATAATCGGTTTGTCTTTGAGATGAAATAAAAATGTTTAACGCTGATTTTCAAAGAAGTCAGGTCTGAATTATTTGGCAGATTGGTGCAACTCAATATTCCAATTCTCATGTCTCCTAATTTGACTTCTTCCGTACCAAGCTAAGTACTAACAAGAGCAAATGATTGTCACATCGGATAAATAAATATCGAAATGGCCTTACAAGATACACAACTATAGGAATACGCCTAGCAGAATAGGTATCCATAATTAATAGACTAACCATCATAATCCGATAAAGTAAACAATTCGAACTTAATACTGATTAATAGGTAGATGAAAATAGTTTTTCAAATCCGTTTTGTCTATTTTTAATTTTTTTTTTTCATATCCAATTGCAACTCTCTTATATATAGGCATTAAACCTTTCTTAAGACAAAATAGCGTAAATGAACAATGCAGTTAATACTCATGAGAAAAATCTAAGCGTTCTTGTATTCTAAAAATATAATTTCCATGCGATTTTCACTACGATTGCAATGATTGTTGAAAGTTGTGAATTTTTAATAGGCACTGAGGTTTGCGACATTTTGCTAGATTTTTGAGTGGCTCCAAAGAACAGTGATGAAAAAAATGTGTAAAATAAAAATCAGTCACATCAGACGGTATTTCTTGACCTTCGAGACTCACAGACATTGAAGGTAATTTCTAGGTTATGGAAACAATAAATATTTCTCATATATAAAATGATGATAATTGTTTCCTCCTTTTATACTACTTTGGATAGCAGAGAAAATCTGGACTGTTTTGTGAAAAGAGAAGAACTTATCATTTTCCTGTATCCTCCCTATTACAATGATTGCTGGCAAGAGTGTTGGCATGTGCACATGTATGTGTTTGCGTGCGTACATGTGTGTATGCTGTAAAAAGAGAAAACAACTAATCCGGATCTTCAAAATCTTCAAAATCGTTATTTTATTTATTTATTTATTTATTTATTCATTTCCAAAATTCTTTTTAAAAAACATGCGCAGCAGCAAATTGAAGCAATCAAGATATGATCAACATTTCTTGTTTCAGTACTTTTGAGCAAACAAACGATTTGTGATCGAACCCAGATAAAGGTAGCTATCAACAATAAGAGAGCCATATTAGCAAGAAAGGTTAACAGTAAACAGGAATATCTAACCGAAATATTTCATATTTTGTGTTACCACTTCAGGAAATTAGTATATTCACCGTTATTCCTGATGTTTATATTAACCTTTTTTCCCCATGCATCCGCCCGTATTAATGTTAGCTGTTTTGTTACTATCTGGCAACTTCTGACCTTCTTGATAGGCGTTGCTGATTCAAGTTAAAATTGCTGATATATATATATATATATATATATATATATATATATATATATATATATGAAGGAAAAACTCGTACATTTAATCCAAATATGTTCTCTTAGATTTCTTTCTACACACACATACACACACGTGCGCGTATGCACGCATGCACATCTGCATGCACCCACGCATTACAGAACTGAGATATTAAAGTTACTGCCATAAACGTAGGTTATGCTGAAAAATGAATATTTGTTGTGCTAAATAATTTTTGTTGTTGTTTTTTTCAAAATTACGAGTGTGCGCATACATGTTTATATTGAGAGGAAAGTATATATGTGCGCATTGGTCATGTATATGTATATGCTAAATAGTTTGTGTAGTTAGATATTGCAATTGTGCCATAAACAATGAATCCCACACAATCATTCTCATATATTTATTTATAACCATTTATTGTTATAAATAAATATATGAGACACGTATGTTTAATTATTATCAACTTTGAAATACACTGATTGTAAGTAAAAGTAGCTGAAATCGATTTGGGGAATGACAATTATAGCAGAAGCTCTGGATGAACAATAAAAAAAAACAGGTAAATTACTAGTGTGCATATATATATATATATATATATATATATATATATATATATATATATATATATATATATATATAATTCGATAGGGACAGATCCATATTATATATAGTTAGTTAGTTAGTTAGTTAGTCTCACTCTGGTGAGAAATGGTATATTTTTTCATCCGTTGACCTCTAGAGATAAGATCTCTTGAGGTCATCTGATGAAAAAGAAATGACCTCGGAAGTTAACTCCACATGCTGGAGAACGAGATCAAGTTATTATTCATATAAAATTTTCCTTGGAATTTGGGCCGTGATCTTCTGACAAGCATATATATATATATATATATATATATATATATATATATATATATATATATATATATATATATATATATATATATATATATATATATCCCGTTCGGTCACCCATTAAGCTCTCGCTAGATGATTAGGGAAAAGAGTAGGATCTGCCAAAATATTATCTGCTTTTCATTTTTAAAAACGAACTAAATTTTATTAAATTGATTATTTAAGGTCAACTTTTTGTCTAAGTCGAAAAGTAGTAACATAATGAGCATCAGTAAAAAAGCAAAATAATATTACACATATAATTTATTTTTGATATATTTATAACTTTTTTTCGTCCATTTTGATCAAGATGCCTGCCAAGATGCTACTTAAAATCTGTTTTTACAAAATAAATTGTAACTTTTGCAATTGAAAAAATTCACACTGGATTGTCCAATTAAACACATATCCTAGTAGATAAAGGAGTTAGATTAAGACAGTTCTAAATGCCAGTTATCTCTAGACTGCAGGTTCAATCCTGGTCAGGGGCAGCAGTAACATAGAATAATAATTAACACAGCTTAACACCTGTACCCCAGCTATGGTTAGTGGAATGAGAACAGGATACCCCGTGGACTTAATAAAGGGTTGGGTTCAAAGTTCCGTGATGGCTCCCAATTACAAGAAGGTTCCCGAGTCCGACAAGAAATACCCGAAGAAGGCCGGAGGGCACATCAGCCGAAACTTTGTACAGATAACAATGAAGACGAGGACAATAGTCTGAATAATACAAATAATGGTAATGTTTGCGGAGTTCCGTCCTGGCTTCCTGCCTCAAAAACTGCTAGCTGCTGACTGGTGGAAAAACAACACCAACTATAATTGAAGTCTGTATCCGAAGCGGTATCACTTGAAAAAAAAAGAACCAACTTAGGGCATTTTCCACTGAAAACCCAACCCTGACCCTAAACCCCCCTAGTTAAAATTAACTGTTTTATTACAAAGTTCTGTTTTTTCTGGGTCACCCTGTATACAGGGTGACTCAGAAAAAACAGAGCCCAAATTATTTATTTATTTTCCATTAAACTAAACCTAAACCCCAACCCCAAATCCTAAACCCTAAACCCTAGTTGTTTTTGTTTTTTCACGCCGCTTCTGCTACGAACTTCAATCGTAGCTGGTGTTTTTTTTGTTTTTTGTTTTTCAGCAGTCACCGGCAAGCAGGTTTTGAGGCAAGAGGCCAGGATGGAACTCCGCAAAGATTACAATTATTTGTATTATTCAGACTGCAATATCGGAGTGGTATATATTTGATTGATACTATTTTCTGCATAAATAAAAAGACTAAAGACAGAGTTTATTTTTTTAAAGCCATAAAAACAGAGTTTATTTTTTTAAAGCCATACGTAATTAAAAACAACCTTAATCCTAAAACTGCAACCCAATTCGCAAAATGTTAATTCATAGACTGTAGTTAAACTGTCATTGGGTACCAGCAAAAAATTTTCCGTTTTAATTTTCCAACCTAAGTCAGATGTCAGCCCTACATTCTATGAATTAACATTTTGCGAATTGGGTTACGGTTTTAGGGGATTAAGGTTGTTTTTAATTACGTATTGCTTTAAAAAATAAACAACAAAAACCCAAATTACTATACATTTAATTAACCATTGAAATTAATTATTGAATCTATTATTGAGACAGTTGTTTGTGTTAATATAGCAATGTATAATTTCAATTAAACTTAGTTTAAAAAATATTTTTCAACATTAAATGTATAGTAATTTGTGTTTTTTGTTGTTTATTTTTTTAAGCAATACGTAATTAAAAACAACCTTAATCCCCTAAAACCGTAACCAAATCGCAAAATGTTAATTCATAGACTGCAGTTAAACTGTCATTTGTTACCAGCAAAAAACTTTCCGTTTTAATTTTACCGACCTAAATCAGAAGTCAGTCTAGTTTGTTTTAGTTTTAACTAAAACAAACTTTTAAGCCCGAAGAAAACTTTCACTTAAACAGTGGGGGTAGTCAATGTTTGCTCATTTGAATTCCATAATATTTAAATATATAACTATTTTTTTTACCCAACATGAAATATTTTTTAAAGTAAGTTTAATAATCATATTAAACCAGACCTGTATTCTATAAATTAATAATTAAAGTAATTTAAAAAATCTATTTTAAAGCATGATTTCAATTTCGTAAAATTTACGCTCAACTAAAATTGAAATCATGCCGTAAAAAGATACTTTGGTTTTGTTTTATTAAAACAAACCAAAATTTCTCTGTGGTCTGTAGAAAGGGAGGGGCGAATCTACCTCGAGTTAGAAGCTACTAGGGGCGGGTTTGAGTGCTGATTTTTTTAGTAATAAAACAATTACAGGCTGTTAACTCGACTACTCTACTCCCGTTAACTCTCCCACTCACGTTAACTCTATATACAGGGGAAGAAGAGAATCGTATATGATATAAGACAGGGAGTGGTCTGTTGTTGACTTAATTGCTAATTACGGCTAATTAAAACCAATTAAACTGATTTTTTAAAACAATGTATAGTCCTAAAACCAAAGAATATCTAAGTATAAATATTGTGTCCATAATATAAATAGAAGAAATCCTTTAGGAAAAGAAAGTTGATAATCTCAGCTTTAGTGTATATATATATATATATATATATACATACACACACACACACACACACACATATATATATATATATATATATATATATATATATATATATATATATTAAACTCACTTGATGCAATGGTTAGCAAGCTAGATTAGCAGACCATAGTTAGTGAGTTTGATTCTCACTGGGTGCCCAATATATCTTTATGAAAACTTCATTGAATGTTTTTTTTATGTGGTTGAGTTTAACATATAGTTATTCAAGTTTCAAGTGTTTGATTCTGAGCTGAGTTTAACATATATAGTTATTTACGAAGCGTATCTTAGATGCTTGTGCCGGATCTAAGCTACGCTTCGTAAATAACAATATAGAAAAAAACTTCATGTTGAACAACCTTTAATTTATCTTACCACAGAAAAAAAAATTGAATGAAGTTTTCATAAAGTGAAACTTCTACATGATATCAGGGAATGTAGTTTGAGTCATTCTCTTTGAATCAAGCCCAATTATTTCGCATCCATTGCAGAATAATGTTTCATGGAATATAAGAATAGAATAAAGATAGGGACTGCCAAAAATGCTTTTTTTTCACTTAAAAAATGAATTCAAATTAATCAAATCGATTATTCAAGGTCAAAAATTCGTTTTAGTTGAAAAATAGTAACATAATGAGCATCGTTAAAAAAAAAGACAAAATAATAATACATATGTAATTAATTTTTTTATATATTTCAAACATTTTTTTAATTGTCCCAAAATTTACGAAAGTAGACAGTTTGCATGAAATAACTTACATACTTACAAAACACGTTATAAAAGTTTCTTCTTAGAAATCAATAACAAAAAATATTAAATATACTATGTACATTAAATTACTTTTTGTTCAAAACATGCAGGTTCATCCATACTTTTTTTAATAGTATAATCTTATATCTAATTGATAAAGAAAATTCATTTAAGTTAAAATAGGTTCATTTCTAACATTATAATTCATATTTTCAGATTAGTAAAAAAATATTAATTTATTAACATGTTTAGATTTGTCAGTTATAAAAGAACATCAATTTAAATCTCAGTTTAAGCAGAAAAATAATAGATATAGACTTATTTTTCTGATAATCCAAAAGAAGATTATATTTCATATACATCAGAGTAATTAAAAGATTTGAAAAAACTTCTTTTTTCAAGTTTAGTTTTTCGGTTTTTACTATTCATTTTCTTCCAATTCCTCTCAATTAAAAACCTTTTTTTTTCATTCCTTCATATCTTCAATTCTTTCTCTTTTTATCTATACAAAAGTTAGGGACTGCCTTAAATACACCATATATATGTTACACCCCAAATATAGGAGAGTATAGGTTAACTGACCAGAAAAAAATGTGGAAGTTTTTAAATGAAATAACTGGGGAATTATAACTTTAATTCATTAATATATCAACACTGAACATTTCATTAAAATCAGTTATTTCCCTGATTTTGGGGGGTTTGTTTTCACGAGGGTGATTCTAGTACAGTCAGATTTGACTTTAACGCTTGAATTATTGATCCCTAGATAAGAAACAAGACTTCTATAAAGTCAAACTAAAACTAAAGTGTTAAATTGTCAGCCAGATTCTAAAATTACCAATTTTTAATACAATAAAATCTTTTTAATCCTTTATTTAAAGGTAAATTTTGTACAAATATATTTCATCGATCAAACTAATCAAAATTGTACAAAGTTGTTAAAGGGTTAAAAAAAAAAATAAAACAAATAATGGATAAGGGTCAAACATTAAAATTGAATTTATTAGTGCGAATATTGTGTCCGAAAACCAAATAAGAAATTTTAAAACTTTGCGGTGAAACTCACGCGGAGGCGGCGACAACAGGAGATTTCTCAAAACCTGATTAACAGATAGTCATTTTGAAATGGTCAAAAAACACCACCACCACCACCACCACCACCACCACTACTTCCACCACCACTACTACTTCCACCAACACCACCACCACCACCCTTTTTATAGGCAAACGTTTTATTATTATCATTATTATTATTATTATCATAATTATTATTATTATTTCAAAATACATATTGAAATCAGCCAACTCTAGTTAGAACCCTAACGAACATCCGCTTCCTTTACTCGCATCCCACAAGCAGTAGACGCGCAACCATTGAGAAATATATTCACAATGATGGAATAAAAAGGTCCCTTGAAAATAGCACGTGTGAGCAGATAGACACGTGTACGATCAACACCTTACTCCCCTTGGATGATATATTTGCAAACGAATAAGCGTACACCAACATTATACAGATATTAACATCTTTATAAATGAATGAAAATGCACATAGATATATTAACGAATCTACAATGGATACAAATTACATATACACCACACAAGCACACACTTGCACATATACACACATATATATACATATATATGTGTGTGAGAGTATATACATACACACATACATATATACATGTATACACACACGCATATAAATAAATGTATACATATATATGTGTGTACGCATACGCACATATGAATGGACACACAAATATCTATATGTATTCACACACACACATATATATATATATATATACACATATATATGTATACAGACACGCACGTATATATATATATATGTGAAGAGAAAAATGAAAGTGAATCCGACGGTATGTAATATAGTGAAAAATTTGAAAAAACACAGGTTCAAATAAAATGAGTGATATTTATTCAGCCAACGCTGCAGTGTTTCAATCTGTTTAGCAGATCTTCTTCAGGGCTTTTTTATATAAGGAAAAGTAAAATTTATCACACATACACACATATGCATATAGGTATATACACCCGCAGCCAATATATATATATATATATATATATATATATATATATATATATAGGGGTTACGTGTGTGTATACCTATATAATTATGTGTATATGTATGTATATGAGGATTCTTATAATACCACTGGAGAGCTCAATGTAGGATAATTAATTTCATATCGAGAAATACTGAATAAACGAAATGAACTCATATTTATTACCGACATAAAAATAGATTCAAACTAATATGAATGAAGGGTGGTTTAATTTTTTAATTTTTACTTTAAAATGTTTCGCATTAATAATAATAATTTTAAAGATTTTTTGTAAATAATATCATATTAAAAATTATTCTTAAAATATTTCTTGAAAAATCTTTAAATAAATATTTTGGAAATTTTTTTAATCAGATTATTTTTAGGAAAATTGTTGAATATTTTTAGAATTGCTTTGAATTTTTAGTTTTTTGTTGAATAATTCTAAATTATTGATAAATGATACTAGAAGTACCTGTGGATATAAAACAGTATGATAATTTAATTATTACAATATTTGATATGTTTACTTAAGAGCTATTGAAAATAGTATAGTAATCTTGATTTAACGTTCTCTCTCTCTCTCTCTCTCTCTCTCTCTCTCTCTCTCACACACACACACACACACACACACACACACACACACACACACACACAGTATATATATCATGAACATGATGTCGCATAAGCAGCACGGATATCCCTGACAATCTTTCGGCATCTCTATCATTCATTGCTCCCGGAGGATCCTCTGCGCGGCATCCAGTATCTTCGTAGGGCTGGTCAATGTATTTCTTTGCTGGACGGCCCAGACTAGCGTGCCCATGTGCTGGCTTCCACAGAAGAACGTCACTTATGAGTTCATCCTTGCTTCTCCAGCAGTGTCCGACGTATCCTGTTCGCTTTACACAGATGGTTTGTGTGATATGGGACAGGTGGCCATACAGCTGTTTTCACGTGGGGTGTTGTTTCCAAGTCTTGTTTAAGATTGCACTCAGCCTTCTCGTGCAGCTACCATCTAGTTTATTTCCCAGTCGCTTCGTTAGGCCTTACAGCAGCACCGATACAACTACGGCTTGGAAGAACTGTCGCTTTAATTTGTCAGTGAGATCGGACTTCCATGTGGCCGACAATCTGTTTATAGGAGACCATGCCTTTCCTATGCGTGCATTAACATCGCTTTCTGGTGATGGAGATGTTGCGTTCATTTTTAAAACATAAACTCAGGTTTATAGGAATTCACGTGTAGGGCGATGTTACGTGATGCCCTTTTAAAGCTGTATAACATGGATTCGAGCTGTGCAAGTTTATTTGTAAGAAGTGCCAGATCATCTGCGTAGTCTGTATCTATGATCATTTTTGCGGGGTCTCTCTTGCTTCTTGCCTTTTTTTAATGTGAGTTCTTTTTTCTTTTATTGGGTCTAATGATGTTCGAAGTACGTAATCTAGGCATATTACACATATATATGACGCTAGTGTATCTCCTTGTAGGACTCCAGGCACAATGTCAAAGAAATCTGTGTTGCCATCCAGTGAGCGTAAAATGGCTTTGGTGTTTTGATAGAGCATCATTATGGCGGTAACTGTTTCTTTGCGGAGACCGTATGTTAGTAGTATTTGCCCCATTTTTCCCTCTGGGTATGGAATCAAATGCCTTTGAGAAATCTACAAATAGTAGGGTTACCTCAAGATTCTTTTCTCGAACCCCTTCTATAATTCGACGTATAGTCAGGATCTGCGGAATCCGTTTGATTTTTTTCCTAAGGATTTTCTCTACTTCGAGTCTGATGCGATTAAGGAGAAATACATTATATATCTTAGCGGCTATAGCAGTAAAGTTAATTCTTAGCGATTCCTAGGTCTTCTTTTTGTGGAACGGGAGGATGCAACCATTCGACCATCTTTCTATCGTGTTTTGTCTGTATACTGCATTGCATAGTCATCGAATTTCCTTATTTTCCAGATCTCTGGTAGTATTTCGTCGAGGCCTGCAGCCTTTCTATTTCTTAGTCTTCTAAGTACGTCATTATGTATTCCCACTGTAGTCCCCTAGCCTTATGTCTAGTTGGTTATTCATTATTTTTGGGATAGTATTTTTAGGATTTTAGCTGGGGTTCTAACAGTTTCTAGAATTGGTCTTTCCATTTCTGGAGTCTATCTTTATATATATATATATATATATATATATATATATATATATATATATAATAAAGTAATCCACAGACACGTGTTTCGACGTATCACCTCTCATCAGTGTGGTTATACCGTTTAACAGCTACCTCTGGCCGGGTTCGAGACCCGAATGAACTTTCGTTCGCCAATCCTCTTACCCGTACGGCCATAGCAGCTGTCAAATATAGGAGAATATTTAATCGCTACATTTCTAAGCGGAAATGAATTCACTAGAGGCCTCAAACTTATGTAAACAAAGCGAGGCTTAGCTGTGCGCCAAAAACGGTGAATTTTGCAATTAAATCCCTTCTAATTAAAGTGCTCAACCAAATTGGGAGCATATATAATAAAGTAGATGGATAGATATATAGATATGCACACACACACACACACACACACACACACACACAGACATATATATATATATATATATATATATATATATATATATGTATATATATTCAACTTGGCTACTGTTAACACAGTCCCATCTGAAAAGTGCATCAGCACGAATCTCAGAGTCGCTAGGATGTAACACGGGGACCATTTATAACAACGCTTTTTTTAAATTAGGCCTGACATTTTTTGGCATTTGTTCCTCTCAATTATTATTGTTGGAGACCGACTTGTTTATATACATATATGTATGTGTATGTGTGTGTGTGTGTGTGTGTGTGTCTGTCTGTCTGTCTGTCTGTCTGTCTGTCTGTGTAACCGAACGTATGTAAACAGCTTACGCTTTAGCATTCTTTAGAAATACCGATTTTATAACAACCCTACAGTAATATTTGATAAATAAATCCCAAAGAATTTGCCGATATACTATTCTTTCCGCGTCTTTAATTCCCACGATGTCAAGATTTTGTAATTATAACAACTTGATCAACGCCTGTTCGAATAACAAATAACTATTCTCTCCATCCGACCGAATGTTAACAGTGAAGACAATAATTGCAAAAATATTAACCAAATTTGTCTTAAAGACGATTTTACTTGAAGGTGATAAAATCAAGTGTCAATTGTTTTCATTTAAATTTCTAATTTAGAATACCACCTGTGAGTAAATTTAAATTCAGCCAATTAAGCTAAAATTCACGTTTACCAGAAGCGATTTTAGCTAATAGCCATATTGTTTCCATGTGGCCGTCTGACATATGGTTGCAGTATGGTTAGAATGTTTTATTCTGACGTTTGTGAAGCAGGAAAACGACAAACTGGTTTCAAATTCTGTCTATTGACGATGGGTAATTTTTCGAAATAGCACAAATCGTTGTAGCACGGCATGACGAAATATGGAAAAGAGAATGAACGGATCATTCTCGCATTTAGTTTTTCTCATCAAGAGGATAGACGCCATGCTCGCAAACGGGTGATATATAATCCCAATCATTTCTATGTAATATGTTTGGATTGTCGATGAGATATTTTCTCGACTGACGACATGAAGAAAGATGATTGTATCTATCTCAGTGTTCTTTTTGTCTGCCAGGAAAAATCACGTGGAAAGGGTGGAAGAGCTTAACTAGTCTCTTCCGGGCACCTGCAGGTTCAGTTTCTTTGGCTCTGGGTCGATCATCATCATCGTCACTTATTATTATTATTATTATTATTATTATTATTATAGGTTGGGAAATAAAAACATAAATATATAAATACGAAGAAAGAGAAACAGAGATCAAAGCAAAACTTAAAAGTGGGAAGGGGTAAAGATGAAGAAGAAGAAGAAAAGGGGGAGGTGGTAAAGACGGGAAACATTAAAATGAAACAGTGCAGATAAATAAAGAAGATGAAATGAACAAAAAAGGGTAAAGTCAGAGGCAAAGTTGGGAAAAAGATGTGAAAAGGGAAAGAGAAAAAATGGGGTCTGCACTGATGAGAGAAAAGGCAGCGATCCACATGGGCCCGAAAAAAAAAATCGTCAACTGGTAAAAGAAATAACCAGAGAAAGACGCATAAAAACAGAAGAACAAATCAAAGCAGTGAAAATCGGTGAGAAGGTGTGACTGTGGGCGGGAAAAGTATGCATGTATCAAGCTGAGTATGAGTGCGCGTGTGTGTGTTTGTTTAACGTTAGTTCATATATTCATATATGTCTATATGTGTTGTGGGCGTTGATGCATTTGAATTAACATTATATATCTATTGGTTTTATATAAGCATGTTCGTATATATACTTGTGTCAGGGTAGTCGCATGAATAAGTATATATGTACATGTCTGGGTGTTTACGGAGCCACACGTACACATAAAACAATACGTAAAACAGAGTAGACTCTTGACTGCTTTCTACAGTCAAATTTATATAGAATAAAGGCTGCATCAATTAAAGGCCACCTTCAGAAGATATTAAACTTGATGTACAGTTTATAAATCTTCTTGATAGAATTCATATTATAATTAATTGCAAATAAATAGAAAACGGGGGTTATTCTATTGTAAGCATTTAATAGTTAACTCTCCACTGAGAAATTATGATGATCGGAATGAGTTAGAATGCCGACGCGTTTGTCTCAAAGATTAAAGAATAACAGACAGTGTGTTGGTTTGCCAATTGAATTGACAAAGGTTATGACCTGGAAAAATTTGTGCAGTCTAAGAGTTCACTATTTAACTCTGCACCTCACACACACACACACACACACACACACACATATATATATATATATATTTATATATATATATATATATATATATATATATATATATGTGTGTGTGTGTGTGTGTGTGTGTGTATATGTATATGTATATAAGTTTTTAATTTATTGTATTTCCAACTAATGAATAAACATATTTTTCATATGATTAACTGTACAGGGATACATAATAACTATTTATGTATAGAAAACAGAAAAAATAATTTAATAGAAATAAATCTCATTTATCCATTTTTATGGGTGAAAAAAGTATTCGTATTTTGCAAATTTCAGATTTTAAAACCTTTAAATTGCTTTAATACTCTATTATTCCTGTGGAATATTCTAAAATTTTCCAATAATGTTATCGGTAGTTATTTTTGGCCTAAAAAAGACAAACAGAATATTCTGTAATTGATATTCGTACAAGAAGGTTATCATCATCATGGCAAGAGGTAAAGAATTGACAAATTTGCAAAAAGAACTGATTGTTAAGACCTGGCAGGAAAGTAAAAGTTACAGGAAAATCTCAGACAACCTAAATATTCCATTAAGACAATTAGGTAATTAATTGCAATGTATAAAAACACAAAACTGTTGAAAAGCAAAGAACAATAGGTGCTCTACGGAAGATTTCTTCAAGATCTCCGAGGAAATTAATGCGTCAAATCAAACAAAATCTAATGGTTACTCTTCAAGAGTTGCAGGATAAGTTGGTTTAATCAGGAATCTGTGTGACTAAAGAAATAAAATTCATAGGAACAATCTAAAGTCTCGCTGCCATCGGAAAATTCCACTGCTATTCAAAAAACACAGAGAAGCCAGGTTAAAATTTGTGAACAAACCGCATTGGGAAAAAGTATTATGAAGATACGAAATCAAAATTGAGTTGTTTGGATGTAACTATAGAAATCATGTATGGAGGAAATACGGCGATGCCTTCAAACCAAAGAACACAGTTCTAACAGGGAAATTTGGAGATGACAATATTATAGTTTGGAGATGGTTTTCTGCAAAAGGTACTGGCAATATAATGGAATGAATGGCGCAGTATATCAAAATATTTTGGAAGCAAATTTGATGATTTCGGTTGAAAATCTTGAACTTCCTTCTGATTGGATCTTCCTACAAGATAATGATCCTGCAAAATTTATAAAGAAATTGATTGCTTCAAATAATTTTAAACATCCTGAAATGGTCACGCCAGTTACCAGATGTGGTGTTATTTGAAAATCCAAATCCAATTGAGAGCTTCAACAAACATGCTGGATCTGAATAGCATATGTGAAGAAGAATGAAACAACATACCAACTAAAATTTACAAATCTTTAATTGAGAACTACAAGAAGAAGTTGGTTACTGTAGAAGTGAATAATGGCTATTCTACAAAGTGTTGAATGAAGATTATGTATTATTTTTTGTATTGTACGAAATGGGATTTATTTCTATTAAATAATGTTTTTTTTTCTGTTTTCTAAACAAACTTAGTTAATATACATAGGTATACAGTTAATTATATGAAAAGTATGTTTATTCATTTGTTGAAAATATGATAAATTAAAAAGTTGTGTGTGTACGAATATTTGTTTTCCACCACTCTCTCTCTCTCTCTCTCTCTCTCTCTCTCTCTCTCTATATATATATATATATATATATATATATATATATATATATATATATATATATATAGCGAGTTCAATTATTTCTGTACGTCCCATATTTTGCTACTTTGTGTCACATCCTACCCGTGGCGAATGGGTTGGATGAATGCATAGTTTCTACTGGAAATTCAATAAAATTGATTTGAAATAATTTAAAACTTTAACGTTTTCAAATGTGTGGTGACATTTGAATATTATGTCGTTTCTCTGATTCAATAGATTGTTAAATTATTTTTTATTTTCATTTTTCTTCTTATTATTCTATTACTCTAGTATTATTCTTATTTTGAATTGATATTCTTTATATGATTTTTTATTCTTTATACTTTTTTATTTTACTATTTATTTGTTTAGGTTTATGGTTGATAATTCATTCATATGTGAGTTAGCTTTTATTTTTCATTATATTGATGGCTTTGAGAATTTTAGAAATGTAACTTTATTCATGTAATAACTTTGGAAATTTTTTAAATGTCTTAGGTTCGAAAATTTAACACAGTTATAGTCAAACGTTAAATTATAATGTATAACGGCTTTTTAAATTTCCGCAAAGTCTGTTGTTGTTGTCATCGTAGTCATCAGGATCGTAACGACGATGATGACGAAAACAGCAACAGTAATTTAGTCAGAAATGGGATTAGTCCAATCAGTACAAAATGCTAAAAGTGTTATTCACCTCGAACTAGCACACTTTTTATTTCCCCCTGACAACCCTCCTTATCCTAAATACAAATATCCAACCCCTAATGTATTTGTTAATATCGTTAAACATATAAGAGTCTGAGAGTCTATTTCAAAGTTATGATAAATCAAACAAATTTCGGCAAATTTTTCTCATATCAGCCGATTGAGATATCGGTGGAAATAAATTTATCACTGCAAATATGCCTTTTTATATATATATATATATATATATATATATATATATATGTGTGTGTGTGTGTGTGTGTGTGTGTGTGTGTGTGTGTGTGTGTGTTTATTTGGGCAGCATTTTTTCATTTATGCATTATGCATTATGCATTATGCATCTGTTTAACAATAAAAATAAAATTGTTAAACTGGAGATGTGTCTTTTGTTTAATTCAATATATATATATATATATATGTGTGTGTGTGTGTGTGTTTGTGTGTGTAGGGGGGGGGTTATGATCAAAAGTATCAAGACTGAAGGTTTAATTTTTTAATTTCAAAATTCAAAATTCAAAATTTGAATGCAGATGTATGCACAGTTGAGCAACTAATATATTAAAGCGTCCATGTCTAGACCTTCATGTTTCGTTTAGAAAAACGTATATCCGAATGAACTTTCAATATTTGTGAATATCTGTGTGTTAAATATCTGTCCAAGCTATTTACACACCCTCGTGTACACACACACGCGCGCGCGCACGCACGCACGCACGTTTATTTTTAGATATACACATGCATATGTGATTCTTGTACAAATTCTCCTCCTCCTACTACTACTACCCCTCCTCTTCCTCCTACGATGATGATGTCATGCACTGGTGCAATATCCTGGAATATTTTTCAAAAGCCGGGACGGTGTTTACCTCCCGCCCTTTTTTGTGCGCTGTTCTACACTTGGCTTCGGCCCTCAAAAAACACTTCCCCAATTCGACAAAGTAGCCGACGAACACGAACCTACATCAAACGGGCAAGTCGACAGCCTAATGTGGCTACCCTGTCTGCCAGGGGAATTTTGTTCGTAACTGATATAAGGGCACCCAAAAAGATCTTACACACAGAAATACGAAAAAGTTTCACATTTCTTTTTGTCGTCGCTAAAGAAAAGAGCCAAGAAGTTTTTGAGTATTTACAAATATATAAATATATATATATAAATGGAGAGAGAGAGGGGGGGGAGAGAAGTTGTAGAATTTATATGGCTGAGATTTTAAGATTTCGAATTGTAGAAAACACAAAATGCCTTAATTAAAAAGTACCAAATCTATTCATATATATATTTACCAACCCCTCCGCACGAGCAGGATGTGACACAAGGTCAATTTCTTAAGCGGAGTTTAACAAGTTTGAATTTCAGAGTTTTCCTTCTCCTAGACCGGTTGCCTAACAAAGGTTAAAGAGCCCAGTCTGCCCTACTATTTACCCATAGCTGGAGGGAGAGTAGAATTCATACCTTTCCCAAGGTATTAGCGCTGTGAAATGCAATTACCATGTCCAGGATTTGAAATCTATTCATATAAGTTATTTACTAAGCTTACCTTAGTTTGGTGCAAGGCCAGAAGTACTGAGTATTGAATGAGAATCGAACACATTAGTAGTGATCTGCTGGCCTGGCTAGCTAGCTAACCATTACATTGCAATCTGGACCCGAGAATATCCGTTGCTATGACACCAGGAGTTGTCATACCAATACGTATAGAACTCGTATTGCCATAACAATAGAATTTTTCATAACTAAATCGTGAAACAGAGCGTCCCATCATCATGTAATGGTTTGCAAGCTAGTCCCGCTGACCTTGTGTTACATCCTACCCGTTCATATATATATATATATATATATATATATGTATGTGTGTGTGTGTGTGTGTGTGTGTGTGTGTTTTAAAATATCAATTACTCAGAAAGTCTAGCATCCCACTTTGTATGAAAATAATTCAACTAGAAATTCTGTAATTCACCAGATAATGCTATTCATCGTTTGAGGAGTTGATGTTCTGAAAAGGCAATCGTTCAATTGTAAACCGTGACCGGTAATGAATTGTATTATTGACCTTCGTGTAAAAGCCTCCAACTTACAAATGATCACAATCCATGTAAAGAAGAAAGCATCTAGTTCGAAAGAAGTCAGGAGAGAAAATGACATTTACAAAATCTTCTTACATGAAATCTCTCAAAGTAACATAAAGCGAAAAGAACACAATATCAATGAATATCAACCCTTCTATGGGGGGGGGGGAGAATCGGGGATAGCTCTTGACTGTATATCTAGATATTTACACACACACAACCATATTCACACACACATGCACTCATTACACACCCACATACATATATATGTATATATGTATATAATGTGTGATGACAAAATGTCGTCTAAATTTCGCATATATGGAAATAGCACTGGCATTTCACTTTATTGACTTCAACCATGGCCTCCAGATGACTTCGGAATATTTTGCCAGTCTTTCCGACGGCCTCCTTGTTTAAATTGGTAAATGCTGCCGTTCATATTTGGTGTCGCCCGGTGTTTTTGTTGGTCTTTCGCTTAAACGCGTCTATATATAATAACCAAGGGGGATTGCAATCAAAGGAGATTGGTAGATGTTATGGATGACATGGTTGCAGAACGTTTCTCACAACCAACACTGGCTTCTCCTGCCTTTGTGGCATGTTATCAGACGTCCTCAATCAGCCACCTTCTTGATCAGGGTAGCACTAGCTCCTCCAGGCACTCAATGTAGACCTCCGTGTTCAGTGTGCGGCTAGGCGTGAAGTGCCCCCCCCCAAAAAAAAAACAACCACTATGATGTGAACTGGATATTTGCTTTTCATCTCTATGCGTACATATTATGGGGACAGTGCAGTGTTTACGATCTGATACTAGCAGAAATGTGTCTCATTTGAAAAAAAGGCAAAGTATGTTCGTTTGGAAGGAATGCTTGAGTTTGTTGAAAAGCTTTGTAGTGCGGCTTTCATGACCTGTGATAACAATTGACCCATTCTCATATTGTAGGTGAAATAGAGAATGTCTTCATGAACTATTCGTCTGATAACAAACTCAGATACTCCTATGTCCCTGGCTATGGACCTCACTTGCTGGGATTGTTGTCAATCATGATCTAAACCTAAAGAAATTCTGGAGTTCTTTTCTCATCAAAGCGTTCAAGGTTCCGAGCTTCCGTACCTTTGTTATCACCATTGGACTCATACAACTTTTTTCGAATCCTCTGCATTCTCCTCAGATTAACATTCTGAAATCTTCGTATTTAAGCTTCCGACGTGAATGTCAAGAATGTCGTTTCCGAATTTTTGGAAAAGTGAATTGCGTCATATTTCAGGTTTTTCTTTGGCCAGATAATTGCACGATGTATGTATATAAAGAGTGGTGTCATTTTGTTTTCTGAATGTACATTTTTTTTTTCAATGTTTTGTCTAGGAAGTCTGGTTAAGTTTAATTTGTAAATCGTTTGAGAATGCTATTTGCTTGAATACTTTTATGACTTGTTTTCAAATTCTGTTTTAGGTCCATTTCCGTTTCTTAGGACTATCAATCCACCGCCTCTGTATAGACGTTCTTATTTATTGTGTTCGCCAGTTTGGCTAATATATATGTTCCTACTAGCTCACGGGTTTCAGAACTAACAGAGATGCCAATCGTTACGTTGAATGTGCTTTGTTGTTTCTTTCTTTTGCCTTGTGTTTCTTTCTTTAGCCTTGTTGTTTCTTTCTTTAGCCTTGTGTTTCTTTCTTCTTTCTTTAGCCTTGTTGTTTCTTTCTTTATCCTTGTTGTTTCTTTCTTTAGCCTTGTGTTTGTTTCTTTCTTTCTTTCTTTAGCCTTGTTGTTCTTTCTTTAGCCTTGTGTTTCTTTCTTTAGCCTTGTTTTTCTTTCTTTATCCTTGTGTTTCTTTCTTTAGCCTTGTTGTTTCTTTCTTTACTTGTTGTTTCTTTCTTTAGTTTTCTTTCTTTAGCCTTGTGTTTCTTTCTTTAGCCTTGTTGTTTCTTTCTTTAGCCTTGTGTTTCTTTCTTTAGCCTTGTTGTTTCTTTCCTTGCCTTGTTGTTCTTTCTTTAGCCTTGTGCCTTGTGTTTTTCTTTAGCCTTGTTTTCTTCTTTAGCCTTGTTGTTTCTTTCTTTATCTTTCTTAGCCTTGTGTTTCTTTCTTTATCCTTGTTGTTTCTTTCTTTAGCCTTGTTGTTCTTTCTTTAGCCTTGTTTCTTTCTTTATCCTTGTTGTTTCTTTAGCCTTGTGTTTCTTTCTTTTAGCCTTGTGTTTCTTTCTTTAGCCTTGTTGTTTCTTTCTTTCTTTATCCTTGTTGTTTCTTTCTTTTCCTTGTGTTTCTTTCTTTATCCTTGTTGTTTCTTTCTTTAGCCTTGTTTCTTTAGCCTGTTGTTGTTTCTTTCTTTAGCCTTGTGTTCTTTCTTTAGCCTTGTTTCTTTCTTTAGCCTTGTGTTTCTTTCTTTAGCCTTCTTTAGTTTCTTTATCCTTGTTGTTTCTTTCTTTCCTTGTTGTTTCTTTCTTTAGCCTTGTTGTTTCTTTCTTTAGCCTTGTGTTCTTTCTTTAGCCTTGTTGTTTCTTTTTCTTTCTTTCTTTAGCCTTGTGTTTCTTTATTTAGCCTTGTTGTTTCTTTGTCAAATAATAGTGGTTTTCGGCTGCGTTTAATGATTTTTAGTTGATTGTTATTTTAATTAATTTTTTTAGCTAATGTTATGTCCTCATGTTGTATAATTTCATTCTCCTATTGCGTTTATTTTTTCTATTGGGTTTAATTTATTCTAGTGAGTTTGTTTTGGTGTTTTTTATATATTGTTTTTACTTCTTTTGAGTTTTTCACATCAATGTTAGCTGATGGTATCTCACTGGAGTCTGAGTGACAACAAGTCTCCTCGGGTCTCCAGGACTCTTCTGTGTATTCTAGTCTATTGCAGCAGTGAAGTAGTCTGGATGGTCTCAATTCTTCCTCTGATATCTAGATCCTCCAGTCTTTTTTCCAAGTTTATTGGGACCGTTCCAAGTGCACCAACTACAATTGGTATCACTTTCACTCTCATGTTCCACAGCTTTTTCAATTCTCTGGCAAGGTCCAGGTATCTATATATCTTTTTATTTTCCTTCAGCTTCACCACAAAGTCTACCAGTTGACACGTTCTCTTTTTTGTTAATCAGCACTACTGGCTGGGATAGGGTGATCTGTCTTTATCTCGAAGTCCCAGAGAATTTTATGCGTTTCATTCTCAAGAACAGATTCTGGTTTATGCATATACCATTTTGTTGTATGGTCAAAGTTTAATCTTTTGCATAATTCCCAGTGGATCACCTTCCCAAACCAGTCGTGCCTCGCTTTGTATTCCCGTTGCGCTAGTTTGCTACATTCATGGTTTACAGTCTCATCTATGTCACTGAACAGTCTACATTTACTATTTTGTTGCGTCTTCAAATATATCTATCTTGTTTTTGAGAAAAAACTATTTCACTTTTTAAATGGGGGTCGATTTAAATAAGGATAACGATTATTATTATTATTATTATTATTATTATTACTATTATTATTATTTACTCCTTTTGAGTTTTCACATCAGTGTTAGCTGTGTTAGTGACAGCAAGTCTCCTCAGGTTCCAGGACTCTGAATGGTTTCAATCCTTCCTCTGATATCCAAACTTTCCAAACCCTTTTCCAATCCTTTTGGGACTGTTCCAAGTGCACCAACTACAATTGGTATCACTTTCACTTTCATATTCCACAACTTTTTCAGTTCTCTGGCAAGGTCCAGATATTTGTCTATTTTTTCATTTTCCTTTAACTTCACCCTGTGATCTGCTGGCACTGCAAAATCCACCAGTTGACAAGTTCTTTCTTTTTTGTTTATCAACACTAGGTCTGGCCTTCTTGCTGGGATAAGGTGATCCGTTTTTATCTCAAAGTCCCAGAGAATTTTGTGCGTTTCGTTCTCAAGAACAGATTCTGGTTTATGCATATACCATTTTGTTGTGTGGTCAAAATTTAATTTTTTGCATAATTCCAGTGGATCACCTTCCCAACCCAGTCGTGTCTAGTTTTGTATTCTCGTTGTGCTAGTTTGCTACATTCGCAGAGTATTATTATTATTATTATTATTATTATTATTATTATTATTATTATTATTATATTATTGTTGTTGTTGTTGTTGTTTTTGTTATATTTATTTATGTTTATTTTATTATTTTATTATCTTTTTTTATTGGTCTATTGATCACTTTTTTTTAAATTATGCTTTTATTCTTACCTTTTATTTTCTAAAGTTTCTAAAATTTTAAAATATTTTTTAGTTTTTTGGTGGCGTAATAAGAATTTATTTTCATGCTTATATTTGGATATGAGTTCTAATCGTTTGTTAAGTAGTTTTTTTTTTTTGTCTGAGAAGGTTATTATGGCTATTCTTTCTTCTTGGAAAACATTGCAGTGTTTTAATATGTTGTAAACTGGTACTATTTTCCTTAATGATATTCTTTTCTCAGAAGAAATCTCTTATTGCCAGTAGAAAAAAAATGTCAAGCTGAATCCATAAAACCAAAAGGAGCATCGACTTGCCTCATATTTAATAAGAACTTATCTAATATGAAAAAAGATGTCGAGATAAAAATTATCTTTTATTCTTTGAAGTATTTCTCAATGAAAACATCACATGTGTTCGACTTTGTTTGCAACAAAAAGATGTTCTTAATTATACACAATCTTCTTATTGGTCATAGAACTTTACCTAATGAATCAAGAGCAGACATAACATGATGTTTCCTTATTATCTTCAAGTAGGATCATATAAATATAATTTCTACCACGCTCATTGATCGTTAGATTTTCTGTATATTTATTTTCGAACAATTTTATCACAATACACATTTAACTCAATTTGATGATAATTTCAGTTTGATCATGAATTATTCGTTAATCAGATTAAATGTCTTTATGTGATACAATCTTTCATAAGGAACGTGTTATTGTTTATTCGCTTTTATACATAGATTTATTAGGATTCTTTATATTAACGCATAAAAATATTGAAATTTTATTATTTATTATTTTGTGAAAGCAAGAATTATAAAGCTTTCTTTCTCAGTTCTTCTGTATGTTTTTGTTTGTTTTTTGTTGATGTTTTTTCTTTTCAATTTTTCTTTCTTATTTTCATTAAAGATATTTCATCCATTTAATACTACTTTCCTAGACACCCCCCCCCACGGCCATCCATAGTTTCCTTAACAACTTAAAATAAATTGGAAAAAAAAACAATCGAATGCCACCTTAAATTTCGTTTCATTATATTCGGCTATCAATAAGAAATAAGGCAATGTTGACTGTTGGTCGCTGTGATCACATAATGGCGTCAGGGGAAATTGATTGAATAACATTAAAATCAGTTCAAACGAGATGAGAACGTTCAGTGATCACTCAGAAACAAATAGTTGTTAAAGATAAAGCAGGAATGTCAGAATAATATAAGAAACAATTTGGATACACCGTGATCTCCATATACGCATTATAACACGACGAATTCTTTTGTTAGTGTCAAATAGAAAAAGTGTAGAAGTTATTTTTGTTAGTTAAAGTAAATGGTTTTGTTGAAATGCGAAAATCAAAATATTACATGAATTTTTATTTTACTTGTGTTTGCAGATAGAGGCAAGGGTCACTGTATTGGCCGGAATGGTCTAAGTTGATATGTTTGCTGGAGCTGTCAGATCCTTGGGGTAGCCCTGTTTTGGGGCTGGCGGTTAGCACTTGCTGATCTTGTTCCAATGACAAAAATAGTTACAATTTTCCTATAAGAGCGTCTCTGAATTGTAAATTTCAGTCTAACCATATCGTCAGAAGGAAGTTTGTCACAAGGCCACGGAGCTTCTTCAGAATTGCTGAAATAAGAAAATTGCCACTAGAAGAAATAGACCTTACCGCCAAGTAAAACAGCTCTGATACTTTATACACATTTGCTGAATCACTCAATGCTAATAAGCATAGAACAAAACGCCAGACAAAGCTCCTCACAGTGTCTTTTCTCTCATTATTTGGTTAATTCTTTTCAGGTTGCAATTTTGTCTTTCAGATTCGCTTAACATCTTATAATTATTTCCATTAAACACCAACAATTTTTAATGACGCACGAAACGCAGTTACCCGTCGATTGACTTCTCTCAGCTAATAAGCGACCCATTCTTTCCAACCTGTGGCACCTGTTGATTTAGGCGTGGGTAACATTAAAAAATAGGTAGGTACCACAAAGTCGCCTGTTGTCCTATTTTCCGTCAAATAGTAGTCGTCGTTAACCAGATCGACCTTATGAATTGTCCCATCATTTCCTCTCCTTAGATTATACACATTTATGTAATTATATATATATATATATATATATATATATATATATATATATAGAGAGAGAGAGAGAGAGAGAGAGAGAGAGGGGAGGGAGAAAGAGAGAGAGATGTATGTGTATGTGTGTGTGTAGGTATTTATCTAACCCGTTCGCTACGAGTAGAATGTCACACAAGCTCGCGTGTACATGGCATCCAACGTGGATCGAGCTTGCTATTCAGTAGTAATGGATCTGCGAGACGAGCTTGTTAACCCTTACAGCACGATAGAAACGCCCTGTGCGGTGTGCATGTGTGTGTGACTTCCACATTTTTAGCCATGATGATCATGACGATCATCATCATCATCATAATTTCCATTACCTTTAATCATCATCAGTTTAAACCCGTTTAATAAAAAAAGGTCCTCTAAATGGCATTTGGTATTACGCTCAAGTAACAGTGAAAGCACTGGTTCCCATCGGATCACCGAAATTAACTGGCGATAAGTCTGTTCATTATCTAGGTCATATGGTGGGTGACCATTTAGAAACAGCTAAGCACTGTAAGTAACGTAAGTAAAGCTTAGTATAATACAAAAAACAAAAAGCGTTGAAAGAAACGGTGCTAACTTTTGCTTTCATCCCTAAGTACAAACATTATCATCAATAATTATTACTAGTACTGTTCTTCATCAGCAGATTATGGCCGCTTTTATATTTAAACATCAAATAAAACTGAACCGTTTATCTCTCTCTCTCTCTCTCTCTCTCTCTCTCTCTCTCTCTCTCTCTCTCTCTCTCTCTCTCTCTCTCTCTCTCTCAAATTACCCCTGCACAAACCGAATCACTACTGCATAGCAAGAGGAATCAGCCTCTATATGAAAAATCCGATGAAACGGAGTTCATGAGTCTTAAACAATATGGAGATATCTCCACACTGAATGGTAAGCCACTCAAGTTAGTAGAATAGTTCAAAGACCCCGGTAGCAATATCTCATCTACAGAAAGCGATATCAATATACGCATAGGAAAAGCATAGACTGCTATAGATAGGTTATTTAATCATATGGAAATCTGATCTCTATGATAAGATAAAGCGTGAATTCTTCCAAGCTTTAGTTGTATCAGTGCTACTGTATGGCTGCACATCTGTATGGCTGCATCACCGACGAAATGCTTATAGAAAATGCGAGATGATAACTACACAAGGATAATGAATGTTGTCTTGAACAAATCCTCGAAGCAGTTCCCCACAAAAAGTAGCTGTACAGCCACTTACCTCCTATCACACAAACCATCCAAGTTAAGACGAACAAAACAGGTTGGATACTGCTAGAGAAGCAAGGACGAACATGTGATGTTCTCCGGTGGACACCGGCACATGGACGCACCACTGTAGGCCGACCTGAAAAAACGTCAAACAGATGTGCATGGATTCTGGATGCTGTGTGGAAGACCTGCTAGGGACGATGCCTTAGAGAGAGAGAGAGAGAGAGAGAGAGAGAGAGAGAGAGAGAGAGAGAGAGTCATGGGTATACGTGCTGTCAACGCGGCCTTATTATTATTATTATTATTATTATTATTATTATTTCACTTCATGTCTTTCACACCAGAGTAAGCTGATGGTCGTTTACTGGAGTCTGAGTGACAACAAGTCTCCTCAGGTCTCCAGGATACTTCTGGGTATTCTAGCCGTTCTTGAAAATGCTTGGATAGTCTCAATTCTTCCAATTATTATTATTATTATTATTAATATGTTTTCACCCTTGTTATAGCCGGTGTTTCATTGGAGGCTGAGCAACAGCAAGTCTCTTCAGATCTCCAGGACTCCTCTGAGTATTCCAGGCGATCTTAACAGTGCTATAATTTGGATGGTCTCGATTCTTCCTCTGATTTCCAATTCAGCCAAATTCTTTTCCAGACCTTTTGGTCCAAGGGAACCAATTACAATTGGTACGACCTTTGCCTTCATGTTCCACAGTTTTCTCAGTTCTCTGGCAAGGTCCAACTATTTGTTTATCTTTTCGCGCTCTTTCATTTTTACACGGTGGACGGCAAAATCTATGAGAATAGGTTCTCTTCTTGTCGATACAGTTTCCTGGTCGGGATTAGGTGGTCCGTCTGTGCCTCGAAGTCCCAGAGAATTTTATGGTCTCATTCTCCATGACAGGTTCCGGCTTGTGCATATACCATTTAGTTGTATGGTGAAAATTGAATTTCTTGTCCAGTGGATTACCTTTCCCACCGAGTCGTGCCTAGTCTTGTACTCTCTTTGTGCTAGTTTGCTGTATTCGTTGCATTAATGTTACATTAACCGTTTTGTCTCTGTCTCCACACATTCTGAACTTGCTATTCTGCTACGTCTTATCTATTTTCCCTTTATATAGTTTGTTCTTATGGCATTGTCTTATGTTGCGATTGTAAGCGATTTGATTTCTCTCTTGAGGTTTCCTTTTCTTAGCCATGTCCATGTCTTCTGATGTGATA
Source organism: Doryteuthis pealeii (assembly GCA_023376005.1). Lineage (NCBI taxonomy): Eukaryota > Metazoa > Mollusca > Cephalopoda > Myopsida > Loliginidae > Doryteuthis > Doryteuthis pealeii. The sequence continues at coordinate 29,740,005 of CM042165.1, forward strand.
TCTCTTGAGTTTTATGCTTGAAATACCCGTAGTTGGTTTTCTTCCCATTTCTGTTTTTTTATTTTTTTAATGTATATGTTGCAATTGGCTGCTGCAATTAGTTTTTCCTTTTTCTAATTAGTGTATTCGTCAAGTACTCGGATTGTCGTGTCTATATTATCTTCAATGTTGGCGAGACCCATTCCCCCTTCTTTCCTTGGCACACATAGTCATGAGTTTCCTTGTCCTTTGGTCCATCTGCTGGAGCTTCTCTATTGTCCATTTTCTGGGCCTTTCTGGATTATGGTTGTCATCCATTCGGGTACATTTGTTTCCTGTAGGTATCTGTTCAGTTGTTGGACCATTCTCTCGTGGAATGAAGTGGATTTTTTAAACCAGAATCCATCATGGCCTGTTGTTTTCCAGTTTGCTACTTTCTTGAGTGTTGAGCTGAACGTAATTATGTGTATACTTACTACAGGACCTTTAATATCACTTATCCAATTTGATTTTTTCTTGTGTTCTTGTCCCCCCTCCATATATTACTCCAAAACTCTTTGCTTCTATTGAATCTAAGTGTTTATCTGTGTTTGTTTTTGATCCACCATTTTGTTCGTAAAATTTCTTTTAATTGTTTTGGAAGATCCTATTTTATTTGTAGTGTTTAGTTCTATCTCGGTATCTTCTTAGTCTTCCTTCTATAGCTGATATCTTGTAACTTATTTCTTCCATCTTAATTTGCTGTTGTCTTTTCAAATTTTTAGTTGAATGTGTATTTGTGTTTTTTCTTAAGTTTTTTTTTTGTTGTCGTAGTTTTTTATTTGTCCTTTCAGTCTGATCTCCCACCCAGTTTTTGTATTTTTGTTTGTTTTCCTTAGGGGTACACCAATTCTATCACAGACTAATTTTTCTCCTGCACAAATAAGGTTATTTATGTCAGTGATGTTGTCTGTTGGGATGTTCACTAATATTATGTTCATCTTTTCAGTTTCTAGCTTGACTTTTTTCCATTCTATGTTTCTTAGGGATGGTAATGTACTTTTCTTATCAGTCATGATTTGTTTTATCCTTTTTTTGTTCTGGTGTATGTTCCGGTGTTGTATTGCTAGGTTGTAAGATGTTTTGATTGTAGATTTGTTGTGTTTTACTTTGTTTAGGTGCTTCTTCGTGGTCTTGTATTCCTTGATTTTCCTTTCCACAAATTTCTCTTATCTCAAGATCAGAGAAAACGTTTTTATTCAGGATCATCCTTGCTTGGTCTGCCAGTCTTTGGCTGGTTGTGATGAAATTGTTATTGTTATTCCAAATTTGAATCATTCTTTTCCTGTAACCTCTTTGTGCTGGATTGCTTTTAAAGTAACATTTGAGTACTTGTATGTTATTTTCTCTAGTCCATACATTTCTTTGTCTCTCGGTTGGACCAATGCTAGGCTGTCCCTCGGCTGGACCAAGGCCGGTGTGTCTCTCGGCTGGACCAATGTTATGTTGTCTCTCGGCTGGACCAATGCTAGGATGTCTCTCGGCTGGACAACTATTAATAATTGTAGATCTGAAAGAACAAAAAGAGCAACTGCAGCCTACATTCATAAATATTTTATCAGGTTTCCCATATTGACTACAAAGGGAATTCTGATTGTTTATTCCTCGATCTGGGATGTTTCATCTTGTTTTGAGTAATTGAAAGGGAAAATGTGAGTTTTTCGCATCAGCGTTAGCCGGTGGTCTTTCACTGGAATGGCAGCAAGTCTCCTCGGGTCTCCAGAACTCTTATGAGTATTCTAGCCGATCTTAACTATGCTACTGGGATTGTATCGATTCTTCCCCTGATTTTAAATTCTTCCATTTTCCTTCCTAAACTCTTAGAACACTCTCATTTTCCAGTTGTTTTTTTTTTATTTCTCTGGCAAGGTCCTAGTATTTTCGCTTTCTTTCATTTTCACTCTGTGATTCTCTTCTTCTTGTTTATTAACAGTACGTTTTCTGCCCAGGATTAGGTGATCCATCTGCATTTTGAAATCTCTGAGAATTTGTGCGTTTCATTTTCTAAGATGGATTCCGGTTTGACAATTTTACAGCATGATGAAAATTTAATTTCTTGCATAATTCCCAGTGGATCACCTTTTCCACTCAGTCTTGCATAGTCTTGTATTCCTGTTTTTCTAGTTTACTCCATACGCTTATTATATGATTGACCGTTTCCCCTCTGTCTCTACACATCTATTTTCCCTCTAATATAGTTTGTTCTTATGGCATTGTCTTGTGCTGCAATTGAGCTTTCTTTTTCGTTGGAATGTTCAGGTCTTCTCATGAGCAATCTTTTCGATTTGTTGCTTAGAGTATCTATATTTTGTTTTCTAGTTTTTTTTCCTGTTTGTTAATATGTTACAATTTCTGTTATTAGCTGCTGTAATTGGTATTTCTTTGCTCTTTCTAGTGTACTCTTCGAGTCCTCAGAATGTCGCATCTACATATGTTGGTGTGTAATGCCTTGTGAATTACTCCTTCAGAGTGTTTCACACCAGTGGTTTTCCACTGGAGTCTGTCATCACGTCTCCTTAGATTCCAAGGACTCTAAGTATCCTAGCTGATTGTAGTCGGGATTATCTCAATTCTTCATCTGATCTCCAGTTTCCTAGTCTCTTTCCATGTTATTGAGGACTGTTCAAAGGGCTCCAAATACGATTGGTATCACCGTTACCTTCATTTTTCACATCTTTACAGCTCTCTTGCAATATTCAGGTATTTGTTTATTTTTTTAATTTACACTCTGTGGTCAGCTGAAATGGCAAAATCCACTAGATGAAAAGTTATTTGCTTTGTTAATCAAAACTTAGTCTGGGTTTTTTTTACCTTTATTTATATCTCAAAAGTCCAAGAGAATTTTATTCGTCTAATTTTCTAGGACATATTTTGGTTTGTGTATATACTATTTGTCAGCATGGTCAAACTTTAGTCGGTTGCAAATTTCCCATCCAAACATGCCTAATTTCTTTAAGTACTTGAAATTATAGGGTGCAAACAAATGATTATTTTTTAATATAAATAGTTAAAGGAAACCATATAATTGCGTATGAATTATTAGCATTAGATAGGAATACTTGAAACTATATAATTGACTGCAAATAATTTTTATTAACGATGATTAAAGTTACAATAATTTATAAATGATCATTAAAAATATACAATTGCTTTCAAAATAAAAAGGTTGACTTCGACATTAAATAACCCAACATGCCGCAAAACCAACCAATAAACCACAATTTTTCTCTCTCTCTCTCTCTCTCTCTCTCTCTCTCTCTCTCTCTCTCTCTCTCTCTCTCTCTCCCTCTGCGAGCTTATAGATTAACAGAAAGTATCACATTGTCTTTTTATAACGCAAATATAACTTCAGTTCTCATTAGGGACTGATCATAGCATGAATAGTGTTATAGGTGATATACCTATTGACCAATGGAATGCGCCGACGGGTTACTATAAGTAACAGCGACAATTGTGGCTTGGGAGTAAGCCAATGCGAATAAGCCAATAACTCTATTTGTCGGGCGTAATTTCCACTTCTATATTGTATTTGTCTACTTTCTGTTAATACCTTTTTCTACATTTGTTACCCGTCGTTTTGTTCTTATTTGACCCCTTAAAACCTCACAACAAACTGGCGACGAGGATTCGAAGTAATTTACGCAGGTTTATCGTTTACAATAACAACACCAACGAAGCAGGATTCAAAAGACTTCACATACAACTATCGTTTTGTAACGACACAAAACTTGGAAGAGACGATTAAGGATCTCCCAAAAGACTCTAAAAAGAACGTCGTGAAGTAATCGAACCTAAAAAGGAAAAAAAGTGAACCAAGCTACACTGAAATTCGAAACCGCAACATCCGGATTACGAGAAAATCGTAGCAGCTCTGCAAAAAAGAAATTCTTACGAACTCGTCAGTCCAAATAAGCAAAAAGCCGTTTTTTGTTCAAGGATCAAAATAAATAGATCCTTGAACAAAATAACACTTGCTGAAAAAAAAGTAAGTTGTACAAAAAAAACTTTTTTTTTCTGGATTCATAACATAATTTTTTATTCGGTTTCTCTCTCTCAAACCTTTATTTGGTTCGTTTTTTTGTTACATATTATTGATTTTAAGGCACAAATGATAGAAATAAAAAAAAATACCAACAACAGCAGCAGATTGAGCTACAAAAGACATTCCAGGAGAGGCAATTTCAAACGGAACAAAAATTGATTGTAATACAAAAATCTCAATTAGAACAGAAAGCAGCTAATCATGCATTGTTAATGAAAGCTATAACGGACAAGGGCCAAAACGCAGATAACGAGAACGCGTTTACACAGAATGCTATCTGGACAGCGATAGAAACTTTTACTTACGCACCAGATGAAGATATAAGTTTTGAATCGTATTACAGACGATACGAGGACGCCAACTGACTGTGCTTCTTGGACGGACTCGAAAAAGGTCCGCCTTCTATTACGCAAACTGGGTACGACTGAGCACACCAGATTTGTTGACTATATTTTGCCACGGAAGACCAGCGAATTAACGTTTCCAGAAGCTATCAAACTCTTAACAGAATTGTTTAGCCCTAAGACTTCATTATTCCATAAACGTTGGAAGTGCATGAATTTAATTCGAAAGGAAAGCGAAGATTATTCAAACTTTGCATCAACAGTTAATAAACAGTGACGATTTTAAGCTGTCTGAATTAAGCTCTGACAATTTTAAATGTCTAATTTATTGCCAGGGTTTAGTATCAGCGAAAGATGCTGAAATTAGACGAAGGGTATTAAATAAGCTGGAAAACGAGCCAACCTTGACCCTGCAACAATTGGCAGAAGACTCGCAAAGATTTGTCAGTCTTAAACATCTAAAAATATTGAACAGTCTGCTGTAGAAAACATTAGGAAATTGCGTGATAATAGAAACAAATTTTTATTCATAATATGCATGATTTACGTGTCCTGCTAAATGAACTGTTAAAAAAAGACAAGGCCTGGGAATGGACTCCCGAATGCCTTAGAGCATTCGAAAAAATCAAAGAAATATTGACGTCGGACTTGTTTCTCACACACTTCAACCCAAACCTAGAGATTATTGTTGCCAGCGACGCCAGCTCATATTGCATCGGAGCATGCATTTTACACAAAATGCCGGACGGGTCACATAAACCCATTGCCCACGCATCAAGAACCCTTCTTCCAGTGGAGAAAAATTATTCCCAAATTGAAAAGGAGTCACTCGGGATAATATTTGCAGTAACCAAGTTCTACCGTTACATTCACGGTCGACACTTCAGATTACAGACAGACCATAAGCCCTTACTTACCATCTTCGGCTCAAAAAAGGGTCTGCCTACACACACGGCGAATAGACTGCAAAGATGGGGGACGATCCTCCTAAATTATAATTTCAACATGGAATTTCTCTCATCTAAGAAACTCTGTCACGCAGATGGATTCTCTAGATTGATACCCAAACAGAGTGAACCCCTGGAAGACACCGTGATTGCTTCCCTTCGAACTGAAAGAGATTTAAAAACTTCGCTGTGCAACACGATAAGGAAACTCCCAGTAATTCTTGACAAGATAAAACGGGAGGCAGTGAACGATGAGTTCATAATACAGATGAAGGAAAAGCTAGCACAAAAAGACCAACAAAGTCCAGATGCCTTCTCCATATGCGATGAGGTACTGCTATACAGCGAACGAGTGGTCGTTCCAGCTACGCTACAAAAAAGGATCCTGAAGGATTTTCATATGGGTCATCCTGGCATTACTATAATGAAAAGTTTTATGCGGAGCTACGTATATTGGCAAAACATGGACAAGGATATAAAGTGCATGGTGAAAGAATGCATGGGTTGTGCTTTAGCAGCTAAGGCTCCCCCCAATAAAATTCAGTCCTTGGCCTAAAACAGACCGCCCATGGGCACGTATTCACGTCGACTTTGCGGGACCACTGGAGGGTTATTATTATTTAATAGTGATTGATAGTTTCTCGAAATGGCCGGAAGTATTTCGATGCAAAAGCCCGACTACTGAAATGACCATAAGCGCGCTGCACGAACTGTTCGCTCGCTTTGGCGTTGTAGACTGTTTAGTGTCGGACAATGCCACACAATTCACGTCCGGAGACTTCAAAGAATTCTGTGATACGTTTCAAATGGATCACATAACCATCCCTCCGAACCATCCGAGGTCTAACGGTCAAGCTGAACGTTTTGTGGACACACTAAAGAGAGCCCTAAAGAAGGCCAAAGGTACACCTACCGAAAATGCGCTTCAGCAGTTCCTGCAGGTTTACAGGATTACGCCGAATGAAAATACACCTTCGTCATTATCTCCGGCCGAGGTAATGTTTGCGCGTAAGATAAGGTCTGTTTCCGACAAACTGCTTCCGAGACAGACAAAACCAGGAAGATCCATGACGGTGCCGAAGAAGCGGTACCTCCCTGGTGAGAAAATATACTTCCAGGTGTTCCGTAATAACAAGTCTTTCTGGGAGTTGGGAAAGATACAGAAGAGGATCGGCAATATGGTGTATATTGTCGATGGTCTCAAGTTTTCCCATAAGAGACACCTAAATCAATTGAGAAAACGATTGACGGAGGATATTAACAGCGGTCCCCCGGGAACAAGAGGAGGTGATGGATGTCATATATGACATATTTACCTTTACCTACCCCACAAGCAGCCCCTCAACAACGCCATTCTTCAAGGAAACGAAGAGCGACGGAGTTTATTAACATAAACCCTAAGAGAAAAAGATATTAAGACTCCTGTGGAGTGAACTCTTAAGAGGGGGGTGTTATAGGTGATATACCTTATTGACCAATGGAATGCGTCGATGGGTTACTATAAGTAACAGGGACATCGGCGCTTGGGAGTAAGCCAATGCGAGTAAGCCAATAACTCTATTTGTCGGACGTAATTTCCACTTCTATGTATTGTATTTGTCTACTTTCTGTTAATACATTTTCTACATTTGTTACCCGTCGTTTTGTTCTTATTTGACCCCTTAAAACCTCACAACAAATGGATAGATAGATACTTGCTTAAGAAACTAGTAGATTCAATTGAAGACAAGGCAAAAAGGGAATGAACAGATGTTCTTTGAAACAACTTATTTGAAAAATATTAATAAATTTTGGAATTGGTCTCTCTCTCTCTCTCTCTCTCTCTCTCTCTCTCTCTCTCTCTCTCTCTCTCTCTCTGTGTTATTATTTATTTAAAGTCATCAATATTTAATGAATTAGGCAGGGTGAACATTTTTTTTCTATCATCATTTCCCATTTTTTAAGAACTATAAAAAAAATGTGAACAGATCGTTTTGAAGTTTAGCTTAGAAAATATTATTTGTCAAGAATTTCGTTTCTGTGGTGCACGGGTAAAAAAACTTTTTTGTTGCCCCCCCCCACTACCACTATCAAGTATTAAGTATTCTTCGCGTTGGGCGTCAAAGTATGTAGGGTATGTGGGAGTAAGTGGGGGAATGTCTGTGTCAATTTGGTGTCGGACATGGAAGAATTTTATTTAGATGGATCTATTCTAATCTCAATTCCTCTTTTGATCATTTTTCTAATTCTTTCTTTCTGAATATTTTAGGCCACACGCAGAGAGAGTGACTGGTAGACAGAGTGTGAGAGGAAAGAAGAAAATTGGAATAAGTCATTATAAGGATGAGAAAACAAGCAGAAATCTGATGGAAATGAAACATTGTTTCCTTTTGATAACCTCTGCCTTTCTGCCATGCAATTCTTTATAAGAGAAAAAAGATTTCCTACTTACCTACACAAAAGTACTTTTGCTCTCTCTTTCTCTCTCTCTCTCTCTCTCTCTCTCTCTCTCTCTCTATATATATATATATATATATATATATATATATATATATATATATATATAATTGATGGTGGGAAACCTTGCTGGTTATATTAGAAACATGGAAAAGTAAAACAATAATAATAATTCTAAATAATATCTTACTTTTAATTTTGATATTTCAAATTTTGGATTCCCTCCCCCCGAGGAAACTATTCAGATGATCAAGAAGGTTTTGGGGGGATAATTCAATGAACAGCAGAAGTTTAGGTGTTCAACAAGCAAAACACTCCAAACAGTCAACACTTTTTACATCTTGGAAGGTATCCAATAAAGCAAAACATCTGAAAATAATAAACGTGTTTCTCGGTGCAACTAAAGAGAATTGTTACATAATTTTATAAGCTGCTTATAAATCATGTACGTACCTGTAGTTAGAATATTTAAATAAAGTTCGTTAGAATCAGAACGGGGGTTTAGTGGCCGATGATTGACAACCGGTGACCTTCCGTGAGAAGAGCGTGGACGTTGTTGTCAGCCCTCGGGGTCCATCTCGATCCGCGGCGGATGAATATGAGCTGGGTTTGGAGATCAAAGTTTTATCAAGAAAACAACCAAGTGCTGTTTGTTAAGTAATTAAAACAAAAAACCAGACCAAGAAATCAACAAAGAAAACCAACTCTTAACAAGAAACCCAACAAGAAAAGATGGCGGCCGAGTTAAACGAAGTAAGCAGAATGTAACAAGTAAGAACCATCATTAATCATCTATCATCTCTACCCTGTCTGTCTGTCTGTCTGTCTGTCTCTCTCTCTCACACACACACACACACACACACACACACACACACACACCGATTAGATACATCCGAGTAAAGGGGTATATAACAGAATTGTCAATTGACTGTGAAAAGTGAGAATTAAACAAAAATTCGAAGATTTCACAGACTGTCCAGAAAATATTCATCAACTTTGAATATCTCGACTATTTATTTTCCATGTCTCGTGGAGGGTCTTTTGAAAAAGATCCTATAAACCTGTCTCTTCAGCCCCTATGTGTTTCAGCCACTTACGATTTTAGGCTTTTTCCTAGTGCTTAAAATTGTCGTTGAAAAGGAGGAGATTTCCGACTGCGAATGATTAACGAGAATATGACAAGGTAATTAAGTAAAGTCGTTGAGGCGGCATAATGTTGGTATCAGCCAGACAGTGAGGGAGTCTATCCCCTTTTCATTAGCGCTAGAACTAGCATTAGACCAGCTTCTTACTTTACCGCACAGATCTCTTTTGCATACGGTTTTGAAGAGTGAATTATTTGGATTGGTTTCTTTGTCTAATGGCATATCAGCCCTCTTGGGTTATTTAATGCCAAAACTACCATTGCAGAAGAACAGTTGTGGTACTATTTAACCCATAGCTGGGGAGTTCACACCTTTCCCAAGGGTATGAATCCGAAAGTGGACGTAATAACGAGACTGGATTTTTAACTTGCTAACTACGATATCGCAATCCTGTGCATTAACCACTACACCACGGAGACTCCCTCACCTATGAGTGGAAGAGACTTTCGTATAAGTGTGTGAGATCCCAAAGAGGGCATATTGAAGGGGACTAAGGTACGATTGGCATCTGCTATATAAATGTCGGGATAATTTCCGAACATGTAATTCTCTATGTATGGTTTCTTTCCATAATCCTAGCTCCCCTGAATGTTTTTTTTGAGAGTTAAGGATCTTATCCAAACAGTTGCGCTGTCAGAAAAAATGACCTCTGGCCAACACAAGCATATATTACAGACGCAGCAAATGGTGGAACATTATAAAGATACGCCAATGCGAAATAAAATGTTCATGCGAATATGTCATTTTCTTAATTCTCATAAAATATTACATCTGTTTTTCAAGAACGAAACTATTTTGTTTTTCAAGAGCATCAGTGTCAAGTGAACACATACAGCCATGAGTTGACGTTTGAATTTAGTTTCACAAATGACGACACCACACATTTGAAATAAAGAAGGAAAGTTGCAATGTATTGTTGATTCGAGTGTTAATTTTTCGACCCTATCCATTCTTTCCACTGAATTGCCTTCACAGAGATGTGTACATAAACAAATCAGTGTGACGTTTTTCAACAAGAAATCCGGTTATTGTATAATTGCCGTGTTACACATGATAGTATTAGATCCCTTAAGTTACCTCCCTTAGCAGTTTTTTTTATTTTATGTAGCGTACTAACCTTAACACGGCTGCGTATCTATCGCAGTCAAATTTATAATATAGACTAAATTAGCAAAAGCCTTCATTCAATTTAAATGTACATTAGAGCCATCACAATTCTCACATCTTGCGGCTATTTCTTTTCTCGTAAACCTTTGAATAATTAATTTGTCCATAGCACGTGGTAACCACTCTCCTCGTGAGAACGCTTGTTCCCTCAAATGTAGTGTCTACCCTTGTTAGAAGTATTTTTTCTTTAATTCCATTTTCTCTTATCATAAAACCCTCATTTAATACAGTAATTATTATTATATTTCCTCCCTAGATACGTCTCTTTATCTACGGACTCTCAGACGAAACAGTAATAGATTAATTTATGCTACTGTTCTTACTGGCCTTTGTCCAATTCCTTTTAGTAATTTACCATGATTAGATGTACCGTCTGCTCCTGCGACGTTGTTGTATATAGCTCCCTATATATGAACTACAATAGATTTTTTATTCACTGTCTTGTTTTTGTGTACCGTTGTATTTTCTTCATTTCATTTTTACACTTTCGGCAGTTAATAAATCTGTATATAAAAAGCAGTTCATCTTCAGAGTCGTGACTGTTGAGAGGCGTTTAAACTCCGAGCCAAAATACGATGCCCGCGTTCAGGAAAAAAAAAAACAGAACCGTAAACACGGGACGCAACAATGATTGTGATGATCCTAACAAGTGCGTTTCCCGAACAAATGACCTCTGACCTACACAAGTATGCATAGTGAATTAAAAATCTCATGCAAATATAAACAATTACTCATATATAGATGCATACATACACATATGCACTTTGATGGAAGGAAATACTTGATGCTTGTATGTCAACTCACATTTGCACAAACATACAGCAGGTATTTATTTCAATTACTGAATCAAGATACTATACCAATACTTTATAGATGTTATATATATAAACAAATAGCCAATTCACTTGAATCAAACGACCTTTCAGTATCTGGACTAGTAGCTCGTTTGACTTAAGGCAAAACAAGGTATCAAGAAAACCTCACCCAAGCTTTTTGATCCAAAGTATACCAGAAATCTTTTAGTGACACGCTGTTCCCTATGCCTTTCTTAAGAGGTTCGATACACGATAGTTTTAAAAAAAAACGAGTCTCCTGCTGAACAGATAAGATACCTAAAATATTTTTGAATTCTGCCCATCAACTCAGCGAGAAAAACAGTATTTATTTTATCAAAAGGAATTTTGAATTTTGCCTCACAAAAAATTATAAATTTTCCATGTTGACAAAAGTATATTTTTTAAATTTATGTGCTAACCAAACCAAAATATAGGGTAATAATTTCCTATAGCAAGAAGTTAATCAGTAATTATTTGTCTCAATGTGTATGTTATGTGTGGGGACTGGTAAATATATACACACCCACACACACACACATATATGTTTGCATATGATCTAGTCCCTTCAGGAATGACAAAAGATATAGGATGAATTTAGGGTGAACACTGAATTACGCTGATATTTTTGGTTTGAGTTCAGATCGTATGTGTATGTACCATGTCTTCACGAGTGCATAGATGTATATGTGTCTATATGTAATTAATAAGAGCATAGAAGATTATATCAGGGTGGAGGGTACCTTAACTAAAAATCGAATCTTAAAAAAAGAGAATATAACTTCACAGCCGGACGTGTACTATCTGATTTTACAGGTGAAATTTTAATCAATGTTTTATCAATGTGATTGATATTCCGTTTAATTGAGCGCATTGACAGTGGAGAAAATTATGCTTCTTTTTTTCATTATTAGGGTATGACCTTTAGGCACCCCTTTTTGATCTCGATTAAGAAAGGACGTTTTTCATTTACACCGTCTATATCCGGTTGTTTTAACAGACGATTTTTAGATTTTTTTAAAAATAAAAAACTAACCCTTACTCTAACCCCTAACCCTAACCCCTAACAAACAACCGGATATTGACGGTGTAAATGAAAAACATGTCCTTTCTTAATCGAGATCAAAAAGGGGTACCTAAAGGTAATATGGTCCGGGTATGAATTCACTAATGTACACACACGCGCACTATGTACATATATACATATATGTATGTGTATATATATATATATACATATATATATATATACACACACACACACACACACACACACACACATATATATGTATATGTATATATATATATATATATATATATATATATATATATATATATATATATATATATGTGTGTGTGTGTGTGTGTGTGTGTGTGTGTGTGTGTGTGTGTTAAACTTAGTTTACTCTTGTACCGTGTTGCAATATAACCAAACTAGCAATTGTTTATATGACTAATATCCTAACAATCCCTCAATGGTAGACATTCTGAAGAGATAAATTGTATGTTTATTTTGAAGAGAGATTTGTAAATACCATATTTCCCACGATTTAATTTCCGTATGCTACAAATGAAATATTCTTAATTTCAATCAAGCCTAAAACTGTTGAAATCTTTACAGACAGAAATGTTTCCAATAACTGCGTAACCACGTTAGAGAGACTGGATCTTTTACAATTACTAGATTGTTGTAAAAGAGAAATCTCTATCATCGTCTACCCCATTGTTACATTTCCTATGTCTTCCTATAAATGACCAGCAATGGAGAGGGTGTGGAAACGTCAGGATGACTGTCGATAGGACAGGATACTAAATAATTCGGAGTCGTGCCTAAAACAGCACCAACATAAGCACCTGCACCGTCTTTGTACGTAGACATAAATATGATTTCAAATTTGGAAATTACCACTGAATGGGTTAGGTCTCCACTGAAATTGTGCTGGACATGATCATCATGAATACACACGCACAACAAATCTAAGTACACACCAATTGCTGCAGATATGGAAACACACAGATACAATAGATAACGCTCTCTCTCTCTCTCTCTCTCTCTCTCTCTCTCTCTCTCTCTCTCTCTCTCTCTCTCTCACACACACACACACACACACACACACACACACACATATATATATATATATTCCCAGATACATACATTTGTCCATCCCCACACATACGACTGCGCACATACTCGCGCAAACGCACCATCCCTCACACACACACACACACACACACACACACACACACACACACACAGGGAGAGAGAGAAAGAGTGGTAGAGGAGGGGTGGATGAGAAAATAATGGTATTCAACCCACAGCTTGTGTGTATATGCGACAACTGAATGAAAGGTGCCTCCCCAACTCATTCACGGAATGATGCGACTAACACTACTCCCCCCTCCATCTCTCTCTCTCTCTCTCTCTCTCTCTCTCTCTCTCTCTCTCTCTCTCTCTCTCTCTCTCAGCTGCCAATCTTCCCGCTACCAATTTTCCCGTTTGTTTTTTGGGCCCGCCCGATAAAGTCAGGTAGGGAGAGTGGGGCGGTCACTGAAATTGTTTTATTGCAAGAAGATGGCGTTTGGTTGCAAAGTTGCGCCACGGGGATTGGATCTACAAAGGATTTTGAGAAGGGTGGGGACAGATTACAGTGACAGATTCGATCGGTAATTTGCAAGAAAACATTTGCTTAGTTGGTGAGGGCAACCAAATTTTATAAAGGAGGGAGAAAAGAAGCGGGGAGACAGATTTAAGAGAAAGAGATAAATTGATACAAGAGGAAGAGAAGTAGAATGCCAGAGATTTAGAAGAATGAGTGGGGTGAGACAGTATGGGGAGAGTAAAAGATGGCAGGAAAGAGAAATCAAATGATAAATTTAGAGAGGGAAGACGATATAGATGGAATGGAGAAAAAAGGAATAAGATGAAGAGTGGAATGTAAAAAAGAGGGTGGAAAGAGGGATTGAGAGATGGGGAAAAGGGAGTAAATATAGATATATATATAACCTGGAAAAAGAAAGATAGAGAAAGTAATAGGATAGTGGGAAAAGAAATTTTGAAGAGAAACTAGGGAAATATTATAAAAAGAGAAAAGGGTTCGCTGACTCTTTTCTCTTTCAATAATGTTTCCCTAGTTTCTCTTCAAAATCTCTTTTCCCACTATCTCTATCTTTCTTTTTTGTGTGGAAAAATGCTTTGACAAATGAATAAAAAGGAGAGACAAAAATGAGAGTGGAAGAAACCAGCAATAGGAAAAATAAGGAAGATAGATGTATGAAAATGAAAGAGAGTGAAAAGGGAACAGAAGTGAAAACTTTTTGTGTGGAATTTTATTCCAGGAGAGAAAAAAAGATTAACCCAAAGAACAGAAGTGAAAAAGGGTAAAAACGAAAATGAAGTCTTCAGAGATCGGTTCAATAGTAAAGTAAAATTAACTTAAAAATATTTTAGCAGAACGCGTAGATGCTACACTGATCTTCAGTAAAAAGTTGGAGAGTTGCATTCTCTTTGATACGAAGCAGAAGTATCGATCCATGCATAAATGATTTATATGTACTATACTAGTTCACGTACAGACGCAAACACACATACACCCAACCACCCACATACATACACACAAGTATTGGCGAGAAACTGTCAGTTACTAAGCGCAGTTGACTTCATGTCTTTGCTATACTAACTTAGATGGACCTGCTCAATGAATGATGTTGAGAACTCTTTAATTATGAATAAAGCAATGCACACACACACATACACACACACACACACACACACACACACATATATATATATATATGTGTGTGTGTGTGCGCGCGTGTGTGGAGACAATAGAAAGTTGATGATGATGATGATGATGATGATGATGAGTTATAAACATGGGTTTCGATGTTTATAACAAAAAAGTAGAGCCACGCCTAGTAATCACAATGTTCCAAGTTTGATACCGGTCTCCGCCAACTCAGCGCATGAGTAGCACAGCTTGGGTAATTTGTTCTGTGTGGTAAATCATCTGGGAGCTGACGGTAGGTATGGTGCTCCACCTCAGCAAAAACAATTTCCCTGGTCTAGAGCTAGTGAAAAGGGGATAGATTCGCTCACTGTTCGACTGTAGGCCATTTCACAGACTTTTTTTCATACTCATAGATGAAATTGTTCAAATTTGAGAGAGGGAAAAAAAACACAACTTTATCAAATCCAGAAAAAGTGCATGTAGAAAAGATACTGACAAAGAATTTGCAAAGTTTGAATGAAATCGTGCAAATGGGAATGATATATATATATATATATATATATATATATATATATATATATATATATATAAAGAGAGAGAGAAAGAAAGAAAGAAAGAAAGAAAGAAGAAGAAGAAGAAGAAGAAGAAGAAGAAGAAGAAGAAGAAGAAGAAGAAGAAGAAGAAGAAGAGGGAAAAGATAGCGAGATAAATAAACGAAAATGTAGAGATAAGTAAGGAGAGGGAGAAGTAAAAAGAAATAGAGATTGTAAAGAGAGAGAACGAAAGGAGGGAGGGGGAGAGAGAAGGGGGGATGATCAAAGGGACAGAACAGAACAGAAAGGAAAATATGTATATAAAAAAAAAGAAAGCATTGAATTGATAATAAAAAAAAAACGCGTGCCCGTGTGAGTGCAAAAACCTGAAAGCAAAAGAGTAGAAAGAATTGAGAGTTACAGAGAAGAGAAGAGTTTATTTTAATGATATCCCTTTATTTATGTATGTGCGTATTTTGCAAGAGAATATGTATATACATTTAGTTTGTGCTCATAAAAAAGTGCATTGTGTATGAGAATATTTATCGTTGTTGCATCTAAATCAATATAATATTTTGACGATAATGTGTTTACATATATTTTTTTGCAAATGCTGACGCATAATCACATTTCGTTTTATATCAACGTTCACTTCCATCTCAGCTAATATTTGTTTCTTCATAATCTTTGGTGAGTTGAAACGAACACGTCGTTCTTTCAACATCTATCATTTGTTTTTTAGTTTTTGTTTTATCATTTCAGTCAATTTATGGCCAATAGAAAGCCAGGATTTCGCTTCAATTTGATTCAGACGAAGCGTTGGAGAAAGAAGCGAGATGTTGCTTTGTCGTTAGGGAAGGGCTTCTGTGGGGTCGGCCGGAGGACCTGGGTAGGGTAATCGAGATTCAAACCCTGCTCTTAAAACTGGCCCCAACCCAGTGATTTTTGCCAAGATAACACGACTCATTTATCCATTAAGGGCACACAAAATGTTCCCCATTCGTTTTGTCTCTTAATAAATTGCTACTAAATACGAAGCCCAGGATGACATTGTATCGTATAGAGCTGCCTATGTGGAGAAACAAGATTGACTGAAAGGAAGAAAGAAAAAAGAGGGAAAATCAATGCAAGATAAAGAAGAAAAAATATGATCAATGCTTGAATGAAAAAAAGAAAAGAAGTACAGGAAAAATGAACTTAAAGTCAGATATGGAGATTGTGTATAATGGCAACTAAGAGAACTAGCAACCGATAAATAGAGAAAGTGAATGATTTAAGAGAGAAGTAAAGACAATCTATGAAAGGGGGAAAGAAATTGGAATTGAACAGTGTCAGAGAAAACGGGTCAGAATAATGTTCTTAATTATAATGGAAAATATTCTACAAGTAAAGAAGAAAACGAATTTAAATGAGAAAAAGATTAAAAGTTCTTGAAACTATGGCGACTGACAAGTAAGTTTGATTCTAACTGACTAAATCTCTCTAAGCTGAATGTTCCTTACAGAGATAAGCACCTCCAACTGGCCCATTAATTACTCAAATCTGGGGAGAAAGTGGGTTCATGCCTTCCATAAGCGCTTCATTAATTCTGTTTTTTTATGTCAAAAACACCACTCTATACGTCCATCACACTGATGACAAAAATAATTTTGCTTTAAGACCATCGACATCGTTAAAAGTTAATCTCAACTTTTTGGAATTAAAGTTTCCTACATATAACAGAATATTTGACTTTCGTAACCTTTCATTTTGATCAGTTTTCTCTCAAAATTTGCATCAATCAATGTGTGTGTGTGTGTGTGTGTGTGTGTGTGTGTGTGTGTGTGTATTTCAAATTGTATAAAGACATAAAGAGGATAAAGATAAATAAAAATAGAAACATTCCCACCACCAACGCATCTAGTTTATATATATATATATATATATATATATATATATATATATATATATATATATGTGTGTGTGTGTGTGTGTGTGTGTGTTTGGGCAGCATGTAGAATTAAACAAAAGACACATCTCCTGTTTAACAATTTTATTTTTGATCTTTTCGAGTTCTCTGGCCAACTTTTAATGTTTGGGTGGAATTCGTGGATAAGTCCACCAAAGTTTAGGTCCCAAGTACTTTCGGCACTTCGAAGTGCCATCATCAGGGGTGATGTGTTCCAGTTTTCTTTAAATTATATTAATGTGGAGGTTGGAAGGAGAAGAATTGGTGAGAAAGGTGTTATAGACATTTTAAAATGTGTGTACTGCATTGGAAATTAATTTTGTTTAAGGATGGTTTGTATTGTTTTATGTATAAAGCTTCTAGTATTTGGAGTTTTTGTTTATTTTTTTCTTTGTGCAGAATGTGTATATTTTCCGTTAGAATATTTCGGTAATTAGAGTCCCCACTCTAATTACCGAAATATATTCATGAATGTAATTTTAGGTGTTGTGAAATAGAGCTATTATCTGTTAAATGGAGGGTTAGACGACGTGACAATGTGGTTGAGGTGAATCCAATGTATGAATTTTTATTTTCTGGGAGACTACAATCTCCTAGGGGACATTTAAATCTGTATACTACATTGGTCTCATTAAGCCGACTTGTCTGGGAGAGAAATTGTTGCGAACAATGAGGTTAGTTGTTTTGAATTTTGTATAATAAATAATAAATTTTACCTTATTATCAGGCGTGGTTGCAGTAACATTATTTCGAATTATTTGTTTAGTGCTATTTCATCAAGTGTGTAATTCCTGTGCATCTGGTTGCGATAGTAAATGTTATTTGAAGAAGTATTTGCTGTAGTATGTTTTTCTTTGTGGCTAGCGTTTATTTTTTGGATGATCTGTTTGATTTGTTCGTCAATGATGTGATTAGGAAATCCGTTATTATCCACGAATTCCACCCAAACATTAAAAAGTTGGCCAGAAAACTCGAAAAGATCAAAAATAAAATTGTTAAACAGATGTGTCTTTTTTTATATATATATATATATATATATATATATATATATATATATATATATATATATATATAGCAATTCACATACAGATCCATTTCGCCTTATAACGGCCCATCAGTGCGGCTTGACATGCAGGCTGTATAATGACGGAATAGAAACTCTATTGATTTGTTACCAGTCAAAACTCATACCCACGAGCCATCTCTCCACAACCCATTTAAGAAAGAGGATTTTACTGATATAAACGTAGAATGCTCCATCCATTAAGGAGAGCTTTTATACCTATCACCTATTCCATTAACCGTTTTTTACATTCCATTGCAGAACTGAAATGATTTCACCGTATTGATTGTATTTTATTTACTTTTTTTATCATTCGGTTAATTGTGGCTCTCAAAAGTATTTTTATCTGCTGACCAACAGAACCTTTTAAATTTATTATGTAATCCCAAGAAATTAGGGAATACATCAATTCGATGGGGAATAGATTGCTAAAATAATGAGTAAATCAGACATTTTCTGGCCAGTGACTTTCGTTTTTTCAACATGTTTCCATGTTGATGATTTCGATTAAATGTCCATGACAATAATGAGTACATAAGCATTTATATTTTTCCCTTTAATATTAACAAGCACTCCAGTCACTATTGGGCAGCAGTTGTGATTTTTATCTTTTGTCCAAGAATGAGGTGTGTGAAAAATAACATCGAATTAGTTTTAAAATAATAAAAGTTTTAAAATTTAAAGGATGACATTGCAAACGGACATAAAGAAAGGAACCTGCAAATGGGATCGACTGGAAGATAAGGAAGAAAAGTTGAAGAAATAAAACAAAATAAAGAAAACAGTTAAAGTTCATATGAAATTTTTTCAAACCTTCCCTCTCCCCTTTAAGATCAAACAGCTTAATCCAACCCGGCAGAGAGAGAGAGAGAGAGAGAGAGAGAGAGAGAGAGAGAGAGAGAGAGAGAGAGAGAAACGATGGGTGGTTGATACGAGGAGAAAATTCAACCTGTAGGATTTTACAGGAAGACAGTATTAAGGGCTTAAAGTTGTGACCATTTTTATTAATAATAATCCTTATTTTCCAGTCGATACCATTTGCAGGTTTCTTTCTTTCTGTCCTTTTGCAATGTCATCATTTAAATTTTTAAACTTTAAATTAATTTTTCTTCCATTCGCATGACCGAAGCAAAAGCTGTCGTTAAAGGATCCACTTTTCTTGTCACTTCAAATTTTGCAGCTTCACTCATTAAATTTTGTTAGTTTTTTTAAATAGATTTTTTGAAACTCGACCCAATGACAGAAGTTAGAAAGATTTTAACAAGCTTTTCTGATAGAAGAAAGAATCTTACTAACATGAAAGGAAAGAAAAGAACGCCACCTTGGTTCATATTTTTTTAATTTGGAGAAGCATCTGATTGGTTGAAAAATTGTAACCAGCTCCACCGAGAGTCAACCAATGAAAATGCTTTGTTTCACCTGCTGGTCATAATTGTTTCCAACTGACATACACCAAGTGCAAAAATAACTTCAATGTTTTCTAAAGTCAAAAAGAGGAAATGCTGATTCAGTTTTGTGAGATAGAATAGTATAATTGAAAGCTTTTGACTGACGTGTCAGGTGTAGTTGCAATGGTTTTAGGCATGTCTAGGGCGGAGCAACTGGATGAAACAGATGAACTTATATCCTTCCTTCTTTGATTCTTTTTACACGCACACACACACACACACACGCACACACATACACACACACGTACACACAAATATATATATGTGTGTGTGTGTATGTGTTTGTGTGTGTGTATGTGTGTATCTGAGGATTATTCAATAAATATGGTAGATTTTGTTGGTAATAGGATGCATTGTTGCACATTTTTCAAAGAATCAATAGTGATGGGTTATTTCATATTTCATATATCAGAAGACTGGCAGCATTATCTTCTTTACTGAACACTGCACCCGAAACTTTTTCTTTACCAGAGAGAGAAGGGAGAGAAAGAAAGAAAGAAAGAAAGAAAGAAAGAAAGAAAGAAAGAAAGAGAAATTGTATTGTAGAAATATTCAGGTAGACGGTTTAAGTTTTGATTTCTCGAAACAGTTTAATCGTTGTATTAGAGTTTAATGATAAAAAAGGGTAATACTGTGAAAGGAGGAATGAACACGTGTGCGTTTGTGTGACTTTATCATTCTATTTTATTATTATGATTTTATGTGAGTGTGTATATTTTAGAACCAATATGTGACTATATGTATATATATGAGTATGTATGTATGTAAACATGTATGTATATGAGCGTGTGTGTATGTATTTATCTGCGTATGAATATATGTATGTATGTATGTATATAAAATAGTCACCCATTTTCCAACACAAAAAATACCATGAGACTTAAATTCAAAGTCAAGAAAGAAATTCCTAAAATCCAAATTTGTAATTTTTGAGGTTTAAAATTCCTGCAGATTCTTTGAGAGCAAAAGACTTTCCTTCTGATTCAATGAATCGCATTTCCAGGTTTTTCCACACAAAAATTCTTCTTTTATCTCGACAGTAAAATAAGCAGGGATTTGACATTTTTGCTCTAAGAAAACAATTAGAAAATTACACCCTAAACACAAAATTAATTTACTTACCCTTTTTTTTTCTTCGTTCTCTCTATTCCTATTTTATCTCATTACTTGTTTTCATCCTCTTCCAGTTTTATTCTCTCTCTCCTCCTCTCTTTCTCTCTCCCTTCTTTCTTCCTTTCTCTCTCTCTCTCTCTCTCTCTCTCTCTCTCTCTCTCTCTTTCTCTCTCTCTTTCTTTTATTAACACTTTCTATTTTGTCCTCTATTACCTTTGAATCTCCTCTTTCTCACTCTCTTTCCTTTTCCTACGTTTAATTTTCTATTTGTTACCATTTTTGTCTTTCTCTTAATTCTTCAAACATTTTTTCTTCCTCATCAAATAGATTTCTTCTTCTTATAACTTTTTAACTAAAAAAGTCGCATAATCAGCAAAGAGAAACAACTGAGCGGAAATCTTCGTCTAATTTCAATTTATTTCAAACTCCTCTTTTAAAATATTCTTCCAGCGCTAGAAGATATCTTTTCAGGTTAGACAAGGAGATTACGAATGCATATTTTGCTAAAACGTCAAATAACTTGAGGAAAATCGACTTGATTTTCCGTTCTGCTTAAATAATTTCTGGAAACCGTTTTTCTTAGCGCGACTTTCTTTTCCTTTTGGATTTTGAAGTTTTTGTTGTTGTAATTCTTGTTGTTCTTGTTGTTGTTGCTGTTACTGCTGTTACTGCTTTGTTTGTTTGCATATTTCCCGCTTTTTTTAATCCATCGTCATTGCACTGATTTAACCGGAAGAAGAAAGGCATTGCTGTTATTTACTAAACTTTACTTAGTCTGGCACACAGGTTGCTTACAGTACCAGCAGTTTCTAAGTGAATACCCATTTCAGAACGAAACAGGCTTACAATACCAACATTTTCTAAGTGAATACCCATTTCAGAACTCGACCGGGAAGCGTGTGGTGTAATGGTTAAAGTCATGGGAAATGGACTCGTCGCCCCGAGTTCAAATCCTGGATGTGGCAATTGCATTTCACTTAGCGCTAATACCCTTGGGAAAGGTATGAATCCTACTCTCCTCCAGCTATGGGTAAATAGTAGGGCAGACTGGACTCTTTAACCTTGGTTAGGCAACCGGTCTAGGAGAAGGAAAACTCTGAATTCACACCTGTTGAACTCCGCTTAAGAAATTGACCTTGTGTCGCATCCTGCTCGTGCGGAGGGGTTGGTATATATATATATATATATATATATATATATATATATATATATATATATATATGACGACTGATGTACCAATCTTTATGCTTTTCACTGTTTCTCATACGCTCCTTTACATTAGTATTCTATTCTTTCATAACACCCTTTAACAATATTTACAGTATTGTTCGCAAATATTCATTATGAAATTATTTTACTAATTTTCAAGAGGTTACAAAATGTTTCGTATTTCAGAAAACTCCTTGTTACCATCTTTTAGTAAATTTAAATGGAGATTACTCCATAGTGCATACATCTGAAAAATATCGAAGATTCTACTGAGTGTAATAAATATTTTGAAACAATAACATTTTAGAAGATTAGTTTTAACAGATGACAGGAAAATCAGAAATTGACAGGAAATTTATTTTATCTTTTCTCTGGTTAAAATATAATTTGGTGAAAGGTTGGTTTGAGTAATTTAAAACAGATAGACAATTTATTTTCTGCACTAAACCCAAAATACATTCTTTTTTAATTCATTGTAATACTGCATTTGCTATGTTTTGGGTTTTTATGATTTTCTTGAATTTTGGTTTAGAAGGATTTTCAACATTAATTCAATGTCTTTCTCAATTAGCAAATATTCCGATGTCAAGTTGTTTGTCTTTATTAATAAATGATACTAACTAAAACCCCTCATATTTATTTCTTTTTATTTAAATATTACATATGTACACACACGTATTAAGTATGGATATACACACACACATACACACATACAAACACACACACACACACACACACACATATATATATATATATATATAATGTACATATATTCTTGTACATGGAAAGGATAAACAAAGAAAGAAAAAAGGGACGAAGGATAAAGAAACCATAAAACCTCGATGACTACGTTTATGGAGTGGTAAGGAGTTTGGGGTTTTAAAGGTTTAAAGGTAGCTGGTTATTTTCGGTGCGTGTTCTTAAGTTTTTCGCTTTTAACCCCATCTCATGGTCGAAAGGAACGAAAAAGAAAGAGACAAAAGCAGAAGGTGGTTTTATGACTTAGGCTTTATTCCCGGTCATAGTCGCGATTACACACAGTTAAGCTCTAAACTCGAAGGGCCGAGATATTTTCTTGGGGGTAGGAAGTGGGTCCTTTTTCTCGCACTTGCGCGGAGGGTTCTTCCGGTGAAGGCTTATGAGAGTTTGTTATTTATTTTTTTAAATTTTAATTTTATTTTAATTTTATTTTATTCCCCTCACATTCACGCACACGGTGTAAAAACGAAGGCCGATAAACAAAAATCATTGCATAATCAAGTTTTGTTGAGAAAAATGTAATAATCACTCACAATAAGTATGATCACTCTAAAACAGGATTCAAGTTTTAGAAAATATATTTATTTTCTTTTTTAACGATTATTATCTTTCAATTAAAACCCGAAATAAAACTTCTAAGGACATATTTTTTAATACGTTTAAAAACGTAATTTCAAAAGTCCGTAGAAGTAACTTTAGTTGTAATTTCGAATCATTTGTAAATATGACTCAATTAGATAATATAACTATGACTAAAAATTAAAAAAACAAACAAAGAAACGCTAATTATAGTCAAAACAACGATAATGAGTTCGAGTTTGTGGTGTGCACAGAGCATTTGTTGATGGTTGAAAAAGCCACACATTCTGAATGGTCAATTGCTGATGAATCTGACGTCTAGAATTTAGCCAATCAATAAACTTTCCCGTAGACCAGCAGACGATAACTTTTCTTATTTGGTTAATATATTCCTCCTTTTATCTTTTGTCATTCGATTTCTTTCTTTCTTTTATACTTTTTTCTATTTTTCTTTATTCCACTCTTTTTTTTTTAGCTTTCTTTTTGCTTTTTTTAAAAAAAGATTTTCTTTCTTAACCACTTTTTCTTTCTAACACTATTTTTTTTTAGCTTTCTTTGGCTTCCTTTCTTCCGATACATTTTTCCCACTTTATTTCTATTCATATTTCTATCACCCCTACCTAACCTCTGAATTCGACTTCACTGCCAATTTTGTTATGTTTCAACATAACTCTCTCTCTCTCTCTCTCTCTCTCTCTCTCTCTCTCTCTCTCTCTCTCTCTCTCTCTCTCTCTCTCTCTCTCTTTTTATCACTCTTATTATACTTTAATCTAAACAAATACAAACTTGGTAATAGATATAATATACAGAAAGGGAAACCCGATTCTTTTCATATTTTAATTCCCCAATTTTGACTTTTTTAAAAACTAAAATTCTTTACAAAGCAGTTACCTTTTTTCGTTTTTTTTTCACACAGTTAAATCATTATATATCAACTGCGTTCTGTTTTGTATGTCGTTACCTTCAGTGCAAGCTTCGAGAGATCAAATATGACTGGTGACTAAACAACTGTGCACAGGCACCGGATACATCTACTGAACATATTGGTACCTACCATCGCTGAAAGAAGAGGCAACTCCAAGACAAAAAGCCGGGGGCAAAGCAGGAAGCTGTATGTAAAATTTCATTGATCTGACCACGGCCTACTATTATATACGGACCGGCATGTTACATAAGTAGACAGATTTCTCACAGGTTGATTTGTTTTATTGCAAAACAAATACTAGCAAGAAAAATTTACTAACAATCTCTTCATGAATCAAATGTTGTTACCTTTGCATTTTTAAAGCATTTTACTGTATGTTTTCGAACTTCATCAGATGCTTTTGTCTGTTGTTATATTCACAACAATTTTTACTGCAAGTTCCTTTCTCCGTGTGTAGTTCACAAGTAAAATACATTTTTGAGAGTAAGTTTCCAAAATTATTTCAGCAGAATCTCTTAGAGTGGATTCGTTATAGTTTGCAATAAATTTATCTGCATAATCAAGTATGGCAAAATAAACACAAACAAACGATTCCATTTGGCTAGATGAAACTGTAAAGTAAATCAAAATACTGTTTCTCCGTAGCATCATCACTATCATTGCCATCCATGACCAGGGTAGATATTTCACATTGAAAACTTTAAAATGTTTTTTTATAGATATGACCTGAAATTGTGTATGTCACTTCTTTGCTGTCCGGTGACAAAAAACGTTCATGTATTTCCGATTCGTGCTGGTCCAAAATATCAAGTTTTATTGTCAAAAATTCTTTTGAACCGGCTTGATGCCTTCCTCCCCAAAATTGATGTGTTCTTTTAGAAGACACCGACAGGGTCAGTATTCTTTCAGTACTCAATGCTTCACTAAAAACCTACCATCACCCATCTGTCGATACTGAGAAAATCTATTTTCAATTAGATCACTTTGTAATCTACAGGTAAAAACGTACTCATATCCTTCCTCTAAAAGTTATTTCATTAGCATTGTTCGTGCTCTCAATGTTACAACAAAAACTTTGGAAGTTTTGATTTGTTAGACAAAAATCTTAAATTTATGCCCAAGACTAAATCCAATCAGATAATTCTTTTGAAGAAATCATTGTTTAAAAAAATGGTGTGTATTTTTTCTTTCTTGAATTTGCCCTTGTCCACCAGAATAATATCAATTTTAGGAAATTTGACAAGTCAGATTCATTTGGAAAGTATCTCTCACAAACTGCAATAGTTGAAAATGACAACAGCTAAATTAACATTTTTAGTGTCCCTATGATGCAGTGCTTTGAATGTTAGCTTTGAGGGCTAATCTAGAATGTTATCCTTGTCATATATTTTGTATACGTCAGATCAAGCTACATATCCATTCTCAGAAGAAATATGTATATTTGATATTCCAAATGTAAAATCAGGTAACACAAATTTCTTTTTACTCAGTAAACTATTTCGAATATTTTCTTAATAAATTTACAGAGTTAAAAAAAAAGTATTTTGTGGCTATCTTTTGGGAATAGTTATGTAGTACTTTTTGTCTCCCTCAAAATTATTAAGTAAAAACGTACAATTATCAAGTAAAAAGGTAAAATTATCAAGTAAAAACGTACTCATATATGCATTCACTTGACTTAATGATTGTCTGAAATAACCGACCTAATAAAAAAAAATGTCCAGCATTTATAACTTGAAGATAACTCCTCACCATGAAATTGTGTTCTCCTTTGAATGTACATTTCAGCTATCATTAAGACACAGTCTGGAGAAAGATTATGTTTTCCAGGAGCGATTTTAATGCTGTAATTGATTTCACTTTTTGAATTTTCTCTAATAAAGAAAAAGATGGTAATGGAAACTTCTCCAAAAATAATATGTAGGCTTGTTTAGACGTATAACCTAGTAATAAGTCATGAAGGACGGCGTAGTAGTGTTATGTACCCATTTCTCGTCGGGTACATAAACAAGAGTTCTTTTGTGTAACAGAGAGAGTGGAGGCATCGGAGAGAGAGAGAGAGAGACAGATAGTCGTTTACTTACGTGTTCTCTTCTTCTGTTTCTACTTCGGCCATGATGTAATCGCCTAGTCTTCTTTACTTGTTTGGCCAGACATGTTGTCTCTTCTAACTTGTTGCTTCTTTCTATTTCGCCGAGTCGCCATGTTGGATTCTACTTTGTCTGGACTTTTAACTTGTTGTATCTTCGTTGGGTCTTCTTAAGGGCATGCATTTAAGTTGTGTAATCAACAAAGCTTATGGCTTTGATCAAAGTTTTATTTGCCCGTTTACTAACACATCGCGCGGAGTGAGCCCAGCCACAGTCACACGTCTGTGCTGCATCACATTCTAGTTGGAACTGATTACCTAACTAGTTCTCACGTGACTCGCGATATTCTCGCCTCTGAGGTCAGTTGGGGGCCAGTAACCGTCACTAGTATTTTTCCATTCCTCAGAGCTCTCGCTACAGGGCTTGTCAAAAGCCCTACGCCACCACACAATTATGCAACAGTAGTAAGGTAGAAAATCAAGGACAAATTCTTCGTTTGTAAAGATGACTTTTTTGTAACTATTTTAGACTTGGTGGTATGTAGTTTGGAAACTTTACTAACATTGTAAATGTTGTAAGTTTAGCATTGTGTCCATGTATAAACTAATGTGATAATGGTACAGGGTTTTCATCACGCTGGAACTGAACGTGAAGATTTTGATCAATGCGAAAATATTCTTTTATAGATGGAAAATGTGTTTCGAAGTCAAAGACTATAAATTAGAATATAATCTTCGGGTTTTTTTTTTAATTCCAAATTCTTCTTCTTCCAATTTTATCATGTCAGTTGAAAGAAAATCTTGTCATTCATCTGGTTGATGAATAACATTGGGGAACACGATTTTAGTTGAGTTGGATCTGACACTTGTTCTTGACTATTTTTTATCTCAGTTTGTCTATATCACATCAACTTTTTGAGCTACGGGATATTTTCGATTTTTTCTCAAAAAACATAGATACAGCATCTAGCAAATTTGTGCTTATTTTATGGAATATTTCAAAAATTTATATATGATTTAATACAAAACATATAATATATAATTCATATATAATCGGAAATAATAAAACATTACACTGGGCATCACAAATTCTGTTGAGTTAGATCTGACACTTGTTTTTGATAATTTTTTGGACTCCGTATACAAAAATTACACTATTTTTTCTCTATTACATCAACTTTTTAAATAGCAGGATACCCCTACTTGGTCCCAAAAAACATTAAAATATTGCATGTAACATATTTAAACTTATTTTATAGAATAGTTTTAAAATTTTCAATGGAAAATGATAAAAAAATTGCTTGTTTGTACAAATGTATCTTGTTCGTACAAAGGATTTTGTTACTGTAAGTCAAATTGTGTGCAAGTAGTCAAGGTAAAAATGTAAACATATAGTTTTTTTCTAGTATTCAATCTGATAATTCAACTTTATGCTCCCATAGTCAGCCATCATATTTACATCCCATATACCTTGACACCATTCCTCCATGAATTTCAAATTTTGGTGGAATCATTCATCTTACTCATTGCTGACCACACCAAGGTTTTCCAAGAAGTTAGCAAGATGGTTATCCAATGGAACGTGATGCTTGTTGCAATCGAACGTTTTGTGGCTATCCAATTTCAGTGTAATTTTTTGCTTATGTATTTCCAAGAAAGTTGTTGACAAGGTAAAGATGCTTCTCTCAATCTCTACTGTCCCATACTGGGATTTCAGCTGAATGAGGCACTGAACGTATAGCTGATGGTACACTAGGATACTCAATTTTACATTTGTTTTTCTTGTTATATGGTGAGCTTTTCATTAAACAAAGTAACTGTGCAATGATATTTTGTCTCAGACAAAATCATAGGTATACCAAATGCCAACTTATCACTTATCACCCTTGATCCACATCCGTAAACCCTTAACACACTGCTTACATATCTGGTGATGGGCTCAAGACTTGTCTTAATTGTTTTAATTTAAAGTATGCAAAATAGACAAGCTTCATAAATGCGCTGATGTTTTTTCTTTGACAAGGAATCAAACTCGTCACCAGATCTGAATAATTCTCCTTTCTTTTCAATAAAAGTCTTATTATTTACAGACAAAAGATACAATTGTGCTTATTTGGGGAGTAAGGTGTTGAGACAAAAACCTGACGTGATAGAAGAAAACTGACTGCAGTTTTGAAATCAGCATGCCAAGTCTAAATCAAATGAAAAATTAAACTCAACAGAAATTATGTCCAAAATTGTTCCCCGGTGTAATAATATGTCTTTGTTTTGGAGGATTTCTTAATTCTTTTGTAGTCAGTAAAAGAGAGAGTTCTCTTAATTTTCTGAAAACATTGTTGAAATTGGATGTGAATCCTATTTGAGTTTGTTTCGTTTTCCTTTCAAAATAAATTTCTCCTCAAAATGTTTGATATAAGGAATTGCACTGGAAACCAATCATTAAGATTAACAACGTTTATCCATTTTCCCAAGAAGCCGGATTTTCCAAGGGGAAAAGAAAATGACCATAGTTTTTCTCTATTAGTATCATATCCACCAGAACGGCCAAATGCAACACATCTGTTATCCATTTTTGTTAAAATATCGCGAAAAACTTTAAAATTTAATATATAAATGCAATTAATTATGCGTTTGCAAATTCATCACATAGCGTATATAAATAAAACATGCCGTATATGTAATTGAAAATCATAAAAGCAAAGTAACTCACATTCGTTTATAATTTGTCAATTAATAAAAGACAAAGTGTAAATATGCATTTTGATATTGAAAGGAATTGAAATAATGCAATGTCTACTGTCATTATTATGTTATTTTTTATACGATTTTACCTCTCTTTTGAGATTAATTTCTAACATGAATGGGTCATTTTCGTTTACAATAGGCCTATTAGAAATTTGCCAGCGAATGTGACTTGCTCGGTCGTATATGATAGTAGACCGTGATTTGACTAAAACAATGGACACAGTGAGTAGAGGAAGAATGTGGCAGATCATGAAAAGACTCCGTTGTCCCAAAAGTTCCTGAACATGATCATGCAGTTGCACGATGACCAACGTGACCAATTCAGACGCAACAGTGACCTCTCAGATCTCTCTTGGTCATCAACGAGATGAAGCAGGATTGCACACTGGCATTGGATCTTTTCACCATCAGACGTTCTCTTGATGAAAGCCTGTTTAATCTCCGACTATCACAGGCGCACACGAAGACCCTGAAACAAATGATCCAACATATTAACTTTGCCGATGGTCCACCCTAAATAATAACCGTGATTTTGACGTCTCACGACCAACCATGTTGTCTCCCCCTTTGAAAACACCCACAGTCACCTTCAAAGACAAAAAGTGCAAGATAAAAGAACTGCAGAACAATGCCATCAAACTGACCATACCTTTAGCTAAGGCCGCTATGATTGGCCTATCTGTCCTGAAATGGCCTTATGAT
>CM042165.1:29774774-30084774 GCA_023376005.1 Doryteuthis pealeii
TTCTTCTCTCCAATCTATCTAACGACTTTTTCTCTCCCACCTATGATTCACAATCTCTTCTTCTCTCCAATCTATCAAACGACTTTTTCTCTCCCCACCTATGATTCACATATCTCTTCTTCTCTCCAATCTATCAAACGACTTTTTTCTCTCCCACCTATGATTCACATATCTCTTCTTCTCTCCAATCTATCAAACGACTTTTTCTCTCCCACCTATGATTCACATATCTCTTCTTCTCTCCAATCTATTAAACGACTTTTTCTCTCCACCTATGATTCACATATCTCTTCTTCTCTCCAATCTATCTAACGACTTTTTCTCTCCCTCCTATGATTCACATATCTCTTCTTCTCTCCAATCTATCAAACGACTTTTTCTCTCCCTCCTATGATTCACATATCTCTTCTTCTCTCCAATCTATCAAACGACTTTTTCTCTCCCACCTATGACTCACATATCTCTTCTTCTCTCCAATCTATCAAACGACTTTTTCTCTCCCACCTATGATTCACATATCTCTTCTTCTCTCCAATCTATTCAAACGACTTTTTCTCTCCCACCTATGATTCACATATCTCTTCTTCTCTCCAATCTATCAAACGATTTTTCTCTCCACCTATGATTCACATATCTCTTCTTCTCTCCAATCTATCTAACGACTTTTTCTCTCCCACCTATGATTCACATATCTCTTCTTCTCTCCAATCTATCAAACGACTTTTTCTCTCCCACCTATGATTCACATATCTCTTCTTCTCTTCCAATCTATCTAACGACTTTTTCTCTCCCACCTATGATTCACATATCTCTTCTTCTCTCCAATCTATCAAACGACTTTTTCTCTCCCACCTATGATTCACATATCTCTTCTTCTCTCCAATCTATCTAACGACTTTTTCTCTCCCACCTATGATTCACATATCTCTTCTTCTCTACAATCTATCAAACGACTTTTTCTCTCCCACCTATGATTCACATATCTCTTCTTCTCTCCAATCTATCTAACGACTTTTTCTCTCCCACCTATGATTCACGTGTGTCTTCTTCTCTTCAATCAATCCATCGAATTTTCTCTCCAACCTATGATTCATATATCTCTTCTTCTCTTCAAGCTATGCAACATTTTTTTACTTTCTGCTAATAAAAGAGACTATGTCGCTGATTGATAGATGAACATTGGGAGTAGGTGGTTCTTTTCCCGCTAGTCTTCCCTTTTTTTGGTTGGCTATCCGCTTTCTTGTCCCTCCTTTAGCCGATTCACTCTCTCACAGCCTTGACACATATCCAGCCCTCTTCCCTCACCACCCTCTTCTCGTCCATATTCTCTTATCCACAAAATCCAATCAACAACCCCCCCCCCTTTCTGACCCCGCAACTCTTGCCCTTGTGTTCTGTTCGTCTGGCGGCGTTCGTCCGTCCATCCGTCCAGATATCGTTTTGTGGTCGCTTTGTTGGATCAAAGAGATTCAGACGAGACGAATGCAGCAGTCGGTTCATCAACCGACCAATCAACGAGCAGACACTTATCGCTAATTTTACCCGTTATTTTTGTTTTGTGTTGTTTTTAAATGTCCTGTCCACGTCTGACGCATAGCAATCCAATCACATGAGCTACTGAATGACAATGACCGCCTTCCCCTTTCACTTCAATTGCTTCGGCTGTCGACAATGATCATGACAGCATGAGAAACGAGCAGTGACGGTCATGCCGATCCTATCTGTCTTGGGATAACGCTAGCGGGTGTTCAGCCACTGACAGCATTTTCAATTGCAAATGTTTAACAGAGAAAAGGAGGAGGAGTCAAAGGATAATGATGAAAATGTGACATTGTTGGTTGCGATTGGGAGAGATCATATCAATATAAGGGAGGAGATTGATATTGATAGTGTGTAAAGGAAGATATCGATATCCTTAGTGGGGATGTCAATATCGATAAAAATGAAAGGAGAATTATCGACATGAGCACGAAGGTAGCCCGTTGCTGATAGAATCAGATATAGCGGCAGCGATGTTCATTGTAGCTGATTCTACTGAAAATCATTGTAGCAAATGGTAACGGTGGTGATCATTGTTTTGGACAGCTTTCAGAATATTAAAAGATAAAACCATTTTCCTCAATGCAATGAAACTTTAGAAAAATAAAATACTTGACTTCTTTCTGTATAAAATAGTTACTGATTTTTTTTTAATTGCATTTTCGTTATCTTTTTTTTTTTTTCAATTTTTAGAACATTTCTTGTAACTGCTTAAATTGATAACTTTTTATTGTTTTTATTGATAAAGGTTTTCACTATTTCCTTTCTTCCTTTTCTCAAATCGACTATAGTTATAGTCTAGCAGTAACCTCATTTCATTTGGTACATTTGGTTTTGGTGATATTTACTTAGCCTATGCTGACAGAAGATTGTTTTGCGCCAAATCTTCCAAATTGAAATGTGTAGCTGCTTTGGAAATCAACAGTCGAAATCCTTGTTTGACTTTATTTGTTCCTTTCTTGTTACTTCATGAATATGATCTTAAACCAAAGTTAGGGCATAAAAATAACTCTTTAGTATTATTTTGGATTTTGCAGGCAATGAAGTGGAAGGAAAGAATATTTAAATCAAGGCCTGTTTGATATAAAATCAGGGAGTCTATGGAAAGTTACTGGCAATATAAAACTTGATCATGTATAACTAAGTCTTGTTGTTGTATTAATTAAACACAAAAGACAATGTGAAGCCCAGCCCAGCAAGAAGAATTAGCAAGGAGGAAAATCAACCCCCAGTCAACCAGATAACATGGCGGCCGAGGTAGAGTCAACAAGCGGCCAAGACGAGGAATCAACAAGCAGAGTAAGCAGTTAGAAGTGTACCAAGTAAGATCTACCTCATCTAATTTGTCTGTCTGTCTGTCTGTCTGTCTGTCTGTCTGTCTGTCTCTCTCTCTCTCTCTCTCTCTCTCTCTCTCTCTCTCTCTCTCTATTATATACGAGAACTCTCTCGATTATACATCAGAGAACTTTCTCTCATGAGATGACTCTCTCCCCGTTTATATACTCAATATTGAACGAATATAACACACACACACACACACATACACACACACACGTACACGCGCGTGCGTGCGCGCGCATATATATATATATATATATATATATATATATATATATATTATACTAAAGCTGAGTTTATCAACCTTCTTCAGCTAAAGGATTTTTTTCTATTTATGTTATGGACACAATATTTATACTTAGATATTCCTTGGTGTTAAGCGTTTGAAAAAATTCAGTTTAATTGGTTTTAATTAGGCGTAATTAGCAATTAAGTCAACAACCGACCAATCCCTGTCTAAATTAGACCTGGCTCTCTTCCACTCTCCGTCTATATAGAGTTAAGGTGAGTAGGAGAGTTAATGTGAGTAGTCGAGTTATACGGAGTGGGAGTTGCCTGCTGATTTTTACAAGCAAACACCCTCCTAACTCTAGGTAGATTCGCCCCTCCCTTTCTCCAGACCAGAGAGAAATTTTGGTTTGTTTTAATAAAACAAAACAAAAGTATCTTTTTACGGCATGATTTCAATTTTAGTTGAGCGTAAATTTTACGAAATTGAAATCATGCTTTAAAATAGATTTTTTAAATTACTTTAATTATTAATTCATAGAGTATTAAACTTACTTTAAAAAGATATTTCATGTTGGGTAAAAAAAATAGTTATATATTTAAATATTATGGAATTCAAATGAGCAAACATTGACTACCCCCACTGTTTAAGTGAAAGTTTTCTTCGGGCTTAAAAGTTTGTTTTAGTTAAAACTAAAACAAACTAGACTGACTTCTGATTTAGGTCGGTAAAATTAAAACGGAAAGTTTTTGCTGGTAACAAATGACAGTTTAACTGCAGTCTATGAATTAACATTTTGCGAATTTGGTTACGGTTTTAGGGGATTAAGGTTGTTTTTAATTACGTATTGCTTAAAAAAAAATAAACAACAAAAAACACAAATTACTATACATTTAATGTTGAAAAATATTTTTTAAACTAAGTTTAATTGAAATTATACATTGCTATATTAACACAAACAACTGTCTCAATAATAGATTCAATAATTAATTTCAATGGTTAATTAAGTGTATAGTAATTTGTGTTTTTTGTTGTTTATCTTTTAAAGCAATACGTAATTAAAAACAACCTTAATCCCCTAAAACCGTAACCCAATTCGCAAAATGTTAATTCATAGAATGTAGACTGACTTTTGACTTAGGTTGGAAAATTAAAACGGAAAATTTTTTGCTGGTACCCAATGACAGTTTAACTACAGTCTATGAATTAACATTTTGCGAATTGGGTTACGGTTTTAGGGATTAAGGTTGTTTTTAATTACGTATGGCTTTAAAAAAATAAACTCTGTCTTTAGTCTTTTTATTTATGCAGAAAATAGTATCAATCAAATATATACCACTCCGATATTACAGTCTGAATAATACAAATAATTGTAATCTTTGCGGAGTTCCGTCATGGCCTCTTGCCTCAAAACATGCTTGCCGGTGACTGCTGAAAAAAAAAAAAAAAAAAAAAAACACCAGCTACGATTGAAGTCCGTAGCGGAAGCGGCGTGAAAAACAAAAACAACTAGGGTTTAGGGTTTAGCATTTGGGGTTGGGTTTAGGTTTAGTTTAATGGAAAATAAATAAATAATTTGGGCTCTGTTTTTTCTGAGTCATCCTGTATACAGGGTGACCCAGAAAAAACAGAACTTTGTAACAAAACAGTTAATTTTAACTAGGGGGGTTTAGGGTTAGGGTTAGGGTTGGGTTTTCAGTGGAAAATGCCCTAAGTTGGTTCTTTTTTTTTTTTTTTTTTTTTTTTTTTTTTCAAGTGATACCGCTTCGGATGCAGGAAGCCAGGACGGAACTCCGCAAAGATTACCATTATTTGTATTATTCAGACTATTGTCCTCGTCTTCATTGTTATCTGTACAAAGTTTCGGCTGATGTGCCCTCCGGCCTTCTTCAGGTATTTCTTGTCGGAACTCGGGAACCTTCTTGTAATTGGGAGCCATCACGGAACCCAACCCTTTATTAGGTCCACAGGGGTATCCTGTTCTCATTCCACTAACCATAGCTGGGGTACAGGTGTTAAGCTGTGTTAATTATTATTCTATGTTACTGCTGCCCCTGACCAGGATTGAACCTGCAGTCTAGAGATAACTGGCATTTAGAACTGTCTTAATCTAACTCCTTTATCTACTAGGATATGTGTTCAATCCAGTGTGAATTTTTTCAGTTGCAAAAGTTAAAATTTATTTTGTAAAAACGGATTTTAAGTAGCCTCTTGGCAGGCATCTTGATCAAAATGGACGAAAAAAACGTTTTAAATATATCAAAAATAAATTATATGTGTAATATTATTTTGCTTTTTTACTGATGCTCATTGTGTTACTACTTTTCGACTTAGACAAAAATTTGACCTTAAATAATCAATTTAATAAATTTTAGTTCGTTTTTAAAAATGAAAAACAGATGATATTTTGGCAGATCCTACTCTTTTCCCTAATCATCTAGAGAGAGCTTAATGGGTGACCCAACAGGTACGTTTTGTCTAGTATTATACTAAAGCTGAGATTTTCAGCTTAAAATGTATTAAGGCTTTTTTGTTGGTGAGCTTGATCACACGAAATTTGTCTTTAATTACTCCTTAGTTTTAGGGCTACTAAATGTTTGAAAAAAATCCACTTTAATTGGTTTAATTAGTTGTAATTGGCAATTAAGTCAAATCTTGACCCTTCTTTGTCTTTATATTATACATCCTCCCCTTTTTACTCCCTATAGGACATCTCACTGCCCTTCACACAGGCACTGAAGGGGGGTAGCCTGTATAGCAAGCAGCCAAGCTGTCAGCCAAGCTCCCATCCAACACCTTCCTCTCTTGTCTTAGTCAATATACAGAGTTATGTATAATCTGACTTTACCTCTCTCTCTCTCTCTCTCTCTCTCTCTCTCTCTCTCTCTCTCTCTCTCTCTCTCTCTCTCTTTACAATGTTTTATTTTACATTTAATATAAAGAACACTTCCAAGTTTACGTGTTAGAAAAAAGAAAAAACAAATTTCTCTTACATAAAACCTAAATTTTTGCATTTAAAAGTAAATTTACGTAAAATAGCGCCATTTCTTAATCTTTGTTGACAAAATTATCGCATCTTGACGTGTGCACTATTTCTTCGTATGGAGTTTCGTACGTAATGTTTTCAAACAAATAAAATAATAAATTTCTTCAAACAATTTGTTTGAGTTCTACAAAGTATAATTATACTAGCGTCACAGATTTGAACCTATTATCGCTGAAGCAAAAAATAACAACAACAACAATACCCCAAAACCAGATTTTTTTTATATCGCTTAGCGGGGAGCTAAGCGATATAAAAAAAATCTGGTTTTGGGGTATTATGTATTATTTGGTATTATTCGCTGAGTTCCATCTGGGCCTCCTGCCTTTAAAAAAACGCTAGGCGGCGATAGGTAAAAAAAAACAACAAAAAAACACACCTATGAATGAAGTCCCTAGCTGAAGCGGTGCCTGCTGTATATGAAAAAATAATTTGTCGATTGAATTTTTGAAAATATTAAAAAGAAAAAAAAAGAAAACAAATAGCGCTTTAGGCGTTTTACCAAAATATTTAATGCTATATTTTACCAGGTCGGTTTGTTTTTTTACCTATCACTACGTAGGGTTTTTCAAGGCAGGAGGCCGGGACTGAACTCTGCGAATAGTACCCTTCTTTTAAATGAAAAATATCAGGCACTAGCAAAGTTGCAGTAAAATCTATATTTTACAAAATACCCCCCCCCCCACACTCGGTTGAAAAAAATTTACTAACAATCAGGGAACTATCCGATTAATTAAATTTTCAGTGTTGATTTATCAATGAATGGATTTTATAATGCATCATTTATTTTATTTCAAAACTTTCTGATTTTTTTCAGGTCACTTAACTTTTAGCCCACCACATGTTTTTTGGTGGGGGCGCAAAATATCTAAAGTTGAAACTAATTACAGTATGAGTAAAAAGATAAAAGACTGAATGTGTAAATAGAAGGGAAAAAATTAAGGGAGCTATCCTGGTAGAAAATAAGTATCGAAAATCGGAAAATAAAATGTAAACTAAAAACTAAGAAAATAATTTTTGTAGATTTTTTTTTTACTCTTTTGGATTTAATTGACTATTATCTTATGAAAGAAAAATATACATCGAGATTTGTTCAGTTTAAAAGGAGGGCGTCCTAAATTTTCAATATAGTGTTTCTACAAAAATTATTAGTTAACAATAATAAACTAAAGTAGTTATTAAATAGATATTTGTTTTTAAAATCTAGAAATAGGAAATTTGAATCTTAAAATTAGGCATTTCATATTCGAAATGAATTTTAAATATTAATTTACTATAGCAGAAATACCTAATTAAGTCAGAAGGTTTTGAAATAAAATAACTGATGCATTATAAAATTCATTTATTAATAAAACAACACTGATAACTTCATTAAAATTGGAAAATTCCCAGATTTCTGGTAATTTTTTTCAATAGGGAGGGAAGGGTAAAATTATTTTGTAAAATACAGATGTTACGTCATATTAGACAACGTTGATGTCCATGTTTACGATAAATTGGCACAAAATTGACTAAAAAATAGTTTAAAATGTATTAAAAATAAATTACATTATTATGATTTTTTAACAATCTAACCCAAGCTCAATGGGTGACCCAACGGGTCACATCTTTTCTAGTATATATATATATATGTAAAAATGGAAAAGGAATTGAATCCGACAATATGAGGAAAAATGAGTAAAGAAAAGAAAAGTAAATGGATAAAATGAATTTAATCGACATCACATTAATCGATATCACTTACACATGTGTTTCGGTCAGTTTATGTGTGTGAAAATGTTCACTCTGATGAAGGTCGATTCTTGTATGTGTGCGAAATATTTTCACACACATAAACTGACCGAAACACATGTGTAAGTGATATCGATTAATGTGATGTCGATTAAATTCATTTTATCCATTTACTTTTCTTTTCTTTACTCATTTTTCCTCATATATATATATATATATATATATATATATATATTATATCTTCCTAGTAGCACGGACATCCATGGCAATCCCACGTCAACCGTTCGTATTTCATTGTTCTGCAGAATCTGTTTTGGTTTTTCTTAAGGATTTTCTCTATTCCGGGTCAGAGGCGATTAAGAAGAAGGGCAATATATATCTTAGCAGCTATAGCAGTAAGACTTATGTCTCTGTAGTTCGATTTATGCCTCTGTATATATATATATATATATATATATATATATATATATATATATATATATATATATATATACTTCGACAAATTTTTCATTAGCTAGTATGAATGAATGATTGAGAAGTTAGTCTAAAACATTGACACATTTCGCAAATGTCAGAACCTCAGTATTGGTATATTCTGTATTACAAGAGACCCGTTTCACTTCTAATAACCGTAAACGTAATCTGTCGAAGAATTATGTTTTATTTATTTTTTTTTTTCAATCTGTTTTTAAAGGCGTTCTATATTTTCGTTATCTTTTCTTGTTCTAGAACGTTTCTTGCTGAACTGCTGAAATTGATGACATTATATTAGATGAATGTATATTATATGTTAAAAGTAGCGAAAAGCAGTTACAAAAAATGTTTTATAACTTGAGAACATAAAAGATAATAAAAACGTAACTTTTATAAAATCAGCATCAGCTACTGCTTTAAATGCAACGTGTTCTTTTTTCCCAAATCTAGTGAATGCTAATCTGTGAATGCTAGCTGTTACCAGAAACGACAAGACATTTAGGTTCATTGGAGGTTATGTGTCCAATGCTAGGACTGAGTTTACCGTATTTTTCGAAAGATCGATCATTGGAAGAGTTACTTTTAGTACTTTTGGAATGTTATCCTGAATCTTAATTTTAAAAAAAACAGGGGAAATAACAGGAATATGAACTTTGATTTAGATGCATTTTTCAAGTTTTCACAACCAGCTACTATAAACTACAAAGAGGTAAATTATGGGCGCTGTGATTGAGAATACAATCAAAAACTTAAAATATAAAAGATAAAATCGGGAGATAGTTAAGAAATTAACACCGATAAGGCAGAGATAGATTCTTTATAGAATAATATGGATCAAACTCTAGTACTTAGTGCTAGAACAAAATGAATCTCTTGCAAGGCGACAAAAATGGCCTCTGAATTGCGTACAAAAATACCCCGGAACGCTTCACAGTGTATCTAGTATTACTTCACCAGACGGGAGGACGACGTCTGACTACAAACAAAAACATTTGCGAAGAATTTCGTAATTATTACCATGGAGCCCGGTTCGACATTTATTTCGCCTACTTCCTTTTTACTTAAGGTAAAAAGGAAGTCGGCGAAATAGTGATCGAAATAGTGATCGAAATGATTTTGAAGAATTGAAAGAAGTCGAGATATACAAGACTTACGGTATCAATGGTCGTTCTCAAAAAAGTTATTTGAGGTTGTCGCCCATGTTTAAACTGAATGAAGCAGGAAACCATTCCTCATCATTTCAGCCGGAGTGGAGAAAAATTGCTTGGCAAGATGAAAGATGATGCAGATAGGATTAGTTCTTTTTAACCCCCCACCCCGACGCCCCCTCTCCTTGTTTTTCTTTGATTAGATTGAATGACACTTTAAAGCTGGTAAATCACTCAATTCCTGCTGATAATGTTTTTGTTTCTTAAGAAACTCTCATGATGTTTAAAAATAATGTCAATTTACTCATTAAATAATCAATATGAAATTTAAAGAAAAGTCTTTATGGATTTTGATTTGCAAATAAAATAAAATATCAGTTTCTTTTTCTTTTTTTTTTTTCCTTTTACAATAGTTGCAACGTATATACAGCAATTATAATTTCTAATCTTTTAACAGTCTTGCATTTTTCTTTTCCATGCTGTTCATGAGGCATGTAGTGCGTATCGATATTTAGGGTTTAGGTGAGTCCATCTCTTAATTTAAGTTAAATCCTTATTGGCCACTCATTGGAGTATTGTCAGGACATTAAATATTCAGTACCTTAATGTAAAATAATAATTGTAGTAAAACAAAAGATAATATACTCATTTGAAAGGCTTTATTCGTCTAAATATTTAGCAACTTGACATGGTGGCATGATGTGATACGAAGTCAGTTTAATTGTGGGGAGTTTGCTGGAAGCAAACCTCTAGATGAAGGCAGAAACAAGAATTATCCAATCCCCTCGGAATTCCCCCTCATAGAGGCGTCGAACAGTAAACCCAAATTTTACCACTTTTAGACAATGAAGATGTCATATCCTTGCAGGTAAAGCGAACGGGAAATATTAGAACCCTTCGACGATAAGTCAGTAGATAGCGATTCTGAGTATAAGACGTTGTAAGTTTGGGTAACCTTTATAAGCAGAGCATTTCTCAATCTGTTTAAATGGGCTTTTAATTTAACATATTTGACGCAATTGGAGTAGACAAATTGGACATCTATTGAAATACTGAAAAATCGTAGATTTAGCATAGCATACGAACCAAGAGAAGGGGTTTCGATACACTTGTATAGCATTAGCCCATGAATTTTGGTGTTTACAAAAATTGGTTTGAAGCCGAGTAAAAAGTTAATGAGAAATCATTAGAGCTGCAGTGCTCTTTCAGATCAATACACAATATCAGAATTATAAACAAGATAATTCTATACGTCACTGCAGAATCTTATCATTTCTTTTTTTTTCTTTTTTTTTCTTTTTCTTTTTTCTTGGTGTGCAAAATCGAACATTAAAGTTACTGTTTTCTACTCTGTTATGAAGTTAAAATGATATGATAGTACATCCAATTACGCACAGCCCCTCCTATTGTATAAGCATCTTTTTCCACTGTTGAATGTGGAGCTAAAGACATGGAATTGGGATTGAAAGACCGGAAAAAAAACTACAAGTTTTTCAGTTTCGGTGATGCTTGATGCTTAATGCATCGTTTTCTACAATAAACGGTAGAAATTCGTCGATGGCATTCATGGCTGCTTTTTGAATATCTTCTTTCTTGGAGTTAGAGAAGGTTCTTCATTGGGAGGATGCATCTTATATAAATAGTTTTGAATTCATGATGAGTTGTAAGCAAACATTCGAATTATCTTGAAAACATTTTCCGAGGTACAGTAAACTTCTTCAACATTGGCTTTTATAGTTTCCCTAGAATATGGTATAACCTACCATGTCAATCGACAGAACTAACAAAATAGTTTTTTCTCCACTGAACCTTCCTAAAAAGCCGCCCTTCTACGATTGAAAATATTTTCATCGTGTTATTTTTGGATCCAGCAAGTCACAGTTATACTAAGTGAATGAAAGCATATTTCTGACTACGAAGCCCACCCATAGCTCGTTGAAAAAATCGTTACCCCATGTGTCACTCCAAATGGAACAACTTTGAACTGGTACCATTTATTTCAAAAGTGGTGAAAGTTTTATTCGAGTCTTTTATAGAGA
Source organism: Doryteuthis pealeii (assembly GCA_023376005.1). Taxonomy (NCBI): domain Eukaryota; kingdom Metazoa; phylum Mollusca; class Cephalopoda; order Myopsida; family Loliginidae; genus Doryteuthis; species Doryteuthis pealeii. Next base: position 29,786,316 of record CM042165.1, read on the forward strand.
TTTGATTGAAAAAAACAAAACAAATATAAGTTGCTAAAACTCCTTTAAAATCTTTATTTAACTAATTCGGTAACTATCAAATGTTTGGCAATGATTTTCTTGGGAGTTTGATGTATCGACCGTCTAATTCTAAAAAGGTTCGCTCAAAATCTTCGCATTTCTCTATATATTCGAAAACACAAGAGTTTACGCATCTTAATAACAATCTGTATCTATTTAGCTTTCATTTTTGGTAGTTCACAATATAATGTGTGAAGATAGTATGCGAATGTCGATATTCAATGATGCCAGTACATAAATTTGGGTCGGTATCCAAACACTGTGGCTTCTAACTTATTTCTATGCTTTTCTTGGTTAAACAAATAAATTGAAGTAAAACTGAAAACGGTATAACCCCTTAAAGGCTTCATTTATCAATGTACCTCTCACCATGGTGAAGGGATGTGACATAAGGTCAATTTCTCATGGGGATCCCACAGGAAACAAGTCTCCGGGTGAGGATGAGAGACAAAAATATCTGATTCTCTCAACATTTCTTCTTACGGGGACACCTCACGTGTCATGCAATAAACCCAATCCTTACTCCTTGTAGACAACCAGGACAAGTATTGCCTCGATGGACGTCTCTCTGTGACTGGACTTATTTACTTGGAAATACTTTATTCGCTGAACAAAGAAAGAAAATCTGCTGGCGACTTAAAAAAGAACAATTACAGAACCGAAAACAAAAGTTATATATATTTTATCAATTAGCTCTTTCATTACACCAGTCTGACAAGCTTTTGTTCATGAGTTCGTTCTTCACTTTCTCTGCGTATCCAATACTTATGACCTTGTGCTACAATTAAGCTTAGTAAACTATTGACACCACATCTATCGCCGTCATCATCAATTTACATATATTTAGGGGATAAATTTGGGCTGGATCTCGGTTTCGATATTTGACCACGGCTCTTGCTTTTCACCTAAAATCAAATACCAACTGCTGTAAACACAATAATTCTTACAAAAATAGAGAAACTCTGAAAACTTTGGCTACCTTTTACATATTTACCAACCCCTCCGCACGAGGAAGATCTGACACAAGATCAATTTCGTAAACGGAGTTTAACAGGTTTGAATTCTGAGTTTTCCTTCTCCTAGACCGGTTGAAAAATCCAATCTTTCCTAATATTTACCCATAGATAGAGGGAGAATAGTTGGAGGCTTATCTTTCCCATGGGTATTATCGCTATGAAAAATTTCAATAGCCACGTTAAGTATTTGAAGGTTGTTTGCATATCACAGAGCGCTAAAGGGAGAATTTATTCTCCAAATATATGCAAATTTGTGATGACAGCAATAGTGGAGTTTAAACTGGCCTACGAGAAAGAAACCTCTGGTCTAAATGAATATAAAATCCATTCTAAGAAAAGAATAGAAATGTTCAAGTTTTGGTAAGTACAGATCACATTAGATACCCATATTATTAATTCTTAGAAGGCACCTTCCATAGTGCAACAGCTGGTAACTGAGAGTGTAGTTAGATTCTCAGTAGTTGCCTATATATAGTGTCACTGTGTCAGATTGGTTGAATTTAGTACATAACTATGCTATAAAATTGTTTGAGTGAAAATTGTAAATATAAATGAAAAATTAAAATGACCTAGCAGATCAATAATCAGAACGACAATAATCTTATTTCTCGGAATGTTTTAGATGAGGTTTGATAATTAGTATTATTTGGATTATTCGGACTATTGATCTCATCTTCATTGGTATCTATGTCAAAGGCTTGGCTGAAAAGATTAAAAAGATATGTAATCCATATTATATCAGGAAAACATTCAGGAGTGACTCGACTCTTCGTAAACATCTCCTCCGAGTCAAGCCCCCAACAGAATATAACATGACCAAGAATTGCGTGTATTCCATCCCATGCAGCTGTGGCAAAGTATACGAATGCGAAACATGCCGTCCACTGAAAGTAAGACTAGAAGAACATCGTAAAGCAGTGGTTCGAGGAGAAATAGAAAAGTCGGATATGGCTGGCCATATATGGAATGAAAAGTCGGATATGGCTGATCATATATGGAATGAAAAGGGAAACCATCTGCCCTTATGGGATGAAGTTAGAATAATAGATAGAGAAGAACATTGGAAGAGAAGAAGCCTCAAAGAATCAGCTCATATGATAGGTAATAGAAATCTCTTAAGTAGACCAAGCATAGAAATGAACACAATATGGGAACCCATAATTAAAAAGGCTAGATTAGATTAGATTTAAAAAAATAAAAAAAAACACACCCAATCTGAATCTAGGTAAAACTCATGCATAAGTGAATAGGTAGATATTCTAGGCAAAACAAGACATTAGGTTTATAAGTTCCCAAAATTCTCACTGGATTGTCCAATTGGACTCATAGCGTAGTGGATACAGGAGTTAGGTTAAGACAGTTCTAAGTGACAGTTATCTCTAGACTGCAGGTTCAATCCTGGTCAGGGACAGCAGTAACATAGAATAATAATTAACACAGCTTAACACCTGTACCCAGCTATGGTTAGCGGAATGAGAACAGGATACCCCCGTGGACTGAATAAAGGGTTAGGTTCAAAGTTCCGTGATAGCTCCAGATTACGACAAGAAGGTTCCCGAGTCCGAGATGGTTCCCGAGTCCGACAAAAAATACCTGAAGAAGGCTCGAGGACACATCGGCCGAAACGTTGTACAGATAACAATGAAGATGTCTGAATAATCCAAATAACACTGAAAATAATCTTTATTTACAAGAACAAATATAGAAAGGCAGATATTATAGTGCAGTCGGATCAAAGGGAGATAAAATATGATTAAGACCTGACTCATTAATAACTGTAAACGTAACTGTAATTCCGATAATTTCCAAAGTAGTAGGAAAGGTTCTAAAGTTTTTAGAAGGAAAGACTGGGTTAAATTCTATAAAGGAAGGAAACTATTTTTCAAGTTATGAAAATAACTGACACCAATTTGATCTCATACAGCATATTGTTTTAACGGGAAGGTTTAAATCACCTTTTAAAAGAAATTGTGGTCAATGTTTATATTATCTGATACCTGGGTCTCAAGTTCATAATCCTTTATATTGGACATTTTTCATAGGTTGTATCTTGTGGCGATACTGGGCCCAGGAATTATTCATAGTCTGTGCTTCCTGTCACAGACATGACCGTGTTTTTCGGGTGAAAAACTACTTGCGGGTCACGCGCAAAAAAAATCTAAGGAAGGAATTTTTTAAAGTTTTAACTTAGTCCACGAGTAACTTTTAACTTATTAAGGCGGGTTCAATATTTAGTCAGGCCTTTTCTATTGCAGTACCTATGATTATAAGTAATTAGTGAGTTAAATTAAATCACGATAATGTCTTATATTTAAGTGCCTTTTTGAAAAACAAACTAATCTTTTTATTTATTTTTTAATTAAAATTCAATGCAATTGACTAAATTCTTTAAATAGATTCATAGGAGAGCATTTTAAATCATTAAAAAATTGATAATAAAACTCAACTCACGGAAAATATATCTTTTCGCAAAAAATGAATAGATACATTGCAAAGCTGAACTGGCTCGATTAGATCTTATATTCTGTCGCATTCTAATTCAGTGGGGTCTACTGATATTTATATTAAGGATCATTTACCATATCGTCACGTGTAGGGTCAGGGGGAGTTTTGGAGTGGTACCATCTTTAGATTCAAGTAATGCAAATAAAGAAATACATCAAACCAATCTATATCTTATTATTATTATTATTATTATTATTATTATTATTATTATTATTATTATTTAATTTCCATCTGTACTTTTGTTTTCTTACAATCCTTTACTGGGTCTTTACTCAAGACCTATGATGAGAAAGGGTAGTTATTATATGTATATTCCATTCATACTTTCGGCTGTTGCTTTTCCAATAACTTTGATAGTACTCTCCTAAGGAGATGATTAGTTTTCTAAGTGCAATTTTCTGTGTCCGCAGAAATTTTCTCACAGCCAACACTGGGTCCTTCTGCTTGTGCGGCATGACACAGAGTCCTGTTGGCGGACGTAGGGTCTTCCAGAAGTCACCCTCTTGATTCAGAGCAACACTGAATATCGCCAACAAATTTGGGAGTTGTTTTTTGGTTTTTTTCATCAGAACGATCAGCGAATATTCCGAGCTGTTGTACGTTCGTAATCACCATTTTTAAATCTTCTGATCGACACCCAAACACTCTGAAATGTTCGTATTGAATGACAAACAACACAACATGCCGTTTTCAACATGCCGTTTTCAAATTTGTAGTGAATTGTGTCATGTTGTTGCCTTCCTCCCATTTCCCAACTGACTTTAGTTTACTGCAGTGTAAACGAAACCTGAAACAACCAAAGCACATGCGCGAAATTACTAACTTAAAATGAAAATTGTTGTCATTTTATTTATACTATATATACTATATATTATATATATATTATATATATATATATATATATATATATTATATATATATATATATTATATTAATATATATATATTATATATATATATATTTATTTATATATACTATATATACTATATCTACTTGTATGTTATTATCAGTTGACACTGACTTATCAATTAGAATGCATGTTTTTCTTTTATAGTATTGACCATTCTATCTGGTCTATTGCTTTTTATTTTTCTATCAGTTTGGATTATCATTATTTCATTGCTTGGGAGTTTTTCACACTAGCCTGAGCTGGCGATCTTTCACTGGAGTAACAGTAAGTCTACTTAGATCTCTAATTATTCTAGTAGATCTTAACAATACTGTTGATTCTTCCTCAGATTTCCAATTCATCCAGACTCTTTTACAAACTCTTGGTGACCGTTCCTAGAGCACCAATTACAATTAGTATGACTTTTACCTTCATGTTTCACAGTTTTTTAATTTCTCTGGACTGATACAAGTATTTGTCTGTCTTTTTGTTTTTGTTTTTCATTTTCACTCTGTGATACACCGGGCGGCAAAATCCACGATATAACAAATTCTTCTTCACGTTAATTAACACTATGTCTGGTATCCTAGTCCGGATTATGTGATCCGTCTGTATCTCAAAGTCCCAGAGAATCTTATGCGTCTTATTCTCTAGGACAGATTGCGGTTCGTGCATATACCATTTAGCAGCATGGTGAAAATTTAAATACTTTATTATTTGCTCCATGCGAGTTTTCACATCAGCTTTAACTGTTTTGTCACTGGAATCTGAGTAAAAGAAAGTCTCTTTATGTCTCCTAGACTCATCTAAGTATCTTAGCCGATTTTAGTCGTGCTGTGGTCTGAATGGTCCCCTAATCTCCCGGTCATCATGTCTTTTTTCCAGCTTCTTGGAGATTGTTCAAAAGTTCCCAATTACAAATCGTATCATCGTTATTCTCCTGTTTCACAACTTTTTCAGCTGATAAAGTCCGCAAGTTTTTGCTTTGTTGTACTAAACATAGCTAATTTCTTCCAAAATTAAGTCATGCATTTTCTATACCATTTTCGTGTTGCTTTCCTTTTCGAATAGCGGTGGATACCTTTATGTCCCCATATTGGACCACCGGCCGAACATGACGCTCAAATCTGTGTCATTTGAGGCCCACGTTTATTTGTATTAAGTAAGTAAAGTCGACGGGGTGGTCTAATGACGGTATCAGCCAGAGAGCGAAGGAGTCTATCTCCTTTTCACTAGCACTATACCAAGGAGATTGTTTTGTGTCTGAGGTGAAGCGCCACACCTATCAACAACTCCTCACTTTATCGCACAGATCGCTGTGCTACTCATACGCTCGGAAATTTTTCATGGTTAATAAATTGTAACATTACCAGAACAAGGGGTTGCTTATTACCAGTGCTCCTGACACAGGGGTAACAGGGTATTCTTCCAAAGGAGAAAAACCGAAGCTTATTACCAGTGAAAACACACACTCACATAAATACACATACACACAAGCAAGTAAGCAATCAAAAAGGACAACATAAGCATAACAAAAGACCTATGCTTTTAGATTTTATTATTTATATTTTTAATGCAAGTTTTGACTAGGTTTATCAGACATTTAACGACAGTTTATAATATAACTATTGAATAAGACTTTAAAATCTCAGATCGGAAAAATAGAAACCACAGCAAAAACAATCCACAAATTTCTATTCGAAATAGAAAATCAAGTTACAAGTTTAAATTATAAAAAAAAACTTTTTGTGTTGCTTCTTGCATCAAGTATCAATAGAATATGTAAATATCAAAATGTCTTCTACAATTCATTATTATTATTATTATTATTATTATTATTATTATTATTATAGCATTTTATTCTAATATATAATGTTTCTACTTTTGGGCATAGTACTTCTGTTTTTATTTCACTTGTTGCTGCTCCTATTTTTGAACATTAATATTATTATTCTAGTTATTTTTGCTTTCTGCTACAGTTAGCATGAACATTACACCTTTCGTTACTCTCTCTCTCTCTCTCTCTCTCTCTCTCTCTCTCTCTCTCTCTCTCTCTCTCTCTCTCTCTCTCTCTCTTATATATATAGTCTTTTTTCTCTCCGTTCCTCCTTCTTTCACCCTCTTTTTATCCCTCCACCTCTTCCTTTATGCTTCTCACTCCAATCCCCTCTCTTTCTCTTTTAACTCTTCTCTCATCTTCTCTCTCTTTTTCTTTCTTTCTTTCTCTCTCTCTCTCTCTCTCTCTCTCTCTCTCTCTCTCTCACTCTCTTCTCTTCACTTTCTATCCTTTCATTTATCTTTTTCATTTCTCTCTTACTTTTTGCCTGTCTGTCTCTTGTGCACCCGGATCAAAGTGGCGCAGATGCATGTAACAGCGTCAGCGGAAGACATTCAAATCTACCCCGACCCACCATTTCATAAAGCTAGATGCATTAAAAGTCTGTGAGTCGTTTGATCGCGAAAAGCGTCCGGCCACCCTGATGTAGGAACACTCACCACCCACTTCCTGGCAACATAACAGGCATTTCCACCCGCCCAGGTAACGAGAAGTAGGCGTACCTTGCTTGTTTTGATCTTTGCCGCAAACCCTTGTTGGCACACACCTCAAGAGGAAAGACGAAACTAAAACCCACAGGTTTGGTGGATAATCAGACCATTTGGCCATTTACTTACGACGTTTGGCAAGTACTAAAAAAAAATCCCTATTTCTATTCAATGCAAATCGAACTGTAAAAAAATATTATGAATTTTGCCTCGAATTTAACAAAGTCAAACAAACAATTTTAAAAAACTGAGAGACCCATGAGAAAGACTCGTGTAACGAACAGCAGGATGTGGGGAATTTGTGTGAATCACTTTTTAGTTACTCATATCTTCAAACAATGTAACCAGGATTATTATTTTTATTGCAACTTTTTTAAAAGATAATTTTAAAAAGTAAACGCAATGGAAAAACGCCAAACAGAAATAAAGACGTAGTGGGGATCCATCTGATCGACGTTGCAAAGATTTAAACTAAAAAAAAATTGCAATTGACCAAAGTAAAGATGCGTAGATTTTGTGAAAAAGAAACAAACTTGTAAATCTTCATGTGAAAAGGAACAACTTATACACATTTGGAAATGATTCTTATTTTGAGACAGACCCCAATTCTGACGTTGGATTTATGATGAAAAACACCATCGCTGCCAAACTCGCAAAATATCAACAAGTCACTCTGACAGAATCATCTCTATATATCTTTCACTTCCAGATAAGGAACACGCAACTTCCATCAGCGTGTATATCCTAGCCTTCTAGGTAAATTCCAAAGACAAAGTTTATTCAGAGAAATCCACAAAATTTTACAGTACGTCACTAAGATTAATCAATCCTTGAATTTGTTGAAATATGAAAATGACTGCTGATGTGATACAGCATGGCATGGGTGAATTCAGTGACAACGGACGACTACTTCTGCAATTCTGTGCAGAATAAGAGCTCTGCATCATAGATAGAAAGACAAGCAGGTGGTGTTACATTTTAATATAACAGAGAAACATTTAAAATGAAATGATGTCCTGTGTAGAATGCCACAGATACCATCGACTGTTTCGTTACAAAATCAATTTCAAATTCAAGCCAAAGTCGAAGAAAGGAGGTGCTGCCGTTTGGTATCTCACATTTCTGAAACGAAGGAATTAGAGTCACCTTTAAAGAGAACCTTCAGTCTAAACTCTAAGATGTCCCAATATTCAATTTCCAGAAACCTTTTGAGACTAAATTAATTCGACCGTCCTACAAAGAAAGTTCTCACGTGAGAATGAGTGATGGGTAAATCTTGCAAGCAGATCTCGTTGACTATGGCAGTTTCTACCAAATCCTGAAAACTGTGTACCACCCTATGTACCAGGATCCAGGATATATATATATTCACGCACACTACGCATCATTTAAAAGCTTGGACCCTTCTTCATTCATATACGTGATGACAGATAGAATGGATGACTGGAACCCACCTAAATCATGGAAGAGAATAACTTGTATCATGATCTGTGCCGGCCGTCAAAATAAGGAGATTATGGTTGCTGCCTGAACACTGTAAAAACAATCAGGCATGAACCGGAGAATTGCAATGGAGACTTCGAGGCTATGACTAAAAGAAAGCAACATAACAGACGATTTGATTGTGTTCTTACAGCAGAATTCATCGAAAATCTGCAGAAAAAGTGTTGTGGGACCCTGGCATTTGAATTCGGGATTTGTCACGTGAATTGAATGTTTCAGTCTCTACTATGAATCTTGTACTCAATGAAGATATTTGCTAATACTTATACAAGTGTTGCAGTAAAAGCCCGTGAAAATCGTTTGACAAAGGCAAAGAAACTTATGAGCAAAGTGAAATATTCTGCTGAACCAAAAACAATCTGGTTCTTTTCCGATAAGAAAAACTTTTGCCAAGATCAAAAACACAACACGCAGAATAACAGATGGCTTGCATACAGTCCAAAGAACACTCCTCGTGTCATGTGGACTAAATTTCCCAAAACTGTGATGGTTTTCGGATGTGTGTCCTCTGAGGGCGATGTGATGCCTCCACATTTTTTCAGAGAGGGTCTCAGGTTAAATTCAGATGCTTACGTAGTCAAACCCTGGATAACAAGGGTAGCCAATGATAGGTTATATGTATGGCAGCAGGACTCAGCCCCTGCCACACCTTTGGGAAAAGTCAAAAATGGTTGTCGGCGAATTTTTACGACTACACCAGTCCTAATGTTTGGCCTCCGAACACCCCAGATCTTAACCCCATGGATTATTATGTATGTGGTGCTTGTTGAAAAAGACACCAATCGCCGTGCCAGTACTACAAAACTCAGTTAGTCGACAGAATTAAGATAGTTTTTGAGACCATTCCCAGGGAAACTGTAACATCAGCTTGCTCCAGATTCCGGAGCAAGATTGAGCCTGTGATCGACGCTAATGGCGGTTATCTTGAGTGAAACTTGTTGACAGTAGTGTAATGTCCATGCCTGTTAAATTTCTTTACAATCCATTAAATTTTGTTGTTACCAAGCACTTTTTCTTTTTCCTTAAGAAACTGTCAAATTTATCCCGCACACCCTATAAAAATTGTCGGCAAAAAGCCATATCCAAACACACCGTGTTTACATTCCTATCATATATATATATATATATATATATATATATATATATATATATATATAAAAGTAATTGGTAATTTGCTTGAAGCATTGTTAAGTATGTTATAAAATAATAACATTCGAAGGCAATACAATGCGTAAAAAATAAAGACAAAAAAAAGACATATAAAACATCTTTTTGTCTTTATTTTTTACGCATTGTATTGCCTTCGAATTTGATTATTTTATTATATATATATATATATATATATATATATATATATATATATATATTGACAAAATTACTCTTTCCTATTTCAACGTGAGTGGGCCAGTGGGGGGCATAGTTTTAATAAGTCATGTTAAACGACGAGACGAAATAAATTTAAAAAATAATGTACTTTTTCTTTTTTACATGTTCCTGTAAAATGAAAAATAAAATGGGGAGAAATTTAAACGCATTTGGCCATAGTGTTAATACAATATTTACTTTTTGAAATAAAAATAAGTGTCTTATCTTTGAGAGCCAACTTTAGATAAATGGTAAAAAAGTCACCTATTTAATAGAAAGCAGAACCTGTGGACTTATACTAAGTCAAAACTTAGATTTTTTTCCGGAGTGGTGGACCCGTAGATCTCATTAGATCATTCACCTGCGTTCCCCAAAGTCTTTTCAGTCATCTTGCCTCGGCTTGTCACTGATACTAGACTTTGAGGAAGGAGAGCATGCTGTGCGTGTCGCACAAGCGCACAACATGTCAACATGTGCAGATTTTTCTACAAGTCCCTCTGTGATGAGGAAGGATGATGTGTGCAGGTTTGACGGCCTGGAATCACACAACTGTGAATATACACGCGGCGATGCTTGTGACCCATTTATCAGCATTGCATTGTCGATTAAACAGCAACGTACCTTGGTGATGTCGTGAGTGACTGTGTAGCCCCTTTGGTAGCACTGTTTACCCAGACAGCTGGGAAGGGTCTTGAAAAGTATGCCTACACAAATCCCTGTTCACCTATCAAGCTGGCCAACAAAATGCAGTTTGACGACTGTTCCTATCAGCAGGGCCAAAACAAGAAAATATTGCAACATAAAACAGGCTAACAATAGCCACCGGGAATGTCCGGACAATCCTCAATCCTGAGCGATTGGAAAACCTCCAACCCCAAATGACGAACTGGAATCGTGACAAACTTTCTTGATATGGGGTAGACATCGAGGCTCTTGCGGAAGACAGTTATAGCAATGAGGACCAATTAACAGAAGTGGGGGCTGGCTACACTTTCTTTTAGAAATGGCAGGCCGATGGTAGCTGTAAGAGGTTTGATGTCAGGCGGATTGATCACCCCATCCTGAATAGGTCTCTACACAGGCAGCACATAACGAACGTCACGGACACAACCCCTACATTTAAGACCGACCTGTGTGACAGTGCTTGCCTATCGAGGGCTGGACTTCTCAGTCACGTATCATCGCATACGTGAGAAAGACGGGGAAGGGATTCACATGTGATAGGGTACGTAAAAACAAATCTGGATCCTTGGGCCATCTGCTTGCTCACAACCAAACTACTTATAGAAATGGCCTTATTCTGTGAAGAAGTGGCAATCACCACACACACACACACACACACACACATATATATATATATAATATATATATATATATATACACTTGGGCAGCATTGTTTCTTACATGCATGTTGTGTTAAATACGACGGAACATCTCGTGTCTGACGAGTTTCATCTCGATCTTTTCCAGTTTTCTGGACAGTTTTTTTAATCAACCTACTCCATCCTGATGTTAAAAAAACTAGCAAGAAAACTGATATAACTGGACAGAAACATGCATATATATATATATATATATATATATATATATATATATATATATAAAAAGTAATTGGTAATTTGCTTGAAGCATTGTTAAGTATGTTATAATGTATTAATTTGAAAGCAATTACAATGCAAGTAAAAAATAAAAACAAAAAGATGTTATTTTTTGTCTTATCGATTTCTTCAGAGACGATTTTCGGAAATGGACGCGTTTTTTTTTTTTTTTTTTTTTTTTGTCGTTATTTTTTTTATGTTATAAACACGCGTTTCGTGGTGTTCTTTTTTTTAAACGTCACGCGCACTTTGCGTGATGGACATTTAGCCGTTCATTCAATTTCAATTTTATTATTTTCATCTATTTATATATTTATGTAATATTCATTTGATATATGTATAATGAAATGTACATGCTATGTACTATATACTGTGAGGAACGTGTATTTTAATTAATTATGTATTCAGTGTTTAGTTCTAATCTATTGTTTATACTAGGACCTAATTTGGCTATTAATAAACTTTCTCTAATTCTGAGATTACCAATGTTTCGTATAACTGTCTCTATCTTAACGGAAAAACTATTGTCTTTATTTTTGCATTGATTAAATGTTTGTGAAATGAGGATGCACGTGTGTGGATATGTTCTTTGATTCTAATGTGGAGGGGTCTTTTGTACTTCCTATATAGAAATTAAGGCATTTGGAGCAAGTTAAACGGTAAACTGTATAGGTTTTGTGACATATGTTAGGGTCTTTTATTGGGCAGTTGGCTAGTGTGCATGTTGTAATATCATTCTTATGTTTTTTTGTTAGATGCTGGAGTAGTGAGGGTCCAGAGTGTGCTAGTTGGATATCTAGTCCCTCTTTACGAATAACCTTGCGTATTTCATTTGTGATTGTTTCGCTGAAATGTGGTAGTTTCAGGAAACAGGTGTTAGAGTGTGTGTGTAGTGCCCGTGTTTTTTTATTATTTAAATGGCGTATGAATGAAGTTGGGTAGCCATTGTTTTTTTAGGGTGTTCATAAATTGTTCTGTGTGTGATTCTGTCTGTCTCTTCACTACATCTGTTGTGTATTCTATTAATTTTATTTGTAATGTAACTTCTCTTGGAACTGAGTGGAAGTGCTGACTTGAAGTGTACAAAGAGATCCTTAGTGGTGTTTTTTTATAGAAGCTAGTGTAAATTTTGCCTGCAGGTGATATTTTTATTCTAAAGTCTCGGAGTGCTAGGGAACTAGTGTTATCTGGATGTTCTATTTGGAATTGAATGTGATTATCTATACTATGGAATTTCTCGTCTATGTCATTGGCTTCTTCTTTGGATGTTGTCAACATAAGTATATCGTCAATATACCTGGTGAAGAAAATGCATGATGGGCAGATGGTTAGTGCTCATTGTTCTAATTTATCCATGTACGAAATCGCCAGTATGGCTGAGATACTGGATCCCATGGGTAATCCTGACATCTGTTTGTATGTATGTCCATTATACGTGAAGTAAGTATTGTCTACTATGATGGATAGTAGTTGGTGTATATCTGCTGCAGTTAAATTGTGACAGTAGAAGTTTTGAGAGATGATATGTTCTGATATGAGATCAACCGCCGGGTGTGCAGGTACTGTGGTGTACAGGGAGACCACATCTAAACTGAACGCGTAATTATTTTGTTTAAGTACTCCAGTATTTAATTGCTGTAGTCTATGGATGACTTCATCGGAGTTTTGAACATGTCCTGGAAAGGTGGAAAGTAGAGGTTTCAGTATTTGTGAGAGAAGCCATGATATCTTGTAAAGAGGTCCTTCCAAGCTGGAAATGATTGGTCTTATCTTAAGTGTTGTGCCGGTTTTGTGAGTTTTGATGAGGTGATAGAAAATGGGTAGTTTACTGTTTCTAGTGATGAACTTATTCTTGTATTTGCTATATATGTTTCTATGTTTACATATGTTAATCCATGAACTGTTAATTAAATTCTCGATTTGAGTTGATTGAATGTTTGTTACTTCTGAATAAATGTTGTTATCATTAAGGTGTTCTAGAGCTAATTGTTTATAGTTATTCTGGGAGATGACGCAGAATTCCTTACCTTTATCGGAGGGTAGGTATATCAGTTCCTTATTTTTCAAGGTTGATAGAGTGTGTCGTTGAGTATTAGACAATTTTTTGTGGTGTCCTTGTATGTTTTTTCAGTATGTCGAATATTGATCTCTTGAGTCTAGATAATTTAGAGTCCAATTCCTTGTTGGCTGGAGGTGGATGTATAGGGAGATCTAGAGTGTAGGTAGGAAATGTGTTGTTTTAGATTCTTCTTGGATTTTGGATAACCATTTGAGTTGGTAGGCCGTTCTACAGAAATTGGTTTCAATATCGAGTAGAAGTTTATTATTCAATTTTTGTGATATAATAAATTTAGGTCCGAGATTGAGTAGTTCCAATTCATCATTCGAAAGAGATTTTGTTAGGTCTGTTACTTGGGGTGTTGAAGTTGAAGTTGTATCATCAGATGTGTACATCTTATGTTTTAGGTTGAAATTTGCATGTGTTTTTATGTTGCTGTTGTTTTTTGTGTAACCACGTGAATTTTTTTATTAGACGTTTCTTGTTGTGGTCAACGCAGTTGTAGTAGCTTTGATTGATAGCCGATAGAGTGGTATTCAATAGAGATCCGGGGGTTATAGACAGTTTGGGTAGTAATTGTTCATATTCCTTAATCTGTTTATGTAGTGTGAGGTGTAGATATTGCAGTGATTTTCTCATACAGAACTTGTGTAGGTTGTCCAGTGAGCGTTGAAAGCTTGGTAATTTGAAGCATGTTGGAAGTTGAATATTTTTGATGGTGTTAGAAGTTATATTGTTAATGAGACATCTTTTAAGAAAGTTGATACTGCAGCCCATTTTAGCACGTCCTTCTGATAGTTGGAATAGTTTCCTTGTGATTGCAAATTCTGCTTCGCTTAGGCATAGGGATAAAAGTAATTGGTAATTTGTTTGAAGCATTGTTAAGTATGTTATAATGTATTAATTTGAAAGCAATTGCAATGCAAGTAAAAAATAAAAACAAAAAGATGTTATTTTTTTGTCTTATCGATTTCAAAGTAAAACTTTATCTTCAGAGACGATTTTCGGAAATGGACGCGTTTTTTGTTTGTTTTTTTTTTTTTTGGTCGTTATTTTTTTTTATGTTATAAACACGCGTTTCGTGGTGTTCTTTTTTTTTTAAACGTCACGCGCACTTTTCGTGATGGACATTTAGCCGTTCATTCAATCTTAATTTTATTATTTTCATCTATTTATATATTTATTTCAGCTAATAATCAGTTCAGACTCACAGTTTTCTTTATTTTGCCACGAAGGTCACGGATTGACTGAAAAATGTTATTTTTGATTTTATCTTGATAATTCCATTTTTCAGCATGTGTGGAGCCTCATGCACAAAGACAAGTTTTTTCATTTCACCAAAAGTCATGGTGCAGGCAACAACTGGTGAGTGTTTTATAACATAAAAAAAAATAACGACAAAAAAACAAAAAAACGCGTCCATTTCCGAAAATCGTCTCTGATTTTATCTTCAGAGACGATTTTATCTTCAGAGACGGTTTTACTTTGAAATCGATAAGACAAAAAATAACATCTTTTTGTTTTTATTTTTTACTTGCATTGTAATTGCTTTCAAATTAATACATTATAATATATATATATATATATATATATATATATATATATATATATATATATATATATATATATATATAAGAAGGACGTTCGGAAAGTAATGTTTCCTATTTATTTCTACAGAACATACAACAAATAAAAGGAACAGAACTGTTATATCCCGAGATGTAGGATATACAAAATTGGTAATAAAAACAGTGAAATATGTTAAAATATAACAATATTTGTTTTATTATTCTCACTGACAGGAAATACAGTGGATAGTTTTGGATACATTTCAGCTATGTGTATCATACGTGTGATCACGCATGGGGCAAGTCCTTGTCTGCCTGACTGTTCGTATTTTGTCTCCCTCCTTATTAGAGAGTATCCGGTTTGAATCGTTAGGGGTAGATAACTCTCCCTAACAAGAACAAAGTTGGATAAAGTTCTCAGTTATAGAAAACTAGTTTTTTATAAATAAAACCACAATGTTTGGCATCACGAACTGATAATGCATTTTCAACCGTGATTAACGTGATACTTGCATGCTGCGCTCGTGTCATTCGAAATTAATGTCTCCCATTTTCTAAATGTTTTCTTACAATATCAGACTAAGAGGTTGATGGTATGACAGTAGAAGTCGGACATTCCTGCCATTACTCATATATTTTATGCCTTGTTGCAGTCTAGGAAAATAGAGTCTGAGATGAAAGCAGAGGTGTTTACAATAAATTAAACTGTTCTTAAATGATTTTGTGCTCTCCTTATCAACAGAAGTTAAAATGATTTGTTAACTCACTAAATTAGTTGAAATTCTAGTGTTTAAATCGGATAGAGTGTGAAACACTAGTCAGTGCTGTCCTGTGATAAGGCGAGTCTTTTCTGGTATAGTCCATTGGTCAGTGTTATTTAGACCGTCGTTTTCAAAGGACTTTCTTATGTTTATAATATCAATTATTATTGTTGTTGTTGTTGTTGTTGTTGTCTCTTTAGGTCTCCAGAACTCTGATGAGTATTCTAGCCGATCTTACAAATGCCGTTGTCTAGATGGTCCCGATTTTTCCTTTGATTTCCAATTCTGAGTTTTTTTCCCAACTATTGGTGATCATTCCCAGGTCACCAAATACAATTATTTCAACGTCACCTTCGAGTTCCACAGTTTGTTTTATGTTGTTTGTTTTCTTTTCTTTTCTTTTTGCTTTTTAACATGTTGTTAAAGTCCGTCAACCAACCAACCTACTTATGTAAATGAATGTTATTATTGCTATAACAAATAGAAATGGAAGATGCTTCTTGGATTTTCACCTAAAATCAAGTTTGTCCTCCTGCCGCAAATTCCACTTTTCAGTTATCCTCTTCTATTATTATTATTATTATTATTATTATTATTATTATTATTATTATGATTATTAACTTCATGGTATAGATTTAAAGACACAATCTCTATGGGTGAAGCATGTTTTCAAAATTTTCAAGGACTCTCCTCAGAATTGAATTTGGTATTCTGGCTTTATACTCGAATATTATAAAAAAATATTTATCGGGATTTATGTATGATTTATATCATGCTTGAAAATAGAAATGTCTATTTTCACCTTCACTTTTTCCCTCCGTTTCTTTCCTTTTTTTTTTTTTTTTTTTCGTTTTTACTTTTCCTTTTCTAAATGGTTCCTCTTCCTTCCTTTTTCTCTTTTATCCTTTGTTTCTACCCCCCCATCCCATCATACCAATCTCCTCTCCTCCCCTCCTCTTCTCCTCCACCCTTCTCTCTCTCTCCCCACCCTTCTCTCTCTCTCTCTCTCTCTCTCTCTCTCTCTCTCTCTCATTGCCTTTGCATTTGAAGACACAAATTTTGGAAACACAAACACCCAAAACATTAATCAGCAAGAAAATTCATAAACCCTGACCTTTGAAACTAAATTTTAGATAATATTAAAATCAAATTTTAATGTTCAAATATTTTTAAAATCTCATTTACCGAAATAATCGCACAGGTTTTCTGTTCTCAATTCTTTTTCCTCGGTTAACCATTTTCTTTGCCTTTTAAACATTAAATTCAAAGCAGTTTAAATACCTTGGATGATTTCCGTGTCCATTGTGTTAAAAAAATGTTTTAATTGCTTCATTTCCAAAATTACCCTCATTGAATACCACGCTTGATATAAAATTAAAATAAATAGAATTAAAAAAATTAAAAAATAAGAAATTAAAAAATAGCCCCTAGCTTTCACATTGCTTTTACTTCAAATCCGAGAACTTTTTTCTAACCTCGACATTTTTTATGAAGGTCGACAGAAATAGAAGAAAAGAAAAAATATTAGTCGATACACTCTTCATTTTAATTTTAAATTTAACTGATCATTAAATTCGCATTCAAGAAAACATTATAAGATCCGCTTTTTATTTCTAATTATGAAAAAATAAACCCCAACCTCCGCATGACATCAAACAGCAATGGCACAGAGAAATCTGGTTGATCAAGAAAATGGGTGAGGGTGAAAGATAGGGGGAGAGAGAGAGAGAGAGAGAGAGAGAGAGAGAGAGAGAGAGAGAGAGAGAGAGAGAGAAGGGGTACATAAATAATTATAAAAAAGAAAGAGGAGTCATAAAGATGATTGTAAAAGAGAAAAAGAACAACAAGGCCAAAAATAGAGCATAAGAAAAAACAGGAGAAAAAGAAAGAAGACAAAAAGTAAAACGAATGAGAAAGAGCGTGGGGAAGAACAATAGAGTGGGGAGAGGAGAATTATTAAAAGAACAAATTCAATAGTAGTTTCAAAAAGTCGCTCAAAATTGAACCAAACGGCTCTGCAGCAATAATAGGGTTAAAACTCATTCTGACAAGGGATTTTTTTTCTTAAGTCTTTTATCTTCTTTAGTACTTTCTTCATTGAAAAATGAAAAAATTGAAAACTTCTTTATCGCTCGGCCAGAGAATAATAAATGTTTTAATGATAAACATTAAAATAATTTTTTTGAAAAATCCAACAATGAATTAGTACCCTCCAGCCTAGTGGTGAGATTTCGTGATGCCAAACCAAGCGTCTACTATTTACAATAAAGTAGTATAAAAAGACAAGAGAGGGAATCCTAGGAGACATCATTTGCGTCTTGATTTTTTTCCTATTTCAAAACTTTAAGGTCGGTTTTTAACTTCATTTAAAGCCATTTTATTGACCCTTTCATTGTGTTTGTTTCATCGGGCGAGTTATTCATCGGAACTGCTCGTGCTGGTCACCGTCTGTCTTTGTTTCTTGGGCGCTTTTCTTCTTTGAACAGTGTTTCATTGATGAAATAATGTGACTAGTACAATGACTACTACTGCCGCTATAATCAGGGACATGCTGCAGTTGCGGGTAAATCACCACACTAGAATACATCTTTAAATTCATTTTTACAGTTGCGGGTCATTCATCTAAGGGAAGGTAAAATCCGACTTCAATTGCCACAACAACCACAATTGCTACTACCATTCGAATCAACTAACAAAGCACCGTTTGCGAGTTGAGCCAAGTTATAAAATGTTTGGCTAAAAGCCATGAAGGCCAAATTCATTCCCACAGTAAAGTACAGTCTAAGTTGATTACAGGGAAAAGGTAAAGATTGCAAATGATTATTTTAAAATGCTATCAGGCTATTCCACTTGCAAAATTGACGCAACACAGTCTTCATGCTTGACTTAGGTATATATATATATATATATATATATATATATATACTAGCAGAAGTACCCGATCCATGACCGGACTAAAAATGATTTTACGAACACCAAGGAGTGAGAGACAAAGGTGGAGAAGTGGAGTAAGAGGGGGCAAGAGGAAAATAATTTAGCAATTTCTTACCAAATTAAAAATAATGCTTAGAATTTGTATATTCCAATTTTCATCTATTTTCGGAAATGTGTTTTCTTTTTTTTTTCTTTTTTACATTTAAAATATTATTTTTTTAAATGTTACATTTAAAAAAATAATATTTTAAATGTAAAAAAGAAAAAAAAAAGAAATCATCGTGATCATTTTGAAACATAATTTTATTTTTCTAAAACCTTTTGGACATGTGACAAAAATTTAAATTCAATTCTTATTTGCTTGTTGAGTTAGTGATAAAAAATGTATTCGTTAAGTTTTTCTTTTTTGTTCCTAAAAACTTAACAATTGACAAAAGTTTTTCAGTTACATTGATTAAAAATTAGTTTTAACGATAAAAGCTAAAAATTCACATATCATAATATTCATTTATTTTAAGATTTCTTTTTGTTTACATTTAAAATACCAAATACATCTAATTGTGGTGCAATGGTTGGCAAGTTAGTCTAGCATATCCATTATATTCTATAGATTAGCGATTTTGATCCATGCTGTTATGTCCCATACTAGCACCTTTCCATCCCATCCTACTTGTGACGAACGGTTTGGATAAAGAAAAGGGTGTCCTATCATGGAGTAATGGTTAGCAAGAGAGTCTCACTGATTTATTCCTATTGAATAACGAGTTCGATCATCACTGTATGCTCAATACTTGCGAGATTGTATCACATCCTACCAGTGACGAACTCGTTGGGTAAATACCTACATCTAAAATAGTATTTTAAAAATGTAACACCAAACTCATGAGTGGTTTGAAACAATTTTATCATTCTAATGGCTAGTTCTTTGCTGCTTGTTCAGTTACAATGATAGAAAATGTATTCGTTTAATGTATTTAACCTTATACAAATGTAACAATTAAGAATTAAGCTAAGAATTAAAAATGTAAAAATTTTCGTATTAAAATTTCATTTTTTTGTTTGTAAAGTAGAATTAAAAAAAGGTTTGAAACATTTTCAATACTTTTTTAATTCTGCAAAAAAATAAGATTTGTTTTTTACAATTAATAAATTACAAACAAATTAATTGGAATCCTTCTTAGAAAGAACTGACGAGTCCACAAATCGATTGATTTTCAATTATTAGAATATATCATTTAATCAGTAAAAATCAAAAATTAAATTTTGTAGTTTCCTTGTTATCAACAAACAAAGTATATGCGAGATTTTGTTTCTCAATAGCATACCTTCTGAGTTATGACTCGATACAATCTCGCTAAAATAGAGTTGACTCCTTCATATATATATATATATATATATATGTGTGTGTGTGTGTGTGTGTGTGTGTGTGTGTGTGTGTGTGTGTGTGTGTAAAATCCACGCATAATTATTTCAGATGGCTTCTGGTTTCGTCTTTAACAACGACAACTTGGGCACGCTATTGAGAAATACTTGGTTAGATAATTTTCATCATGAAATGTTTAACAAGCTAGACTGATAAATTCATTACAACTAAGTAGTGACTTCTATCTTCGCTGGATGCCCCGTACTTCCGGCCTTGTATCACATATTAACCTTATTGTGTTCGATAATTTTGTCAAGTAAAAGTTTATTTATCTCCATGTCAATAAATTTCCGGTCTCCAGTACTAAAGTGTCTAGATTTAGATGTAATATTGGGGGTAAAGATATAATTTAATCGTCTTTGCACGAGTTAATCTCACATACTTCATCTGCTGTAGAAGTAAGCTTCATTCTTCTGCTATATCCTCGGTTGAGACTTGAACTACAATCTCGTTTTAATTATTTGAGTCCCCCAATAAATAATCCAGAGTTTTGCTAGATTCCTGTTTTCTACTAGCAATTGAATGTCTCGTACAAATTTCATTCTGAATGTTAATAAAAATGGCATCCAACTTCTAATACTTCATCTAGTACTAAAAATAAATGTATTGAATTTTAATAAATATGTCCTTATATGACAAAAAAATTAAATTCAGTTCTTAATTGCCTGTTGAATTACTGTGAAAAAAAATGTATTCATTTTTACAAAAAAGTGAAAAATTGAAAATGTGTCCTAACTTCTAAAAAGAAGCTAAGAATTAGAAATGTAAAATTTATTGTATTATAATTTCTTTTTGGTTTGCATTTAAAATAATATTTTTTGAAAAAAGAAAAAAGGTACCACTGAGTTTGAAACACTTTTATGATTTTTTTTAGTCCTCCAAAAATTTTATCTAAATTAGTACTAAATTACAAAACGATAGTTTTCGAAAAAGCACTAAATTCAAATTTCATCCAAGGAATCTGTGTGATATTTTAAAATGGCAGATGTAATAATATTGTACTTGACAATAGAATTGGATTACGGCTTTAGATTCGATAAAGCTTAGGCCGACTGATTATGTATTTAGCCAACCCGTTCACCACGTGTAGGATGTAATACAACGAGGCGGCATCAACCGAGGATTGGTTTCAATATTGTTGTAAAGGATCTTTGATTAAAACTGAAGGCAAAGTATGGCGAACTATTCAGCCATACGAAATATATTCACCTACTTCTTTTTTTCTTCTTTTTTTTTTACTTCTGTAAGTAGAAAGAATGACTGAGACTGTAAACAGCATATGAAAATAAATCAAATATTTTGTAAGCTCATACCGTAACTAAAATAGGTACGCTTTTTCTACAACACCTATATATATATATATATATATATATATATATGTGTGTGTGTGTGTGTGTGTGTGTGTGTGTGTGTGTGTGTGTGTGTGTGTGTGTGTTTTTCAAAGAAACTTCGAGGAAGAGAAACTTCCAAATCTCAATATAGAGAATATATGGTTAGTCTTTTTATTTAGTAGTAAATAAACAAATAACAGATAAGATGCAAAATATGTTTTATCTTAATAACTGAAACATTTGACTTCATGAAATATTCCTAGATTCGATCTAGATTAATGATATAATTTTTCCTAATTAATGCATAGGAAAATATTATAGAATAACCAAATATTGAGGTGGAAATTATGGAATGATCTAGTAATTTTCTATTCTTGAAAACAACAAGCGGTTGGGTATAACTAATTGAAAGATCATATGGTTCCATCAAAAGAACTGTCAATTGAAACATTGGAAAGGATCGTAAAAATCATTCAAGAAGGCAATTCATATTGTGAAAGACGGCTGTGTGTAAAATTTGTTGCAAATATTTTTTTTTAATGGGGTGGTTAGAAGAAGAAGAAGAAGAAGAAGAAGAAGAAGAAGAAGAAGAAGAAGAAGAAGAAGAAGAAGAAGAAGAAGAAATATGTTTATTTTCACACATTTTATTATAAAAAACATAACAAATGATTAATGTGTGGAAGATAATCACTAATTAGGACTGAACCTATTCTAGTAGTAACTACCTCTGCTATTTCATAGGTTTTCAGGGTTAAATAGGTTTAAAATATTTTAACAGATATAAGTAATTTTTTAAAGAAGAATAAAGGTTATTTATCTTAGAATATACAGTAGAGAGTGGGTCTCTTTTTTACATAGAAAAAAGAACGGTAGAACACAAAACACATCAAAGCGTCAGGATAAAAAAAAACGCAAATAAATATTAAGTTGAAAATAGAAAATGTTCAACAAAACAAATAAAAAACAAATTGAAATCGGCTGAATGAAATGGGATTTACATAGAGAAAGACCAACACTAACACAAATAGAAAAAGATGAGGTTAAAGTCAGCTAACGATTGTTTCAATCATGGCCTGTTGATAATTAAATGAAAGTAATATTTAGTGATGAATTACGAATCTGCATTGGCAAAAGCGTTGAAACTTTTGTCTGGTGCCGTTCAAATCAAAAATAAAAATCGCCACCGGAAAAAAAATAGTAAATTTTCCAAGTCATTCATGATATGGGTTTACATGTCATTTAAAGAACTAGGCGAGATGGCAATCATTACCTCAACAATTAATGTACATGTATACAGTGTATTCCTGGGTAATTTTCTCATTCCCTCGATAGAAAATTGATTTGATGACGATGAAGTAATTTTAAGAAAGTTAATGCATCTTGTTACAGATCAAAAAGGGCTTCAAAATTTTCTTCGGGAAAGGCATGAATTAATGGTATGGCTAGTGGACAGTCCAGATGTAAATGCAACTGAAAATGAATTATGGATTTTTAAAAAAAAAAAAGATAGTTCATGAGAATGCTCCATTGACCAAAAAATATTCATAAACTTTCTAGAAAATTTCTTCGATAAAGAATATTGCTTTAAATTAGTGAAATCCACACCTGAAATTCAATTAAGTATTAATTCTAATTTCTATTTTTTTTTTTTTTTTTTTTTTTGTCAATGAATTCCCTATTTTTTCCTCGGAATATTTTTGCATTGCTTAGGAAAAAGATTGATTTAAATAAACCAATTTAGTTCGTTTAATGTAAATTTTATGAAGCGTATTTTATGTTAACGTATTAAATGAAAATGTTTTGCATGTTAGTTTATTTACTGCTAAAAAAAAGAAGAGGGTGACATTTTTGTTTCGCATTTTTGGGCGTTCCACCTGTTCTCATCTGGATTATCTCTCGTTTTTATATCGATCTTTGGGATTTTGTTTTGTCTTTTCGTTAAATTAATTAAATTACCAAATTTCTTATTATTTACTTTTTTGTTGTTTTGTTTGTTGTTTTGGTTTGGGTTTTTTTTTCAATGACACCAGTCAGACAATTCAGTTGTCCACACGTTTGTTTTAAATGTCTTAAAGCAACAAAAGAAATTTATCTTTAGTCAAACAAAACCATATCAACATCACCATGCCATTAATTTTATGTTTTTATTATTAATTGTACATTCCAAACTCTGTGCTGAGTATTACGTCAAATATTTAATAAGTATTGTATTGGGACAGTCTGAATTTCCTTGTTTTTCTCGTTAACATAAGGTTCATTTAATTTGAACAAACTTCATTCCAAAATATCCCCCCAAAAACGGTTGTCCTGTGTATGATATCAAACTGCATCCGGTGGTGAGGCTTCAATTCTGGATCTCTGGAGTGTGTGTAGTACCATTCATTGCAATTACTCCCAGGTCCACACTGACCCCAAATAATAATGAGACAAATATATCTGTTTGAAAATTATTAGTATTAGATCGGAATACTTGAAACCGTACAAATGTGTGCATAAAAGGATAATTATTGACAATATTTCCTATAATCTCTTTTAAAATAACAGTAGATTTAATTATCTTCTCTAGTTCCTTTTTTCCTCTTCATTTACAGAATTCCTACCGGCCTAACACACTCTAGCCATGATATTTTTTTATTCTTACGCCTTTAAAATAGTAACTTTTCTTAATCCACATGTCAATTTTACTTAATCAGGCTTTGTAAGGTAGCCTTACTATCATTCTTGTGCCATTATCATTAATATCTACAAACTCTATTTGTTTTATTTATTCATTTTTTGTGTTTATGCTTACAGCCGCCAGAGTTTTTTAATGACTTTAACATACGGTTTAATTACGTGATTTTGGGAACGAATTTTTAGAGCAGATATTAATTAGGGAAAAGAAAATTCACAATTAAACTTAACCACCATTCTTTAAGAATATATCAGAAAAAACAAAAAATTCAATTTCAACGGCATTAAATGAATAAGGAATCATAGACAATATACTTTCGTCTTTTTTAAATATTCACCGGACAATTTAAATCCATGGTCAACTATCTTGCTTTCTCAAGTTGTTACTTCTTTTTTGTTTATGCCAACAGCCACCAGGTGGTTTTAATGATTTTAACATACACTTCAATCACATGATTTGGGAATTAATTTTATTATTATTTTTATCATTGTTATTATTATTATTATTATTATTATTATTATTATTAATAATAATAATAATAATAATAATAATAATAATAATAAAGGCAAAAATAGATAAGACGCAGCAGAATAGCAAGTGCAGAATGTGTGGAAATAGAGACGAAACAGTCAACCATATAATAAGCGAATGCAGCAAACTAGCACAAAGAGAGTACAAGACTAGGCACTACTCTGTGGGAAAGGGGATCCACTGGGAACTGTGCAAGAAATTCAAATTTCACCATACAACCAAATGGTATATACACAAACCTAAAGCTGTCCTAGAGAACGAGACGCACAAAATTCTCTGGGATTCGAGGTACAGACGGATCACCTAATTCCGGCCAGGAGACTGGACCTAGTATTAATTGACAAGAAAGAGAGAACCTGCCATTTTGTGTATTTTGTTGTCCCAGCCGATCATCGAGTGAAAATGAAAGAAAGCGAAAAGATATACAAATACTTGGACCATGCCAGAGAACTGAGGAAGCTGTGGAACATGAAGGTGAAGGTCGTACCAATTGTAATTGGTGCCCTTGGAACAATCCCCAAAGCACTGGAAAAGAATTTGGGTGAACTGGAAATCAGAGGAAGAATCGAGACCATCCAAACTACAGTACTGTTGTGATCGGCTAGAATACTCAGAAGAGTCCTGGAGACTTGACTGTCACTCAGCCTCCAGTGAACCACAAGCTACGGCAGGTGTGAAAAACAATATAATAATTATGAAAATAACTCTTCAAGACATTAACACGCACAGTTTTGAACGTTTTGCTAATTTTAGACCACTCACAGCGGCTCTTCCAACAATGTGATCCTACCGTAAACCACTGAGTGCGGCTCTCGCACGTATCATTTGTTTACACTGAAAAATAACTACGCGAACACCCTTGTCGACTTTTGTTTTGTCTGTGAACCAACACTGAGACTCGTACTTGATCCTTTTATCACTGACTAGTTTTGATCCTGAATACAACAGGTCATTTAGTTCGGTAATGTTGTCTGTTGGGATATTATGTAATACTTTATTTGTGAAATGAAAATCACTCGTTCATAAATAAATAAAAAAATATGAATGTCATTATGAATAGCTGATACAACAGGTTTACAGGTTGTCTAATTTTGATATGTAATTCCACTAGAAATAATATCAAGTCTATTATTTATACTTAATCATTAAACCATTCTTAGACATAAGACCAAATAGAGGGAAAATTTGTAAAGATTTTGTTACACCAAACAAAAAATTAGATTACAAAAATCAAAATTTTACAAGCGCTTAAAGATTGATACAGCTACAAAACAGATTCTAAAAGAAAAATATTTAATAACATATCAGACATTTAAAAAATGCCAAGGTTATTCATATTCATATGTAGATTGGTATTTCTGCCTTAGTTCGGCGTATGTTTGTAGTCTGTATATAGTCAAAATCTCACACCTTGGCCTACGAATTTTGTAGTATCTGTATGCATTGCTTATCAAATTAATGTTACCATACAGCGCTGGCAGGCAGTGGACATTTCTCTTCCGTGTTTACCTTCAAATCGGATGATTGAATCGGTGCATGATTTACTTGTTAATTTTATAAATCTGTCTGCTTTAGTATTATTTACAGGCAGAGAAACAAAGAAACACACACACAATATATATATATATATATATATATATATATATATATATATAAGTAAAGTAAGTAAAGTCGACGGGGCGGCCTAAAGTCGGTATCAGCCAGTCAGCGAGGGAGTCTATCTCCTTTTCAATAGCGCTAGACCAAGGAGATTGTTTTAGCATCTGAGGTGGAGCGCCACACCTACCATCAGCTCCTTACTTTACCGCACAGATCCCTGTGCTACTCATACGCTGAGTTGGCGAGGACCGGTATCGAACTAGGAACCTTATAAGTAGTAGGAAAAGATATAAAACTTTTATTATTGCGTTCTAAAATTTGCATCTATATGTGTCGTCAATTACCAAGTATCATAACTTTTATCGCAATCGAATTCCATTTAACGTTCTAGAAATAATATCGATCTCTATCTAACTATCCTCTCTCTCTCTCTCTCTCTCTCTCTCTCTCTCTCTCTCTCTCATTCTCTCTCTCTCTCTCTCTATCTATCTATATATATATATATATATATATATATATATATATATATAGTCATCCACAGACACCGTATTTCAGCGTATCACGTCCCTT
This sequence comes from Doryteuthis pealeii, assembly GCA_023376005.1. NCBI lineage: Eukaryota > Metazoa > Mollusca > Cephalopoda > Myopsida > Loliginidae > Doryteuthis > Doryteuthis pealeii. Next base: position 29,813,246 of record CM042165.1, read on the forward strand.
CACTGTGGCTAGACATTAGCAGGCTACTTCCAGCCAGAATGGAAACCCGATCGATTTATAATCAGCCAGGCTTCTTAACCACTCGGTTTTACAGACTGGGACGAGTATTTTAACTGATAAATACATACATATGTATATATGTAAAGGCCGGTCCATCTGTTTTACAGAGAAGCCGTTGCCTTTAAGCTTTAGTCGGTGGTCGTCAGCGAAAATCCCCTTCAAAGTTTTCAACCCACCAGGGGTGGGAAGCATATATATATATATATATATATATATATATATATATATATATATATATGCTCGTATTTATATATCCTTTTACTACGACAAAATAGTTTTATTTTCGCATTTATTAAATATTATTTGTGGAGGTACTGAATTAAAAATCGGATTTATTCCATTCGCCAGATAAGCTTGGTGCTTCGTGACTAAATCTTGTCGTAGAACCCAAACAGACAAATAGATGAGTAATGATTTTTACAACTCATGATTAAAAATGTAAACAAATCAATTGGATAAATCATCGTAAACATTGGTCATATTGTATCCGTTGCAGTTATGTTGATGATAATCATGATGAAAGCAAAATGATGTCATTGTTTCTGAGGGATTATGGTTATTTACATAACCCATTCCCCACAACTAGGATGTGACACAAGTCGGAAGTACGGGGAATCCAGAAATCATCGAACTCGCTGCCTTTATGATATAATTTTTCCTAATCAATGCATAGGAATTTATATATTTATATATCCTTTTACTACGTAATGGATCTGCGAGATTAACTAGCTAATCATTACACCACAATGGGATACCCTTGGAAATGGTATGAGCAATGGGATTTGACAGATGTTATTAATGGTAGAGATTTTTGCATAACAATATTAAATGACATGTAAATGTACCTAGCCGCTTGCTCTGGATATCAAAGATTTTCTTGAATACCTATCAATATACTTGAAGTAACACATATATGAAATGATGAATAACACTTTCAAAAGGATGATAATACTATGGCAAATTTCGGTGTTACTGATGACAACCAACTAATATATTCCATTAATATGAAAGATTCAATGAAAAGTTTCCTTTTTTCGGCGAGGAGTTTCTTTAACTTAGTAAGTTTTTTTTTAAACCCTTAGATATAATTGCAAATGGATATTTTCAGAAAACAAGACCTAAATTGAATTCTATCCTTTTAATGTAACTGCCACAGACGCCAGCTATTGTTTCAAACTTGTCAAAAGAATTATTTAAGCCGTATTGACATTTTCGACCGTTTTTAACATTTTGTGACAGAGAAAATCATTGCAAAGATTTGACATTGTTTTTAGTTAAAAAACAAAAAACAAAAAAAAAAAGAAGAAGAATCAATGAAAATTTACAAGAAATAAAAATGTCAGAATTATTTGGTTAAAAATGGTTTTCGACTAAATTCGACGTAACTTCTGCCGTCATACATACTTCTATCGATCTTGCCCGAGATGAAGTTTTCTTATTGAAACTTTTTAGTGTGTTAGCTCAGTTGGTAGAGTGTTCGGCTAGAAACCGCAAGGTTCTTAGTTCGATACCGGCCCTAGCCAACTCAGCGTTATGAGTAGCACAGGGATCTGTGCGGTAAAATAAGGAGCTGATGGTAGGTGTGGCGCGCCACCTCAGACGCAAAAACAATCTCTTTAGTCTAGCGCTAGTGAAAAGGGGATAGACTCCCTCGCTGATTGGCTGATACCGACATTAGGCTGCCCTGACGACTTTACTTTACTTTTACAACTTCATAACTTAAAATGTATTCAATTTTGTACTTCATTACAGGCCAAATCGGATTGATTTGAACCCTAATCGTTCAAATAAACAAACTGTAACACAAAACCGACTCATGAATTGTTAAGCCCTCAAACACTAGAGAGACAACTTTATTTTGAACATTTCTACAGATAAAGGGAAATAATAATGTTGATCTTCATATAAGTGTCCGTTATCGAGTAACACCAGTGCATGCATGTAGTGACAAATTTCTTCAATTGTAGCTAGATTAATTGTAATTAGATGCTTAAATTCTTCTGCTGAATATGATATCCTAAATTGTACGTAGAGTAAATTTTGATCTGATGAGCTAGAGTTACCACTGACACACACACACACACACACACACGCGCACACACACACACACACACACACACACACACACACACATATATATATATATATATATATATATATATATATATATATATATATATATATTACACGTACCAGTTAAAACTGTTTGCATATTTATTCCTTAACACTCAACAACGAAAGATGGTAGAGATCTATGAGAATGGAGATGATGATGCTGGTGGTGATGATGATGCTAGTGGTGGCGCTTGCTAAAAAACCGCTAAGGGGCACTCGAATTTTGAAGATAAAAATCTGACCTTATCAGTGAAGCAATAGGAGAATGGAAACTTTAATCCAACCAAGGGCAACTAAGGAGAATAAAGAAAGCGAGAAATGGCGAGAAGGATTGAAAAAAGGCAAGAAATTGTGAGAGGAAAAAATTGAAGAGGATGAATAAGAGTGAGGCATAGGAAAACGAAGGAAAGTAAAGGAAGCAAAATAAGAGATAGAAAGAGAGAAATGGGAGGAGGAAAGAAGATTCAGAAGTGAAAGAAATATACGAGTAAGAGTGTAAGAGTGAGAATCAACTGAGAACAGAGAGAGAGAGAGAGAGGGGGGAGGGGGTAATTAGATACTAAAAAAAGGATCATGATGTAAAGAAAAGGTGAGAAGAGAGAGAAAATATGAGAGAAGGTGAATAAATATGAAAGTAGAGAGAGGGGGCGGAGAGAGAGAGAGAGAGAGAGAGAGAGAGAGAGAGAGAGAGAGAGAGAAGGAAATCGTTCAGAAAATGAAAGGCAAAATAAAAATAAAGATGGAAGATGAAGTTATAGAAAGAAAAAAACACTTTAGATTAAAAGCTTATTCCGAAATTTCACATGAATAATCTGAAGTTTACAGGCGTTATGGATTATCTGAACTGGAACACTGTTCCTATTTTAACTGGATGTTGTTTAAGAGGTTCAAAATAAAGTATGTGGGCATTTTTAAAAGTCTTTGCGCCCGCGAGAAAATCAAGATATGGAAAAGTATTTTACTCTAGAATTAATTATCTTTCTTTCAGTTTTTCTTGTTCATCAAAGAAACACTGAAGGAAATCTGCTTGAACCACTGCAAAAAGCAAAAATAATTTTGAACATGTTTCATTTTCCTTCTCATCTTACTTTTCATGTCTCCAATCCTTTTTCATTTCAATCAGATTCTCGTTCAATATCTGACTGCCATGATTTCTCTTTTTTTCCTGAGGATCGTCAAAGAGCGAAACCAAGAAATAACTGAAATTTTTAGAATATTCAGCAAGTACACCCAAAGGAATTATCTAATTGAAAAGAAAAATACATCAAATTTTGTAAATTAGTTGGGTTTTTTCGAAATAAAATAGTATTCTGAGTAAGACACCAAAACTGCATTTAATTGTGAGGCTCCAGTTTCGGAGATCTGGGTAGTGTGGAGTACCCTTACCCGGACATAGGGTCCCATTCATGGGTTAAATAGATCTGTTTATACTTTTTCGTATTCGATACAAAAAAAAAAATGTGCCAAAAAAAAAATGAATTCTGTGAAAGAAAAAGTGTAAATATCCTTAGCCGGGTTGATACGCTTGTTAAAATCAATTAATCTAAACCGAAATGCCAAATATGTACGTGTTCAAAAGGTTGTGAAACTGAAGCTGTATTTACCAAGAGAGAAACCAACAATTAAGAAAGCGTTAATTTTATTCAATAAACGTCTTGGTATTTAACACGCTTACTCCATTGGTCGAAGCAGCTCTGAAACTCTTTTTTGATTGGGTGTAAAACCATGACATTATATTTATTTTCTGTTTTCCATGTTTTCAAATCTTAAGATGAATTTTCAGTTTAGGAAACCAACAAATATTGCCCAGAGCAGAGGGTCTGGTAAGTAGGAAGAGTGCTGCACTTGTACGACCCTGTGTTTCGCAAACATTGGATAAAACGAGAATTGGCACTGATTCATGTAGATTTTTACATTTAAAGCTTCGGTGCTTTTTGATCACACTTCGTCAAGCATTGCACTTTTTTCATTCAATACCTTAACTATACGAATATAACAGTTTGCATTTACTTAGATGAATATAGTTGTTATTTACAAAAGTTAGCAAAGTTGTGGCAAAAGCCAAGAAATGTGAGGCACCCGCTGAAAATCGAACTCACTCTTGATGTTCCACTAGCCTACATCGTTAACAATTACACCACACAAGATGCCCTACTGAGATAAATATATATTTGTATTCACAAGTAGACGAGGTTTACAACGAATCCTTCCATTTTTGATATTGCGAAAACTGTTTGTAACTTGTCAAACTGTCTATGTCCATTAAGATCTATTTATCTATTCATCTATTTATGTTACTCTATTCAGATATATCTTGCGAACAAGCGAAGTAATTGTTTTTTCTGTTCATATCTATCAATCAATTTATCTAATGTGTGTGTCTGTGTGTCCGTGTGTCTGTGTGGGTAAATACATATACATATGTGTATATATTCATCCCTCTATATATATATATCTATGTTATTCCATACAAATCGATCTATCTAGACAGCTAGCTATATCATTCTATTCATATCTATCAATCAATCTATCTATCTATCTCTGTCTATTCAGATCTATATATCTATCTATCTTATCTATCTATCTTAGTCTGTTCATATCTATCTATCTATCTACCTATCTATCTATCTGTCTGTCAGTTTATTGAGATCTAACTAGCTATGATTTATCCTTTTTTTACATCTTTCTATATTGATGTTTGTCCAGAATAGAACTAAGAAAGTTTATGTGATTTTCTTTGAAATGTACATACTTTGGATCTCCATGTTTCTAACACACGTGGGCATGCCTACAAAGTCAGAAAACAGCAAAACTAAAACTATACGTGAAGAATCTACTCATTTCGTAAGTATGAATTTGCAGTAAGGAACTCTATGATTGATTGACAAAAATATCCGATCACCATCTCCTCTTATTATCATTGATTTGTTTGCTTGCAATTTCTATTTTTGCCCAAAACTAAAAATCTCCGTTCAAACGCCATGGACAATAATAAAAAGAAGTTAACAAGGCAGCTGATGGTGATCCCGAAAAAGAAGAGTGCAGACTGTTTTGAAAATAGAAAAGACGCTGGTATAAGTGTGTGAATTCCTAACAGCATTGCCTTAATATGTTAATATTAAATGATTGAATGCTTTTCGGACAGACTACGTAATGTGATGTAGAGATATTTACTCAGCTTAGCTTAGTCTGGTTCAAGGCCACACCGATTGAGCACTAAGTGAGGATCAAACTCAGTACACAAGCGAATAAACAAGTGAGGAATTTGATAATCATCACTCCCAAATACAAGTGAATGTGAGAAGAAAAGAAAGTAAAAGAATGTGAAACATTTCGTGAACCATGGGTATCGTAGAGTTCATAAATGTACAGGTCACTTAGAAGAGAAGGGGAAGAGTTACACCAATACTTCTATGTTGTGGTTACCCATCTTAGAGATGAAAATGTCAATCTTTATTTCAATTCGAACACTGAAACATTCACATGAACAACTTTGTGAATTGCTTCTAATGTGTTTGTGTGTGTGTGTGTGTGTGTGTGTGTGTGTGTGCAAGAGAGAGAGAGAAAGAGAGAGAGAAGGTGAGGTGGAGAGGGAGAATAATGAATAGATTGAGATATTGGTCATAGGGAGTGCGCGATAGATGATCAGAAGATAATGCTTTCTGTTTTAGTGGGTTTTTATTAACATAACTGGAAGGGGTAGATATGTGAGTGAGTAAGTAAGTGAGAGAAAGAGAGAGAGAGAGAGAGAGAGAGAGAGAGAGAAAGAGAGAGAGAGAGAGAGAGGGAGAGAGAGATAAGCCTACATAATTTTAAACAGACTGAGAGAAAGGGAGAGAAAGCATGCGACTGCATTTGCGTGTGTCGCCGAGCGCACAGGAACCCATGAGTGAGTGTCTGGGACTGTGTGTGGTCCACTTCATTTTATGAATACGCGCGCATACGCGTTTGTGTCACTCCTTGTGTACGTATGTTATCTTATAAGTGTATTTTCAAAGGTTTGTGTGTGTACATATGTATGTGTTTGTGTGAGTCGGGGCATTGGCGAATTTGCAAGAATCTGTGCTTGTCCCACTTAGTACTCATATCAGAGTGGTTGAATGTGTGTGTGGTCTCCTTCATTTATGTTACATATTTTTTAAATATTTATAGAAATATGAGTTCCTTTCTGATGAGAAACACTCTCTCGCCCTCTCCCTCCCCCCCCTCTCTCTCTCTCTCTCTCTCTCTCTCTATATATATATATATATATATATATATATATATATACATATGTTTACTACGGGTTCTTCTGTTCAGTGGTTGGTGATCGAACTCAAGCCAGGATTATTATTGCTGATTTTTAAAGCAGCCAAGCCTTCCTTACTGTTCAATATACTCTTCTTATTTCTATAGATTGTACTTGAACTGCATTAAGCTCGTGTGCGTATATATATATATATATATATATATATATATATATGTGTGTGTGTGTGTGTGTGTGTGTGTGTGTGTGTGTGTGTGTGTGTGTGTGTCTGTACATGCTTGTTTGACCATGCAAACACACACGCGTGTGCACACACACACTTACATTAGTAAACATCTTTAAAAATGTGAATGCATGTAAGGATTAACGTTATTTGTGTCAGAAGAGGGGAGGTGTTGAGATGCCCTCCCCCGCAATATCGTGGGACCAACCAGCAAGAAATGTCGGTAGATTTAAAGATCACTAAGCTGTTTAAGTGTTTACTTATTTATGGCTTCTTTATTACTTATTCCTTAATTTCTTCCTCTTCATCAGCCTTCCCACTGTTCCATCCAACACCAATCTCTTTTTTTCCTTTCCTTCCTTTCATTTTCTCAAGTGTGTACATTTTTATTTGTGTGTTCCAGAATTTATCTTTGTATACTGTAGCTTCCACACAGATTTAAAAAATACCCTCATGCCTCAACGCGAATAAATACGAAATGAGGTGTTCATCTCGACAGTATATATATATATATATATATATATATATATATATATGTCGTCGTAGTCGGGGCAGCCTAAAGTCGGTATCAGCTAGACAGCGAGGAAGTCTATCCCCTTTTTTACTAGCGCTAGACCAAGGAGATTATTTTTGGCGTCTAAGATGGTGCGCCACACTTACCATCAGCTCCTTAGTTTGCCGCACAGATCCCTGTGCTACTCATACGCTGAGTTGGCGACAGAGCGAGAGAGGGGGAGAGATGGAGAGAGTATGACAAGTATTTGAAAACGCATGAATTAAGAAAAACAAGATTCTTAACAGAAGAAAATTATGTATATATATATGTGTGTGTGTGTGTGTGTGTGTGTGAGCATATATATATATATGCCACTCTTTATCTATAAATATAGCAAACTATATATATATATATATATATATATATATATATATATATATATATACATATATATAAGTAAGTAAAAGTAAAGTCGTCGGGGCCTTGTGTCGGTATCGGCCAGACAGCGAGGGAGTCTATCCCCTTTTTCACTAGCGCTAGACCAAGGAGATTATTTTAGCATCTGAGGTGGAGCGCCACACCTACCATCAGCTCCTCACTTTACCGCACATATCGCTGTGCTACTCATTCGCTGAGTTGGCGAGGGCCGGTATCGAACCAATAACCTTGTGATTCCTAGCCGAACACTCTACCGACTGAGCTAAACCGGCCCTATATATATATATATATATATATATATATATATATATATATATATATATATATATATATATATATATATATATATATATATATATATATATATATATATATATATATATATATATATATATATATATATATATATATATATATATATATATATATATATATATATATATATATATATATATATATATATATATATATATATATATATATATATATATATATATATATATATATATATATATGTGTGTGTGTGTGTGTGTGTGTGTGTGTGTGTGTGTGTGTGGGTGTGTGTGTTTGGGTCTATATGCGTGTATGTATTAATTTCATGAATGGTGCAATTTCTTTTTATATGATTTAAAACGGGTAACTTACTGGAACTATTTAAATAATAGTGTGAATTGTTTTTATGTCTGTTTTTTTTTTATTTGGTTTTTTGGTTTTTTGTCTTTTTTAGAGGGATCTTTGTAGTTGGTGTGAATCCTTGAAGCGTTAATTTATGTGTAAAATTCACGATACTAATGAAGACTGTGTTGGCTTTTAACGCCCAAATGACGGTATATGGCAAAGAGTAAAATTCTAATTGTTTAGAAGTCCCTGTCCTCATCCAAATAAAAATTTGTTGTGATTTGGGATTTTTTTACAGTAAAAAGAGTTTCAAAATAGTCAGTTCCTTAATTATAAAATTTAAAAAAAAACAACACTATACATTGACTCAATGTGCACTACATCATGCACACGCAACGATCTAAATTTAAAAACTCCTACATGAAAACCAATAAAAAAACTACAGGTATTCAAAATCTTATGACACTCTGGACAGAAAGCATCTCAGTTATTGAATATAAAAGTTTCACAGAATTTTAAAGTAAAAAGAAATCATCTTGATTTACCCATTTACCTATAAAAAGCGCTCGGAAATACAATTTTCAACAATTTGTATTTTAAAAAATAAACTAAAGATCTTTTAAGACAAGAAAAAAATCGTTAAAAAACTGCTAAAAAGAATTTTGTGTCTTTTAACAAAACAGGTTTAAGATAATGACTACTGAGAGCATTTATACAACAATCTTTTATTGATACATTTAGTAGATATGGAAATATCAGTATCCAAAGTGTCTGCTGATTTTTCTTATCTGGCCTTTGTTATACTTTTTATTTCATTGAATTAATTTTCATTCGGAAAGCTGACTTGCGTCGTTGGCGATCAGCAACTATCTCTCGTATTTCGATATACTCTTTGTACTGATTGGTTACTGATTTTAATTATTCTCTCATCTGAATATTTTTATTTTTCAGACGGCAACTAATTATGAACATAATCGTCACTTTCATATCACACAATATTTCCGTTAATATCTTTGATATTTATATAAGTTTTCATTGATTTTTCCTCTTTTTCTTCTATGAATGATATGGTCTCCCGACTTGGAATAGATGTATTTGCCCTTTTGATTTTCTAAATTAAGTTCTGGTTTTTGTTTGTTTTATAATTCGGTAAGGCATTGACCAAAACGGACTTCCAAACTTGATAGCAGGCAAAAGCGAGCCAATAGAACAACGGGCTTACCAGTTGCAGCAAATTGCATTTTATGAGATGTCACATTGCCTAGATACTTTTGCTTCTTTGCATCTACTGATGTTGGCCACGATTCCAGACTCTGAAGCCAACAAAGCCAAAAACGACAAGTTTAGGATTTATACTGGTGTTACAGATCGCTACATTTTCAAAATACCTTTTGAGACTCTTGAAACATATGGCACTAAAACCTACATTCTTATTTGGTAAATCGGGTGTTTTATCACTCGAGTCACTTGCAACTCCCGTGCCACATATTGTAACACGATGGCTTCTTTTGTTGGCGTCAATTGTCATTGTGTTTGTTTAGGTGCAAAATGCAAAAATCAAAAATATCAAGTACATTTTCGGTTTTGCATATTATTTATATATACAGGAAAGGTTGCAGTGTTAACATTAAAAGATTTGACATGGCAGTCAGATCAAAAGGGTGACCTTGGGGTTCACACTTAGTTCACCTCAGTCCGATGACACAGATATAGATACAATTGTTTATATCAAAATAATTCTCGTTTTAAAAAGGCGAACAGACAGTCAGGAAGTAGAGATGAATGTGCCAGGAAACGACCCTGAATAAAAAGTCCCACAGAAATGTTTTCCACTTGAAAAAAAGAAGATCCAGCACCGAAGAGGTACCCGAAAAAAAAAAACTTCCACAGAAGAAAAGAAAAAACAAGTTGAAATAGCTAATCCAGCAACCAAATAAGCACCTGAAGATATCCAGCACAACAGAGAAAAGCAAAGCAATCAACTACAGTTCTTGCCAGGTAGGCTGAAAATTTGTTTCCTTTTTTGCTGATTGTTTATTGTTGTTGTTTTTGACTGGCGTGTATCTCACTGGTCAATCATGAATAGAATAGATGAAGAAGAAATGCAGCATATTGAAGATTTTGTCCGTGATTTTTTCTTAAAAACAGAAAATTTTTAATGGTTAACAAAAACTATTATAGATAAATATCTATTATATTCCCAGAAAGATAGCCTGAATGGTTTTCAGAGGTACATTTTTCCGGATATTATTAGGAAGGTGCGTTATGAAATTACTATTGAAGAGGAATCGGTAAAGACTAGGACAGATTCTTGTCAAAAACTGGAGAATAGATAAAAAAGAAAGACAGAATATGGAAAATTTTGTTCGTGCTTTATTCTCGAAAAATAAAAATTTTGATTCGTTAAACAAAAGAAATGTTACGGAGATGTATTTGCTGCATTCCCAAAAAGATAAACTAAACCCGATCCAGAGATATATTTTTTCTTGTATAATTGTGAAGGTATATTATGAAACTGCTACTAAAGAAGAATCGGTAGAAGCAAGTAAGAAACAGACTATCAATCCACCAGCCGCTTAAAAAGAGAAATCACGGGCCCCCATAGATGGCAATTTGCCTGGTGAATCATCGGAGAGCGGTCAAGAGATGGAACCTGAACCTCAGTTATCTAGTGCAGGTTCTTGTTAAAAAGTGGAGGACAAAATTTCACCTGATGCTGGTGTCACAGTAGCCATAGAACTGAAAGGGGAGGGGGATGTCGAGAGAAAACTGGACCTGTCCAAGAATGTTAAGTCTACAATTCAAGATTTCAAAGGCATGAAATGGTCATTACCTTTGTTGCGTCCGACAAAACGGATACTGTCAAAAGAGATCTTGTTAAATAACCCCCAGGACAAAGTCAAGAAGATTAGTCTTTGTAGGGGGGACAAACCCAGTCACCCCGCCGGTGCTCCGAAAAATTCCAAACCCTCTTTAGCAAACAGTTTACAAAAGTTGAAAACTGACAAAGAGTTTAACGAGGAATTACCGGTTAAGACAACCCCTCTCGCTCACCAGTCAATCGTGAAAAAACAATCAAATACGGTTACTAAAGGACTGTCGACCCTTGAGGTGATGAAGCCCATGCTTGAAGACCGTAATGATTGTAGCGTACTTAGTAAAAGTTATTTAACGGTTGATGATCGAGGTCCAGACCCTAATTCGTCTCCTGCCTGCGAAAAATTACTCGATAAAGAGGACAGTCTTATTCCATTAGAAGAAACCTCTGCTGTCTCGCCACAAAAAGACTAGTAGAATCCAATAGCAAAAGCATTGGGGATCTTACACTGCCAGTGAAGATAAAAAGAATAATCAGTAGTGATTTTTGCAGCAAGAATAGTTCAATCCGTATGGAGTTATTTCGTAACCATACCGTTGACTATCCCCCTCATGTAGTGAATGCGACAGAACAAAGAAGGTTGGTTATCAAATCCAATTCAGAGACACGAATTGATTGAGTTACCCAACCAATTAATCGGGGACAGTAGTTCAACACCTTTGGTAATGAAGGAGTATTCTCAACAAAAGAACATAAGCTTAAGATATGTGAACTGTACAAAGGCAGATGAAAGTAAAGAGAGAAAAATTATGAAACTATTTCGAATCTCAATTTCCAAAAAGGTGATCTGGAAAAATATGGATTCTGAATCAGAGACTAAGAGTCCTCCAGTGATCAAGGAAGAGAAAACGAAAATAAAATGCGAAAAGAAGATTAGTAGGTATAAATTAGAATCTAAATATATAGGTTTTAACCTAATCCGTAAACAATTCATGCTGCTTACCCGAAGAGAAGCAGAGAAGTTTAAGACGGAAACAGTGAGGGCATGTACCTCCAAGAGCCCGGTTATACCACCAGGGACCACCGAGCTCTATAAGAACAATTTTTAGTGCGAACGAATCGGGATTTCTTTTTGCGGGGTGAGAGTTCCGCTTATGGTTTATAAATGTCATCTGTTAGTTCCAATGCTTCATGCTTCAACTTGCTTGTCTTGTGAATTAATTTTTTCTGTTTTTCCCTTGTTCAGTTTAGAAAGTGACTCGAATATATCACAATAGAAACTGCTTCGCCATTTATTCTTTTGATAGAATTTCTTATGTTGAAATAAGTTTCTTATATTTTCTTTGTTCTTTTGAAATATGACTTATATTCTTCTGATTTTATCTATTCACTGAATCCGCTTCCAGTATTTTCATTATTTATATGGCTTTCTTTAAGAGTTGTTTTCTTATAATTCCTTTTTAATTACATCTAGATGTACGTACATTTAATTCAGCTCATTTATCACTTCGTATATATCTGTGTGAGAATGTATATATTGACTTATTTACTTGAGTACTTAAATCTTGAACCAAAGACGGCGTCAAGGGGGGCGCAGTTCAGTCTGACTGACAAGCGACTAGGAGAAATTGTAGGGAAACAAGTTAGAAGAAAAGGAGATGGCGAAGGTTTCCCAAAAGGGTGTAGTGTATATTGATTTATTTTTGTGTGTTATTAAATAATCAAACTTTCGTGGGAATCTTTGAGAAAAATCGGTCTTATAAGAACAAAAGTGGAAATTTACTAAGCTTTGTTTAGCCTGGCTCAAGGTTATAATAAGTGAGCCTTCAAACTCATTAGACTGAGAAATGAAAACAGTTTAGAGTGAGAAAGAAGAAAAAGTAAAGAAAGACAGGTTTTCTGAAGAAGAAAAAGAACCAATAAAATTGATTGATGATAAAGAAGAAAATCTATTGAATGTAATAATATTGATTGCAAGTAATACACACACACACACACACACACACACACACACACACACACACACATATATATATATATATATATATATATATATATATATATAAACAAAAATGGGATTGACAAATTAAATTCATCTGAAATTATAAAAAGCGAAATAATTCTTGCTTGACATTGGCTTAATGAATTTAAAGAGTATCACTTGACTTTCCTTCATCCTATGATAAATCTATGTGTAGTCATTTTTTCTGTTGCGGTCCTCCCTTCCCACCACTTCACTGCTATTGCAGCGCTCGTTTATTGTTTGCTTCGTGTCTCATGTTTTTTTTGTAACTTCTGTTCCGTGCATCTATTGTTTATCCCTTTGAAATTTGTTATGCAAAATGTTGATGATTATCAAATTAGCATCGAATATTCTATTAAAATAGATCAGAGCGATCTTTTTTTAAGAATTGAGTAAAATTTAAATTCTTTCTAATACAATTACTTAAAAAATCATTCATTTACAGGTAAACAATATTTCACAAATATCTCCGTTTCTAAAGGATGTACACAATTTTTATATCAGAATTTTTCTACTATTCTTACAAATGGCCAAAGAATTTAACAATAACACTTTCTTTTAAACAGGTTTCTTTTTTGCCTTAGATGACGATTTCCTGTTAAAAATTGTTGTTTCTATCTACTATTATTTACATAGTGTTTATTTTGTTTTAAGTATTAGCAATAATTTAGAGAAGATTTAAAATATGCAGAAAAATAGGCATTGAGTATATGCAAATACTATGCCATTTTATATAAGGAACTCGAGTATCTTTTATTTTGGTATACACAGAAGTCCTGAAACCGATAATGTCCGCTTAAAAATGCGACCAGATCAGAAAATATATAATCGCAACACTGAAGGACATGGGATTGTCTGATATTAAAATCAAACACATAATTCGTGAACTTTCTGGATGTTACATTCAATCTCATCACAGGTAATTTTGAGCCTTTCATGAAACCAAACACAAACCCCATATATGTAAAAATCAGTTCTATCCATCCATCCACGATAATTGAGAAAATCACAGACTTAGCGGAATACAGAATTAGTGCAAATTCATCTAACTAGAAAACCTGTGATAGCGTTAGTGATATTTATAATAAAGCGCTATATGATAGCGGATAAACTAAAAAAACAAGATTAAATTTAACTAAGAGCAAAATAACGAAACACTAAATTGAAAAGAAAAACAGAGCGAGAAAAGGAAGGATTATGTGGTGTAACCCACCATCTAACCTACAGGTGAAAACAGAAATAGGTAAAATATTATTAAATTTAATCCACAAACACTTCCCAATTAATCATACTCTACATAAAATTTTAAAGAAGAATGACTTAAAGATTTGCTTCCCCTGTATGGATAATATAGAAATAATAATTAAAAAACATAATAAAATAATTAACAACCACATACATTATATATATATATATATATATATATATATATATATATATATATATATATATAACGAAAAGAATAGACAAAAGTTATAACTGCTGTAGCCCTGAAATGTGCATCATAAAAGGAAAATGTTTGACCAAAGGAGTAATTTACCCAGCATCGTTAACGTCTTCACAAAAGCCAAACCTTACTAAATTTTGCGGGAAATCAGAATTTAAAACTAGATTTGCAAATCTCAAACATTCTTTTTCAAGCATAGTTAGCTATGTTTGGAACTTAAAGAATCAAAATATAACACTATTCGTTAAATGGAAATTTTTTTTTTTAAATCAAATATTTGCAGAACCTCACATGACCATGTTTTTGTGCTTAAAAGAAATATGGATACTATATTCCTGCACACTGATGTAAAGGCCTGCTGGTATCGTAAATTACGGTTAGTAGTAATGATGCTTTGGCTCTGAAACTATACCTGACCTTAGGGTCATCATCTGATGTTGCTGTGTCATACTGATGTTGCTGTGTTTGCGGTAGAAATTATATGAAATCATATGTATTATTTATACAACTATGATATTTTCACGTATATTAACATGCTAACTATCCGACAATGGTGCTATCAAATTTTACATCAACCAACATGACATGCAAGACTACTCTATTCCAAATAACATTGGAAAATACCTGTCATAACATAAACATACTATATGGCAAAAATTCTTAAAAAAGATTACAAATACTAGAAGTCATGATGATAAAAAATAATTTTTAAAATTACAATAAATAACATAGCATTTAGCCTCTAGATTAGTGTAGTAGGTGTATTTGATAACCAGCTTAGATGTTTGCTACGTTATGAATATGCGACAATAAACATTTTAAATAATGTAATATGATAAAACGCTATAGGAAAATTACATATATTAAAAATATCCATTGAGTCTGTGTAAAAAACTTCTTATGTCTTAAAACGAAAAGTTTTGGATCTTAAAATGATATTATCCTTGAAAATGACTTGTAATTGTGGAAAATACTTGGGGAGAACATTTTGGATAATGTTTACTTTTAACATTTCGTAAATCAAGAAAAAAATCAATAAAACACTGTTAAAATAAAATTTTAGGTTTTTGATGAAACTTATTTAAGAGAAAGTTTGCTGTCTAAATATAGCTTATAATGGAAGGTCTCTTTTTACAAAAGTATAAAAGTGGCTTTATGTGATGTATTATATACGCATGTCAACATATTATGTGTCTGTTGTAGTTGAACTCTAGTTGGGGCTTTTATGCTTTGATGGTACTCTTCCCAAATACCCAACATCCACTAAAGTTGTACTTGAATTTCAGACTCTGAAACGATACGCAGGCCGTGGCTAATAATGGTGGTTGACTTGAGGATACACCTGACGCTAATTTTGGAATATATATATATATATATATATATATATGTGTGTGTGTGTGTGTGTGTGTGTGTGTGCGCGCGCGCGCACGCGCACACACACACACGCGCGATTATGTTTGTGTTAGAGAAAGAGAGAGAGAGAGAAAGAGTAGAGGGAGAAAGAGAAAGAAAAAGAGTGAGGGGAAAAAGCGATAATCCGGCGAAGTGATTTCTCGATCTTTCTCTTAAGCAGCTCTCGTCAAGTTATAAAGCTTTCACTGTTTTCTTTCATCTTGGGTGGAGATCGACACCGTCGACCGCTGGATGGAGTGGGAGGCCGCCCATAGAAATTTGGCAGTTTTAATTCCGAGGGAAGTTCTGAGACACCCCTTGGCGTAAAAGTGCTTTCCAGGCCAAAGACAGCGATTGTGTATCTATAAGTGGAACACACGTGTCTCTTAATAGAGAAGACTGATTTATTAGAACCACACACATACCAAGTGATGACTGTGGTGATTTTAGCTTATTAGTGAGCCCAGAATTGTTTGCCAACGAAGAAGCTTTCATTTTAAGTTTAGTATAAATACCAAGATTTAATAAAAGACAGCGATTTCTGTAGGATTTAACTGAATGTAAAGACTTTTGCATATTTCTAATGGTAATTCAGCTAAAACTACAAGAAATGGTACTACATGATCTTTATTGTTACCGAACTGAGAGAAATTGCTTAGACATTTAACTTAAGCCATGTGTACAATTATCGTTTACTATAGAAAAGTGGAAAAGTTTACACTCAAGAAAAATAGCTCTTCTTTTTATTGACCAGTCTAATTCTTACAAAATTCATCCTAGAGATACGAATATCAATAAAGTGACTGATTCTAGTGATTTTATCAAATCAAAGCAAAACAGTTATAATTTCTAATGGCATTACAGTAACAAAGTTGTGTTGAGTTCTAAATTTAATTACTACAAAGCCTTTGTAAAATGAAAAATATCACAAGATAGTAAAAAGTAATACTTGTTCTATCATGACGTAAGTTGCTGATGTCGATACTTTTATGTAAAGTGCAGAAGTCTCTTTATATACTCCATACTTGTGTTTACTATATTGATTTTATACATGAATGACATTTTGTCACTAATTCAGGTTTAATCTGTCATTTTTCTCGAATATTGATAGAAGTGTGTAGTGACCTATTGTCGGTATCAGCCGAACAGTGAATATCCTCTTTTCACTAGCGCTAGACCAGGGAGATTGTTTTGCTGAGGAGAACGCCACACATACCATCAGCCGTCAGATGATTTACCACACAGATCAGATTACCTGTGTTACTCATGTGCTGATTTGGCAGGGACCGGAATCGAATACGGAACCTTGCGGTTCCTAGGTGAATGCTTTACAGGCTGAGCTGAACCGAATTTGCTAAACATTGTCATTATGATTTCCTCAAGTTCTAGACCATGAGTGGGCATCTAGAATTTCTGTCAATTATGTTTACACTACACAGACTACTTGAAACTCCAAAAAGACTTATCATTACTAAATGCAAAAGAGAATCTATAGTAGATCCAGATAATCAACATTTCGTTTAGCATTAAAAATAGATTAACATCAATCCTACTGGAATAATAAATCATGTAAAATCCCTTATTCAATATAAATCAGTTATGCAATGTTAAATCCTCAAATGATTGAATGAACAAGTATAATCTTTTTCTAATACTTTACTTATTCTGTCCGCTTGCAATATACTAAGAGGGCGCCTATTGTAGTGCGATATCTATCAAACTCGTATCTCAGGCGGGTTTACTACTGTAGTGAGTTTGATTCCCTATGGAAGGCTCACTTCACCCGGGCCAGATTGATCTAATTTTAATAAATATCTGTAAACCTACTGCAAAATGATCGTTAACAAGATAGTCTCACTAATGTAGTAAGTTCTCTGGGTGTCCAGATTTGTTGGCTTAGTCGTAAACTAAACCAAGTTTTAGAAAATAGCAATGAAAATCTTTCTCTTTACGTATTGGATGGGTTGATTAAACCTACATTTCCTTTTTGTACGGAAGAAAAGGCATGAATACTCTAGTTTTAAAAACAGGAAAAGATCAAAATCCCCTCAGTGGTCAGATTGACGTTAGTAAAGTGCGATTTCAAGTGTTTTAAACATCTATTGGGCTATGATTTACTGAGACCACACACATATTGATGCCACTTGATAAAGTAGTGGTGGGATAGACACTTTATCAAAGACAATAAAAAATATAATAACGTTCTTTCCAAATGTAGATAGATGAATGTGGGTGTGACATGGAATCCAATAACTGATAGAATCCAACTGTGAATAAGAAGAAGAAGAAGAAGAAGAAGAAGAAGAAGAAGAAGAAGAAGAAGAAGAAGAAGAAGAAGAAGAAGAAGAATGTTTATTAAAGAAACGTAGGAAACTCATTTTCTCGGTATTTTAAATCCTGTGATACACAGTTTATAGAAACTACTTTTAATTTCGCTGGCATTATTTTTACAAAAATGTACAAAAAAGATCTTCAATTATTATTTTTTCGTTGATTTAAAAGGAAAAATTCTATTGAACATTTTACATGACAATTATATAAGATCGTAAGATGAATAAAAATCTTCGAGGATTCAATCGTATTCATTTCCAATTGACAATTCATGCCAGCAATAAAACGTTTATTCGGTTTTTTGTTTGTTTGTTGTTGTTTTTTTTCGTCGAATTTACCTTGTTCGTTCCAACATCTAAATTCTTCTATTTCTTCTTCTTTTCTTCCCATTCTTATTTTACTTTTTTTCCATTTTTGCCAACGCTTTCCTTTCTTTCACAACTATTTTACCCAGAATGCGTTATTTTGCTCCACGCCCATTCACATGACATTTACGGGGAAATGGCAACGATAGTTTCATCCCATCAACATGTTCCAATAATAATAATAATAATAACAATAATAATAATAATAATAATAATAATTTTGGAACAGAATATGGGGTGGAAAGAAACCAACCAAAAAGCCAAATGGATAAATGACCTAAAAATGAACTGAAAAGGACTGTGACGCAAATAAACACATAATTTCATTGGGAGCAACACTGAAAAAAATATCAAACTCGAAAACACCAGGCCATGATGATATACATGGATTCCTGTTTTTAAAAATTCACGTCAAGATTGACCCAACAATTGAATTCACGTCCATCCACAAGAGATTGACCCAATAATTGAATTCACGTCCATCCACAAGAGATTGACCCAATAATTGAATTCACGTCCATCCACAAGAGATTGACCCAACAATTGAATTCACGTCCATCCACAAGAGATTGACCCAACAATTGAATTCACGTCCATCCACAAGAGATTGACCCAACAATTGAATTCACGTCCATCCACAAGAGATTGACCCAACAATTGAATTCACGTCCATCCACAAGAGATTGACCCAACAATTGAATTCACGTCCATCCACAAGAGATTGACCCAACAATTGAATAGATGCTTACCATAAGCAAACATATCCAAATGGATCACAAAAGGATTAACTATCCTATTCCAGAAATACCCACAAAAAAGAACCACCCATAGCAATTATAGGCCGATAACTTGTCTACCCATAATGTGGCAGAATCTGACAACACTAATTAAAGAAGAAATATATTACTCACTTAATTGGTGTAAACTATTTCCAGAGGAACAGAAAGGATGTCGCAGCAGAAAAAGAGGAACACATGACCTACTTTATATTGATCAACGCATCTTTGAATAAGTTAAAACTAGGCGCAAAAATATCGCAATGGCATGGATCGACTACAAAAAGCACAACGAATGTACATGTGGCATGCTAGTGATGAAAAAGGGGGAAAGAGTAACAATGGACGGAATACAAGTACCAAATCAGAAAAATATAAGGATACTTGGAGAGAAGGAGAATTACAAATACTTAGGAATCTTAGAAGCGGACCCCATCAAATAAACAGAGATGAGAATTTTTTTTAAAAGAAGAAGATGGAAACTTCAAGAAACCAAGCTCTGCATCAGAAATCTCATCAACGGTCGTCTCCATTCTTGGACAAGAGAGGAACTCTGACAGATAGACCAAAATAAAAGAAAAGTAATGACTATGCATGACACCCGAGATATGATATACACAGGCTATATGTATGAAGAAAAGAAGGTGGAAGAGGTCTCGCCAATCTTGAGTAGTGTGTAGATGCTACAATCCAAGGACTCGAATAATACACAAAAAACGCAAGGAAAGATTAATTATGACAGCCAATAACAGCAGTTGCAACATAGGGACAAGCAGAAAAATAACAAAAACTAGAAAACAGAAATAGGAAGAAAAACAATTACATGGATACTCCAAGCGACAAATTGGTGAGATTGTACGTGAAATGACCTGGACACGGTTAAGAAAAGGAAACATCTGAAAAGAAACCGAATCGCTCACAATTGCAGCACAAAACAATGCCATAAGAACAAATTCTATTAAAGCAAAAATAGATAAGACACAACAGAACATCAAATGTATGGTGTGTTGAGACAGAGATGAGATAATCAACCATGTATTAAGTGAATGCAGCAAACTAGCAGAACGAAAATACAAAGCTAGGCACGATTGGGTTGGAAAGGTGATCCACCTGGAATTGTGCAAGAAACTCGATTTTGACCCTACAACAAAATCGTATTTGTTTAAACCAGAAACTGTTCTTAAGAATGAAACATAAAATTCTCTGGGACTTTGAGATAAAGACGGATCACCTTATTAAAGACAGAATACCAGACCTGTTATTGATTAAGAAAAAAGAGAACTTGTCAACTGGTAGATTTTACAGTCCCAGCAGATCACGGAGTGAAATTGAAAGAAAATGAAAAGATACATAGGTACCTGGATCTTGCTGGAGAACTGAAAAAACTGTAAAATATGGGTGTGAAAGTGATACCAGTTGTAGTTATTGCACTTGGAACGATCCTCAAAAGTTTTTAAAAAATAGACTAGAGGAAGTGAGGAAGAATTGAAACCATCCAGACAACAGCATAGTTGAGATTAGCTGGCCAGAAGAGTCATGAAGACCAGAGAAGATTTGTTGTCACTTCAATTCAATTTTGCTGTCAAGTTTGTTTTACAAAATCACAGGGAATAATAAACCACCATATGTATATGCATGATATCAAGATATTTGCCTAAAAGGAAAAAAGAACTGGAAACATTTGTACAGACTATAAGAAATATACAGACAGGATATAGGAATTAAATTTGGAATCGAAAAGTGTGCAATGCTCGTGATGTAAAAGGAAAAGGATAAATAGTGAATAGAATTAACAAATGAGGAAAGTATAAGAACATAAGAACACACGAAAAAAAAAAGAATTACAAGTAATTGGGAATATTGGAAGCGGACACCATCAAACAAACAGAGATGAAAGAAAAAGTAAGAAAAGAGAACTTTAGAAGAACAAGAACAAATACTTCATTGGAAGCTAATTTTATGTTCTGAAAGAAAATAAAAGCTTCTCTGTAATATGCAATGGATAAATATTTTACGGTCATTCTTAGCACAATTTTCAGTCAAAGAATCAATTACCAGTTTTTCAGCAAGCACATTGGATTTGAACACTGGGGTCAAGATTCGCATCTTGATGTTGCAAGATATTGATCAGTGATACCATCCTTGCTTTTTGGGTTAGGTGTTGAACTTAATTATATATTTAGCTGCAAAGAGTGCTTGAAACTTTGATGCATGAACTCAGCGGCAGACGCAGAGAAGCAAAGCTATGGTTGGTTTATATTGAGTACATTAAAACATTGAAGCTGTCCATCCGTAGTTGAGAGAACCGGAAACTGGAATTTTCATTCTGTGGCTATATGACGAATCCTGAATTTATTTGCAGCAACAGGACATTTCATCTATGCCACCTCAATTTTACTTACAATGGATGCTAGAATTGCCGAAAAACATCCTTGGCTGCGTCAACAGTTCTTGGAATACGAATTTTATCCTGTGTAACGCAGTGATCGGCACTGGAAGGGCTTATCAACTGACCTTTTTATTGAACAAGTGATGATGAGGTCCATAAAGTGCTGAAGTGGGTTGACAAGAGGTCAAGGGTTTACAGAGTAAGTAAGATTGATTTGGGCATATAGCATGCACACCTGTGCCCATAAAACAAACGGGTTGCATGTAGAGCTGATTAGTGCATTCCAGAAGAAGGACATTGATAATATGATACGAATCTACAAATGGATCTCTCAACACAATCCTACTGACCCAATTCAACCAGAACTATGATTAGTATCATCCGGATTGACAGTTTATGGTGGAAATCGTATAAATTGTGATGCTGTAGAGGAAATTGATTGTTTTATCCAGAAGAAGCTTGATATCATGAACGTTTTGGGGAGCACATTGAAAAGAAATTCACAAGTGCATACACTTGTTCTGCTGCAAAAATGTGTGAAAATCGATAGACAAAATGTTAATGTATATCCTAATGTTTTGTTTTCAAGGCTGGCCATTCTACTAAAAAGACAAGAAAACGTGACTCCATTGTTCAGGTCCGAGCTTCATTTCATGTGACCCAAAGTGAGGGAGACGCAGACACAGATGTTGCTGCTGATTGGAAACTCAGTGGGAACTCAGTGACTGTTGTAGCTGATAATACAGATATATTTTTGCTCATGCTCTACCATTTTTCCACAGACATGGTTGATATTTACACGCGTTCCAAAGGAAAACCATCCGAAGGAAAGTTGAAGAAGCCGGTCAGCATTCAGGAAGTTGCAGAGAAAAAAATCCAGACATGTTACAAAACTTGCTAGTAATCCACACATGGGATGGATATGACACATCAGTCGTATTTTGGGAATGGAAAATGTGAGGTAATCAAACTTGTTCAAAGAACAAACTGCTTCTCATGTCCGTGTTGTATCTGCAAGATATATGAAGGAAAGCCAAGTGACACGGATTCCCTCAGATACATCTAGTACAGGAAGTATACTGCAACAGTAAATATGTTACAGCCTGGACGACTTCTTCCAATTGAACAAGAAATCTGCTTCCATAGCCTACGTTTTCATCTTCAAGTGATGATCTGGAAGAGTTTAGCTCATTGCCAAATTCAATCATGTGGCTGGGATTGGAAAATGATAAGTGGCAGTTTTCTTCTTGTTATGACAGATCTTGATCCAGTCCCAGAATAATTATTAAAATTTGTACAGTGTAAATGCAAGGAGTTTCACAAAAATTTCTTGCAGCACAAAACTGTGCTCATGCCTAAAACATGGGTTTACGTGTATGACAGCCTGTAGTGATTGTTGAAGTATTGATTGCAGCAATATCTGTCAGCCAACACGGATGCGAAAATAAAGTTAGCTTATTTGAGCATTTGTTTTGAGGACTGAAAATGGTTTGTGAATTACCTTTTTGGTTGAGATTTTATTCACAAAAGCGGTAAGAAAAACTGTAATTCTTCTCCTGAGTGCTTATTTTCATGTAATATACTGTTTCATTGCTTTATTTTTTAATATAATTTCTAATACCAAATAACAAAGGTGAAATAGGATTTGTTTTTACTCCACATTCCTCATTTTAGATTTGGTTTGCATACTCCCTGCAAAAAAATATATCCCCCAGGTAGTCAAAAAGAGGAGTTTTCAAATTTCAGAAGAGGATACCCTAAGCTTTCAAAAAATACTAAATTTAGCTTGGTAACTATTTTCCCGGTGCACTTTCATATGTAACAAACTATCAGGTTTCCATAACTCTTCTAGATACTCTAGCCGACATGAAAAATGCTATTGTCTGTATGGTTTCGAATCTTACTATAATTTCAAATTCCTCCAGCCTCCTTACCAAGCGCACCAACTACTATTGATATTACCATATACTTCATGTTTCACAATTTTTCAGCTCTCTTGCAAGAAGCAAGTATTTATCTATCTTTTCGCTTTCATTCATTTTCACTGCATGGTCCACAGGAACAGCAAAATAACAGATGACAATTTTTTCTTGTTAATTAACATTAGGTTTAGTCTTCTGGCCGGGATTGTGTGATCCGTTTGTATCTCAAAACCTCGCAGAGTTTTATGGGTCTCATTTTCTAGAACATATTCTGGTTTGTGCATATACCATTTATTAGTATGGTCAATTTTTAATCTCTTGCCCGATTATCAGTGTATCCTATCCAGTTGTGCATTGTCTTGTATTTCTTTTGTGCGAATTTGCGGCATTTGCTTATGTTATTAACCGTTTCATCTCTGTCTATACATAACCTACACTTGCTATTCTTCTGCTTATTAATTGTCGCTTAGATATAATTGGTCTTTATGGCATTATTGTATTTTTCTATTAAAAGAGTTTCATTTTCTCTCTTTAGGTTCTCCAGACTTATTTAACTTTTAGTTATTCTTTGAAATATATTCTAAGTTAATTTAATAAAAGTTTTGAACACTAAAGTTTTCTTAATACTTTTTTAATGCTTCCGTGGATGATGAGTTCATACTGCATTTCATTTATAAAGTATTGATAACAAACAAGTATGTTTATCTCAGTTACTTTTTTCCTTTCCGTCTCAAATGGTTTTATCGACTAAGATTTACTTTTTGCCTCATAAGATAGAATGTAGCAATGTTATTTCAATTGTCAAGATTGAAAAACAAAAAACTCTAAGATTTTCAGAAGTGCAAAAACATTAGCAAAAACAACAACAATATTAAGAAAGAAAATTCGAAGGAGAATGCAAACAGAAAAGGGGTTGTTGGTGGGGGTGTTACAGTTTCACTGACACTTATCGACCTCATTCTTCATTCCGTTCTTTCAGCGAACAAATTCTCAGACACGTGCGCGCTCTCTCAACTACTAATTCTCTTATTCGTCACTGACATTCTATAAATGCAAGGATCATGGCTTTTCTGGTTAAAAAGTCATTTTTTTAATAAAAAGTTCGAAAACTTCGAAAAATATTATTTGTTTGTTATGCCTCCTTGGGCATCTCCAATTTTTCTTTCTACCACATCAACCTTTAACTATTTTTAAAAATCTTTGCTCATAACATATACACTAATATCTATATACAGATCAAGTTTTGTAAAGTATTTATTCCAATAGTCCCCAAAAATGCCCTCTTAAATTCTTTTTCCAACCAATTTTAATATTTTTCTGAAATCATCCAAATTAATCTTAATTTTTATGCTATTTCTGTTTTTGATCTGATTAGGGAATTTGTTAAAAAAATATTACTCTATTAGCAAAAAATCCAATTCAATTAATTAAAAAAAAATCAAATTAATAGACTTAGTGTTTTAAATTTATCTTGATAGTAAGTTTTCAGTTCGATGAGAAATATTCTTAAAAATAATAGAAATTCCAACTATTATTTTGAAAATTTCAATTAGATCCCCCCTCATATTTTTGTCTCTAGTAAAGTAGTTAATACTCATTTCTCTAATCTCTCTCTTTTATTCTCATTATTTTGTCACTCTTCTTTGTATGCACTCCAATCTCAATATTACACCCCAATTTCCATGTCTAGACACCGGAGCCAAGTCTGAGTAAAATATTATATATGAGGTTTTATGCATTTTTAAAACAACATTTGTCTACATTGAAATAAAATTTATAACCAGCCAGTATTCCATTTGTGCCCGATATAATAGACAAAATATAATTGTCGGCTTTAAAAGTAACCTAGATCGCATTCTTCATCTACTTTTTGAATAAGCCATATTGATTAATTCAAATTCAACTTTAATGTTTTTGGATCCATTTTGAAGTACTTTACATTTTCTATGTTGAATTATAATTTCCAAATATCTTATCAGTATGACAATTTATTTATATCTGTGTTACTTCTTGTGATAATAGTCTAACAATATAATCAGCAAATAGTTCTATTTCGGATTTCATATCAAGTAAATCATTTATAAGGATTAAAGACAACAAAGGGACACCGTATAGAGTATGTTTCAGAATAATCATTAATAATGTTTACTTTCATAGTTCTATATGTCAAAAGATATTTATTTTTTTTTTTAGAAATAACTAAAGTTTTCATTTTCACTAATAAATGATAATGAGGTAAACTTTTTTTTAAATTTTCGTCCTCATATTTCTTTATGGTAGAGAGAGTATCATCCAACAATTAAAGACTTTTCAAATATAACACTTTATTATGTTTCTTTTCTTTCTTTTGAATTAAAGAACAACATTATATGTTCTATTTTTCAGCAAATTTCGATATTTTTAATAATCAATACTCAACATATTCGCACTTCATGAAATTGTATTTCATGATCTGTATGTTGTTTAAATTCTAAATTAAATTCTAATATATATATATAAATATATATATATATATATATATATATATATATATATATATATATATATATATATATATATATATATATATATATACATATATATATATATATATATATATATATATATATATATATAAATGGCGAAACAGGACTGTGTGTGGATGAAATATATATATATAATGTGTCTCTCTCTCTCTCTCTCTCTCTCTCTCTCTCTCTCTCTCTCTCTCTCTCTCTCTCTCTCTCTCTCCTCTCTCTGTGAGTGTGGTGTGTGTGTGTGTGTGTGTGTGTGTGTGTGCGTGTGACGACTCAGACTCTCTATATATAATGCAAAAGTGCAAAATTAATATTAACAAATGAAAATAATAAGATAAAATCAACAAATCGAATTAACAATAGATAATATCTATGACAGTTCGAATGTAAACGTTTCAATCAAGCATGTACAAAAGAAAAGTTCCTACCAAGATTTATGCTTATGTGAGCGTACGTTCATTTTCATTGTTTCTGACAGCAAAATTTACTCCACGTTCCATTATTTGCAGTCAAATAATGGGCGGCAAAAGGTCACATATGTCAACAGATTAGGAGGATTGCGAAACATGTAGTTGACTTCTACAAACCTGTCAATCATTTGACTTTCGCCACAACTGCCACCCACCTTACAGTTTGTCTTTTGCGTTTTTCCTCTCTGTTCTCTTCTTTCTTTTATCTCTCTCTCTCTCTCTCTCTCTCTCTCTCTCTCTCTCTCTCTCTCTCTCTCTTCTCTCATCTCTTTCTTCACACACACACACACACATATATATACATACACACTTCTTTCGCTGTACTTTCGTCTCTCCTCTCTCTCTCTCTCTCTCTCTCTCTCTCTCTCTCTCACACACACACACACACACACACACACATATATACATACACACTTCTTTCGATGTACTTTCGTCTCTCTCTCTATCTCTTTTTCTCTTTCTCTCTCGCCCCCCCCCCTCTCTCTCTCTCTCTCTCTCTCTCTCTCTCTCTCACACACACACACACACACACACACACACACATATATATATATATATATATACACACACACACTTCTTTCGCTGTACTTTCGTCTCTCTCTTTCTCTTTTCTCTTCTCTCTTCTCTCCTCTCTCTCTCTCTCTCTCTCTCTCTCTCTCTCTCTCTCTCTCTCTCTCTCTTCTTTACCCTCTCTATCAATTCTTTTTTGTCTTTTCCTTTTTCCCATTTCTTCTTTTTAGACCCTAACTCTGCCCTGCCCTCAGTCTGCAACGTGGGGTTGTGTGTCTGTCAGCATTTGCACTTGGTATGACACAATCCTAGACTGACCACAGCAACAAAGGTGTAATTTACAAAAATTTTAATTGTCTTTTTTCCAATTTTAATTGTTTAAAATAATATGAATTTCTCTTTATCTCTTTTATTATCTAAATAAAATCATGAGTGAAGACTAATAGGTTTTATTATTGCATATTTTGTGTATTCTCATTTAAACATAGAAAATCATAATTTGGGCAAAATTCACAATTGAATTGCATTTAAAGGTCAAACTAGTTTTATCAAAATTGTAAATGATTTTATCTGACGATACAAAGATTTCTCTTTCGCAGAGTTAGAAATAACAAATTGATATATCAGTATTAGTAGATCTGTAGATTAATAACAAATCAACTCCAGTGGAGAATTTTACGTGTAAGCTAAGGATTTCTAAATAAAAAGAAAAGAAAAAAGTGAATCGAAAAAAACAAAAACATGCCAGATCATTAATAAAAAAATATTTACGGCTAGGATCAGTGTTGTATCTGTGCGCTTTGTATAACTCAGTATTTCCAAGTTAATTTTACCGTACTTTACATGGAACGAAAGTCACATTGATAATTATCATATAAAATATACATTTCTTTCATTGAATGATTTTGACAGATAAGTAAGTTTAATGTGTAATAGAACGGCGTAGATTAACATTTGATGGCATTAAATTGATGCTATGATCATTTTGATTCGGTTTCAAAAACAAGATACATATATATAAATGGCGAAACAGGACTGTGCGTAGATGACAATATATATATATATATATATATATATATATATATATATATATATATATATAATGTGCACCTCTCTCTCTCTCTCTCTCTCTCTCTCTCTCTCTCTCTCTCTCTCTCTCTCTCTCTCTTATCTATCTATCTATCTATCTATCTATCTCAAAGAGAGAGTTGTTCAACAAGTTGTTCTTCAGTTTAATCCTGTGAAAATTTTAATTCAGGCAAATCTCAGAATGTCAAATCTCAAAAATCGTACCAATCTTTGATTTCGTAAGTTTTCTTGCACTTTTTTCTTTAACTTTTTTAAATATCATCCTCTCTTACTTTTTTTTTCTTTTATCTTCTTTCTCTCTTCGTTCTTTTTTCCTATCCAAATTCAAATACTTTCTTTTCACCTTTCTAATTTCTGTATTCACTTTCTCTGTGTATACTATTTTATTTTATTTAATTATTATTTCCTTCAGTTCCATTCTTACTCCTCATTTCTGTTTCGCCCTTTTTCTCGTTGTCCTCCCTTTTCACACACGCGCCTGCGCACATTCTTTCCGCGCGAGTTCCTGAATACAGTGTTCTCTAATAACAAGAGACATTTTCCTTTTACGAATTTGAGCGATTCGCGCCTCATCCACACATTTCTTAGCTAAAAAAAAGTCCATTCGCCTCATCACCAGCATCACTTGATGCCAAACACCTCCTCTCAGTCAACGACAATGTACGACGAATGGCTACGCTGTAACCGACATTCCAAGGAAGTTGTGGAGACTGTAAATGGGGAGTGATACCATTCTTTAAATAACAGCAACATCACTTTTCCCGGCGGAACACTGCCAGTCAAATCATCCGAATAAATCGCAAACATTTTTGACCGAGCAAAAATAAATAGGAAGGAAAACGATAAACTGGGAAAAAAGAGAGAGAAGGAAGAGTAAAAAGGCAAGACAGAAAAGAAGAGATAGGAAAGAAAATGATAGAAAAGAGAAAGGAAGCAAAGATGAAAAAAAGATGATAATAATAATAATAATAATAATAATAATAATAATAATAATAATAATGATAATAATAATAATGAGACCATTAACCATGTATTAAGCGAATGTAGCAAACTAGCACAACGAGAATTCAAAGCTAGACACGACTGGGTTGGAAAGGTTATCTACTGGGAATTATTCAAAAAACTAAATTTTGATTATACAAAAAATAGTATATGCATAAACCAGAATGTGTTCTTGAGAACGAAACGCATAAAATTCTCTGGGACTTTGAGATTAAGTCGGATCACCTTATCCCAACCAGAACCCCAAATCTAGTATTAACAAAAAATGAGAACTTGTCTACTGGTAGATTTTGCAGTTCCAGCAGATCACTGAGTGAAGATGAAGGAAAACAAAAAGATAGATAAATACCTGGACCTTGGCAGAGAATTGAAAAAGCTATGGAATATGAGGGTGAATGTGATACCAATTCTAGTTGGTGCACTAGGAACGGTCCCAAAAAGCTTGGGGAAAAAGACTGGAGGAACTGGAAATCAGAGGAATAATTGAGACCATTCAGACAACAGCATTTCTGTGATCGGCTAAAATACTCAGAATAGTCCTGGAAATCTGAGGAGATTTGTTGTCCCTCGGACTCTAGTGAAGGACCATCAGCTAACGCTGGTGTGAAAAACTCACATAATGATAAATAATGATAATAATAATAATAATAATAATAATAATAATAATAATAATAATAATAATAATAATAATAATAATAATAAGAAGAAGAAGAAGAAGAAGAAGAAGAGGTCTCGCCATCATTGAAAACTGCGTAGATGCAACAATTCAGGCATTTGAAGAGTACATTAAAAAGAGCTAAGAAAGACCAATTGCAGCAGCCAGAAACAGCATTAGTAGCATGTGGACGGGCAGCAATATAACAATAACTAGAAAACAGAAATGGGAAGCAAATCTGTGGATACTTCAAGCAACAAACTAGAGAGGTAGCACATCAGAAGACATGGACATGGTTCCCTAGGGGAAACCTCAAGAGAGAAACTGAATTTCTCATAAATGCAACATGAGGCAGTGCCATAAGAGCATACTATATCAAAGCATTACATCTGCTGTTGTTGACTGCAATAAGTAGTCTTTCTTTGCTCTTTTTTATGTATTCTTCGAGTCCTTGGATTGTGGCCTCTACACAGTCCTCTATGTTGGCAAGACCTTATCCACCTTTATTTCTTTATACATATAACCTATCTCTATAATCTCTAGGGTGTAGAGCCTTGTACATTGTCATCAATTTCTTAGTCCTTTGGTCGATCTGTCTGAGTTCTTCTTTTGTCCATTTTAAGAATGGCCCAGAGTATCTTATGATGGGGACGGCTCAGGTATGTATTCCTCTGTTAGGATTTCTGCTGTTGAGTTTGGTTTCTAATAGCTTTATTGTTCTTTTGAGGTATTCTTTTTTTAATTTTTTCTTTCATCTCTGTTTGCTTGATATTGTCTGCTTCTAAAATTTCTAAGTATTTGTAACTTTCTTTTTCTTCAAGTGATTTTATAGTGTCCTAATTTGGTAGCTTTATTCCGTCCATTAATTTTCTTTCCCTCTTTTTTATTACTAGCATAGCACATTTTTTTGATTCCGAATTCCATCCCGATATTCCTTGGCTATAGATTCTAATGGTTTGTACCAGGGTTTTCAGTTCTTTTTATTTTTATTTTTTTATGTCATCCATGTACATTAGGGAAGGTCGATTTTGGAACTGGGGTACGGCACTGATAGTGATATTTGGGGTTTGGCATGATAAATAACGACACAAAATATTTTTCCTAAATCATTACGAGTTTAAAGACTGAAAATTAAGGCATTGGAATGTGGCTTCCGTGATGTAAGGCAAATTTACCGCAGTCGAAATATTATGTACTGTGGAGGAAAAAAATGTTTAAATATCATTTAAAATTTATCTTTTTCAATTGAAACTTTTCTTTGATATCAATAATTCATATAAAAAATAAGCATTATAGATAATGAAAAAATATTTACTTGTAGAGACTAAATGGAGATTAAACTGTTTTAGTTTAGATTTGTTTTTGTTTGAGATTTAAACAGTGAAAAAAAATCGCTTCCTTTTTTTTTTCTAACTTCTTTGTTATTTTTCTAATTTTTTATAAATAAACGTTATAAAACTAAGATTTTTTTCGTTTTAGTCATAAAATAAAATAGATATAGTTTGTTTATGATTAGTTTCCTCGGACTTTCTTTAAATTAATATCTTTTAAATTTACGCAGATGCTGTTATTCGTCTATTGTTTGTTTTGAATTGTAAAAATAATTAGTATTTTTTATTTTTATGCAAGATACTTGATTATTTGAAAAAGAAAGGAAAGAAAAAGGTTGTTTAATCAACATCATTTTGTATTTTAAGTGACTTTAATTCAAACAAAACAACAAAAAAACGCGAGTTTTGTCTTTCTGCAGTGAATTTGTATTTTGGTAAGTAATACCCTTTCTTTTTTTTTTATTTATTTTGTTTCAAATTAAATTTTCTCTTTGAAATTATTAAAATACGGTTATGTTCCAGTTTCATAGTGAAAAGTGTAGCTGATACTATTTTATACACGAAAACCTTAAGCTACCTAAGGGTGTGTGGGTGTTTTCGTCTGCCTTAATTTTAAAAAGGAATTAAAATTAATTAAATCGATTATTTAAGGTCAAATTTTTATCTAAATTGAAAAGTAGTAACATAATGAGCATCAGTAAAAAGAAAAAAGAAAAGTAAAATAATATTATGCATGTAATTTATTTTTAATACATTTAAAACATTTTTCAGTCAATTTGCTGTTGTAAAATCCGTGTTTACAAAACAAATTTAGCACTCTCGATTGAAAAGAAAATTACCAAATAACTAATGCATTATAAAATTCATTTATTGATAAATCAACACTGAAAATTTCATTAAAATTGGTTAATTCTCTGATTTTTTGTAATTTTCCTTGAAACGGGGGGGGGGTGATTAAAAATACGGGTTTTTCTACAAATTGGATATACCTAGTGTGTTTTTACACAACTTATCATGACGAAAAAAAAAGAAAGATTTTCTTATAATTTTTGGATTATTTTGAAATCAATTTGATTTTTGAATTTACCATAAATTAGTGGCTATTGGGGGGGGGGGGTCCTGTCTTTTCAAACCAAAATTTTAGCCCCAGCTTAACCCTAACACAAACCAAATCTAATTCCTTACCATAATTGTCGGGCATTTTAATATAAAATCGGAAGATAGCCTAAAATAGTTTGATTTATAATTTTTCACTCATTTCTATTTTTATTTTCAGATAAAAATGTCTGTAAAAAGTCATTCAGTTTTAACCCGCAGTAGCAGTTCCAAAAATATTTCTGGAGCACTTGTCGTAAAGTTGGGGGCTCGGTCTTATCCAAAGGACAATTTGGATAAAGAGAACGAACCCCCAACTTTATGACAAGTTATCCTGTTTAGTTATTTCCTTAAAAATACCTATCCCCATTTGAAAAAATTGAGATTTCCAAATTGATTACAAAGGAAATAATCAGTATTTGGCAAGCAGTGAACCCACAATTGCCTTTGTTAAGGGAAAATTATATTAGGGCAGAAGGTGGGTATATTTTGTTTCAAGAAGGCCAAACAGATTAACAGAAAATCTATCACTACACGCAAAGTGAAAAGAATGGAGGAACAGCTGGACAGATTATTTGATATTTCTTCACGTTGCTCTAAACTGCCTGTCTTAAGATGTGATGACTTTGCTGTAAAGTGTAACAAATAAAATTGCCAAACAAGTCACATAGTTTGCACTTGTCCTCCTTACAAGAAGGTAATCTTAATTCTATGCTTGATTGTGTTTCCCTTGTTTAATTTGAACAAGTTCATGTCTCGATTTTTTAAATTTAAACTTACCTCTGATAATATTCCTTTTACTGGTAAATGATATCATGACATTTTCCTTAATATTTGTCATGTATGCAAGACCTGTTATTAACACATGCAAATTTTGAAATTTCAGGTTCCCATTGAAGAGAGGGAATATTTAAAAGATCAGAGAGAGAGAAAACAAGTCTAAAAGGCAGTTTCCAGCTGGGACCTATTGACAACGATGCTGTCAAAAAATACAAAAACAAAATTTCAGCGGATGCAGAAAGGTTAGACAGACAGCAACAAGATTCTTCATGTGTTGCATCCTCGACTTCTGATATTTTTCCACAGACGTCCTCCAGTGAATAAACCGTGGATGACAGTTTTGAGCCAGGGAGAATGTTGAAGGGTCATTACAGTCTTTTAAAAGTCCCAAGATATTCTGTGGAACTTATTAGGGGTGATGTATTATCAAATCTTGGGTCTTGTCTTGCTAATGTATTTCTGTTAGATCTACAGGATATGGGATTTCTTAATCCAAGTATTCCTTTAAAAGAGATTATTTTAGACAAATCTAAAATAGATTGGGAAAAAGCAAGAATAAAGGTAGCTAGCTATCAGAAGCATGTTCAAGATTATGACAATCTCATCTGCATTGGAGTTGATTGCAGAGTGGATAAAGACACTTTGCTATACAATGAGATTGAAGAAAATGGTGTAAAAATATTAAAGAGAGCAAGGGACAAGAGCGCCACTTAATATTTACAAGAGAGATGGGGACTTCAAGTAAATATCTCACCCACCGAGTCATACCCAACATTGGTGCAACTGGTATTCATCTAGCTAAGGATGTTGCTGCTGTTCTAGAAGAATACAACAGTGTAAATACTGTTAAGGCAGTTCTGGTAGACAATACCAGTACAAACACTGGATGTAAAACAGGGATGGTGACAGCTCTGGAGAAAAAATAAAAAGGAAGGTGCACACAATTGGCTGTTCGCTTCATCAAAATGAACTTCCATTTAGAGCTGTATTTAAAACTATTGATGGAACTACAAGAAGTCCAACAACTTTCACTGGTCCTCTGGGGAAACTTTGTGAAAATAATTACCATCATTTGCCCCAGGTAAAATTTGAACGTATCAGTGGCCCTCTGGATAATTTTTATCTCCCTGCAAAGGCAATGGATGACCTACGTGGTGACCAACGACTACTTCTGGAACATGCTGTAGGCATTTCTCAAGGTAAAGTGAACCCTAGATTTGCTTCCTGGAAGATCGGACCTCTGAATCAAGCAAGATGGCTAACTTTAACTATCAGGTTAATGTACCTATGGACCAGAAGTGCATATCCACCAAAACTCTCTGATAAATTACGCGACATTGTCCAATTTATCATACAAGCATATGCAGTTATTTGGTTTGAAATAAAAAGGGACTATAACCAACAATTGTATATCGTTAATATGATCCAGAGAGTAAAGCAACAGTCAATTGAAATCCAAAATGTTGCATTAAAAAATTTACAACACAATGCTTTTGCTTTGCTTCCGGAATACATTTTGTTGTCAATGTTGAAGTCCAATGAATTGGAGGTGAGGGAAGAGTCCATAAAAATATTTTGTCCATTCGATAAGTTAAAATTTATTCATTTGCAAGAATAATTATAAGTTTTATTCAAATTACATTGCAAAAATATAATCAAGTTTGGATAAATTTTCTTTTTTTTTCAGAAGTAGGGTTCGCCAAAGAAAAGATTGAAAAAAATTACTTCAATCAATTTTGAAGCTACACATTGGTCAACTTTGATTGACCTCTCACAAAGAGGGATTTGTGAACCTGCAGTTGCAGAAGATTTTTCCACAAATGAACTCCTAGAATCTCTACTGAATGGAACAGAACTGAAATTTCCAAAATTACCTGCCCAATCACAAGGTGTGGAAAGAGCTGTTAAATTAACAACAGAAGCTTCACATGTGCACAAGCACATTATGAGCAAATCATTGTGCCACCACGAAAGGAAAATACACAGAACAATTCAGTTCTGTTGTTACATAATTTATATAGTGTAGGAGCTATTAACACAATTTTCAATAAAAAATGCAAATTTAAAACATTGAATATATTTTCCATTCATTGTATGTAATGAAAGAAATCAATTTTATTTGGATTTATTATTGAAATAATGGAATTTTGAAGTCATTTTGTCATCAAAATCCTGCGGAAATGAGGTATTTGTGTATATTTTTGCTGACGATCTTTAAAATTAAATGCTCAAATGAGTTTTAAAGTTAGGAATCTAATTTTTGCTGTCAGTTCTTATAACACCAAACCCCAGC
This sequence comes from Doryteuthis pealeii, assembly GCA_023376005.1. Taxonomy (NCBI): domain Eukaryota; kingdom Metazoa; phylum Mollusca; class Cephalopoda; order Myopsida; family Loliginidae; genus Doryteuthis; species Doryteuthis pealeii. The sequence goes on from CM042165.1 coordinate 29,848,646, forward strand.
TTTCGCCATCAAAGCTGTATTGCATTTCCAAAAAAAGTGACAAATCAACCTGCCCTAGTGTACATAAGGTGGTTTATTTTTTCTTGAGAGTTAGTGGATTTGTACCCCCTGTGCATTTTCTGAGTATATGATTGAATGGCATCATTGCTATAATAAATAGTAGTGGTGATAGTGAGTCTCCTTGGAAAATATCTCTTTGGATTTTTACTTCTGCCAGGGATTGTCCTCCTGCTTTTATTTGGACTCTCCAATTTTCCATTGCTTTTTTGTGGAGACTAGAACTAACAATAGAAGAATCCTCAACAGAGGTAAAAATTTAAAGAGGCATCTTCCTCGGAGACTTATTATCACTATTACTATTTGTCATAGCAATGATGCCACCGGATTATATACTAAAAATTATAAAGTTTTATCATGTTGCAAGAAAAGATAAACTACGCCATGTATATGGATGATCTTAAGATTTTTGACAAGAATAAAAAAAGAATTAAAATCCCCAAATAAAACTATTAGAATCTTCTGCAAGATATAGGGATGGAATTTGAGATTGAAAAATGTGTCATGCCCATAATGAAAAATGGAAAAAGAAAAACAACTAAAGGAATAGAACTGCTTAACTGTGAGAGAATCAGAATACTTGAAAAAATAAAACTACAAATACCTGAGAACGTTAAAATTGCCTATGATACTGGAGATCTGAGGAGTCTGGCACAGACTCCAATGAAAATCCACTAGTTAGAGCTGATGTAGAAAAAACTCCCAATAATAATAATAATAATAATAATAATAATAATAATAATAATAATAATAATATAAGGGACATTACCATCCCTAAGGAATCAAATGTCAAGTTAAAAAAACAAAAAGGTAAATAAATTGTAAAAAATATATCTCATCATCGAACTAAACGGTTTATTTTATGCAAGATCAAAACTAGTCAGAGACAAAATTGATACTCCCAACGGAACCCGGACAGAAATACATAAGCTGAATGGGAAATAAAGCTAGAAGGATGAATAAATAAACTATGAGAACTAGCAAAAGTTCGAAGGAAGGAAAAATGCACAAAAAAACAATGGAATGAAAAGGCCGAAAAAAGACAACAGCAAACAATTGAAAGAAATATTTTTTAGATATTAGTGAAAGAAGGGAAACTCAAAATATACCGGAACAGAATGAAGCAATGCAAGCAAAACAGGAACTTCCATAATAACGAAATAAATTCTACCAGTCGGTGGAGAAGGTATGGATACAGAAATAATATAACAAATAGGCCGGATGGATAAACAATATGAAAATAATTGCGAGGGATTGTTAAAGATCCCTATGCCAACATACATATGGTGTCACGAATAGCAACACTCATACATAGATTTTTAAAAAAATGAACATTTATTCACAACAAATTGTCTCAGCAACCGAGAAAAAGTAAGAATATCCGAATGGATGACGAAAAGGGAAACTATCCTAATCCAGAAGACCCAAAAAAAGAAAGCAACTACAGACCAACAACCTATGGTAGAAAATCCTAATCGCACAGAAATATATTATTCGCTTGAATGCCGCGGACTATTCCCAGAAGAATATGGATTAAGAGATGACCTACTAAATTTATATCAGCAAATCCTTTAAAAAATCAATGCTGGTAAAAACGATGCAGAAAAATGTAGTTATGTCATGGATAGACTACAAAAAGGCCTGTTATATGGTCCCTCACTCTTTGATAATAAAATGTCTGAAAATATTCAAAATATCCAACAAAGTCATAAACTTCTCAAAATCAAACTCTGTTGCAGAAATCTCACCAAAAGAATAAACTCTTGGTTATTACCCCTTGTAAGATATTCTGGTCCGTTCTTAAAATGGCCAAAAGTGGAACTCAGACAAATGGAACAAAGGACAAGGATATTGATGTCGATGCACAAGGCATTACATCCAGGAAATGACATAAACACACTATATGTGTCAAGAAAATTAGAGGAATTCTGCAACTAAAATTGAGGCTTGTGTAGATGCAATAATTCAGAGACTCGAGGAATAAACAAAAAAGATGGAAAAAAAGACTAATTTACAGCAGCCATTGATAGTAATGTCAACATAAGGACAAACAGAAAAATAACAAAGTCTAGAAAACAAAAATGAATGGGAAGAAAAACAACAGGATGGATACCTAAGACGACAAATTGGGGAGATTGCACTCGAGATGACATGGATATGTATTAGAAGCGTAAATCTGAAGAGAGAAAATGAATCTTTTTTAATAGCAGCATAAACTTATGCCACAAAGACCAATCATATCAAAGCAACATTTTATAAGACGCAACAGAATAGCAAGTTTAAGTTATGTGGAGACAGAGATAAAACGGTTAATCACATAATAAGCGAATGTCTCAAACTCGCACAAAAGGAGTACACGACTAGGTGTAACGTGGTGGTATTATCACGGTACCAAAACCGATATATGTAACGTGGTGGTATATTCACGGTACCAAAACGGATATATGTAATGTAGTGATAGCGATATATCAATATATGGTCACAGTACCCAAAAGCGATATATACGTAACGTTCTAATAGCGATATATGTTGTATAGCGGGTCTTGTCAACGTGCCTCCAAATTCACGACACTAAAAAGGTGTTCGGCACGTGGCGGTCATCTTGTCGATAAAAAAGTACAACGCGAGAAATATATCGTCACAAGCTGCTTAGCTTTTATTTCCAGGGCTCGTCTCGTGGGTTGTGTCGGAGAGGAGGAAATGCAGAGAGAAAGAGAGAGAGGACACTGATAAATTACTGTGATCCCACACTAGGGACCTGAGGCCTGTCTGTTCCTTAGGCCTCGGAAAACAAAAAGAGGCCGATCTTGTTCTTCGTCGTTCCACGTCACCACGTGACTTCCGGTTCCGGTCAACACCCGAAACTTCCGGTTGGCTTTCAATTCTCCATTCGGGGGGTCACGCCCCGGTCAAAATCCCGACAAACCGTTTTGTGTTCACTTTTTTTAACCCTTTACTATCTCTTATTTCTTCTTCCCCCTTTTCTAATAGTAGTCCTCGCAAAACTCAGGATATTCACCATCTCGCTACACTAGGTATGATTGGGTGGGACATGTAATCTACTGGTAATTGTGCAAGAGATTATTTGACCGTACTAACAAATGGTATATGCACAAAATCTAGAAAATTAGACGCGTAAAACTCTGTGGGATTTTGAGATACAAACGGATCACCCATTCCCGGCTAGAAAACCAGACCTAGTATTAATTAACAAGAAAACAAGAACTTGTCATCCTGTGAATTTAGTTGTTCCAGTGGTTTCAGTGAAACTAAAAGAAAATGAAAAGATGAAAAATACTTGGATCTTGCTAGAGAACTGAAAAAAGCTGTTAGAGAATAAAACAATTTTTAATTTTACCAATATTGCACTAATAAAAGTTTTGCGACGATGAACCATTTTTACTACGTAACAGTAGCATAGATACAAAATTGGATTATTATTATTATTATTATTATTATTATTATTATTATACCATGCGGACTGGTGTGTGTTTTTGAATTTCTTCACAATTATTTGTACAATCCAAAATAATGAATAATTTTAAAAGAACAACAAAACAGAATATAGAAAATCAAAACCATAAATTTCAACGCTTCACAATTTACAAATTCGTCTTGCAAACAAATTCATTTGCAGTGATTTTTGAGGCTCCTGGCGCAACGGTTATTGTGTGAGGAAATAGACACAGCAACTCGAGTTCAAATCCTAGACGCAGCTTTTTGCGTTTAACTTCGCGCTAATGCCCTTGGGAAAGTCCATCTCTTTTCCTCCCAGCTATAAGTTCATAGCAGGGTAGACTGGGCTCCAGCCATGGTTTGGCAATCGGTCTAAGAGAAGGAAAACTCATCCAAACCTGCACTAACCCGCTGAAAAATTGACCTCGTGTCGTATCTTACCCTTGGTGGAGGGGTTATATATATATATATATATATATATATATATATATATATATATATATATATGACAAATTCTCGTTTGTAACTTCGTATACATGGTCTTGTGCCATATTTATCTAAATTTAGTAAAGGACTGCCAAACAATTTTCAACTATTACACAAAGTGTTACCAAAGATCTATTCACATTTTTTATAATAACTATAGTTTTGACTTGAAAGTTTATTTAAACATTCACAATGAAAAATAAATGTTGAAATAAAGTGTAGAAAAAAAGCATTCAAATAAAAAGTGTCATTTAAATATAAACAGTTTAAATGACACTTTATTTGAAGTCTTCAGAACAGATGTTTATAACAAAATTTATTTGTTGTTATTAAAAGTGCTTAATTAATTTTGAAATAACAAAACTTATATAAATTTTATACACTCATGTATTAAGTATATACATGGTTTTCATACATTAAAATGAATATTCAGACATATGAATACATACACAATATATTTGTATATGCACCTTTATATGTGTATATTATGCATTTGTATACGATAGAAATACATACAAATATACATATAGATAAAGATAGGTAACGAGAAATTCAGATCTCTACCAAGCGTGCAGTGACTTAGATGAAAGAACCAAATTAAAAAGACAGATGTTGTTAGGATAATGACGCCAGAGATTTTTAGTTAAAGGCAAACTCTTCCATTGCAGAGTTTCACATGAAATAGGAGTTGAAAATCAAAGAGAGAGAGAGAGAGAGAGAGAGAGAGAGAGAGAGAGAGAGAGAGAGAGAGAGAGAGAGTTCAGAAGGTGAAGAGAGAGAAAGAGATGAAAGAAAGTAAGAAAAGGCAAAAGACACAGCAAAAGAAATAAAGATAGAAAGAGAGAGGGAGTAAGAGAGAAAGAGAGAGGGGGAGTGGGAGGAGAGTAGTGATGAATTCCATGTGATAAAGACAAAAACAATAAAAATAATAGTGTATCCGCTGTAGAGCGATTGTTAATGAGAGATGCTGATATCGTTGATCATTCACGGACGTATTCGACCCTCATTAAAACTTCGTAAGCTTAATATTTGCAATAAGAGTTTTTTTAAACAGTTAATTTTATCTCTATGTCAAACCTCTTTGGGGAGTAAAATTACATTGATCACATTATTATAAGACTTAGCTTTTCTTATCATGATATGCCAGTATCGAAAGGAAATTTGATCATCATAAATGGGACAACGCAAAAATAGTTCGATTAATTATTTCTTGGATTATTTTCCCTTGATGATACTTATTTATTCAATTATTATTCATCATTATCATTATTTGTTTGTTATGCACCCCCCCCAGGGTATCACTAAATTTTTCTATCTTCCACATTAACCTTAAACTATTTTTTAAATCTTTTCCCATAACATATACACTATTAATATAATATCTATATACATATCAAGTTTTGTTATGTAATTATTCCGATAATTACAAATAAATTTCTTCTTAAATTCATTTTTGGGGGGATGAAATGATATTTCTAACCATCCAGCCAATCATTTTATTTGTCCTCAATATAATAGACAAAATATGATTGCTTCTGTTTGTGAAGGTTATTCAGTATCTATTAGAATAAGTAAGCAAGTGAGTTGCTTATGAAGGACAAACTCCCGTGATAAATAGCTTGTATGTTTGGCGAGTTTTTTTTTACTATGACAATGTGTGTGTTTATGGAGCAGCAGTACTTGTAAGCAAATCCACGAACATGTATTGGTGAAGTAAAGGATAGAGAAAAACAAAGGAAACACAGTGAGTTATTACAGAAAAAAATAAAGAAATTAGAAAGAGAGAGGATGAAGAGGAGGAAGAGGAGGAGAGAAGAAGAGAAGAAGAGGAGAAAGAGAAGGAGAGAACCGGGAGATGGGAGGGATATGAAAAGTAAGTGAGAGAAGTAAAAAAATTTAAAGGTTAAAAATAAGACAATAAGAAATAAGGCAAACAGATGAACAAAAATTGAGAGAGAGAGAGAGAGAGAGAGAGAGAGAGAGAGAGAGAGAGAAGAGAAATGGAGCAACTGAGAGAATTACAGTGAAAAATGAATAATGTTAGCAAGGATTAAGAAAGAGAAGATGAAACGGAGAAAAGAAAGCGTCAAAAAGAAAGAAAGAAAAAGGAAAGGAATGTGTGTGTGTGTGTGTGTGTGTGTGTGTGTGTGTGTGTGTGCACGCGCGTAAGAAAGAGATTGAGAGAGGGAGGTTTGAAAAAAGGAAATTAAAAAAAAACATAAATTTAAATTAAAAGTCGAAAATGAATGTCAGAGATTTGGTCGGTGATAAGAGATATAAAAGAAAGAAAGAAAGAAATAAAGACAGGAGAAAGAGAACGTAATAACAGAAGGAATTAATGTCTTCTGGTTAACCTCTCCTTAAATTTATACATTGCTTCTTGAATAAGAATATGTTTAATCTCAAATATAAAAAATAACACAGGTAGATGAGATGATTTTTTCAACGTTTATTGACAGTATATCTTTGATTGAGATCAAAATGATAGAATATGTATGGTCGTGGAATATTTCTTGCTGTCACTTGTTCCTTGGTCATGAGTCAATAGCCGATGATCGTCATTCCTTTCCGGGTGACAAAATAAGTTGACAAACATGCATTTATAGTTTGCTTCCCACAATTTAATTCAATCAGGCCGGCCTTTTCAATAAGTTTCCAACCGTCTAGTCATAGGGAGGAGGAAACTCCTCGCCACTTCATTTCTAATAACGTTCCTTAAAGGAGTTTCTGAATGTTAAAACCCTCAAACCAAATGACTAGACTAAAAACACAGACATTTCTCCTTGTTCCTCTTTCTGGTCATGAGACTTTCGATATACGAACCTCTGCGCATTTCCCAGACTTGCTTCAGTAGTGATTAACTTTGACTTGTCACCTATAAATTACACCACCACAAATGTCCGACACATCCGCTATCCAGAATACTGAGGGTGGTGGGGTCCATTACGTTACAGCGAGAGTGTATCCATTTATCAATAGATATAGGTTTTGATAAAACACGAAGTTTCATGTGATTTAGAAAAAATAGATAAAGGAAAAAGGAGGACGAAAGAATTAAAAAGCAAAGAATAAATTATTGAGAGGAAAAAGAAAGAGACATTGCGATAGGGGAGGGGAAAGTGTAAACGAAAGGGAAGAAAGTTTCTGGAAATAAAAAAGAACGTATTTGAAGGAGAGAGAAGGAGATAGAGATAGAGAAAGAGAAAGAAAGAGTAATTAAGGACTAGAGCAAAAGAAGTTGTTATTAAAAGGGAAATTAAAGGCGGAGAAGCTCGAATGTTGACACAGTAAAGATATTTTATCTGCTTTCTGCATTTCCCTTTTTAGAATTGCAGATTTACAGACATGAACACGTACGCACATACACACGCACAAACATATATATATATATATATATATATATATATATATATATATATATATATATATATCAAGAATATTCTTTTTCCGTAAACATAAAAAGGAAAAAAAAATCCTTAATGATAGACGAAATCTCGCGCTACTTTTTGCGAGGGGCGGCGGGAAAAGGCGGAAATGAAACGGCGCAAAAAAGCGACTTTTGAGGTTGGATTCAAAGTAAACATGCGCTGAACACCGCCCCCAAACCAAATACTAAACGGTTAGGTGGGAAATCTTTTGACCTAAGTGCGTTCTTCGAACACCTACTATGACCTGCTTGACAGAGATTGTTAATCGTGAGGTATCTAAAAGGCATATATATATATATATATATATATATATATATATATATATATGGTGGGGTCCATTACGTTATAGCGTTATATATATAATATATTATATATATATATATATATGATATATAATATATATTATTATTATTATTACTAATAATAATAATAATAATAATAATAATAATAATAATAATTGACCCAAGGACGAGAAAATTAATGACCATGCACAAGGATCTCCACCCTAGAGATGATAGAGATAGATTATATGTGTCAAGAAAGGAAGGGGGAAGAGGTCTTGCAAACATCGAGAAATGCGCAGAAACCACAATCCAACAACTTGAAGATTGCACAAGAAAGAGCAAAGACAAACTACTTATGGTGGCCAACAATAGTAGAAGCGACAGATGGACAAACAGAAAAACAACAAAGACTAAAAAACAAAAATGGGAAGAAAAACAATTATATGGACGCTTCAAACGACAAATAGAAGAGGTTGCACATGGAAAGACTTGGACTTGGTTAAGAAAGAGAAAACTCAAAAGAGGAACTGAATCACTTATAATTGCTGCACAAAATATTGCCATAAGGACGAACTATATCAAAGCAAAAATCGATAGGACCCAACAAAATAGTAAATGTAGACTTTGCGGTAATAGAGATGAGACTGTAAACCATATACTCTGCGAATGTATCAAACTAGCACAACGAGAATACAAAACTAGACACGACTGGGTTGGGAAGGTGATCCACTGGGAGTTATGCAAAAAATTAAATTTTGACCATATAACAAAATGGTATATGCATAAACCAGAATCTGTTCTTGAGAACGAAACGCATAAAATTCTCTGGGACTTTGAAACAAAAACGGATCACCTTATCCCAGATCTAGTGTTGATAAACAAAAAAGATCTAGTGTTGATAAACAAAAAAGAAAGAACTTGTCAACTGGTGGATTTTGCAGTGCCAGCAGATCACAGGGTGAAGCTAAAGGAAAATGAAAAAATGGACAAATATCTGGATCTTGCCAGAGAACTGAAAAAGTTATGGAATATGAAAATGAAAGTCATATCAATTGTAGTTGGTGCACTTGGAACGGTCCCAAAAGGATTAGAAAAGGGTTTGGAAAGTTTGGAATTCAGAGGAAGGAATGAAACCATGCAGAACACTGCACTGCTGCAATCTGCCAGAATATTCAGAAGAGTCCTGGAGACCTGAGGAGACTTGCTGTCACTCAGACTCCAGTGAAAGACCATCAGCTAATGCTGATGTGAAAACTCAAAAGGAGTAAATAATAATAATAATAATAATAATAATAATAATAATAATAATAGTGAGGTTAATTTATTGTTCTACTTTTTATGATCGGGTGATATGTGTGCAATATTTTTTATCAATTATCAAGTGAAATTTTCATCTCCTCTGCTAGGCTGAAATATTCAACTATTAAGACATTTAACGGCTTCGCAGACATCATAAAAAAAGACTTACAACCGTCTGATCTCTAAAAGACATATAAAATAGTAAAGAACTCAACCAGTATAACATATAGATTGCTTAAAAACAATTAGTTCAAACTTTGGGTGTACTGGGTTAGCACGAAACGTTCGTTCTGTTTCTGGTTAAACATTTGCAGATTTTGAAATAAATGTTCTAACTACATTCGAGAAGATTGTTTTCCATTGAATTATGATATCCGCGAATTTTTTATTAGTTCAAATTATATTTTTTTTTTAATTGTCATAGTTTTGTTTATTGACGTTGCTTATTCTTTTAAAATTCGGCATTCTTTTATTTTAAGAAAAGTAAAAATGCGACTCAAACGTAAAAAAGAAAAATAGATTTGTGCCTTTTATGGAGAAGGTACTGTAAGAGATCAAATGTGTCAAAAGTCGCTAGCAATGTTCTGTGTTAGAGATTTCTTGCTAAATGATGCGATTTCCAATTATGTAAAACAAGAATCTTGTACGATTCATTAATTAAACGTTTTGAACTAATTACACTTAAAGCCCGGTTTTCATTCAAACAAATTAATACTGAAAATATTTAAGTTCCTTTAAATTCCTTCAAGAGAACCAAGACCTTGATTAGAACAAGCATTCTTTCTTGTTAGACCACTCAAAACCATACAGAATTAGTTAACAAAAAGCCGTTTTCTTTGTTGACCAGGCAAATAATGTATTTTCTAAGAAAGATGCAAAGTTATGTGAAAATGGAATAATTTGCTTGAAAGATGTCAGAAGATAATAAAAGAAAACGGGAAATATGTTGATCGATAAGTAATGTCTTTAATAAGCCCAATAAAATGCATTATTTTTAAAATGACTGACCTCAAAACAAACAAACCAACGAAATATTTATTTCGTTATTTTTATAAAAATATTATTTTTCTCTTCATCTGTCTGGGATAATGTCAACCATACTTTATTCGTTTGTTAATGAATTTTGGAAAGTTTAAACAAATTGCAAAAATACATCATAAATCAATGGAGAAAAATTATGTCTGATTGAGGAAGTCAGATCTATTTAATTCAAATTTTACTAAACCGAAATACATGCGCATATACACATATACAGATTGTTGGAGATTAGTAATTCTTCCCAAATTCTGCTACGAAAAATAAAAGCACTGTTGTTAATGCAACATCCAGGGAGCCTATTGGATAACGTCTGAGTCTCGGCTGCCATGTAAATGTTTTGAAGAGGAAATTTGCAAATATGAAAACTTCAAACTGTTTTGTTTTGTATTGATAAAACTTTTGACAATTTAAGCTTCACCTCGATACAAAATAATCGAAGGTAACTGTATTTCTAGACGTTATCATTGTATGACTAAAGGTTACTGGTTGGATAGCAACGGTTTGCATTTCTCTAAAACATTTATCACATAACCTGTGTTGCTATGAGCAAACAATGTCGAAATTCTGAATACAACATCTAGGAATAAAGACACAAAACCATTCCATTATCAATTAGCAATCCGTTGTATATAAACCAGTTAAAACATCGAAAATATGCAAAAAAGATTTCCTGGTTCAGGCTAGAATTTCAGACTTAATTTTAGTATTGTGCAACAGTCACTCGGAAAACATTTGTAGGTGTCCTGAATCAAATCAGACTCAAGAGATGATACATTGGATTTTTGTGGAAACCGGTTCTAACGACAATAGAAGGGTTAATAGTTTTGCAGACCGTTGATACAGAATTCTACTCATAAAGATTCCCGATGAAAGATAAAATTAGAAATACTCGGCTCACACAAAGCTGAAAAACAAATAATCCAAAAGAAAAGGTAAAAATAACTGGAAACATAGAGGGAAACAAAAGACAAGTCTTTATCAGGGATTTTCCTTCTACAAGTAAACAAGCAGTGTCATCGTATAAAACGATTCAGTGTCCATTTGTGTCTGTTTAGCTGGATTAAAATAAAAAAGAGGAAATCAAGAATGAATAAATTATTTTCTAAGATCTTGAGAGTCATCAACTTTAATGTTCAAATAATGCATGTTTAACATAGATATATATAAACAGTCTGAGACAGATAGATGGATAGATAGATAGATCGATCATAAACAAACTGAAATAAATATATATACGCAAGCATGTATGTACGAGGATCTGTGTATGTGAATGTGTGTATGTGTGTGTGCGTGCGTGTATATATATATATATATATATATATATATATATATATGTGTGTGTGTGTGTGTGTGTGTGTTTGTGTGTGTATGTGTGTGTGTGTGTGTAAGAATAGAATTTATGTTTGGAACTGTACGTAAATTTTTACTATATATATATATATATATATATATATATATATATATATTGGGTGTGTATGTCTGTCTGTCTGTCTGTCTGTGTGTGTGTGTGTGTGTGTCTTCCCATATCTGTGTGTATGCACATCATTTAATATCAAGTATATATAATTAATTTTACTTAAATCCATTAATGCAAGTGCAAGAAGACATACGTGTTCGCACGCAAACACACGCGCACACATTTTGTCTATGGATATAGAACGCTACACATGTGTGCCAATGGCGTATGCAATAACATTAACACTCATTTATCTGCAACGCGCACACACATGTAAATATTTGCATCCGCAGAGATACAAACACTCACACCCATATAGATACCAATATGGACACACAGACACATAGTTGCGCCCCCTACCCACATCGTGTAGAGTATAATTATGACAGTTGGCATAGGCAAGATTCTTCCCTACATTTCTCCCATCAGAGCCCTTATTTTATTTGTATTTACATTGCGTGAGGGTCCCACCCGTTTCAGTCATGCCATTTTCGACACCCAGGACGCTACACCACTGTTCCCTACCCTCATCCCGCCAAATCAGCCAGAGAAAACACGACTCATCTTGTTCCCTGCCATACACACACCTATAAATCTTGAAATGTTGAACCTGGCAAAGTAATGGACCATTGCAATACGTTAGGTGACGGGCGAATTGTGAAGTGTTCAAAATGGTGTGTCGGTGGGTCAGAAGTATGTGCCGCCGGCACATTTTAGTAAATAGAATCTGGAAGTATGCGATAGCTAGAACAGTGTCGGAAGGTGGGGAAGAAAAATCAAAAATGAAATGGGTCCCATGGAAGAAACGGAGTGTCGACCATGTGTTGTTATTTGAAAGAATAGTTGTGACGCTTTATATCAAATCAGACAGTTTAATGTTCGCTCAACATTTCTTGTGTGTTTACAAGTTGAAAAAGATAGAGAAGGAAAGAAAGAGTGTGTGTTGAGAGAGAGAGAGAGAGAGAGAGAGAGAAAGAGAGGGGGGAAAGAAAGAGTGTATACATGTGTGAATGATATTTGCGTGTTTATGTTGGGGAGAGAGAGAAAGAGAGAGAGAGAAAGAAAGGGAAAGAGAGAGAAAGAGAAAGAGGAGAGAGAGAGAGAGAGAGAGAGATGGACTGAGCAGGTATGTGCAAAGACAAACGATAATTCTTTATAAAGAGAAAAAGAAAAAGAGGTTGGCTGACCGTTGACAGATTTAAAGCGAGAAAGACAAAGTGAAATTTATCATAAAGAGATATAAAGAAAGATAGAGAATGACTAGAGAGATTTAGAAAGATAAGAAATTTGTACACGTGTATATGGCTTACATAAATTGAGACTATGTATGTTCTCTGTGTGTGTATGTATGTGTTTATGTGTACATGAACGCGCGTGCATTGTGGAATATGTGACATTAAGCTGCTAAGAAAGCATATTTACGAGAAATAAATAGAAAATTAGAATTAATATACAGATAGAAAACAAAAAAGTGCACCAGCAGAAGAAAAGAGCATCATTATAGCGGTAACAGTTTCTTTGGTGTATTTGCTCCATCTTTCTCTGTATATGGAATCAAATGCCTTGGGGAAATCTAGTGTGGCCTCGAGATATTTTGCTCGTACTCATGCGACGAATTGTCATGTTCTGAGAAGTTGTGGATCAATTTTTCCTAAATCCGTTTTGGTTTTTCCGAAGAATTTTCTTTGCCTTCAAAAGCGGACATTATAAACCTTAGTAGCTATGATAGTAAGAATTATAACCCTGTACTTGTTAGTAATTTCGAGATCGTCTTTCTTCAGAAAAGGGAGGATTCATCCAATCGCCCAGTTCTCTACTGTATTTTCTTGATACACTGTATTGCATAATCAAAGAAGTATGTCGTCAAATTTTCTTGACTTCCATATTTCAGGAGGTATTTCATCGAGGGCTGCAACTTTTCTGGTGTTGATTGTTTTTAGAACTTCTGTGATTTTAGGAGGGTTTCCAATCATATTTTAAGTGTTCTTTCCACTTCCGAGTCTATTTTCTTGATTGGCAGTTTTTTAAATGTTAGAATAATAGTATAGCAGACTAGGGAACAGTATGTTTATTCGACAGAAAAAAAAAATCGATTGCCAGAAGGATGGAGCAAGAAAATTGAAATCGGCGTTAAATAATGTTAGAAATTTCATTTGTTTCATAAAGCGATGAAAAACGTTAATAATGGGGGAAAACTGATAGTTCATGTAACAATAATATCCCAAATACTACTACAAAATTTGGTATTTCTATGCATACATCCTACCAGCTTTTATGATATAAGCAGGAAAAGCAAGAAACTTATGGCAATCTCAATGGAAAAGTTACTGAAATATGCAATCAGAAATGGTTTCTGGGATTTGACAAAATTCATCACTTCCAAATTTATGCCAACGCACCTTACAACGCAGGGTAACATGAACAATCATGAAGTATCTTGAACAAAATGTCTACACAAAATTCTTGTCATCAATGAAATTTTCGCACTTTTAGAACAAAGGTTTAATTCAATTAAAACGAGACTGGAACTTCAGCAATGAATTCAATTAAAGATTTCGATAACGTTTATAATCACGTAGGAATTTTTATGAAATTTAATACAAATTACTTTTGATTTGCTTCAAGGTTCTGAAATTTTTCATCATGAAATTTTTTTCTCATTCCTTTATTTGTGTTTTGAGTTCAAAATAATTATGATATCTTAAAAAATGAACAGGCATATATTCACAAGGCGAATAAGGAAAGTTTTGACCCAATAAAAAAATTTTTTTATAGAAATTATTCCAATTTTGAATTAGATATTTGTAAAAAGAAATATTTATTTGACACACTTAGGTAGTAGCGACCGAAAACATATTTTATGACTTTGAGGCAATTTTTAAAAATCAAGAAACGAAATTCCAACAAACAATTTAACTCAACATTTTTACAAATGTTTCAGTTGATAAAAACTTATTTTCATTTGAGATTCTAAATTTTCCTCGACTGAAACATAAGTAAAAACACCTCAAAATTTACCCTCTCTCTACCTCCCCCTTTCATTACTCTCCCCCTCTCTCTTTCTTATACACTGAGTTGTGGTTCCTAATCGGACGCTCTAGCGACTGATAGCTTTCTATGGAAGCACATGCTGTAATGGCTAGTCGTATGAAAATCCTGGACAAGGCTGTTTACATTTCACATAGTGCTAATACTCTTGCAAAAGGTATGCATCCAACTACTCTTCCTATATATATGGGTAAATAGTAGGGCAGACTGGGCTCTTGGTTAGGCAACCAGTCAGAGGGTCTGAATTCAAATCTGTTAAACTTTGTTTAAGAGATTGACCTTGTGTTACACCTATTCGTGCGGCGAGGTAGGTAAATACATATATATTGGCTTCCCAGCCAAGATAAGAGAGCCCACACTATCCTTCTATTTTACCCATAGTTGGTGGAGAAGACATGGGCTCGTGCCTTTTCCAAGGGTATTACCGTGAAGTAAAACGCAAAATTCCTTACGGTGATAACCGTTAGGTTGAATTGCGCTTTCCTTGGTAGGTCAACCAGTCTAAGAGAATGAAAAACTGAAAATTCAAAACCTGAGAAGTGTTATTGTGAAGAATTTTTGGCACATTGGTGCACATTTCTCCCGTTATCAGTTCAATAAAAAAAACTCTTCACTGCTATGAATAAATCATTTGTCAAGGTATTCCGACGGTTTACATCTTTAACTGAACTGTTGGGCCCTAATACGTAAAGTAATGTTTGTGTGTGTGCCAGTGTGTGTGTGTGCACGTGTGTGCGTGTGTGTGTGACCATAAATAATTTCTAAATGTCTAAAATTAAGGAGACGGTCTACTTTTATAAAGTCAAATAAAAATTTTAACACTATCAAAATTATATATTGAAAATAATTTTTTATAGTTCCCACACGTGCACACTCTTCACTTTACACGATCAAAGCAAGAAAACAACAGCAAAGTTAGAATTTCTGTTGCTTTTAACATCCATCATCAAATGTAGCTTAGAGCAGTGTCGGCGGCACGTGGAGTAGACATGGATTAATTACAGCATTTGCTGAGCGAACGTTCTTACTCTTTCAATGTATGTAACTAATGAATATATCTAAAAATCATGATTTTTGTAAAGTATGTGTGAGTGAATGAGTGAGAAAGTGTACATGTTTGAAAAAAGAAAGTATGAATGAATGTGCGCAAATGTGCTCGTATGTATGCCTATATGCTTGCATGTGTGAACATTTGTCTGTGAACGGGCAAAAAATGTTTCTCTCTCTCTCTCTCTCTCTCTCTCTCTCTCTCTCTCTCTCTCTCTCTCTCTCTCTCTCTCTCTCTCTCTCTGTGTTTCATTCATTACATAAACTCAACTGAAAATTCGTTCATGTGTTTGACTAGGCATTTTTCTTATACAACAAATTCACTGAGAATCTTTAAGACGCATATTTTGTCACGCCCCTTTATCAACACTTCCCCCTCTCCCCTTTCTCTCTATCTATCTATCTCCCTCTCTCCAATTTCCCTGTATTTTACGCACTCAAGCCCATAGCAAGACTATTATGTCCAATAGAGCGAAATGACCACTTGGTGCTAAGCAACGCATCACGTTACAATTCAGTTCGGTCAAGCGATAAGCAACGGCCATTTTTACGACTAAACTAATAAATTATGACCGCAAAATTGCCATTTGTCCTTTATTAAAATGTTTCATTCTTTACCAAATGGCCAAAAGATGGCATCCTTAATCCAGTAGCCATAAAAACGAAAGGACTAACTAACGCCCACTATTATGTCTGTTGGACACCCATGTCCATAATGACCTTTTACGACCACGCCCAACTTTTGTCTGTGTATAAAGTAGTCAAGCGAATTCTTTCGTTCGAATCTTGTTACGGCGCTGTAAACAAGGTCAACAACGGTCTAGGGGGGACACCCTCTTCTAGTTACTTAAACCATTTGGGCAGTTAACGACATTGGGTGCCTGTCAAATTCTTTCTCTCTATACAATTACAAAACCAGATGAGTGATCAACTTTGGATTTTGGAATTGGTTGTGTCCTTTTGAATGCTGTCCTATATACATTTCAACAAAGAAACGTTTACAGATAGCAAAAGTTGGTTCAGAATAAGCTGTCCTTTTGGTTTTCATCCCCCCCTCTCTCTCTCTCTCTCTCTCTCTCTCTCTCTCTCTCTCTCTCTCTCTCTCTCTCTCTCTCTCTCTCTCTCTCTCTCTCAATAACGTTGTCTTCTTCCAGGTATGAGTGGGTAGTACATGAAAAGAAATTATTGGGATATAACACACTATATTTTTTGTAATTATCTAAGCAACAATACACACACACACACACACACACATATATATATATATATATATATATATATATATATATATATAATTCCTGTTCTGCCAACAAAGCCTTCATCAGTCGATGTATCTGGCGTCAGGCAAGTTTCCAAGGCCAAAGCATAATCCCCACCCAGGGTGCCGTTGCAGTATCTTACGATACCATCAGACTTTTTTTCAGTCATATTATGTAAATGTCTGATCAAAATGCAGCCTCACTGTGTACTCCTTTGTTATATTTACATCTTTCTACCCAATATAAACGATCCCACCAATAAATCGTTAATCCAATTGTATAAGATTTGAATTAATTCAGTAGACGTCAAGTCAATACTCTTAACGAGAAACGATAGATCTGAGAAATTCGTGTGCGAAGTCAGAGCCTAAAATCTAAATAATTAATCGTTAATTTAATGTTAATTTGAATTATATGTCGAAATGAAAACGTAAAATTTAATTGATAAGTCGAGACTACATGATTCAAGTTCAAATGGCATTTTTGTTTTTTAATATTAATTTGTTCCGACAAAATTATCGGTCAATTTTATCTATTTATTTTGCCTTTTAGTATTCCACAGTTTATCTCGACAACGATCCGTAGAAACTGCGTTAATAACTTACACCTCTATTCTTACAATGTATTCTCATTCGTCACCAAATTAAAGCTAAAAGATTGTGGGATAGTAAAAGATATAAAAAACGAAAAATTAATAAAACTGACCGATAGAGTTCTAATTGAATTAAGTGTACGTGAGTTTTACATAGATTAACACGTTTCTAACTCGGTTTTTTTATTCGAATTCTCAATGTAATCTTTTATCAATTCCCAGTCTCTATTAGCACATTTTAAACCCTTAAGCCGAAATCACTTCTTTGCTTCTTGCGTGATAAATCCAAAATAATAATAATAATAATAATAATAATAATAATAATAATAATAATATGGACAAGGCTAAGAAAGGGAAAACTCAAGCGAGAAACAAAATCTCTCATAATTGCAGCACAAGACAATGCTATAAGGAAATATTATATAAAAGCAAAAATAGATAAGACACAACAGAATAGTCATTGTAGAATGTATAGGGGAAAAGATGAAACTGTCAATCACATAATAAGCGAAGGCAGCAAACTCACACAAAGAGAGTACAAGACTAGACACGACTGGGTGGGAAAGGTGATTCAATAGGAACTGTGCAATAAATTCAATTTTCACCATTCAACTAAATGATATATGTACAAGCCTGAATATGTCCTGGAGAATGAGACGCACAAAATTCTCTGAGACTTTGAGGTACAGACGGATCACCTAATCCCGACAAGGAGACCAGACCTAGTTTTGATTGACAAGAAGAGGAAGACTTGTCATCTCGTTGATTTTGCCGTCCCGGCCGATCACAAAGTGAAAATGAAAGAGAGCGAAAAGATCGACAAATACTTGAACCTTGCCAGAGAACTGAGAAGACTGTGGAATATGAGGGTGAAGGTCGTACCAATTGTAACTGGGGCCTTTCGAACGATCCTCAGGGGTCTGGAAAAGAGTCTGAATGAATTGGAAATCAGAGGAAGAATCGAGACCATCCAGATTACAGCATTGTTGAGATCGACTGGAATACTCAGAAGAGTCCTGAAGACCTGAGGAGACTTGCTGTCACTCAGCCTCCTGTGAACCACCAGCTACGGCAGGTGTGAAAAACTCGAATGGAGTGAAATAATAATAATAATAATAATAATAATAATAATAATAATAATAATTTTTTTCAAAATTCAATACCTGTGATTCTCCGATTTGTCAGGATTCTGTTAGGATTCTGACTTGTAAAATTTTACCTTTTCAATGGTTTTGTTCAGTCTTTGTATTATTTTTTCTGCCTTTATTTAGTTTTTGTATTTTAGTAAAATATAATTTATTCATGAATAATTTAACAATGAATTTATTTCGCCATTATTTTGAATCACCTCTTGCCATTTATTAAGTAGCTTGATTCTTCTCAAATAAAATTCAGATCGTTTCGAACTAAAAACGTTTTCACCTGATTTTCTTGAGAATATTTTTGTCATTCAAAGTATTTTCTAGAAAAGAAAAAGATAGAAATAACTTAGTGCATTGTCTGATGAATATATTGGATGGGGTAGAACAGACAAAATCCAACATTTTTCACGCGTGATTCTGACTGAATTGCGACCTTGCATTATTATTGAGAAGCACAGCGTTTCTTCAGTTGACGAGTGCAGGGCGTTTTCTTTGAAAATTTTCATGGCCACATTGCAGTCTGCATTGAGTGTCTGGTTGCCGTTTAACAACGGAAAATGAGTAATATCACAGTGATCCCACCATACAGGAAGCATAACTTTTTTTTTTCATGAAGCTCCGGAGATTCATCCTTATCAATCCTCTACCTTTTGCGTTGAACATTCTCATAAAATTTTCTTCCATTGAAATCATATTCTTGGGAAACGGATCATTTCTATTGGAAGAAGACTTGTCGCTATGGATAAGCGATCTTTCTTATTCTTCTCATTAACAATATAAGAAACCCAGACGCCCAGCGAGCTCACTTTTCTTATCTTTTTTCAAGTGGTGGGAGAATTTGATGTCTTGATCGAGATCTGGTCTGTGTTCATTGCTCAATGACATATCACTAGAACAAAAATAACTTTGAAAACCAGTTTTATACTTAGTGGTCAGTAATGCCATAAACACTACCAATTTTCTTAGCTATTTCTGTAGTGTTTTTGTTATTTTAAAACTCCCACTACATTACAGGGCGAATGTACACTTTCATTTCTTCCAATTTAGGGGTGTGAGATCACGATGAACACTCTTTCATTATTGAAATAAGATTGAACTACGAAGGAACTCTTTAATCAGGTGATTTTCGGTTTCCCTTTGGAAGTTTTAAAAGTGTAGTTACAACTTGCTTTTAAACTACGAAAATTAGTTATGACCCAATATAAATGGATTTTGCTGCTTGGGTGCAACAAGGGCATGTGGCTGGTGTCAGAGATAGAGAGGGTGTCTCTCTGTGCGTTTTCATATCGGTCGGATATTCTATGCATACATTTATTCATATGCATGTAACCGTAACACAGCAAAAACAGTACATCATAGTGTGATTGTTATTAGAGCAATACATTCAAAATGTTTAAATTAAAAGTATAAAACAATTTCCAGTCCATTCAACAATTTTTACGGGTTTGTTTTAATCTTCCAAATTCTCAATATAATGAAGATAACTATGAACTACTAATTAATATCTAATTAATGTTGTGTTGCAGTCTTTTCTTTTAAGGGCTATGGTATTCTCTCAAAAAAAAAAGACTCTGTATTTTTTCTTTCTTGTGATAACCTCGATTTAGAAAGAATTGAACAAACAAAATCTTTTATATTCACCATGACAAACTTGTCTAGAAATAAAAACCACCAAAACAGAGGGAAATGGAAAGGAGGAATGCTTTGATTTACATGATGACTTATTGTTAATCAGAGAGAAGAGAAAAATGAAAGTAAGAGAATGAAAACGGACGGATTTGTTTTTCTATTTAAGCCACCGATGCTTCGTGCTATTGTATCTTTTTAGTGTTGTACGATCGATTTTCTGTTTAAGCCATCGAAGCTTCTCGTCACTTTTTCGAGTTGTTCTCTCTTCAAAGATCTCTCAATGTCTGGCGCTCTATTCAACTTAGCATCGCATCGTCGTTACTATTTCGAACGGAATCGTCAACATTATCATGGGTCACCTTTATGGCAATAACTTGGTGGCTTCCAGAAACGTCTATTAATAAACAAAATTCCTTTATTTCTGCATTGTATAAATTTTTTCACCATTTCCGTAAATTCCTACTTAGTCATTTTTTCTGTAAATCTCTCCTTCTTCTACAGTTCTTCCCCAAAATGAAAATCGGAAACCACAAACAATTAAAAGACATTATGAATAAACAAAATAAGCATTTTGCTCATTCGAACTAAAATTATAAAGTGATGTTTATATAAAATATAAAAGTGATAGATTTCTAATTCAAAGTAGATTTTAAGTTAATGCACTAAATACAATGTATGATCAAGTACATTGTTATTTTCATCTTTGATATGCATAACTATCATGTTCGAACGACAAAGACAAAATAATTTTTGCTTTAGCGGCTTTCCTCAGGCGAGGAATTTTGACAAAATATGAATAGATTGATTAATATGAACAGACTAAAATAAAGAGATTTTTAGATGGTTAATATAACGATCTCGAAGAAGTAGGAAAGAATAGTGCCGTTGCTCTTTTTAATGCTACAATTATTACCACTATTATCCCGACAAAATGACGTATAATGAAACAAGAATTATTAGTGAACCTTTTAACCTTCTTCATTTCGAAACGAATTAATAACGCTTTTACAATGAATAGCTTCTCTTATCTCTTTAAGTTAATTATAAATATACTTATTTTAATTTTACTTTCATACACACACACGCACACACACACACACACACACACACACACATATATATATATATATATATATATATATATATGTGTGTGTGTGTGTGTGTGTGTGTGTGCATGTGTGTGTGTGTGTGTGTGTGTGTGTGTGTGTGTGTGTGGAGAGAGAGAGAGAGAGAGAGAGAGATGTAGAAATATGATTGCAGTTCATAGCATGGCACGTCCAAAAAACAAAGGAATAGATGTAGCTGAACGTTCTAGCATTGAATCCTTTGATAAACGAAAAATTGCGATGGCGCATTTAAAAACAATAAAATTATTTTTAGATTGTCTTGAAAAAAAGTCTTTTAAAACAGAACTTAAAAAGACTACAGGGGTATCTTGACTCATGAGTGCCTGATAAATTAAGGTTTTTATATATCTATTTATACTTATACCTCATATACATAAAAATATGCACCTACACTGATAATTTGTATTATAAGATTTTTCAGACTATTGTCAAATGTTATGGAAATTGTTAATGAATTTCACCATTTGTCCATATACACATCATCTATGTATATACAGTAATGAAGGGGTCTTAGTTTTTTTTTTCTGTCCCAGCGTTAATCACAATAAATATATTAATGCGGTATTATAAGGATAATTCAAATAATTTCCCTAAACCAAATCATAGTTCAATGTTAAATGCATCCTTTTCATTTTGTTCACAATATGATTATCCAAAGTTTGAAAGTAAATGTCTGCTTAAACTTAATACACAAACATCAGGATTAAAAGAAGATTTATGCATTCTTAACGAATATACTTTTTATCAAAACACATTTATCAAATTAGACAAGATTTTAATTCATTCATTATTTAACATGCATCCCAATTAAACTGCTCGTGGTCCGTTCCACATGAGTGTTGTGTGTTATGTATTTATAGCAGATTCCATCAATGACTGATGCAGGAATGTCCGAAAATTACGTACGTATTTTCATTTACATTGTACATATAATGTGGTCATAATATGGTGATATGGTGGTTTACGTCAACTAACCCACAGGATTAAATATCAAATATCAAAAGATAATTTTAGTAAAATATATAGAATAATATAAAATATTTTTATTAAAATTTGTTTTCAACTGCTTTTTTATTGTTATATATTATAAAGTATATAAGTGAACTTTCTAGACTAGTATATATATATATATATATATATATATATATATATATATATATATATGTGTGTGTGTGTGTGTGTGTGTGTGTGTGTGTGTGTGTGTGTGTGTGTGTATAGCTTTAAAGAAGTCTTCCACACTTTAGATGTTTTAATAAAAGCATGAAAGTATATTGTTCATATGAATATCTGTGTATGTGCCTGTTTGTATCTGTTTGTGTGGGGGGGGATGTTTCGTAATGACCTATTTCATTCTGCAAATGCACATGTATTTTTTACTTATGTGTTTTACTTTCTTTTTGTCTGCTTCATTCCAAATAATTTTCCTTCGCGCTGTAACCGATGATCGATTCATGTCCGTCTCTTTCACTTCCCGGCCGACGACGGCCCAGGTCGCCCACAACTACGCGCCTATAAACAGACATTTATCCATAACGTAACAAATAACAAAGCGAAAAAAAGGCACGGTTAGACCGAAATTCCGATATAAGAACTCGCGCCAAAATCCAAACCTTTTGCTCGGAACACGGAAACTAGTGAGAAATAACCCTAATACTACGCCTCCCCCCACCTTAACAATAAACCGGTAAAGGAGACCAAGCCCCCTATATTGGGGATATATATTGATTCTTCGATCTGCAACTGTGTTTAGTGAGGTGTTCCAAAATGAGCGAATCCCTTTGCACTGAGTCACTGCCCCCTCTGCTCCTGCTGGTAGTCATGGATCGAAACGGTTATGGCTCGTTTCCCTCCGCGGGGTTCCAATTCAACCTCATTTCCTCTCCATTCCATTACACGACCGGACAAAGGGAACCAGGAGACGTGTGGCCGGAAGTTGAATATCCGTAATTGACCGGATATTCCTCTACTTCCTTGTTCGATCGCATCCGCTTTTGATATTTCGAAACATATATTTGCCGGCCCCTTAGTCGTGTTATTTCGATGAGTGACGCTAAAATTACACTTTTTATATTGACCAAGACTTGGTGTTAACGCACACAGACACACACGTACGCACAAGTGAGTACACACAGAAACATGTATAGACACACATATATGAATATATAAACTCACTAATACATATTTTTTCAATTATACAATTATATACATATTATATGTATATACATACGCATAAATATTCTGTGAGCAATTTAGTTTCCGGTGACAGATATTAGTGTTCAAATCCAATATTCGACAGTCAAGTACCATGGTTGTTTCTTTAATTATATTGGCGGAACACAATCTTCAAGAAAAATTTGGGTAAATAAACGGGAATGAAAAATTTAAATTCAGTATAAGAGAATTCATTTTAACCACCTGTTTTACTTTTTTATCATGGTATAAAGTAGACAAATTTATTTACTGTGGCCATCCTTTCTTCTTGAATCTCACAAGGTGATAATTTCCCGATACTGTGCAGCAGACGGTTGAACATTTTCTTACATTACAATTTTCTGGAAAAGAAAAAATAAGACATTTATGAAATTCAAATTTTCCGTGGAATCACTCAAAGAATTGAACTGTATATTAATTTAACGGGAATTCTCTAACTCATGTCCTTGTACTTCAGGCTAAAAGTATATTGATAAATCCTAGTGTACACACACACACACACACCTTTTACCATGTGATCCATTATGGTGAGAATGGTAGACCTGGTTGAACATTATTGCAGTGCCAAAAAAAGAGAGAAAAGTGATCTGCCCTTCATAGACTGGTTTATTTGAACGTGATGGATATCGAATCGTCTTCTCTTTCTATTTTAAGGTACTCAAAAAGTAGCACATTGGATATAAACCGGATTTTACATCTCTCTCTCTCTCTCTCTCTCTCTCTCTCTCTCTCTCTCTCTCTCTCTCTCTCTCTCTCTCTCTCTTATCCGTCCCTATCGGTCATCGGTTCTAGCAAGTTATCCTCACTACATCCAGTATTAACACAGAGCTGACCAATCTAAGTATTTGCTGTTCGGCCTATTCTGGTGTGTTCCTGTGAAGGTATCTACAGGAGAATGTCACTTATAAGTTTCTCCTTACTTCTCCAGCAGTGTCCAGTATGTCGTGTTCGTCTTACTTGTTGGTTTGTGCGATAGGAAACTAGGGGTAATGCTTCCAGGATTTGTCATTCTTTTTTTTGACATATTGTATGAAGTTTTATATCTAAATCTCGCTCTTTTCTTGTTTTATATTTTTTCTAAATTTCATCGTTTATGTTAACATATTTTTTGTACTATAACGATATTTCATTTATGCTACGGATAGCTTTGCCCACTTCACAGTAAACCATCTGACAATTTCTCATTCTGAAGAAGGCTACTCTGCCAGTGTTACAAGTTTTAAACATCCTAGTGGCAGCTTTAAGATGATGATGATGATGATGATGATGATGATGATGAAGGCTACAGAAGCTATAAGGAACACACATACATGCATGCACGCGCACACGCATAGATATGCACACACATACATACACACATACACACACACACACATATATATATATATATATCTGTGTGTGTGTGTGTGTGTGTGTGTGTGTGTGTGTGTGTGTGTTTATATTAATAGAAATTATTGCAAAATAAACTACCACTGTTGCTTAGCGTCACCCTAGTGAAAAAAAAAATAGTTTAGTAAAATATCAAACAGTCTTTTTAATACTGATAGGCAGATATACACCTTGATAATGGTTCGGATAAGAACCGAAAGTACTTGGTCTACCAACAATGGCTCTTTCGGAGAAATCATTCATGCCTTTCAAGATTGTAACACTAAAAGAATTATCAGGAAGCTTGAAAGAAATAATAATATACTTGAAATTAATAAGGATTCTGTTTTGTTAAATCAAATTTGTTTAAATGAAAAGATACATGATCCTGCAGCTCAACATGATACTTCAACTATGGACTTAAAAGTTTTAAAATATTGATTCAAGAGCCGAACATTGAAATCGAAGAACTTTAGAACATAGTGAAAAGTTCTATCACTTTTGACCAATATGGAATAATCCAGGAAAGACTTGTGAACATAATTAACAACTATGGATATTCACATAGACTGACTCTACAATAAAAGATTACTTCTTAATTATAAAGGTTCTGTAATTGTTCCCAATAATAATGATAATTATATTAACCACTCTGACTACAAACTCACAGAACATCAAAAAGAATTTCTCAATCTCGGACCTAATTGCCATCTTTATAATAAATATAACCACTTTGTAAAAGAAGCAGAAATTGAAATATTATATGAAAATATTTAAAAAAACAAAAACAAATTAAAGTTCACTCAGAAATAAAAGATATACTTAAAGCTGAAGCTATAAAAACAGATATGATAAAAAAAAAAAGACAAAAGATAACGACTATTTTAAATAGTAATTTAAAAAGTGCTATAAAACAATTACGCAACCACCTGGATATTATCATACATTTTCGCGTCTCAATTTTTCTGCTCAGTTCTTCCTTCTCTCTCTCTCTCTCTCTCTCTCTCTCTCTCTCTCTCTCTCTCTCTCTCTCTCTCTCTCTCTCTCTCTCTCTCTTCGTGTATTTAGTTTTGAGATTTCATATTCCTTTGCTTTTTCTTTTATTCCTCCAATTTACTAACCCCCCCTCTCTCTCTCTCTCTCTCTCTCTCTCACACGTTTGCGCGCAAACACACATACAAACACTTGGCCACGCACATTTTTTATTTATTCCTTTCTCTTCTCTTTCTCTTTCTCTTTTCTTTTCAACCTTTCTTCGAAATTCTTTCCTGAGTCCTTCACGAAATTTCTTGGATTATGAACAACTGACATTTTTTTTCTTTATCTTTATTTAGCATTCTTCGTTCTCGCTGTTATCTTCTCTTTCCAAATTTCTTCACGCTTTCTTGCAACGGCAACGAACAGGAGCGTGGAGTGTTTTCGAAATTTGACTGAATTTTTATGATTAAGTAACTAAATAAATAAATGTCAAAATGAGAGAAAGTGCATCAATTTCCGGTTGAATACAAAGTTTATTCACATCTATCTATCTTTGTTAGTTCTGATAGATAGATAGATAGATAGATAGATAGATAGATAGATGCTGATATTGTTGTGACCAAAAAGAATATGTCTGTCTTGCCTTCGTTGCAGGGAAAGTACGAATGGTTTATCTTTTTTGAAACTGGAAAGAACAGGGTGGGGGTGAGGGGAAACAAATCCGTTTCTATGATTAGTCACCCGTGCTGACAATTACATGATTTTTGTTCTGATTGTTTTTTTTAGAAACAACCCTTTGATTATTTCTGCGTAAAGTCAAACGCCATTCTGTGTTATGATTGGCTTACGTAGGCGGAGCAGGTGGAAGAATCAGGTGTTTGATCGGATTGACAAGGTTTGACGGAACTGGACATAGAAAAGCTTATAAAACTGACCTTTGTTTATGAGTTTCCGGATGCCATGCTTACAGCAGGCATGAAACATTGGAACCCTGACTATGGAAAAATGATTGAAAGGAAAAGAATCATAAGGCCAAGATTTGATCGTATCCACGCAACCATACCGAAGTAATGACGTAGTTCCTGTCAGTAACGGTCCCAGAACCAGTGTCACATGCTACAGGTGCTGCGGCAAGGATCACGTGGCAAATGATTGTCGACAGCCCAGAACGCAATACTAACGATACTAAGACACTAGGAGTGGGACTGTTCGGGAAACGAGACAAGGGACAGAGCGTCAACCTTTTCTCCCAGCAAAATGCGTTCACGGAGTTTGCCTCTGATACAAGCTGTTCATGTTTAATAAGTAAAGCCGACAGTGTGGCCTATTGAAGGTATCAGTCAGACAGCGAGGGAGTCTAATCCCATTTTCACTAGCGCTAGACCAGACACATTATTTTTGCGTCTGAGATGGAGCACTACAACTACCGCTCAAATCAAAGCTGTGCTACTCATTGCTGAGGGTCGATATCGAACCTGGAATCTTGTAGTTCTGTAGGCGGATGCTGTATTAACTGAGTTAAACCGAATAGTGAACGCAGATCGATGCGAATCTAATAAGAAAGACTGGGTAGACGTCGTAATGATCGTTGGGCATGTCACGTGTGTGCTACTGGGTCGACATTTGCACGGACAAGAGCGATTCTGCTGAGGTGGTGCGTGGCAAAAAAAACAGCAACTCCACACAAGGTTATTGTCAGCATAGTTATGTCGCAAGAAGTAAAAATAGACCGAGCGGCATTAGTGTCCATCATATTAATGAAGATGTCATGGCCGCGATCTGTAACAAGGAGTATATGCCTCAGTTTGGACTGAAAAGTAAGGATCTCAAACGGCTGGAGAACGATGAATGAGTGCTAGGATTAAGTGTCTGGAAGAACTGCGGTGAAGGTGAGGAAGTGTGGTTCTACAAGTTCCCAATGCTATCTGGCGACGGGTCGTGTTCTTGTGCAGGAGTCGGGAACTTTCTGGTGTATGGCTGGTTTTGAGTGATTAAGTGAAGAGCCAGTTCAGTCACGGAGGGTCGATATGATAAGATGAAATACTCTCAAGGAAGGCATGAGTACATACTAAGGCAGCAAGGGAGATGCTCATCAGGACGCGATTGAATATGTTCTGTATGAGCAATCAGTAGACATGATGCTCGTCACGTCAGCTCAGAATATAGCCGACAGATTGACGAGGATGTCGCAGAAGTGGTTCGACGGAATGAACCCGATCCACTGATTGGTGCTATCTACATGGATGAGCTGGACGCTGGCCAAATCCTGCCAATCCACCTAAGCAGTGGACATCCAGGAGTACGGCGCAACATCTACTTTGCCAAGAGAGTCATCCCATCGATAACCAAGGCAGCCGTTAAGTCAGCTTAATATGGCTTGTGACTATTCAATCCGCACCAATCCGCTGGAAGAAAGGAAAATTGGAGCTGGTCAAATAGATATTACGTATCATGGTGTCATCATATTTTTAATGTTCATTGATTGTGGCCCGTCGTGTTTATCCATTTGGAGGCCATTAATACACCAGAACTCGGCTAGCATGATTTGCCAACAGGATGCCATCGTACAGCAGACTGCAGCCAGAATACGGTGTTCCGCCCAGAAGGCCGTCTACTGACACAACGTGACCCCAAAGGACGATCAATGCGATCTACCTATATGAAGTCAAAGTAAAGGGAGCTGACGCAGTGCCACAATTTTCAGGTCTAGAGCACAGGCCTAACCAAGTTGGAGATCTCGTGTGGATTGAGGCCCAGTATACAAATTTTGCAGTGGTCAGGCGATTTAGATATTCCAGGGGGAGGGGACGGAATGCCTCGTCATGTGATGGACCTACGCTCACTCTACAAACCAACAATGGGGGAAGACACTGACAGCAGCACATCCTTGAAGAGTGGAGTCGGGCAGTTCGCGCGAGGAGGCAGGAGAAGAGGCAGAAGAAGCAGAAGGAGCGGATTCACCAACACCCCCACCACCACATTTACGGAGATGCACCCGAAAGCGACCGGTACTAGGCATCCACCTCTGTGATTGTGAGATTCATGGGAGAGCGATGTGTTACCAAGACGGCCAAAAAGAATACGCGTGGGTTACCTTCATTGCAGAGAAAATACAAATGACTTACCCCTAACGAAACCGGAAGTGACGAGAAAAAGGTTCACAAAATGAAATTGGCCCATTTATATAACCATCGACTAGCGACGGAAATATGAAACGATACGTCTCTTGAAAGTGATAAAGGGAGACGGCACTTATGACGGCTATGCGGAGAATTGGGAAAATACGTAGACAAATAGAGATGTGTTCTGGTTGAGATATATAAATGGGCAACTATAGAAAGTAGATGTGAATAGACTTAGATAGATAGATAGATATACTAATAAGATATAACTAAACAGAAAGCAACAGCGTATGAGTAGCACAGGGATCTGTGTGGTAAAGTAGGAGCTGATGGTAGGTGTGGTGCTCTACTTCAGACGCCAAAACAATCTCCTTGGTCTAGCGCTAGTGAAAGGGGGACGGACTCCTTCACTGTCTGGCTGATACCGACTTAAGGACACCGCGACTTATTCTTACGGTATTATCTTATGGAAGACAGTCCGCTTGTCTTCCCAGGTTACCTTCCTTAATTTACATTCGGTCAAACGTAAACGTCAATATAGCATTAAGAAGTAATTCAGTTTTTAATTCAGGCTGTTATTAAATATTAAATATTCCAAGAGTTTTTATCTTTTTAAGAATTTTACTGAATTGACTATTTTATAATTATATTTTTTGATTGACTAAGAAATCCTATTATAAATACTTCTTCGTCTAAGACTGAAATAGCTGCTGCCGCTTAATTATCACAGGTTACTCTGTTACCATTATATCGAAAGTGACTGTGTTGCATGGGGGCCAAAGTCGAGTTGTAGTAGTGGTCGTTAGTAGTAGTAGTAGTCGTTGTTAGCGCGAATGAACAACATACGAAGTCGGGGGTTGTTTATTTCTTTTTAGGCTCGTGGGTTCTTTTCTCAGGAGAGAAGGTGAGTGAGAGAATAAGGTCAAGGTGTTCTATCCATGCGCGCTGTTCGTTGCTACCCTAGATATGTCACGACGGAGCCCCAACAAACACGTCCGACCCTTCTTGGGTCGGTCGAAAATGGCTGCCCTCCCCGTTGAGTGTTTACCCTTCCAAATTTGAACCTCTTTTTCTTATTATTTCTTTTTCTTCTCTTTCTCCAAAAATCCGATTACCATTTTCTTTTCAATCCCCAAATTACCCGTAGACGATAATAATTACTGAAATATATATATATATATATATATATATATATATATATATATATATATATATATATATATATATATGTGTGTGTGTGTGTGTGTGTGTGTGTGTGTGTGTGTGTGTGTGTTAATATTTTTTAAACTTTGAAAATTACACGGAGCAAAAATATTTTGACATAAGATAGACGGAAAAATATTAAGACCGTTGCAAACTTTAAGATTCGTATTAGACAAAGCTGACAAAACTATCCAGGATAGATGCCTTATTGTAATATAATTATTGTTATTTAGTGTTTTCTCATTTTTTGCTTTTTACTTTTTATATGCAAGCTATTCTTTATTCTTTTTATTTTAAAAATGATAATGATATGTAATATAATTCATGTTTGTTATTTACTGTTTTCTCAGTTTTATAAACATTTTATAGTTCATCTTCAGAATTCAATTTGTTTTCACCTTCAATTTCTTATAACTAAATGTTAGTGTTGTGCCTAGATATTTTGAAGGATGAAAAAAGTAATAATAAATTTTCTTGGTCTATCAAGCTTTTGTGGGATGTAACTTAGAGTATATTTTGAATACTTCAAATGTTGAATACTTTAGTAAAAATTGAGAGATGCCAGTTTTGCTGTTAGAATAATATTCACTGTTTCTGTGTAAATAACTTCTTTAAACAAAATATCCGGTTTCTATATTTTCCTCAAAGAAACAGATTTCAGAATTTTCTCTATAATCTTTCGACTATAGAGAAAATTCTGAAACCTGAAAATCTGAAAGTAAAATTCATATAAGTTTCGAGATATTTCTACGTAATTATTAATTTATTTTAATCGATGTAATTTTTTACATCATCCATACTTTTTGTTACATTAGTTTTTATAAAAATGTGTTTTTTTTTGTTTAAAATGTTGTTTTATTTTAATTACAGCGCTAATTAATTTGTTGATTTATTTTATTTACAAAATTGTACATGAGCACTGACTTTTAAAATGTCTTTGACACATCAGAAAATACATCCCTAAACTTTCGTTTAATCCTATCAAAAATTATTTGTTCCATTAGTTTTGTCAGGCCCAGGCATCCACAACAGCAGCAGCAGGCTCCATTCACACCCACACCCAGTATACATCATAAGGCTAAACAAACGCCATTGCAAAGTGATTGGTTAACAGCTGCTTTTCTTTCTTTTTATTTATTTTATATACGCTCTTGCACTGTCCATTAATGGGGTTCGGGGATCATCATCATCATCATCTTCTTCTTCTTCTTCTTCTTTGCATCAATCCTTAATTTCATATGCCTTACCAATCAATGGAGAAAATAAAAGCAAAACATAATTAAATGACGCGATCCGTATGGTCAAGGCAGCCGAGATGAAATGGGGAGGGTACATTGACCCCTACCCACCCTTTTACTGCCGTTAGGGTCCTGTTTAGATCTTACCCCATAACATAGTGTCCTAGTCTTTCTTCTGCTTCAAAGCTTTTATCTCTCTCTCTCTCTCTCTCTCTCTCTCTCTCTCTCTCTCTCTCTCTCTTCTTCTTCTTCTTCTTCTTCTTTCACCCCTCTTCATTTCGCTCATTGATAACTATATTCGATTTTAGTTACGCCTACCCCCAGCCACCAAGTAAATTCGTTTATGCAGAATTCTGAATGCTTTTTGGACAGTTCGCCAGTTTCCCCACCAACGAACCACCCCCACCCCTGACTGCCACTGTTAAAATGTGATGAATAAAAATAGAAAATAAGTTAATGTAAAAGATGAAAGATGGAAAAATTAATTTTGCCTCTTTACGACTGTACATGTGTCGAGACCGGTTCTTGTCTGTCAACGTTTCTGGTGAACAAAAGCGTTTGTTCTGCTTTGCTTTATTCTATATGTCTATGCTTCTCGGTTTGTAAAACGAGAGACTTTTACTCAAATCTCATCAACTTATTGGCATTTGTGATGATGACGACGACGACCACGACGACGATGATGATGATGATGATGATGATGATGATGATGATGATATCTTCTTTCTCAACGGAAGTGATAGCGTTTGTTTGATGCACGTGCGCCCGTGTGTAGTAGCTGTTTATGCAATAAATGATATGACGAGTAAGAGTTATTAAAATGTCAAAACTTTCATTAACTTTAATGATTATGTAAATTTTCTGGCAATAGTTGAGGAATAAAACAATAATCCGGATTGTTTTTGTTTTTTTTATTGCTAATTCCATTTGAACCCGGTAAAATAATAGGCACAATTTTTGCAATTACTTATTATTGCTCATAGATTTCACAGCTATCATTCCCACGCACAATTTGTGTAATAAAAAAGACGAATAAGCTTTATCCACTTTATAACTCATCTGTGGTTAGTTAAAAAAGGAAATTCTTTTAATATATATTGAATATAGGTGGCTGATTCAGAGGGATACAACTATGGTTGTCGTTTACAGTTTTATTTTTTGCACTAACAAACTAATTATTTCTGGTGGTAGGGAAAAAATCTAATCTCTGGTTTGAATTTATTAGTTATCTTCTTAAAAGCCCAACAACTAAGTTTGCGCTGCTCAGTCGTAATTTGAACTAAGATTATTGGTTCTATTTTCAGTGATTCGGGATTTTCCCATTCATCAAAAGATCTAAAGAAGAAAGAGAACTATCGTTTATAACGTGGCTTAATATCTGATGTTCCGTAAGTAGAACATGCGATTTTATAGACTTCACTTCTAAAACTGCAAACACTATATATATATATATATATATATATATATATATATATATATATTAGGTATACCCAAAATTCGGCTGCTACAGTTTTTTAAAAAACGAATTAAAATTAATTAAATCTATTATTTAAAGTCAAACTTTTGTCTAAATCGATAAGTAGTAACATACTGACCATCATTAAAAAAAGAAAAATAGTATTACATATGCAATTTATTTTTAATACATTTAATACATTAAAGATCGTCCAAATTTCGGCGAAAAGTTACGTCAAATTTATTTTGATTTATCGTGTTCAATAATGGTTTAAAAATATTTTAAAAATACTTATAAACATTTCTTTTTAGAAATAAGTAAAGCGTTACTTTAAATACATATTTATTTAATATTACTGCAATTTTACTCACTCGTTTTAACTTTTAACCAAGTAAAATTCGTTTTTTGCATGTAAAAAAAAAAATTAGTTTTAAATAGTTTCGTTGGAAATGAAAGTGTACATGTTGACTTACGTTTTCTGTATGGTGTTCCGTAAGTGTCATAATATCTTTTACTTTTTTTTTCTTGTTTGAAAAAGAGATATTGTAGGTACTTTTTTTAATTATGTTTATTTTGTTACTGCTTTTTGACTTAGACAAAAATTTGACCTTAAATGATAGAATTAATTAATTTTAATTCGTTTTTAAAAAGAAAATGACAATACTTTTGGAAGTGCCTACAAAAAAGAATTGGTTAATTTTAAAATAAAATGTGAGAAAACATTAATTTGAATTTGAATATTTTGAATTAAAAATGAATAATTGAAATAAAAATAGTAATAATGAAGTGAACTTACCTTTCTGTTAGATAATGAATTCTTCCTTTAAAACGCGAAACCAAAAATGAAAAAGCTCGCAGATTATTAGAAAACATCTAAGGGGAGTCATTCACATTATTCATATTTTTGGTTTCCATATAAATAATCATTTAACGTTACTCAATTAAGATTGAAAATCAATTTAATTCATTTAAAATATGAATATTCGGATTTTACGTTTAAAATGTTATATTTTTAGATTCTAGAAATAAATATCTATTTAATGCAAACCTTATTTTAGTCAAACAAAGTATACGTTTTGAAGAAAAACTCTATTGAAAATGTAGCCCCACCCCCTTTTTAAGCAGAAAAAATATCGATGCATAATTTTTTCTTTTATAAATTAAATAATTATCGAAAGGAGTAAAAATGAAATCTCAAAAAAATTTTTTTTTTTTTTTTACATTCTATTTTCCGATTTTCTCTACTTATTTTCTTATAAAATATTCCTCTTAAAAAATGTTTTTCTATTTACAACTTCGGTCTTTTATCTTTTTAATTAGTATCAAACAAGGACCAACTCGCCAATATCTTACACCCCCGAAATTAAGTGACCTGAAAAAAATGAGAAAGTTTTGAAATAAAATAAATAATGCATTATAAAGATCATTTATTGATAAATAAACACTGCAAATTTCATTAAAATCCGATAATTCCCTGATTTTTGGTAAATTATTTTACTAAATTATTTTAGCTAAAGTCATTTTGCCAAAAACGCATTTTAGGCCAATTTCGGGTATACCTAATATATATATATATATATATATATATATATATATATATATATATATGTGTGTGTGTGTGTGTGTGTGTGTGTGTGTGTGAGAGAGAGAGAGAGAGAGAGAGAGAGAGAGAGAGAGAGAGAGAGGTAATCCAAATGACTACTTGTAAGGGATGATTCTTTTTTCTTTTTTTGTAAAACCCGTTTTTTATTTTATGGTTGAAATAAAAATTATAACAGGATGACGGTTTGTTAAGTTTTTCTTTCTTTGAAAGTTATAGTTATATATATATATATATATATATATATATATATATATATATATATATATATATGTGTGTGTGTGTGTGTGTGTGTGTGTTGTGTGTGTGTGTGTGTTTTGTGTGTGTGTGTGTGTGTGTGAATAAAAGTCAAACAGAGATAGTATTTCTTATTTTTTTAATATTTCTCAACTACTACAAATTTCAGCATGAAGCCATTTCCGGAGAATTCAACACTTATTAAAGAAAAAAGAAAAACGTGTCAATTCTTTTCCTAAAAAAATATTTTTTAATGAAATTCGATCCTCTACAAAAAGATCAAACGATGAATCAATTCGACAATGAAGCTTGTTTTTTCAGTTAGGATATAAAAACTTTACAACTTCAAAATGTAGAATTACTAATAATACCAAAACACAAAATTTTGTATATATATATATATATATATATATATATATATATATATATATATACGAGGTATGTCAGAAAAGTTCCGGTGTCACAAAAGATGTAAGGGGGCATCGTCCACTGCGAGTTCTTGCCACGGGGCCAGACGACCAACCAGCATGTCTATAAAGAGATACTTCGTTTGCTTCGTTCAGTGCGCGAGAAGAGGCGAGAGAAGTGGCAGGACAATTTGTGGGTGATTCACAATGACAACGCACTTGTCCACACTGCCCTGAGTATCCGAGAGTTCCTGGCCTAGAAGAACATCACTGTGCTGATGAGCAACCTCCCTACTTGATCGACATGGTCCCATGTGATTTTTTCCGCTTCCCCAAGCTCAAATGGGTCATCAAGGGAACCCGTTTTGAGGATTTGCACGACACCAAAAAGGCCGTGACGACAGAGCTATGGAGAATCCCAGAAGAATCCTTCCAGGAGTGCATGCAAGCGTGGCAGAGTTGTATGGGAAACTCCAGGGAGTTGCTTTGAAGGGGATAACTTGTAGTTTGGATTTGAAATAATTTTTTGTGTCACCAGTCCGAGAACTTTTCTGAAATACATCGTATAGTAAAAACTTACCAATTTTAAAGGAAAAAATTACAGTATTTTTTTCTTGTGGCTACTCTTGTGTGTTCTTCCTCTGAAGAGTACCATATCTGTGACAGGAGCCCAAATAATAATCCACCCTTGGGTTTGGTATTACCACAATATATAACACATGAAAAAATTTCTAATTTCTAATTTCTGATTTTTTTAAAGACAAATATAAATTCAAACCATCTTTGGGTTCAGATTTCAGATCCGAGTGTCATGATCGGCAGTTACTCCCTTAATAGCCAACATGAAGGAGACGGTAGGAATCCTGCGAATCTTGACTATTCTCACTTTCGTTACACAAACAAAGACCAAAAAAAAAATGCATCTGAGAAAATCAAGAGAAACATAAATGTAACATAACGTAACTGTTACTTTAAAAGTAACCCATCACAAAGAGGAAAAGGGTGATAAAAATTTGGAAAGAAGCTGTGAATGACTTGCACACCAACCAAGGATGATTTTTAAAGAAAGACTGGTTTTCTGATCTAGAGATATTGGAAATATCTGGACAGGTAAATCGAGAAAAATCTACGAAGGAAGAGACACTGTGATGAAACCGAAAATAGTGAAACTCAAAACATCACGAATCCCAGCACCACAAGTTCAATGCTAACCCATGATGTGTGAAACAATGTAGAGTAAAACAAATCATGACCAAAAGAATGTTACATTAACATCACTAAGGATCCAGGACTAAAAAACCCTGGTAGAAACAAAAAAAAGTAAATAAAGTATTATATAATATCCTAAAAAACAACACCATCAAACTAAATCACTTGATCAATGCAGGAGCAAAACTAGTCAGTGATAAAATTGGTATCCCTTTACCGAACTCGAACAGAAACACGAAAGCTGGATGGAAAATGAGACTAGAAGGACAAATAAAGAAACTACAACAATAACCGAAATCACTAACGAATGGAAAAGACACAATGGAATAAAAAGACCGAAAAAAGACAAGACTAACAATAGAACTAGAAAAAATAAACCAAAATATATTGGCGAAGGACGGCGGACACAAAAGATAATGAGACAGAACTTGACTAGAGAAATGCCCACGACATGGTTATGAAAACTTGGATAATTGAATGTCTATAAATGTACAAAATATCTGATAAAATCATAAAGTTCACCACAAAAGCCACAGAAAATAGAAAGTGGATTTAACAGCAGAAGGACAAACACTAGCAGAGATGAAAATCCAAAGAGACACATTCCCATGTCATTGATATTTATAACAACCATGATGCCGCCCTATCACATACTTAGGAAATGAACAGTGGGCTACAAATTCACAAAATCACAGGAAAAAAATAAATTATTTTATGTACATATCTGATATAAGAATTGGAAACATACCATAAAAATATACAGCCAGGATATTGGAATAGAATTTGGAATCGAAAAAATATGTCATGTTTGTGATGAAAAAGGGAAAAGGGGAAATAATGGAAGGAATAAAATTATCAAATCAGAAAAATATAAGAACACTTGGAGAAAAAGAGAATCACAAATACTTGGGAATATTGGAAGCGGACACCGTCAAACAAAGATGAAAGAAAAAGTAAGAAAAGAGTATATCAGAAGAACAAGAAAAGTTACTGGCACGAAGTTCTGCGACTCAAATCTCAGCAAAAAAATAAACACCTAGGCTATCCCCCTTTGTAAGATACACTGGACCATTCTTAAATTTGGCAGAGGGGATCTCCGATAGATGGACCAAAGGACAAGGTACTTGAGGTGATGATATGAATAGAATATAATCTCGTCAAGAAAAGAAGGAGGAAGAGGAATAGCCAGCATTGGGGACTGCGTAGATGCGACAATTCAAAGGACCCGAAGAATACGCCAAAAGAGCAAAGAAAGACTAATTACAGCTGCCAGTAACAACAAATGCAACATAAAGACAAACACAGACAGGAAAACAATAAAAACTTTTTTT
The DNA here is from genome assembly GCA_023376005.1 of Doryteuthis pealeii. Classification (NCBI taxonomy): domain Eukaryota; kingdom Metazoa; phylum Mollusca; class Cephalopoda; order Myopsida; family Loliginidae; genus Doryteuthis; species Doryteuthis pealeii. Next base: position 29,886,354 of record CM042165.1, read on the forward strand.
TTTTTTAAACAGAAATGGGAAGAAAGACAACTGTATGGATACTTCAAACGACAAACTGGAGATATTGCACACTAGAAGACCTGGAAAGAAAAAGGAAATCTTAAGAGAGAAATTGAATCACTTGTTATAGCATCACAAAATAATGCCATAAGGACCAATTAAATCAAAATGAAAACAGATAAGACGCAACAGAATAGCAAGTGCTGGATGTCTGGAGACAGTTAATCACATAATAAGCGAATGCAGCAAACTAGGAGTACAAAATGAGTACAAGACTAAGCACGACTGAGTGGTAAAGGTAGTCCACTGGGAACTGTGCAAGAAATTATATTCTGCCTATACAATCAAAGAATATATGCACAAACTAGAATCAGTCCAAGAAAATAAGACGCATAAAATTCTCTGGGATTTTGAGATACAAATAAATTACCTAATCCCGACCAGAAGATCAAATCCTGTGTTAATTAATAAGAAAAGAAAATTGCGATCTAGAGGATTTTGCTGTTCCGGCGGACTACAGAGTGAAAATGAAATAAAACGAAAAGATATGCAAATATTTGAATCTTGCCAGAGAATTGGAAAAAAATTGTGGAACATGGTTGTAATGGTGATACTAGTTGTAATTGGTGCCAAGATTTGGAAAAAAGACTAGAGAAATTGGAAATCAGAGGAAGAATCGAGACCATCCAAACAACAACAACACTATTAAGATCGGTTAGAATACTCAGAAGAGTCCTGGAGACCTAAGGAAATTTGCTGTCGCTCAGACTTTAGTGAAAGATCACTAGCTAACGATGGTGTAAAAAAACTCGCAAAGAATAATATAATAATAACTACAAGATCCAACAATATCGGGCAATAGTGCTATAACATCTCAAATCAATCAATTTATAAATTCGCCCTGTCGGCAGGGACTGTAGAATATGCCGACTGCACCAATGTAGAGGGGTAAGAACCCCCAAATTGGGCCACCTGTTGGCTGTGGGTGGTAACCTGTGATGCTTAAGGACGATATTCTGGTGGATGAGCAGTCCAAGACATGCAACACTCCACTTAAGGCCCTTACTTAGGCTAGACGGCAGGTCGGAGAGGCCCCCCTATCAATTGGCTGGTCATGTCAAGCCCTAGCACCTAAATGATTGCCCCAACCTTATTGCCCTTATGGCAAGCTCCAACCCCTTTTATCATATGGGTGATAGAAAGCAGTGGCTGGGAGTCTTCATGTCCTGGGTATGTCATTAAACTGATGGTGAGGTTCCAGTTCTGACGGTCTGGGGAATGTGGTGTACCCCTTCATTACCATTGCTCCAAGGCCCACTCTGATCCGGAGTGTTAGTACTTGTTAGGGCCCCATTTATGGGTTAAATAGAAAATTTGTTTACAAAAAAAATAAGTTTAAAAAATTTCTTCCAAACTATCGCAACGAATCTTTCAAAATTTTGCCGGCATTAAATGACCCAACGTGTTTGATATGCCGTAAAACAAAAGAAAATCAAAATCAAACCAACAATTTATAAATAACATTAGAAAAATACTCGTCGACAACTCAATCATAACATATAACTTATCCACCCCTAATTATTACAAATACTAGAAGCTATAATCATCAAATATTTTTTTTTAATAGAATAAAATAGATAAAATAGCAATTAGCCGGTAAATCGTTGGGCTAGATGAATTCAATAATTGAAATGTTATATTACTTTTAACAGTCAACACCAGCTCCAACGTCAAGAACTAATTAAATTCAAAACTCTAACGTAACAAAACACGATAAAAAAAGGAAAAATATTCAAAATCTTCCTACAGTTTAGACAGTATATATCGCAAATTGAATTTTAAAGAAAAAAAAAAACATTGCGATTTAACCGATAATGTTGGAAATCGTTCGGAAAAAAGATTTCGGACATTTTTTTATTTAAAATTTAACAAACTTTCGGGAGAAAGGCAAGATTAAAAGAAAAAAGAACTTCGTACTTTGTATTTTTTACAAAATATGCTTAACACACACACACACACACACACACACACACACACACATATATATATATATATATATATATATATATATATATATATATATATATATATATCAGCTAGTGATAAACTGAGACATTCCTCAAGATAAGAGATCGTGAGAAATGAGTTTTACTCGAGTCCGCAGTCTCATGTCATGTTGGTAGCTGGTTTGAATTGAGATTTTTCTTTCTCTTAGATTAGTTGTCATACTTAAATGAAAGATCCCAGTCTGTCGTACTATTTTTAATATTTATTTTTCTCGACGATATCTATTCCACCACCCACGCTTCTCATCACTTCCTCCATCTCTCTCTCTCTCTCTCTCTCTCTCTCTCTCTCTCTCTCTCTCTCTCTCTCTCTCTCTCTCTCTCTCTCTCTCTCTTACACATACACACACACACACACACACACACATATATATATATATATATATGGAGAAAGGTAGACAAACACATGATGTTGTAGAAAATGGATGTTTATTGTAGGTAGTGATGTCGACGTTGTAACGTTTCGGTCTATTAGACCTTTTTCAGGACGTTGAATTGAGTTCTTGCTTCAATTGTGAACATTTTCATACTGGTAAATTAGGAAGTCGGGAATAAGGGGAGGGTTGGTCAGTTGTTGGTGTTAGCAAAGGTTGGTAGTAGGAGATTTTCCTTTTTCTCTCAGATGGGGTGTATAGCAGTGAGATTCTGATAATGATGCCACAGGTGTTAGGTGTTGAGAGTTGGTGGGTCTTATATACTGGGTTTGAAGATGTAGTGATTCATGTACATATGGTGAATGGCATTAAGGATGGGTTCTGAGGATTTATCATCTTGTTGTCTTTATTGTCTATTATTGTTTGTGAAGGCGATTTTTGGGTATGGGGAAATATATTGGGGAAACTGGATTTACAATTAACATTTGGGGTGTTGCTTATGTTTCAGGCTGGGAATATTTGCCTGAATCTTTTGTCGTGGATGTTAGAGAGGGGAGTAGTAGTAAGATTTGTTATAAGTGTATGTGTGTATTATTATTATTATTATTATTATTATTACTATGATATGTTATATGATGGGTATACATATACATGCATAGATAGACATACATAGGTATACATACTCTTACACACACAGACTCATAGGCATACACACACACACACACACAGACATACACAGATACACATATATATGCACATACATACATAGGCATAACCATATATATGCATATACACTACCTACTACCAACCTCTGCTAACACCAACAACTGACCACCCCTCCCCTAATTCACGACCTCCTAATTCACCAGTATAAAAGTGTTCACCATTGAAGCAAGAACTCAATCCAACGTCCTGAAGAAGGTTTAACAGACCGAAACGTTACAACGTCGACATCACTACCTACAAAAACATCCATTTTCTACAACATCCCGTGTTTGTCTACCTTTCTCCACATACTGTCGGGTCAATTTCCTCTTATTTCTCCCACATATATATATATATATATATATATATATATATATATATATATATATATATATAATTTGAATATGAGTACCAGTCTCGTCGAAATCAATTAAGGAATTTGCCTCTTATTCGATTGTTAGTTAAGTTTAATGAGATTGATGAAGTATAAAAAGTTTTTCAAGCATAAAGTCATAAACAGGAAATTCATTTTTCTTTCATTTTTTTAACTTAATTGTCGATGTAGACTAGTTGATATAGATTTTTTCTGGGTAATAGTAATAGTAATGAACCAAATTATTTTTAATGGTTTGACAGTTGATCACAAAGGCGTCGAAGAACTTTTGAAGATCTCATTCAAATGATGATATCTCATTCAAATAATGATGTCATTGTTTTTGCGCGACTATCATTCCAACATGTGTCACGAGAAGAATCACGATAATTTACAAAAATTGTTTATTGGCGTTTCCTGTACAACTCGCGGCGTAAAATCTAATGACATCCGTCTTTTTTCGATATTTTATTTTTAAAGAAATTTACTTTAAAAACAATTTGATTTAGCCTTTTCAATGATTGGTTCCCATATTTTGTTGTTCATCTCTATACGTAGTCTACTTAAGAGGTCACTACAACCCAACATATGAGCTGCTTCTTTAAGACGTCTTCTTTTCGAACGTTTTTCACTATCTAATTATTCTAACTTTATCCCACAAGGGTAGATGGTCTCCCTTTTCTTTCCATGATCAGCCATATCCGACTTTTGTGTTTCCCTCGCTTTACAACTGCTTTTCGATGTTTACTTAAAATGAACGACATGTCTCGCCTTTGTAAACTTTGCCAGTCCGAAAAATTTTAATTATTCACATCAAGCCTCATCTAAAAACTACAGACAAATGAAACCAGATCTTTTCCACCAAACATCCACTAGTGATGATAACGTTGATTCGTTTGTTCTTGTGTCGTCTTGTCTACATTTTGAAGATCTTCGATTTTTGTATAAAATCTATTTCTCATCAAAAATGATGAAAATTATCAATGCGAACCCGAGATATCTAGGATTGTTCTTCGTTCAGTTTAAATGAAACAATCACCCTGCATTTTTTCTTTTGTCATATACTCTATTTAGCAGCCCAAAAATAAATACAATCCTTATAAAAAGAATTTAGAATTGTTCCACTCGGTAAATTAAAGTCTGCTACAGGTTCTCTGACCAAAAATTTTAGATTCTTTATACGACAGACATAGAATTCTAGTACGGATAAATGGCTTTGATCGATCTCTTTCCATTTCCAAATCTTTGAAATCAAATCATCAAAGTTCCGGAATATCATATTCTCCAAATGCGAATGGTAAGCAGTTGAATATTATTATTATTAATTGAATATTCCTTCAAGAATTCAAAGTACAAAACTTTAAAAATAAAAAAAGGAACAAAAAGAGAAAAAAAATACCAACCCTATGAATTATATTACCAAATAGAAAAATTATTTATTCCATTACAAATTTGTTTTTTAGTAGTGTTTTATTATGACTTTATCTTATTGTATTATTTTCATTTGAATTTTGTTTTATACCATTTTGTAATATCGTTATAGCAAATTTCACTTCATCTTAATCTAATTTGATCATATTATTCGATGAGGAAAAAGTATTGTTTTATTATCATACAATTTATAGATACCAACCCCTTGAACAAACATTGTCAATTGGATGAAAAGGTTTGCAAAAATAGTACTTTTGTATATCAAATAATATATAGCTATCAAAAATAATGACATGCCAAGCTTAAATTATTTATGGCAATTCTTAGTTGAAAATGTAAATGAATCTCAATTCAAAATTACGCAGATTGAAACTGACATTTTGCAATTGACTTTCTGAATGATATAAAAAGATTCAAAGTAAAAATATTGTCAACCATTGTTAAACAGACATAAAACTGTAGATTATGATAACTAAGCTGTACCAGGAAGTGTATCATCACACGATGGGGGCGGGCAGGCTGGACAGAGAAGGATGGGCTGTGTATTCTAATGACTGATCGTATCGATGTTTTAATCAAGGAGACCACATTCTACCAGCCACTCCCATTATAAACCACAGACCTTCCCATCACTGTGCATGGTGTATCCGCCCACCAGATTTACATTTTATCTTCTATTCTTGGTATAACTCTTTCCGATCATCATCATCATCATCATCATCATCATCATCATAATAATAATAATAATAATAATAATAATAATAATAATAATAATAATAATAATAATAATAATAATAATAATAAACGTGAAATATTTCCAGATTTTTAATTATTTTTAATTTCAGATTATTTTTAATTTAATTATTTTTAATTTCTGAGTTTTTATTTTGCTTTTTTTTAATTAAGTAAATAGCATATGTTCCATATATTTACCATAGAAAGACTTAAATTACCTCATTTTGTTAGTTTTCCGGAATATTCCGCGGAGAAAATGTCTGAAGTAATATAAAAGAAAATAGAGAAATATAATACTTCCAGTCAACATCCTTCACTTTTTTTTATTCCACCATGAAATAATTATAATAATAGTCGACCCTAAGTTACCATCTTCTAAGTGGTTGGAAAAGAGAAAGACTTTATTTATAGCGGGTGGGTAGATTTTAGAAAATCAAATCAAGGCGCTGTGCCTATGATCAAAATAGTACTTCTGCTTAAGATCAGAGTGTAGTATCTGTACCTATGGAAATCCTATCATTACTATTTTAAAACTATACAATGTACAAATGATGGTTTTTTGGGGTTTTTTTTTTTTTTTTGGTTTGTTTTGTTTTACGGCATATCAACCTCAGTGGGCCATTTAATACCGATAAAGTTTTGAAATAAATCAATTCTTAATGGATAATACAATTTTTTAATAAATACATTTTTCTATTTAACCCATAGATGGGACCCTAACAGGTACTACCACTCCGGGTCAGAGTGGACCAGGGAGCAATGGTGATGAAGGGGTGCTCCACATTCCCCAAACCTCCCCATCAGATAGAGTTTAACGTCATTCCCAGGACATGTAGACCCGCAGCCACCGCCTTCTAGCATCCATATGATAAAAAGGGGTGGGGCTTGCCATAAGAGCAATAGGGTTGGATGTACAAATGAAAGTAGTTATTATTTCAAAGAGTAATAATGACATATTTCTGTATGATATCTACTTACATTTTTATGAGTACATATATTTATATACTGTTCTTATATCTAACTACTTTCAAACGACAGTAAAATATAACACGTTGTCAGTTTAATTTCTATCTCTCCATTTATATATATATATATATATATATATATATATATATATATATATATGTGTGTGTGTGTGTGTGTGTGTGTGTGTGTGTGTGTGTGTGTGTGTGTGTGATTTCTCTCTATATATTCTATTGAAAATTATTGTCGTCATACAAATAATCAGTATTATTCTATTTACTCTTTCTTCATTCATCGGACCGCCCCTTTATCTTTTCGTCCTACCCCCTTCCTCCTTTACAAACATATTTCTCCCCTTTCATAATAAAATAATGCCAACTTCTGTTTCGTCTCCTTTTGTTTCATCCAGTCGTTTGTCTTTTCTCTCCCTTTCATTTCTTAGCTAAGAATCATCATTCTCTTCTATTTACTCCGCCTTCTTTTGTTGCAATTCCAGTTCCCCCGGTTAATTATTGTCTTTGCATCTTATTTTCTCGTCCTTTTTACCATAATTATTCCCCCTCCTTTCTATTTCCTTAGTAAATCTTTCGTCTCCTCCTCCTCCTCCTCCTCCTCCCACTCTTTCTCTCATCTTTTGATCAGACCGCCTTAAATAGAGAATAAAAGTAGTGCTTCAGTTTTTATAGTCTTTCCTCATTTAGACATCCTTTCTTTCATTTTTCGTTTTTAGTTTATTTACTTTTTTATACCTTTATCCTTCGTTTAACTGATTTCAAATATTTAACGAAATTTGATCAAACATTTAGTTTTTCTAGATCAAAGAAAATAGATCGAAGAAAATAGATAATTTTGATGATTCCTCAACAGAAAATTGCAGCAATCAGATTTTCTACCTTGATTTTGTCTCCGACGTATAATAAATGATAGTCGAATCCTGAGTATCAATAAATGCAAGTCGAATGCTGAGTATTAATAAATGCAAGGCAAATCTCGAGTATCAATAAATGAGAGTCGAATCCTGGGTATCAATCAATCCGTGTACAACTATGGGTATCAATAAAGGCAAGGCGAATCTATGGGTATCAATAAATGTAAGACTAATCCTGGGTATCAATAAATGCAAGGCGAAATTTGGATATCAATAAATGCAAATTGAATCCTGGGTATCAATAAATGCAAGGCAAATCCAGGGTATCAATAAAAGCAAATCAAATCATGGGTATCAATAAATGCGAGGCGAATCCTGGATATCAATCAATCCATGTACAACTATGGGTATCAATAAATGCAAATCAAATTCTGGGTATCAATAAATGCAAATTGAATCCTGGGTATTAATACTTGCAAGGCGAATTCTGGGTATCAATAAATGCAAGTCAAATTCTGGGTATCAATAAATTCAAATTGAATCCTGGGTATCAGTAAATGTTAGATGAATCCTGGGTATCAATAAATGCAAATTGAATCTTGGGTATTAATAATTGCAAGGCGAATTCTGAGTATCAATAAATGATAGTCAAATTCTGGGTATCAATAAATTCAAATTGAATCCTGGGTATTAATACTTGCAAATTGAATCATGGGTATCAATTGATGCAAAGGCGAATCCCGGGTATCATAAAATGCAAAACAAATTCTGGGTATCAATAAATACAAGACCTCTATTTTTAACATTTAGACCCTCCTTTCTCCTTTCTCTTTTAGTCCCCTTCTATCTCTTTTAGACCTCAATTTTTATCATTTACCCCTCCCCTTTCTCCTTTCTATTTTATTCCACCTTCTATCATTTTTAGACCTCTATTTTTTATCATTTAAACCCTACTCTTTCTCGTTTCTCTTTTATTCCCCCTTCAATCTCTTTTAGATCTCTATTTTTATCATTTAGACCCACCTCTTTCCCCTTTCTCTTTTAGTCCCCCTTCTATCTTTTTTAGACCTTTATTTTTATCATTTAGACCCTCTTCTTTCTCCTTTCAGTTTTAGTCCACTTATCTTTAGAGCTTCCCTTTTCTCTTTTAAATCTCTTTCTTTCTCTTTTTGATCTCCCTTTCTCTTGTATCCCTCTCAGATTCTATTTTAGACATTCCTTTTTCTTCTTTTTCTTTTAAATTTCCATTAGAATTGATTATTTCTTTTTAGACATCACCTTTCATACCCCCTCTTTGTCTTTTCGACGTTCCTATTCTTTTTTTAGACAACTCTATCTCTTTTAGACTTCCTTTCTCGTTTCTCTTTTCGATTCCCATCTTTTTCCTTTCAGAATTTATTATCTCACTTTTAGATCCCCCCTTTCTATGTAAGCAGTAACACTTTCTATTTTAGAACCCCCCCCTCCTTTCATTTTAGACCTCCTTCTTTCACTTTTAGATCCCCCTCTTCCTCTTTTCTCTCTTTTACCTTCTTTCAATTTTAGACCCTCCCTACTTTCTCCTTTCTCTTTCAGACATCCCTTCTCCTTTTTCCTTTTTCAATCCCATTTCATTATATTTCCCTCTCTTCCTTTATTTCTATGTAGCGCCTTTTTCTTTTAGACCGTTCATTTCCCCTTTTCTCTTTTACACCTCCTTTTTTCTCTTTTAGACATCTCTCTTTGTCCTTTCTCTTTTAGACATCTCTCTTTCTTTTTTAGACCTCTTTCTTTCTCTTTCCCTTCCAGACCACCGGCTTTCTTCTTTGTCTTTTAGAACTCATTATTTCCCTTTCATATCTAATTCTCTTTCTTTTATATCTCTCTTTCTCTGTTAGAACATCCTGGTTCTCTTTTAGACCTCTCTCTTTCTCTTTTGAAACTCTTTCTCTTTTAGACCCCATTCTTTCATCTTTTTCTTTCAGACCTTATTCTCTTTTTTCTTTTTTAACCCATTATTCGTCTTTTATAACTCATTCGTTCGCTTTTTAAGACCCATTTCTATTTCTTATTTAAAATCTATTCAACTTGATAATCAAATTGAAAAAAATCACCCATGAATTTCCAATCTTCAAGTAAATAAAACAAATTCATCACTCCATTTTCTTGGTTTTATATGAGTTTTTGAGACATTACTTTTCTGTTTTGCATCATTATCTTTGTAGATTTTATCTCATTTTGATCGGTGTATTCCTCAGTATTCTTCAACTCTACACCACATAACCTCCCGCGTCTTCACGAAGGCAACATGATATATTGTACTTTATTGTGTCCATAATAAGAGATTTGATTTCGCAATTGACTTAAAACTCATGTGTTTCAGTTGGAATTCCTTTATGAAAAGAGACATCTGAAGATGTTATACGACACGTGTATCTCACTAGAGGAATAAAAGCCTGGGATTCTGCAGCTTAGTTCATATTTTTCCCGGGTGTCGTGAGTTCGGTCCCAGGGCTAGGTTCATGAAAAGTGAACCGACCGAGTTACACGTTAAAATCTCTAAGGAATGATGACAGATATAAAAATGAAATGATGTGAATTCTGATCGAAATTAAAAGTTACATTCAAAATACTCGGCAATTTTCCAAATGCAATCAACACATAAAAAACAACAAATGCTAATCCTTTCTCTCCCTCTTCTCTTTGTATATCATTATCCTTTGTGTGTCTTTCTTTCTTTCTTTATCCTTTCTCTGTCTGTCTGTCTGTCTGTCTGTCTCTCTCTCTCTCTCTCTCTCTCTCTCCCTCACACACACACACACACACACACACATTTCTTTTTTCTCTCGTTCTTCTATTTTCTTATCTTATTTTACCTACTTTCGCACTCCACTTTTGATGAATTAACATTCCAGGTCGTTAAACGTTTTTATTTATCCTAACAATTATTCTATAATGATGATTATGATGATGATGATCGGGTGGGTAAGGGTTAATGCCGATGGTGACCACAATTATGCGTTACTAAATAGTTGATTGTAGAAGATGGCTTGTAAGATATCATTGGCACTGACGGGGTTTTGTGCGTTTAACTGTCAACAAGAAAGAATTAAATTGTCTATGAAAAGATGACATTTCATTGAAATCAAATACTAAAAATGTCATCGAAAACACTGGGTGCTAACTAAAATAATATTCAATTATATTTTTCTATTAAAATAAATAGAGAAAATATCCCCAAATCCTGTGAGGCTTGTTTCGAATCTGAACGAGTGTGGGATTTGGTTATATCGATATTTGTTAAGTTCGATCTAGTCTGGAACAGGGCCTCAATAAAAAGAGTCATCTAGTGAACTTAATTAGACACAAGTAAATCTTCTGAGAGATTCGGATTGGCTGTAACACTACCACAGAAACCTCTCTATATATTTACTATAAATACTAACGAAAGATTATTTGAGTGAGACAACCAAGTGAAGACAAAACGAAAAGATTGCAAACACTAGATTACCAATCATTACTGACTTAGTTTGAAATGTCAATGTATGTGTGTGGTGTTTGTGTGAGTTTTCTACCTATGTGTGATCATGTCTATTTATTGTTTTCGGGTGGGTGGGTTTATGCTTGTGTTATGTCCGTTCGAGTGTCTGAGCATAAGTATATATTTATGTACGTGTTTTATCTTAATTTGTGTGTGTGTGTGTGTGTGTGTGTGAGTGAGAGAGAGAGAGAGAGAGAGAGAGAGAGAGAGAGAGAGAGAGAGAGAGTCACTTTCTATAAATTCGACCGAATGCCCGAATGTTTATTTTCCTGTTCTTATCTTTTTCTCTTTGTTGGATTTGTGTGTTTTATTTTATTTTTTTTCTTTCTTCTTTCTCTTTGTATAATTTAACATTTTTGGTTTCTATTTTGTTGTCGCTTCTTCCTATCAATCCCTCCCTCCCCTCCCTCCCCCTTCCTCCCCTCTCTCTCTCTCTCTCTCTCTCTCTCTCTCTCTCTCTCTCTCTCTCTCTCTCTCTTATTTTATCGATGTCGCAATTTTGGTTCCTTAGAGAATTACACAAGAGCCCCTTTTAAATTAAAAAAAAGGGGGCCAGGCCGTAATGGCAATAAAGAGGATGCAACCGACAGAGACAATAGATAAACACATAATGTCCGGGATTCGGAGTGGAGATCACTCAAATGATCTAAAAATTAACACAATCCCTTTGATATTTTTGTTCTTATTTTTTTATTTCTTTATTCAGAGTTAGTTTAATCTATTTTTAAAGCTTAACCCTTTTATCCTTCCTTTTTCCTTTCTTGTTCCACTGAATCTTTTTTCTTTTCCTTCATTTTTTTCTCTTTCCCATATATTTAGTTTCTAATATTTCTATCAATTATTTACTACGTTCAACTTAGTCTCACACAAAGGCCATAATAATAGCCGATTCACTAATTGATCTCCAAGAAAACTTTGTTAACCATCACACTATGGTAGGCGCCCTCATCCGTCTAATTTTTTCTTTGTTTTTTAATCTAATTGATGTTTTCATTTTTGTTTGTTTTTTCTGTGCAAATCTAGTTAATATGTCCAATGCATATTTATCTCGGACACAAAATGGAGGTATTCAAACCCACGTGATAAAGAATGGTAGGTATTCAAACCCACGTGATAAAGAATGGTAGGTATTCAAACCCACGTGATAAAGAATGCTAGGTATTCAAACCCACGTTTCGAATATTTTCAATGCAAGTTAACTCACTTCACTTGCAAGACTGACACAACTGAAACCGGACACATTGAATTCATTTAAATATTTGAGTGACTTTATAGGCTAAACAATCAGTAGATAGTTACACAATAAAAGCTTTGGAGATTTTACAAGTATATTACTGCACTTATTGCTAAGTACCAATTTGGGAATGTCTGCTTGCTTGAAATTCCAAAACCTTAACTTGTACCTGGATTTGAAAACTAAATAAATAAGTAAGAAGAAGTAAATAAGTAAGAAGTAAATAAGCAAGAAGTAAATAAGTAAGAAATAAGTAAGAAGTAAATAAGTAAGAAGTAAGAAGAATAAGTAAGAAGAAGTAAATAAGTAAGTAAGAAGTAAATAAGCAAGAAGTAAATAAGAAGAAGTAAATAAGTAAGAAGTAATAAGTAAGTAAATAAGCAAGAAGTAAATAAGTAAGAAGTAAGTAAGAAGTAAAAAGCAAGAAGTAATAAGTAAGAAGTAAATAAGTAAGAAGTAAATAAGTAAAATAAATAAGAAGTAAATAAGTAAGAAGTAAATAAGTAAGAAGTAAATAAGTAAGAAGAAGTAAGAAGTAAATAAGTAAGAAGTAAATAAGTAAGAAGTAAATAAGCAAGAAGTAAATAAGTAAGAAGTAAATAAGCATGAAGTAAATAAGTAAGAAGTAAATAAGTAGAAGTAAATAAGCAAGAAGTAAGTAAGAAGTAAATAAGTAAGAAGTAAATAAGTAAGAAGTAAATAAGCAAGAAGCAAGAAGTAAATAAGCAAGAAGTAAATAAGTAAGAAGTAAATAAGTAAGTAAAAAGTAAGAAGTAAGAAGTAAATAAGTAAGAAGTAAATAAGAAGTAAATAAGTAAGAAGTAAATAAGCAAGAAGTAAAAAGTAAGAAGTAAATAAGTAAGAAGTAAATAAGCAAGAAGTAAATAAGTAAGAAGTAAATAAGCAAGAAGTAAATAAGTAAGAAGTAAATAAGCAAGAAGTAAATAAGTAAGAAGTAAATAAGCAAGAAGTAAATAAGTAAGCAAGAAGTAAATAAGCAAGAAGTAAATAAGTAAGAAGTAAGCAGAAGAATAAGTAAGTAAATAAGTAAGAAGTAAATAAGTAAGAAGTAAATAAGTAAAAAGTAAATAAGTAAGAAGTAAATAAGTAAGAAGTAAATAGTAAGAAGTAAATAAGGAAGTAAATAAGTAAGAAAGTAGAAGTAAATAAGAAGTAAATAAGTAAGAAGTAAATAAGTAAAAGTAAATAAGAAGTAAATAAGTAAGAAGTAAATAAGTAAGAAGTAAATAAGTAAAAAGTAAGAAGTAATAAGTAAGAAGCTAAATAAAAGAAGTAAATAAGCAAGAAGTAAATAAGTAAGAAGTAAATAAGTAAGAAGTAAATAAGTAAGAAGTAAATAAAGAAGTAAATAAGCAGAAGTAAATAAGTAAGAAGTAAATAAGTAGAAGTAAATAAGTAAGAAGTAATAAGTAAGAAGTAAATAAGCAAGAAGTAAATAAGCAAGTAAATAAGTAAGAAGTAAGTAAGAAGTAAATAAGCAAGTAAAATAAGTAAGAAGTAAATAAGAAGTAAGAAGTAAATAAGTAAGAAGTAATAAGTAAGAAGTAAATAAGCAAGAAGTAAATAAGTAAGTAAATAAGTAAGTAATAAGAAGTAAATAAGTAAGAAGTAAATAAGTAAGAAGTAAATAAGCAGAAGTAATAAGTAAGAAGTAAATAAGCAAGAAGTAATAAGCAAGAAGTAAGCAAGAAGTAAAATAAGTAAGAAGTAAATAAGCAAGAAGTAAATAAGAAGTAAATAAGTAAGAAGTAAATAAGCAAGAAGTAAATAAGTAAGAAGTAAATAAGTAAGAAGTAAATAAGTAAATAAGCAGAAGTAAATAAGCAAGAAGTAAATAAGTAAGAAGTAAATAAGCAGAAGTAAATAAGAAGTAAATAAGTAAGAAGTAAATAAGCATGAAGTAAATAAGAAGTAAATAAGTAATAAGTAAGAAGTAAATAAGAAGAAGTAAGAAGTAAATAAGCAAGAAGTAAATAAGTAAGAAGTAAATAAGCAAGAAGTAAATAAGTAAGTAAGAAGTAAATAAGCAGAAGTAAATAAGTAAGAAGTAAATAAGTAAGAAGTAAATAAGTAAGAAGTAAATAAGCAAGAAGTAAGTAAGAAGTAAATAAGCAAGAAGTAAATAAGTAAGAAGTAAATAAGTAAGAAGTAAATAAGCAACTATCTCAGCCCAAAGTCTGTCCCACCAATTACTTACATGGACTATATGAATGCTATGATGATTAACTTTACTAGCTGATGATTGTTAATGAGTTCGATTCTCACTTGTACCAAACTGGACTAAGTATAGTAAATGACAACAAGGAACTATTTAGATATATTGATTGATATTTTCCTAGAATGAAATAAAAATGACTGAAAAAACTATATGATATTGTTCTGACTTTCCACAATGCCAGATTCATACGTGGCCATTGCAAAACCTGCTTGGCTCCATCGATATTCCCCTTCAGAGGTGCCAAGCAATTAAAGCAGCACTCACTCTTTTTAGATGAGGAGGGAGGTACTGCTTGGGAGAAGATCCCCTGTAACCAAGCGAATGATTCTTTTTTCATTTTTTAAGTATACGCAAAAAACTGAAAAACAGTGTATATCCACATGTTTGTGTTTGTTTATGCATATTTGTGTTAGCACGTTAATGAACCTATGTCTACCTCTTTGTGTTTGTGCATGTCTATGTTTATATGTGCTTATGTGTTTGTGTGCGTATGGGTATATGTCCCTTTGTTTGCCTATGATCAGCATAATATGAAGCATAAAGTCCTGCGGTTGCTGCGTTGAGAGCATTGGCCTTTGGGATAACGTCATATTTAGTAGGTGTCTTTCTTTGCTCAGCGATTTTTACTACCTTCAAGTAACAAAATTATTATCAATTCAAATCTCATCGCTTTGTGTCATTACATTTTTTTTCTCGACAAAATTTTGTCTCCCTTCCGAAATTTTCTATCTTGTTAAAAAGAACTTTACCAATTACAAATCTATGTAGATATATACGAAGGTTATCTGTGACTGTTACAAGGTCAAATTAGGGGAGTACTCAATGAGAATTGGTCGTTAATCTATAAGTCTATATAACGTATTTGCTACGCATTGCGCAATGTTAGGTACCAACAATAATCTTATATTGGCATAACCTAACTTAGATGGACACAAGGCCATGAATGTTGAGCATTATATGTTGATCAGCTAACTGCTGCTCCATCGTAAGACAACTGAGCTTTAATGTACTTCACTGGGAGGTAATAAGATCGTGATGCAGCAAATATATAGCTGTCACTAGAATCCTTATACGAAATATTATATCGTCTCGAAATCACTCAGAAACAAAAAGCAAACTAATTAATTGTGTATATGTTTAGAGATATGATATATATACATATGATATATAGAGATATGATATATACATCGGGGAGCTTAACGTACGAAATGGATTCCTAAAAAAAATGTCCAAGCAATAATGTTGAATTACAGGAAGGTATATCATGGATGTTTTTTACTTCTTAGACATATTTCCACACAATCTCGTATATATATATATATATATATATATATATATCATCATCATCATCATCATCATCATCATCATGTCGTGCAGGCAGCACGGATATCCATGACAATCTCTCGCCAACCTTCCCTATCATTCATCGCCACAGGGAGTTCTTCTTCGCTGCAGCCAGCATCTTTACATAGCTGGTCGATATAGGTCCTTGCTGGGCGGCCCACACTGGCATGTCCATGTGTTGGCTTCCACAGGAGAACATCACTTATGAGTTCATCCTTGCTTCTCCAGCAGTGCCCTGCATGCCTAGTCCGTCTCACTCGAATGTGTATATATATATATATATATATATATATATATAAAGATGAACAAAACCGGAACAAGGATATTTTTGTAATTTTTTAATCTTTAATTATTCTCAACTTTGTGAAGAAATTTTTTTAATGTGACGGAAAATAAACAAGGAGCATATCCATTCCTTAAATGAGAATTATTGTTGGTATCCAAGTATTTTGAACTGAACATTTTATGATTTCTGAGTATCATGACCACCTGACGCTAAGGTTTACACACGGGACAGGGGCATTTGTTAGGTATTGGGCATGTTTTACATTAGCTTTAACTTTTTTAGTTAAATGTCTAAGAATTTTTTTTTATTTTTATGTTTATATCACAACTAGCTATACCCAAAATGGGCCTAAAATGCGTATTTGACAAAATTACTTTAGCCCCCCCCCCTCCCCGGGAAAATAATTAACCAAAAATCAGGAAATTATCGGATTTTAAGGAAATATTCAGAGTTTATGTATCAATGAATGATCTTTATAATGCATTATTTATTTCATTTCAAAACTTTCTCATTTTTTTCAGGTCACTTAATTTTGTCCCCCCTTATGTTGGGGGCGTAACATTTTTTGCGAGTTGTTCATTTTCGATACTAATTGCAGTATAAATAAAGAGATAAAAGACCGAAGTTATGAATAGAAACAAAAAAAAATTTTACGGTGGCTTTTCTATGATAAAATAAGTACCGAAAATCGAAAAATAAAATGTAAAAAAATAATAATTAATTAATTTTTTGGAGATTTCTTTTTTACTCATTTCGATAATTATTTAATTTGCTATTATTTTATAAAAGAAAAAATTATACATCGATATTTTTTCTTCTTAAAAAGGGGAGGGGGTACATTTTCAATCGAGAGTTTTCTTCAAAACGCATATTTTTTTCGAAGAAAATAAGGTTTGCATTAAGTAGATATTTATTTTAGAATCTAAAAATATAACATTTTAAATTAACATGTTATCAGGCTTTTCATATTTTTAATGAATTTTATATATTAATTTTTCATAGAAAAAATACTAAATTAAAGTTTTGAAATAAAATAACTAATGCATTATAAAATTCATTAATTGATAAATCAATACTGAAAATTTCATTAAAATCAGATAATTACCTGATTTTTGGTAAAAAAAATTTTCCATCCCAAATGTTACGTTAAAATTGGTCGTGTTTTCAATTCCTGCTGGATTCTGTACTAATGTCGCCTAACATTTTTCTTTTTCCATCATTAATTTCTATCGTTGATTTTTCTTTCTCTTCTCTTCGATTAGTCCATCAATCCGATTATATTGAAAGATTACTTTCATAAGATTGAACTTATCTTTCAATATTATCAGATTGATGGACTAATCGATTTCTATCTGTTCCTCACTTCATTTTATTCAAATGCAATTTTTTTTTTCATTTTTTCGTAATATATTTATTATTGGATAAGTTTGGTCCCTAATTTTCATTTATTTTCCATCGGTACCAAGTCTGTCCCATTTTAAATATTGACTAAACACAATCTTCCTATCAGACTCCATTTTCTTTACTTCAACTTTCTCATTTTTTACGTTAATATTCTATTCATCCTCCTTCTTTCTTTTCTTTTCCTTTCTTTCTTTTTTTTCCCAAACTAGCAAATATGTTTCAAGATTTGTATCATCTTCGCATCGTTTATTCTTGTATCAGTTTCTTTTCAATTTAATTTTCTTACACTTCAACGCTCAGCAACCTACCATCCTCGTCACTGACCCAAAGATTCCCCTTTACATTAAGTTCCCTTCATCCCTGCTGTATTTCTACTCCGTCATCTAACAAACTAACAAATCTTCTCTAACTTCTGCACTTTCACATAAAATCAATTGGTATAATTGATAGCCAGATCGAAGTGCGTCTGTTCTGCTCCACCAGAGAAAGAGATGAATGAGCCAGATCAGCCAAGCAGAACAGCTAAAGGAAATATAATTTTTAAATTTCATAAGGATCCAATAATTCAATTACCAATTATTCTTTCTAAATGGTAAGGCAGCTCCACAGACACCACCACTGCACCCTAATATTGATCTCCACCATGGCCAATATTCCACATGCATACTCTAATTATTATCAATAATAATAATAATAATAATAATAATAATAATAATAATAATGACCATGCACAAAGCATTACACCCAAGAGACGACATAAACAGACTATAAGTGCCAAGAAAAGAAGGGGGTTCACCAACATTGAAAATAGTGTAGATACGACAATCCGAGCACTTGACGAATACACTAATAAAATTAAGGAAAGATTAATTGCAGCAACGAGGAAAAGCAATTGCAACATACTGACAAGCAGAAACCATCAAAAACCAAAAAAACAGAAATGTGAAGAAAAACAACTACATGGGTACTTCAAGTGTCTAACTCAATAGATATCACATCAGAAAACATGGACATGGTTAAGAAAAGGAAATCTTAAGAGAGAAACCGAATCGCTTATAATCGCAGCACAAGAGAATGTCATAAGAAGAAACTATATAAAAGCAAAAATATACAAGACGGAGAGGAATAGCAAGTGCAAAATGTGTGGAGACTGAGACGAAACGGTTAATGATATAATAAGAGAATGCAGCAAACTAGCACAAAGAGATTACAAGACTATGCACGAGACAGTGGGAAAGGTAATCCACTGGGAATTTTGCAAGAAATTAAATTTTCGCCATTCAACTAAATGCTATATGCATAAGCATGGACCTGTTCTGGACAATGAGACGCATAAAATTCTCTGAGACTTCGAGGTACAGACGGATCACCTAATCCCGGCCAGGAAACCGGACCTAGTATTCATCGACAAGAAGACGAGACCTGCCATCTCGTGAATTTTGCCTTTCCGGCCGACCACCGAGTGAAAATGAAAGATGTACATGGATGATATCAAGATTTTTGCCAAAAATGAAAAAGAAGTGGAAACCCTTGTACAGATCATAAGAAACCAAAATATAGAAATGGAATTTGGAATCAAAATGTGTGTCATGCTCATGATGAAAAAAAAAACGAAAAAAAAAACAGCGGAGGAAAAAGAACTACCGAATCGAGAAGAAATAAGGACACTTGGAGGAAAAGAGAATTATAAATGCCATTTGGGCTTTAACACGTTTTGAACAAATCCTGGAAGCAGCACTCCACAAATCAGCAGCTTTATGGCCACTTAGGTTCTTTCTCACAAACCATTCACGTAAGATGAACAAGATATAGTTGTCACTGCTGGAGAAGTAAAGACAAACTCATAAGTGACGTTGTCCTGTGGACACCCACACATAGACACACCAGTGTTGGCCGACCAGCAAAAACTTACATACAACAGCTCCGTGCGGACACTAGAGGCCGTGTTGAGCACTTGGCAGGACGATGAATCCTGAACCTCAAACTGGAGGCGAGAAGGTCAGTTCTTGAAAGTCCCCATTCAAAACCAACTATTGATAATTATGTCCCAGCTTCATAAACTTCTCATCTCCATTCAAAGTCGCAAACTGATCTTCAGTTTTCTTAAGTCACAGATTTATTAAAAGTTTGTTTGTAATCCCCGCATATTATTGTTTCATCTCTCTAAAGAGGAGGAACGGGGGGGGGCTATTTTTTAGTAATTTACAGGCTAAACAACTAAACAAATTCAACTTCAATTCCATCTTTTCGTCGCATATGAAAGGCATTTAAAACATGTTTAACTTCTTTCTTTTTTAATCCAGAATTGATAAGAACCTTCATATTACTTAATCCTTATTGATTCATATTACTTAATCCTTATTGAAAACCTTCATTTATTTACTTAATCCTTATTGAAAATTTCCTTATATTACTTAATCCTTATTGAAAACTTCATATTACTTAATCTTATTGAAAACATTCATATTACTTATCCTTATTGAAACATTCATTATTTAATCCTTATTGAAAATATTTCTTATTACTTATTATCCTTATTGAAAACATTCATATTACTTAATCCTTATGAAAACATTCATATTACTTAATCCTTATTGAAAACATTATTACTTAATCCTTATTGAAAACTTCATATTACTTAATCCTTATTGAAAACCTTCATATTACTTAATCCTTATTGAAAACTTCATATTACTTAATCCTTATTGAAACTTCTTAATCCTTATTGAAAACTTCATATTACTTAATCCTTATTGAAAACTTCATATTACTTAATCCTTATGAAAACCTTCATATTACTTAATCCTTATTGAAAACATTCATTATTATTGAAAACCTTATTGAAAACCTTCATATTACTTAATCCTTATTGAAAAATTCATATTACTTAATCCTTATTGAAAACTTCTTATCCTTGAAAACATTCATATTACTTAATCCTTATTTGAAAATTACTTAATCCTTATTGAAAACCTTCATATTACTTAATCCTTATTGAAAAATTCATATTACTTAATCCTTATGAAAACATTCATATTATTGAAAACCTTCTTAATCTTATTGAAAACATTCATATTACTTATCCTTAATTACTTAATCCTTATTGAAAATTCATATTTAATCCTTATTTAAAATTCATATTACTTAATTTATTGAAAACATTCCTTATTATTATCCGATAAATCCTTATTCTTATATTACTTAATCCTTATTGAAAACCTTCATATTACTTAATCCTTATTGAAAACATTCATATTACTTAATCCTTATTGAAACCTTAATTACTTAATCCTTATTGAAAACCTTCATATTACTTAATCCTTATTGAAAACCTTATTACTTAATCTTATTGAAAACATTCATATTACTTAATCCTTATTGATATTACATTACTTATCCTTATTGAAAACTTCATATTACTTAATCCTTATTGAAAACCTTCATATTACTTAATCCTTATTGAAAATTCATATTACTTAATCCTTATTGAAAACCTTCATATTACTTAATTCCTTATTGAAAACCTTCATATTACTTAATCCTTATTGAAAACCTTCATATTACTTAATCCTTATTGAAAACATTCATATTACTTAATCCTATTGAAAACCTTCATTACTTAATCCTTATTGAAAACTTATATTACTAATCCTTATTGAAAACATTCTATTACTTAATCCTTATTGTATTGAAAACCTTCATATTACTTAATCCTTATTATCCTTATTGAAAACATTCATATTACTTAATCCTTATTTTCATATTACTTAATCCTTATTGAAACATATTACTTAATCCTTATTGAAAACATTCATATTATTAATCCTTATTGAAAACCTTCATATTAATCCTTATTGAAACATTATATTATTAATCCTTTTA
Source organism: Doryteuthis pealeii (assembly GCA_023376005.1). Classification (NCBI taxonomy): domain Eukaryota; kingdom Metazoa; phylum Mollusca; class Cephalopoda; order Myopsida; family Loliginidae; genus Doryteuthis; species Doryteuthis pealeii. The sequence goes on from CM042165.1 coordinate 29,907,778, forward strand.
CTTAATCCTTATTGAAAACCTTCATATTACTTAATCCTTATTGAAAACATTCATATTACTTAATCCTTATTGAAAACATTCATATTACTTAATCCTTATTGAAAACATTCATATTACTTAATCCTTATTTGAAAACTTCTATTACTTAATCCTTATTGAAAACATTCATATTACTTAATCCTTATTGAAAACCTTCATATTACTTAATCCTTATTGATTACTTAATCCTTATTGAAAACCTTCATATTACTTAATCCTTATTATTCGTATTACTTATCCTTATTGAAAACCTTCATATTACTTAATCCTTTTGAAAACATTCATATTACTTAATCCTTATTGAAAACCTTCATATTACTTAATCCTTATTGAAAAATTCATTACTTAATCCTTATGAAAACCTTCATATTACTTAATCCTTATTGAAACATTCATATTACTTAATCCTTATTGAACTTTCCTTATTCTAATCCTTATTGAAAACATTCATATTACTTAATCCTTATCGAAAACTTCATATTACTTAATCCTTATGAAAACCTTCTTACTTAATCCTTATTGAAAACATTCATATTACTTAATCCTTATTGAAAACTTCATATTACCTTATTGAAAACATTCATATACTTATCCTTATTGAAAACTTCATATTACTTAATCCTTATTGAAAATTCATATTACTTAATCCTTATTGAAAACATTCATATTACTTAATCCTTATTGAAAACATTCATTACTTAATCCTTATTGAAAACATTCATATTACTTAATCCTTATCGAAAACATTCATATTACTTAATCCTTATTGGAAAACATTATATTACTTAATCCTTATTCTTTATTAATCCTTATTGAAACCTTATCCTTATTGTCATATTACTTAATCCTTATTGAAAAATTCATATTACTTAATCCTTATTGAAAACATTCATATTACTTAATCCTTATTGAAAACCTTCATATTACTTAATCCTTATTGAAAACATTCGTATTACTTAATATTCATATTACTTAATCCTTATTGAAAACATTCTATTACTTAATCCTTATTGAAAACTTCATATTACTTAATCCTTATTGAAAACATTCATATACTTAATCCTTATTTGAAAACATTCATATTACTTAATCCTTATCGAAAACCTTCATATTACTTAATCTTATTGATCCTTATTGAATTATTAATCCTTATTGAAAACATTCATATTACTTAATCCTTATTGAAAACATTCATATTACTTAATCCTTATTGAAAACATTCATATTACTTAATCCTTATTGAAAACATTCATATTACTTAATCCTTATTGAAAAATTCATATTACTTAATCCTTATTGAAAACCTTCGTATTACTTAATCCTTATTGAAAACCGCCACATATTTTTCTCTTTTATGACATTCAATTTTTGCAGCATGTCTGTATCTGTATAACTCATGTTCAGAATTCTGAACAGTTTCACCCATTGCAACCAATTTCGAACCATTAGAGTTGGTTATTCTCCAAAGTTGACAATAAATGTTGCCTTTTTCTAACCTTCATATGTCACAGACAACCCCACGATTTCAAATTGAGTTTCACCGAGGTAGACGTGATGTCTGACGTTATTTGGCTACATTATGAAGTGTTTATTCATGATCCCTTGCAATTGAATGAGTATAACTCAATACATCCACTTCCTTAGATTACTCGATTAATCGGAAATTATCGGCTCAATATGGCGATCACTTAAATGTATACCTGAAAGCTTCATAGAATGTACCAAATGTGGTTTATTTTGCAACATAATCCTCATTGGAGTCCATACACTTCTTCCATCAGCGTTGCAATGCTTGGGCCACATTGGTAAAAATATTATCAACTGCAGATGTGACGTCATCATATGAACTTTTCAGCCTGTGAACTTTTCAGCCCCCGACCCTCGTACATATCTCATCCCCGTCACCAATAAAATAAACTTTGACAAAACATTTTCAGGTAGAAAATGATTCACTATCGAGGTGAACAGAATAGATTAATATGTATATTTTGATATAGTGTGCTTAAGGCGCCATATATTTTACTGGGTAAAAGTCTGGAAGAAATGTAAATGTTTGTCTAAAGTTTTACCGCTAATGTCATCCGATTGATAACATTTTTGTAGCAAACCTTTTTTGTCTTCCTCAACGGAATTTTCCATTATCTAAATCAGTCAAGAAGTCCATTTTAACTCGTCATTTCATTTTTTTTTCTTTCTTCCTCCACCAAGCTTATTTATTTATTTATTTATTTATTTATTTATTTTTGTCTTTTCGTTAATGAAAATTTGTTTGTCGCACACTGAAATCTTTTTCAAATAAATTTGTTCGATGCAAATGATATTTTTATCTTTTAAAAAGATGTCAAATGGTTAAGGGTAGGAGAAGAGTCAAATGAGGAGAAAGCGGAAGTCTCCACCTTTAATTTCAATCTTAAAGATTACGGAAGCCATCGGGAAAATTGGGATATAAAAAGAAATAAAATATGGTTGTTCACGCCTTTTCCCTCCTCAAAATTTTTAAATTTATATCTAAAATATGTTTTTGCTGTCCTCCCCTTGCCAGTTAAGATTGAACCCAGGACCCCTGTCTTATCAACTTAAGCTTAATTTCACATCCTCTTAAAATCTATGAAGCATCATCATCATTATTGTTGTTGTTGTTGTTGTTGGCGGAACGAACGTTTGTGATAAATCGAGTCATTCTTTTTTAAAGATTTTAAATTGCCTTTGTTTAAACTTCAATCGATGACATCACATCCGGTGTGTTGCGAAGTGTTGCTTTGATTTATTTCATTATTTGAAAGTTGACAAAAAACTGGTTGACTTGATGAGCGCCGCATGCTAAAATAGGATTGAAACAAAACAAGTTGTTTAATGAACTCTAAAATCTCTAACCATACCTTTTGTTTGCTTATTTCCCATTAAAATAGCTTGTGGGTGGAGATGGGATATCTCAATATGGCGGTCTCCCAATAAGAGAAGTGTAGGGCAAGATCTTATGATAAAAAGCGCCAAGGAGATCGTTTTATTATTTCTTAACGGTTTTCTGCTAATTGCATATTTTCTGTGGATAATTTTGAAAAGAAATTACAATTTTCTCTTGAAATTCTGTCATTTTGTTAGGCTTAAGATTTTTTTAATTATTCAAACAATTATTGAATAATGGAGTTTTAGGAATATTCAAGGTGGATGTTCATAAATAAATTCAAAACATTTTAAGATTTCTTTTTAGATTTTCGAACCTATTTTCTACATTTGAAGTTTCAAATTAAATTTCTTTTGATTTAATTCCCTGGTGACTTATAGAAATTTGAATACTTATAAAATCTCAAAAATGTTTTATTTAGATTTTAGGAATTAATTGGAGAGGGACATGATTAAATAAACAAAATTACTTTCCATAAATAAAAATTCTCTTTTCATAAATACATTCACGGATAAACACAGGTTAAACGTTAAGTGTGATATTATTATTACTACTATACTTCTTTTAGCTGACACGGCTTTTATATGGAAATAATAATTCTTGTGGTTTATATGATCTATTTTTGTGATTTCTGGATTCCAACATTAAATTCTTTTATAAAGACTCTTTAATTACGATGTTTATCTATCCAACAATACTGGAAATTTATCATCAACCTATTTACTTGTCTATTGGTGATCTCTCTCTCTCTCTCTCTCTCTCTCTCTCTCTCTCTCTCTCTCTCTCTCTCTCTCTCTCTCTCTCTCTCTCTCTCTCTCAAAAAGAGGGTGTGTGTTATAAAATTCTTATCTATACTTTACTGACAACGTAAAAAGATATTTCTATTTTTTAATAATAAGATTTGTCTTTTTATTTTAAACATTAAACAATTATTTTCAGTCGGAGTTAATATCACAGCAAAGCAAGAAATTTGACAACCCGATAATAAAAAAAAAACTTTCACGAAAATTAGAAAAGATGTCAAATGATAATGAAATATTGTTGGATTCCAAGTCAAATAGGAATCAGTGGAGACGACCAAGTTGATAAAGCAGAAAGATCTGCTTTAAGTAATTTTCCTGAAACATTTTTAAGAATCCAGTTCATATAGAGACATAAAAATCAAAATAAACAAATATATACAACAATAGATCATCGGAGCTGCAATAAATTGAAACCCCTAAAAATCAAACCTACATTAAGAGAGAATGGAAAGAAAACTTTAGAAAAAGTGAAAAGGAAAAAGTAGTACTATCCAGACTTTGCATAGATCACACACATTAAAAGAACGCCAACCAATTTACCACGCATCCCACCAGAGCTGCAGACAAAACATTAAATGCATTAATCTGGCTCCTACAAGAGAAATATTTTACAGCACAAGAAAACTAAAATATCCTTCCTATATATAAAAAAAAAAAAAAAAAAGAAAGAAAATTAAAGATCTGACAAATATATGAACTGCGCAGAAATAAATTTTCACCATGAATAAGTATTTGAAGATATTAAGAACTTGAAACATAAAAACGTTTAGCAAAATAATTTGATTCGGAATTAAATGACCCAAAAAGCGTTGATATGCTGTAAAACAAAAACCAACCGTTTTCCTAAATATCTAAATGTCATCTGGAATGTGACATTTGGATGAAGTAGAATGTTCCGTCGTTACACTAAAAAAATATTTACCAATGAATGAACATTGTGAATGTTTATTTGAAGTTTAGAATTTGAAATACTTCATAGAAAAATTTACAAAATTAATATTTCCAATTAACACAATAAAGATCTATAATAATTGTTTTAAAATGTTTTAAATCGAACAACAAACTATTTTATATGATTTTTTATCGTCGAATCATAGTTTTATAAGTTGAAATCTGTCTCGTTTCCCAGATGAATGGGAAAGAATCATCTTAAATGGTGGGTCTAAATCACTAATGATATTTTTTGACAAGGGAAGATAATCAAATATTAATTCTAAAAATCCGTACCAAAAATATAGAATAGATTTTTTAAAAGTCTCTGACGTGGGATTACCTTCGTTGCCTGCAGGATGAATTTTATTTAAAACTTCGACAGTTTTAATTTTTTTCCCATATAGTCAGTTGCGACTGAAAGAAAAGGGCACGAATTCAGCATTTTGCCATGACTTACGATAAAAACATCAGTTTTATCCATCCACGAAAACAACCCCCATGTGACTGGTTGTGTCAGTAGCATACAACACAGTACACCATACTGAAAGCTTCACAAATCATAAACATGTTTATCAAAATCGAACTGCACCAAGAATGACTAAAGGAACTCTGTCAGGTATTTCCATTACAAACATAACGAAATGACAAATTGCCAAGTAGGATATGAATTAAGTTTTACAGACACACTTCAAAACATAATTTCACGTACAAATTTTTTTTATATCTTTATTAATAAAAAATATTAATAAAAAATGTTTTGTTTGAATAATTGTCTCCAGATTTCCTCTTTGCCAAAACACAATTTTCCTCATTCACAACAAATCCTTTCCTTTTTGCTTATTTGTGATAGAATTATGTGAATAATTTAAACGTTTATCGATACACGTGAAGTTGATGAAAAATCCAACATAAACATTATTTCCAACTATTATAAATTGCATCTAGTGACGAGGGTCCAATTCTGGAGCTTTGGAGAGTTTAGGATAACCTTTTATTGCCAGGTCTACTCTGACCCGGAATGCTAGTACATGTTAACATCCTATCTATGGGTCAAATAGATTTGTTTGCAAGTTAATGAAAATTATTTCTACCACATGAAATTAATGATAAATCTAATAGGAAAATTATTTCTACCAATTTTCATTAACTCAATCTATATCAATATGTATATGTATATGTATATCAATATGATATGCATTGAATTAATGAACATTTTTTCTACCTATAGATTTTTGGGGGGTTTGGTTTTATAAAACCAAACCAAAAGAATACCTACCTGCCAGCTCTTCGTTAACTGGTCATATGTGAAAAAAGAAAGATTTGGTATTGTCTACACGGGTTGATATGCTAAACAAAAATAACCAACCAACCATTAACACCGATGGAAAATGCATAGTTACCCCATGTTACAAGAATATCATCTCTTCCATAAATTGGTAGATGAAAATTGTTGCCTTTTCAAAAATCAACTCAATTGTATCGAAAAAACTTGAAATCTTCGTCATAACGAAATCTGTGTTTTATGAGCTAACGCTTTAAGTTGTTTCCTTTCTTAATGTTATTTTTTAGTTATGTTTACTATTTCTTTGTCTGCAATGATTATATCTACTATGTCTGCAATACTGATCTGAATGAAAACTTTATATGTCTCTACTTCTCTCTCTCTCTCTCTCTCTCTCTCTCTCTCTCTCTCTCTCTCTCTCTCTCTCTCTCCTCATAATTAAGCTACCGCATACAATTCCATCTAACCAGTCTTGCAATCAACTACGCGCATGCTTGTACATCACTTTCCCATTGCAGTATCAATATTTATTCTTCACTGGTTTGTGTCCACTTCCGTTTCGTTTTATTTCTTCCTCTTTTAACAATTCCTGTTTTTAAATAAACCCCATTCATCTCGCCTCTAATTTGTTTATTCATTTTTTAACTTTTGAAACCCAACCGTCCATGAATTCATTCAATATCTCCGGGTTTTGTTGGTTTTTTTTAAATAATTAATTTATTTATTTTGTTCTCTCATTTTCTTTATTATTGCTACTTTTTTCCCCCCTAATCTTCATCTTTATATTCTGTTTTCTTTGCACATTAAACAGTTGTTATTCTTTTCTTGTCTCGCCGTCTCTTTTGATAAAGTCTTTGTGCGCGGCTTCGCTTTTCTATTGTTTTCATTTTTTGGTTGTTTGTTTATTTTTTTTATTTGTTTATTTTTTTATTTGTTTGTTTATTTGTTTTGGGTTTTATTTCTTTTTTTTTTTTCTTATCCGTCTAAATTCTGACGTTTTCATGAAGCCAGTTTTGTTTTTGTTTTTTTTGTTTTTTTTTTTTGGGGGGGTTGTTTTATGGCGTTTCTTTTGATGGTCGTCCGGAAATCTTGGATGGTTCGGCGAATTTTCTTTTCTTTTTGATTATTCAAAAAAAAAGAAAACTCGACGAAGCATTCAAGATTTTGAATAACTTTTTGCCTCCAGACATTTTTGAACACTCAGAGACAATAAATACATTCAAAATTGTATTTAAACAGTTTTAGTACTTCATATAGAATTCAACACGTCAAATCCTCAATTTCAAATAAATGTTTCATTTCACTCATAATGTAGTTGTATATCTAACTAATCTGATTATAGGCTAAGCTGTTTATTTCTTTCCACTGATAATGATTGATGTTCGGATTCAGCTAAAGAATCTATGCTGATTTTCAAGACAGACAGTTCTTTTAGAATATCAGCGTAATGTCAAATCTTGTGCTGATATCTAGATTAATAGATACAACCAAATATGGCGTCGATTTTATTAAAGGGTAGATTATTAAATGTTAGCATATTAAGAAAGAAATGTCTCAAGATCATTTACAGGCTGTAGCAGAAATAATCTATATGAATAAATGCAAATTTATATTTATATATAAAAAAAAAATTGGGGGGAGGGGGAAGAGGCTTACCCCAATAACACGTATTGACAGAAAATAGAACAATGGTAATTTCCTCAAGACTAGCACTATTGAAAAACAGGAACTAATTACAGTAATGTGTGGAGGAAAAAATGAAAACTAGGTGCAAATTTTAAAATGAGAGATTTAACATCGTTGGGAAATAATCCTATCCTTTGTCTCTGTCTCTGTCTGTCTGTCTGTCTGTCTCTCTCTCTCTCTGTCTTTCTTCTCTCTCATATATATATATATATATATATATATATATATAATTATATATATATATATGATTTCGCTCATATCTATACGACTTCCAAATCTGCTGCAAGTTTGTTTAAATTATTAAATGTTGCCGTTATCCTTTTATCTTTCGTGTTAAACAGATTTTTGTTTGTATCTTGCTCAATCGTAATTACAATCTGCGGAGTTAAATGGCCGGGTGTTATGCGATATATGGTCGCAGAATTTTTCTGGCAGCCAAAACTGGGTTCTCCTATTTGTGTGACATGGCACAGTCTTGTTGCCAGACGTAGGTTCTTCCAACATCCATCCTCTTGATCCAGGGCAGCACTACTTCTTTCATACACTTGAGATTTACCTCTGTGTTAAGATGTCGGAAGATGTATGGTGGCATAACGTCACCAGCACTAGTGCCCACTCCTAACACTCCTGATAGAGACTGAGTATTTGCTTTTCATCACTATTGCTACATTTTGACAGAGCAATTCAACGAATAATGTGTAAGTTCACAATCTGATCTTTGCAGAATTTTTTCTCATCTGAGAAAAAGCAAAGTATTTTCGTTTGAAGGAAATGCTTGAGTTTGTTGAAAAGCTTTGCAGCGCGGATTTTCCTCTTGTACTTCACGCTATGTGATAAAAATTTACCATTTCTCTTCTCTTGTATGAGAAATAGCGAATGTCTTCATTCATTAACTGCCTGATAAGAAACTCAGATATTTCCGTATCCCTGGCTTTGGACCTGATTGACTTGCTGGGATCGTTTTCAATCATTGCCTGGATCTAAGCAATACATTTGGGAGTGCTTTTCTAATCAGAACGATCAGAGTGAGGTTTCCGTGTTGCTATATGTTCATAATCACCATTAGACTCATCCAACTCCCTCTGAATCCTCTTCACTCTCCTTAGATTGACACCCAAACACTCTGAAATCTTCGTATTGGAGCTTCCCGTAAGTACAGTACAGCATGCCATTTCCAGAATTCCGGAGAATTGAATTGCATCATGGTGCTGCTTTCATCACAGACTTCCTCACCTGACGCTAGCTTGCTGCACAGTAAAAACAAACCTGGGACAAAGTACATGCACGAAATTAATCATTTTAAATGGCGACAATTTACTCATCACATCTTGTGTGTGTGTGTGTGTGTGTGTGTGTGTGTGTGTGTGTGTGTGTGTGTGTGTGTCACTTTTTATATCATGCTGAAATGTAGATATGTATTATGTACCTTTGTCTGTGTTTCTATCTATCTCTCTCTCTCAACACCTCTTCCCTTCAACACCAAACTTCCCCGCCCTCCGACCGATTATCTATTAATAATCCGGATTAAATGTCTTTAATTCAAATCCATTTCACTCATTCCACATATCAAAAAAAAATAATTTCATGCCTTTATTTTCCATTAAAATTTAATTTCGTTTATTTATTTGCTCATATTCAAATCTTTTTTTTCTTTTTGTTTTGTCATTTTTTGTCATTTTTTTTATAGTTTGTGTTTCTCTCCTCAAAAGAGTGAACAATTTTTTTTACTCACACTTTTAGTCTTAAATTCAGATTTGATAACACTTTTCACTGATTTGCATTTTATATTGTCATTTTAAGGTTCTACCCACATTATTGGTAAATATACATTTCATTTTTTTTTAGCAGATTCAGTTTCTTATTGGGAGCAGAAAGTCTCGAAACGATGGATGAATATAAACAACTATAAATATTATAAAATATAAAAAGATAAATTGAATTAGATATAAATAAGTAAATAAACAAATAAATATGATAATATTAATAATAGTAATAATATTGATAATATTAAATGATTAAATTGATGTAAAATCCAACAGGAAACGTCACAAAACACAAATACACTTTTTCATTCGCACATACCCACGTACAAAATCCCGCGCTAGGATACAGTCTTAACGTCACAACCAACACGCATTTTCAATGTCACGCGCATTACAACATACGCACACGTACAAAAAAAATAAAAATAAACGCATTCATGCTCACACGGGAATACAGTTATTTAAAAAATAACGTCATTTTCAAAAAAAAAATTAATTTAGGAAGAAATGCCATTGTTGGACTGCTTCAGTTCAATTCTTTTGATAAAGAGGTATTACCTCGAAAATTCAAGAAATAATAAAAAATACAGGTCAACACACAACACCATTGTTACCGTATTATTATTTTTTATTTATTCCAAACTGCATTGTGATAGCCTTCTAAATCAACCTCCTAACCAATACATACACAATGCTTCAAGCAAATTATGAAACTCTCTTATATATATATATAATATATATATATATATATATATATATATATATATATATATATATATATCACAGTTACCATTAAATTCACCAAGAAAACAAGTATAAAATACTATTTACTTCTGGATTTTTTCCTAAAACCGATTTAAAAGTATTCAACAAAAGGAGCTGAATATACGTTTAAAATCGAATGGTTTAAAAACTACCGACTTCAGTTTCTCGCAGTAGCGCGAATTTTCAGGGTATCCTGACGATTCGCGCTACTGTGAAAAACTTAAGTCGGTAGTTTTTAAACCATTCGATTTTAAACGTATACACACACACACACACACACACACATACACACACACACACACACACCACAGACACACACACACACACACACACATATATATATATATATTATATTATATATATATATATATATATATATATATGCATGCATGTATGTATATCAATAATATAATTTGCTATATTTATAAGTAAAGAGTGCTGAATATCATTGATAGAGCAGGTGTAAACCCGATACCCGACTGGTAAAGTGAATATAGTTATAATTCATAAATAAAATTACAAAATCAATTTTTAATCTTTTATCTCATTACATCAAATTTCATGCTGGAAGTCGATTGTTTGGTGAGCTATTAAAAGAAAATTATAAGTCAACTGAAAATCACCTGAAGTTTGCGTCGTGAGATAAGAGATTGAAAATAATTGATGAGTTTCTTAATTAATTATAACTATATATAATATTGTTACAATATAATGAACTACCTTAAAGATACATGATAACATCTCATCATCAGATGTTATATTAGATATATATAATAAAGCATATATTATAATTTGATCTAACACGATATATAAATAGTAGTCTATCCCGAAAATTCAACCACTTTTAATGATTTTAATTCTACCACAATTAAATTTTAATTTTTAATTCTACCACAATTAAATTGTGAAAAAATAATAAAATTACACATTTTAGAGTGGCAACGAATTTTCTCTCTCCTGTGAATAGTTATTTAATCTATCACTACCTGCCCATCAGTCATCCCAGTTAGCTACTAAATACTCGGATTGTTTAATTATTTTTAGAAATGTAATTAAACTGCTAAAAGAGATAGTGTGTAATAGTGAAGCAATCAATTCGAAAAATGTTGACTCAACATCGCAGAGGATTTTTTTTAATTAAAATAATTATTTGTAAAATTTATGTAAATATCATGAATATCATGAATAGCAACGAAAGTTGTTTTTTTCTCTGAATTAAAAAAAATACAATAAAATAAAGTTATAGGAATCAATATGGCGGCCAAACTGGAAAAAATGTCGGAAATTTTGAAGAAAGTAGGGGGTTAAGAAAAGAAATTACAAGCTTTGACCCCCTGCGAAGTTGACGTTTACAGTGTCCTTTCTCTCAAATCTACAGCTTTCTTTTCACCACTCTATGTGAGAGGGTGGGGAGGTAGGGAGTTGAAGAGCCGGGGATGACAAGGTACACACGTGTTCAGGTTATGCCGAAAGGCGTTAAACAATTGCATGCACGTGGATATTAAAACCAACCGTGCCACCGTCGCCGCCGCCGCCGCCGCCGCCGTCGCTACACAATAAATGCAATGTTTACAAAATATAAAGTGATAAATTGTTTTCAGCAATCAGAATTTTATTGATTCTTGAAACAACTTCGTTCTTGATTAAACAAATAAAAAAATAAACAAAAAAGATCCAATTATCGTCGTAATTGTGTCTGCTTTAAATTCTAACAGATTTTATTTGTCTTCTAATGAAGAAATCTCTATTTTCATACTTTTCTCTTGTTTTTCATCTTCACTACTCGCACTGGACACAAATTTGCGTTGACAATAAAACAAAATATTCAGCAAAAAGAGTCCTTTTCTTTCTTTTTCGCGGGGGGTGGATAAGCTGAACTTACCCATTTGAAATTATTCTGTTCACTCCTTGTGAGTTTTTCACACCAGCGTTGGCTGATGGTCTTTCACTCCTCAGGTCTCCAGAACTCATCTGAGTATTCTAGCCGATTTCAACAATGCTGTTGTCTGGATGGTCTCAATTCTTCCTCTGGTTTCTAATTCCTCCAGTGTTTTTTCTAAACTTTTGGGAACCGTTCCACGTGCACTAACTACAATTGGTATAACATTTTTATTCCACAACTTTTTCATTTCTCTAGCAAGGTCCAGGTATTTGTCTATCTTTTCGTTTTCTTTTATCTTCACCCTGTGATCTGCTGGAACTGAAAAATCTACCAGTTGACAAGTTCTCCTTTTCTTGTTAATCAATACCAGGTCTGGTCTTCGAGCTAGGATAAGGTGATCTGTCTTTATCTTTATTTCAAAGTCCCAGAGAAGTTGGTGTGTTTCATTCTCAAGAACAGATTCTGGTTTATGCATATACCATTTTGTTGTTTGGTTAAAATTTATTTTTTTTGCATAATTTCCTGTGGATCACCTTTCCAACCCAGTCATGCCTAGCCTTGTATTCTCGTTGTGCTAGTTTTCTGCATTCGCTTAATATATGGTTTATTGTCTCATCTTTGTCACCACTCATCCTACATTTGCTGATCTGTTGTGTCTTATCAATTTTTGATTTGATATAATTTATTCTTATTCATTATGAGAGACTAGGTTTCTCTCTTGAGGTTTCCTCTTCTTAACCATGTCCAGGTCTTTTCATGTGCATTTGTCGTTTGATGTATACATATAATTGTTCTTCTTCCTATTTTAGATTTCTTGTTTTTGTTGTTTTTCTACTTGCCCGTAGATTGCAGTTGTTGTTATTAGCTGCCGTAATTAATCTTTCCAAGCTTTTTTTTGTGTGTATTATTCGAGTCCTTGGATTGGTTCATATTTGTGGGTCTTTCTGGATGACGTTAGTTATTCCTTTTGTCATTCATTTGAGTACGTGTGTCTTTTGTAGGTATCTATTCAATTGGTGGGTCAATCTCTCGTAGATGGAAGTGAATTTTTAAAACTAGATTCCATCTATGCCATCAAGGCCTGGTGTTTTCCAGTTTTCTATTTTCTTGAGTTTTGTTCTGAACGTAATTATTTGTATGCTTGCTACAGGTCCTTCTTCGAGTCCTTTCAGTTCATTTGTTATGTCGTTTATACATTTTGATGTTTTGTTGAGCTCTGTTTCCCCATATTCTGTTCCAAAACAATTTGTTTTCTTTTGAATCGGGATTTTCGTTTGTGTTTGTCTTTGATCCACCAATTTGTTTGTAAAACGTCTTTTCGTTGTTACGGAAGGTACTATTTTGTTTTTATTGTTTAATTCTATCTCGGTATCTTCTGTGTCTTCATTCTATGCCGAATATATTTTGATTTATTTCTTCCATCTTAATTTGCTGTGGTCTTTTCAAAGTTGAATGTGTATTTGCGTTTTTTGTCGAAGTTTTTTTTATTTGTCCTTCCAGTCTAAACTCCCAACCAGCTGTCGTGTTTCTGCTTGTGTTCTGTAGGAGTACTCCAGTTTTATCACAAACTAATTTTGCTCCTGCATAAACAAGGTTATTTAGTTCAGTGATGTTGTCTGTCGCGATGGTATTTAATATTTTGTTTAGCTTTCCGATTTCTATCATGATTCTTTTCAATTATATGTTCCTTAAGGATGGTAATATACCATTCTTATCTGTCATGATTTGTTTTATCAGCTATATATCGTTTCTTTGTTCTTGTGTTAATACTGGTGTTGTAATGCTAAGTTGTAGGATGTTTTGGTTGTAAGTGTGTTGTGTTTCACTTTGTTTAGGTATTTCTTTTTGATCATATATTCCTTGATTTTCATTTCCATATATTTCTATTATCTCGATATCAGAGAAAATCTTTCTTTTTAAGATCATCCTTGCTTAATAAGTTAGTCTCTGGCTGGTTGTGCTGAAATTATTATTGTCATTCCAAATTTGAATCATTCTTTTTCTATAGCCTCTTTGTGTTGGGTTGCTTTTAAAGAAACATTGGGGTACTCGTACGCTGTCTTCTCTTGTCCACACTTTTCTTTGTCTTTCGACTGGGCTTTCGTTGGCCAGTCTCTCGGTTGTGCTGTTATCGACACATGTATACCTGAAAGAACAGTTTAAACAACAGCATCTTACATTCGAAGAATGTCGACCAGGTTCCCCTTGTTAACTATAAAAGGAATACTGATCATGTTTCCCTTGATCTCTTTCCGGGACCTTTTCATCTTGTGGTGCGTACCTAAAAAGGGAAAAATCATTATTATTATTATGGAGTTTTCCCCGCCTGCCGCAGCCGGTTCACTGGAGGCTGAGTGACAACAAGTCTTCTCAGGTCTCCAGTATTCTAGCTGATTCTAACAGTGCTGTAGTTGAGATGGTCTCGATTCTTCCTCTGATTTCCAATTCACCCAAATTCTTTTCCAGACCTTTCACAGTTTTCTCAGTTCTCTAGCAAGGTCCAAATTATTATTATATTATTATTATTATTATTATTATTATTATTATTATATTTCGGTTTCTTATAATTCTTTACTAGGTCTTTACCAAGGAGACTTACTCTCACTCAACCTCCTGTGAACCACCAGCTTAGGCGGGTGGGAAAAACTCTCATGGAGATAAATAATAATAATAATAATAATAATAATAATAATAATATATGAATCTACGCATAATAATATATGAACCTCTACATCATAGCGTGCCTATTAAAATATAGTGTTGTGTACTACCGAAAATAATTACTGCCGACCCATAAACTCTTATTAAAAATCTCTCTCTCTCTCTCTCTCTCTCTCTCTCTCTCTCTCTCTCTCTCCTCTCTCTCTCTCTCTCTCTCTTTCTCCTCGATTAATCTTACTTTCTTTCCTCTCACTTTTTAACTCAATTCTTCAGGCTGTACTGAAAATCTTTTGATTAGATTTCGGAATCCCACTAAGATAGCAAAAAATGTAACCCTACTTCTTTCATCTGATGAAGGGCGTTGTCATTGCCGACAGAAAAGTCTTTTACCCTGCCGACTCAGTGACTTGCTACCTTGTTTCGATGCTGCATTTATCCTCGAGGCTCTTGTTCAAAATGAATCAGTGGTAGTCGGCTTTTGACTTCTTGTCGCAAATCTAATTAAACGTTGTGAAACGGAAACTCCAACAGTTTTAATCACCTCAGCTCACAAATAAATCTTCAGCTTCGGCGACAAAATGATGGTCTTGTTTATATAAACAAATCTCAAGAAAACCCTTTAAAATAAACTTTCATACTTTCTCTGGTAAGAAAGGACATTTCCCAGTTATTCGAATATTATTGATTATAGTCAACGTTTGGTAACTTAATTTACAAACAGAAAAGCAAAAATATATCGTGACATGTTTTGTGCAAGACAAAACTACGAACGAACACACACACACACAGACACACAGACACACACGCACACACGGATTATGATCCATAGCATTAATCAAGATACAAGACTGATCACAAGCAAAAAAAGCCGTAATTATTCTACTTTGCACACAACAATAATAGTAACAATATTGTTTCTACTACTATTGCTAAGTGTGTGTGTGTGTGTGTGTGTGTGTGTGTGTGTGTGTGTGTGTGTGTGTGTGTGTGTGCGCGCGCACTTACAAAGAGAAGTATAGGTATTTACTTGATTTATCTTAGTCAGATACAAGTTCCCAGTTGTGGAGCACTGTAAAAGACAAGTCGTGTAAAGTGCGACAGAAAGTTTAATTTGGTTACGTTTGTAAAATATATTAAAAGGTAAAAAAAAAACCTATATCCCAAACAAATCCCAAATTGAAAATTGAAAATTCTTCGTCGGAATCAGCGAAAATGTTTGTAAAATTGTCAATTTTTCATCGGCATTTTCAGATTTTCCATAATGCAATGCGTATTTGTCATACAATACAATCGCCTTTGTGAGAAATTTTATTATGTTAAAACTTTCTCTTTGGGTTTAGCAGTTCGTTTGCATAGCAAATGTGGAATAGCGCCGCATCGAATAGTTTGGCAGTCTCTTGTTTATAAAAATTTATAAATGAAATAAACCTCAAGAATGAACACCCGTTCATTATTGGAAAATGACATAGCTGACATAATACAAAGACACAATCATTTTAATTGCTATATATTCAGCTATCACTGGGCATTGCTCTGTGACGTAGTAAAAGATTTACGTACACATAAATTCTAGCCTTTTATCTCTAGGTTACTGCCCTTTATGAAACATGATATTTATTTATAATATTCATAAAACTCGTAAAAAGTGACTAGATTATTATCTACACACATATCTATAGAATCAAAGAGACATTTCTTGCTGTTGCCGATTCCTTCAAAATTTCAGTTCTAGAGAACTGTCACCTAAACTTGATTCTACTCACTTAACAAAGAAAGGGTTTATCCATTATAACTGAGTCGACCCAAAATTGAAATGCTGAATTGAAAGTCATACTGCTCATATATATATATATATTGTCGTGGAGTCCACGTATGCTTCTTTCTTAGTATATCTGATGAGTGTATTTTTGTGTATATATTATATCTTATTATTTCCCATAAATATAATATATATATATATATATATATATATATATATATATATATATATATATATATATATATAAAGCTCATTCAATAAATAAGGTGAATATCGCTTCAGGATTTGGCAATATGAATCACTGTTTACAATTGGACACTTTTTAAGGAAATCAATTGTAATGACTCACTTTGCAGAAAACTATTCACAGAACCATATATTTACCGGAAAGTCAGTGTGTTTCCACTCCCTGAACCGTCTTTTCAACTTAGGCTCGTAGTTGAAAACCCATGTTTAGTCCATTTGTAAACATTATTCTGTCTAGAACATGTTTTTCTGTTTATATGATACATTCTTTGGTAAATTTCACATTGTTTGCACTTCTTAGCCACCAAATATTTGATGTCTAGCCTGAGACATTCAGTTCGATTTATTGTTATTTTGAGTTGCCTCAAAAATATTCTTGCGAGATTAAAATAGTTTTTGCTATGAACTAATTCCAAACAATACATAATATTTTTCTTTTCTTAAAAAAAATCACCCCATCGTATATATATATATATATATATATATATATATATATATATATATATATATAGTGATATCATCTGGTGTACATATTAGTTTAAAGTTGTTTCTCACATAGCTCAAATGGATTCTTCTCACTTTAATAATTGAGAAAGATTCACAAAAAGAAAACAAAACAATTATTCATTAATTGTAATTATTGTTCTTATAATTATTTTTCAAAATGAATTTTGATGATTATCATAATTGTTAGAAAAATCAAGAAAAACAAACCCAATAAATTGCTGAAAAAATAATAAATAACGACACCAATTATTCATTATCGGGAGTTTTCTTCTCCCCGACTCTGTCACTTCCGTTGCAATTTTACTTCCGGTGGATATCCCAAGTCAGTTATAACGGAAATTACTTCCCGACAAAATTCCAACTGGAAACCTTTTTAATCACTCCTGCTTCCCACTCTTGTTTTTACACGAATCTATTTTAGAAGTACACAATAAAACTGAAGGCGGTCGTTTTCTTTTTACCTTATGCAAAAGTTCATGAGGCTTTAAAAGATGTTTTCGCTAAACCTTCATTGTTTTATTCGAAGTCTTATTTTAACCCTAACGTTAATAAGTCATCTGTATTAACAAATCTCTGACTGGGATTATAATCTATTAGAAAAGCTTCTTTGATTCCTGTTTCTTCAGCTGCACAAGAATTATCCATTCATTTAGATGGACACCGTTTTAAGTCAATTCACATAGATACCAAGTCCTCTTGCCACCTTCTCTAGGCTCTGTGGCAGTGATTCGGCTTGTGCAAGTGTATTTGCGAGAAGCACTAGATCTTCTGCGTAGTCCGCATCTGTAATAGTCTGTGGGATATCGCCGGCTTCTTGTCCTTTTTAAGGTAAAGTCTTTTTTTATTTTGAGATCTAATGACATTTGATGTATGTCATCATCATCATCATCATCATGTCGCGCATGTAGCACGGATATCCATGACAATCTCTCGCCAACCTTCCCTATCATTCACTTACCCTGGGAGGTTTTCTGGACAGCAGCCAGCATCCTCGCATAGTTGGTCAATGTAGGTCCTTGGTGGGCGCCCCACGTTTGCATGTCCATGTGTTGGCTTCCACAGGAGAACGTCGCTTATGTGCTCGTCCTTGCTTATCTAGCAGTGTCATGCATGCCTTGTCCATCTCACTCGGATGGTTTGTGAGATGGGGGCAGGTGGCCGTACAGCTGCTTCCTTGTGGGGTGCTTTTTCCACGACTTGTTCAAGACTGCACGCAGCATTCTTCTGCAGCTCTCGTCTAGCTTATTCTCAAGGCGCTTCGTTAGGGTCCAATTGGTGCAGCCATACAGCAGTACTGATATAACCACAGCCTGGAAGAATTGTCGTTTTAGCTTGTCAGTGTGATCGGATTTCCATACGACTGATAATTTGTTTGTGGCCGACCATGCCTTTGCTATTCGTGTATTAACATCGCTTTCTGTGGATGAGAGATTACTACCTAGGTATGTGAATTGTTCTACTAGTTTAAGAGGTTTACCGTCGAGTGTGGAGATGTCTCCTTTCTTTTTGAAACTCATGAACTCCGTTTTATCGGAGTTCGCATAGAGGCCGATATTCTTTGCTGTCTCCTCCAAGCTATGTAGTAGTGACTCAGCCTGTGCCTATGTATCTGCAAGAAGTGCGAGGTCATCAGCATAGTCTGCATCTGTGACTGTTTGTGCGGGATATCACCTGCTTCTTGCCTTTTTTAGTGTAAAACCTTTCTCTTTTATGGTATCTAATGATGTTCGGAGTACATAGTCTATGCATATTATAAATATATATGGTGCTAATGTATCTCTTTGTAGGACTCCAGCGGCGATGTCAAAGAAATCTGTGTCGCCATCAGGAGAGCATCTCCTTGTTTGACTCCATCGACAATATCAAAGAAATCTGTGTCACCATCTGGTGAACGGACTATTGCTTCCATGTCTTTTGTAGAGGTAATATGTTCTTTGGGGAGACTAGTAACATTTGCTTCATTTTTTTTCTCTGTATATGGAGTCAAAAGTATTGGAGAAACCTACAAATAGTTGTCTTGAGATTTTGCTCGAACCGCTCCTACAATTCGATGAATAGTCAGAATCTGAAAAGTTGTGGATCGATTTTTACGAAACTCGATTTGTTTTCTGGTTTTTTTCCAGGGATTTTCCCTACTTCGGGTAGAATGCGATTAACAAGAAGGGTATTTATAAACTTTAGCAGTTATGCCGTTGTAGTTCTTAGTGATTTAAAGGTCGCATTTTTCGTCCATTATTTCAGTCATCTCCAAAGAGATAGAATTCTGGTTTCCATCCGTCAACAAATTAATTACTTGGTTGGTTGGTTGGTTGGTTGGTCGGTTGGTTGGTTTAAGGCATGTGAACCATCCATGGGTTATTTCATGCCGATGTCAGTATTTTTTAAGCAAATGATACTCATTTGTAAACAAATACAGTTTCAAGTAGCTATTCATAATACAAATAATTAAAAGATAATTCCATAGTTTCAAGTAACTATTCCTATTTAATAATAATAATAATAATAATAATAATAATAATAATAATCATTTGATTGCACACAGTTACATGGTTTGAAACAATTAACTATTCTTAATACAAATAATGTGCTCGTATGGTTTCGGTTATTCCTATCTAACACTTAATCATTTTCCAATATGTATTTGACACATAGATGTGACCCTAAAAGGTACTATCACGATATTTGTCTGGCTTCGGTTACTATCGAATGAGTGCGGTATGATAAATCGCCCACCACATTCCCCCTTACCTAAAAGGAGTATCACTTCAGATCAGAGTGGACATGGAAGTAATGGAGACGAATGAGTGATTCCACTCAAATCTCAAGAAAAGTTGGGGAAATCTTACTCCTTTGCAGGGGATGCAATCAGCATATTCTTAGCTCCGCCGACGGAGCCGGAACAAAACCAAATTGATTGGTGATACAAAATTTGACTGTTTCATCTTTCAAGTTCCAGTTTTAGTTCTCTCTTGGTAAATTAATTGCTTCACATACGATCTCCCCCCCCCCAACGTGAATATTTGTAGTAATTATATTGAGGAACATTCACATATAAATTTTGATTATTTTGTCACAGTTATTTACAAAATTCCGGCTAATTCCACTTTACTAATTCTCAATTTTCAGATCCTCAAATTCTATCAAAGTATTCCACATTCAGATTTATCATTTTTGACAACAAAGGAAATGCTGTGAAATGCATACATTTAAGTAAAGAGCAAGAGGTTAGATTACCTCCTTCTCTTTCACCCCTCCTCCGGAATGAACTCTTCTATCCCTTAATAATAAAAATGCATACTTGATCTAATTAAGAATTGAGTAGGCAATTTGTTCCCGCTGTTGGGAGAAAAGAATTTTTTGGTCCATTGCGAGGAACTCTTTCAAACAAACTTTTGGGGGGTAACGAGACAAACGTGTTTATTTTGTTTTTTATTTTGTTTTTAACTAAATATTGGCTCGTTTTTTTATCATAGAATACCCGGACTGATATAGCTGCAAGTTATTTTTGAAGCTATCTTCAAAGTAAAACTCTATTTTTTTGTCATGGCTAAATGTAACTTTATCAAAATAAACGTGATCTAAAAGGAAAAACCATGAAAGACAAGTATTGTATAGGGGAATCTCGAAAAAAGATGAGAAGGTTCACCATATCAGGAAATGAAAGTCACGTGGTTGGAAAAAATCTCGTTTATTTCGGATTTTACAAGTTCGTCAAACCGCTAAGAAGGCTAATAAAACACGTGTAGTTTTCTTGGTTGCTGAATGAAAAACATTTGATTATATCTAATTCGTTGAGCCCATGATGGGAGAGATTGTTTCACTTAACTCCAAAGTATTAACTTGTCACTGTCTCTTTTTGAATCTAGCCGAGTGACAAGGAGGGTTTACATAACAACAATTTTGAAGTCATCTTGTCGGTTACATCCAATATAGCCAGGCGCTGAGACCGTTGATGGTGGAATGTACCACTTTACAAAAGAAAACCTCCAGTTCCCACTGTAAAAATCGATGTTTTGGCACTCCTCCAACGAATTATCCCAATGAAAAGGAAATAATGTTTGGACGAGATTAGGCCAACAGAAGAAAACGATATCTATCTATATCTATGACAAGAAAATTGTAAAAGAATTTATCACATGACCCTTTGCAATGAGGATCAACTTCACAGCGAAGAATTCATCACACGACCCTTTGCAATGAGGATCAACTTCACAGCGAAGAATTCATCACACGACCCTTTGCAATGAGGATCAACTTCACAGCGAAGAATTCATCACACGACCCTTTGCAATGAGGATCAACTTCACGGCGAAGAATTCATCACACGACTCTTTGCAATGAGGATCAACTTCACGGCGAAGAATTCATCACACGACTCTTTGCAATGAGGATCAACTTCACAGCGAAGAATTCATCACACGACCCTTTGCAATGAGGATCAACTTCACGGCGAAGAATTCATCACACGACTCTTTGCAATGAGGATCAACTTCACGGCGAAGAATTCATCACACGACTCTTTGCAATGAGGATCAACTTCACGGCGAAGAATTCATCACACGACTCTTTGCAATGAGGATCAACTTCACAGCGAAGAATTCATCACACGACTCTTTGCAATGAGGATCAACTTCACAGCGAAGAATTCATCACACGACTCTTTGCAATGAGGATCAACTTCACGGCGAAGAATTCATCACACGACTCTTTGCAATGAGGATCAACTTCACGGCGAAGAATTCATCACACGACTCTTTGCAATGAGGATCAACTTCACGGCGAAGAATTCATCACACGACTCTTTGCAATGAGGATCAACTTCACAGCGAAGAATTCATCACACGACTCTTTGCAATGAGGATCAACTTCACAGCGAAGAATTCATCACACGACTCTTTGCAATGAGGATCAACTTCACAGCGAAGACAGCTCTTTGCATGAGGATCAACTTCACGGCGAATAATTCATCACACGACCCTTTGCAATGAGGATCAACTTCACGGCGAAGAATTCATCACACGACCTTTGCAATGAGGATCAACTTCACGGCGAAGAATTCATCACACGACTCTTTGCAATGAGGATCAACTTCACGGCGAAGAATTCATCACACGACTCTTTGCAATGCAACTCTTTGCAATGAGATCAACTTCACGGCGAAGAATTCATCACACGACCTTTGCAATGAGGATCAACTTCACGGCGAATAATTCATCACACGACCCTTTGCAATGAGGATCAACTTCACGGCGAATAATTCATCACACGACCCTTTGCAATGAGGATCAACTTCACGGCGAATAATTCATCACACGACTCTTTTGCAATGAGGATCAACTTCACGGCGAAGAATTCATCACACGACTCTTTGCAATGAGGATCAACTTCACGGCGAATAATTCATCACACGACAATGAGGATTCATCACACGACCCTTTGCAATGAGGATCAACTTCACGGCGAAGAATTCATCACACGACTCTTTGCAATGAGGATCAACTTCACGGCGAAGAATTCATCACACGACTCTTTGCAATGAGGATCAACTTCACGGCGAAGAATTCATCACACGACCCTTTGCAATGAGGATCAACTTCACGGCGAATAATTCATCACACGACCCTTTGCGATTTCAATAATTCATCACACGACCCTTTGCAATGAGGATCAACTTCACGGCGAAGAATTCATCACACGACTCTTTGCAATGAGGATCAACTTCACGGCGAAGAATTCATCACACGACCCTTTGCAATGAGGATCAACTTCACGGCGAATAATTCATCACACGACTCTTTGCAATGAGGATCAACTTCACAGCGAAGGATTCATCACACGACTCTTTGCAATGAGGATCAACTTCACAGCGAAGAATTCATCACACGACCCTTTGCAATGAGGATCAACTTCACGGCGAATAATTCATCACAC
Source organism: Doryteuthis pealeii (assembly GCA_023376005.1). Lineage (NCBI taxonomy): Eukaryota > Metazoa > Mollusca > Cephalopoda > Myopsida > Loliginidae > Doryteuthis > Doryteuthis pealeii. Next base: position 29,930,940 of record CM042165.1, read on the forward strand.
GACCCTTTGCAATGAGGATCAACTTCACAGGCGAAGAATTCATCACACGACTCTTTGCAATGAGGATCAACTTCACAGCGAAGAATTCATCACACGACTCTTTGCAATGAGGATCAACTTCACAGCGAAGAATTCATCACACGACTCTTTGCAATGAGGATCAACTTCACGGCGAAGAATTCATCACACAGACTCTTTGCAATGAGGATCTTCACGGCGAAGAATTCATCACACGACTCTTTGCAATGAGGATCAACTTCACGGCGAAGAATTCATCACACGACTCTTTGCAATGAGGATCAACTTCACAGCGAAGAATTCATCACACGACTTTGCAATGAGGATCAACTTCACAGCGAAGAATTCATCACACGCCTTTGCAATGAGGATCAACTTCACGGCGAATAATTCATCACACGACCCTTTGCAATGAGGATCAACTTCACGGCGAAGAATTCATCACACGACCCTTTGCAATGAGGATCAACTTCACGGCGAAGAAATCACACGACCCTTTGCAATGAGGACAACTTCACGGCGAAGAATTCATCACACGACCCTTTGCAATGAGGATCAACTTCACGGCGAAGAATTCATCACACGACCCTTTGCAATGAGGATCACTTCACTTCACACGGCGGAACTTCGAAGAATTCATCACACGACCCTTTGCAATGAGGATCAACTTCACGGCGAAGAATTCATCACACGACCCTTTTGCAATGAGGATCAACTTCACGGCGAAGGAATTCATCACACGACCCTTTGCAATGAGGATCAACTTCACGGCGAAGAATTCATCACACGACCCTTTGCAATGAGGATCAACTTCACGGCGAAGAATTCATCACACGACTCTTTGCAATGAGGATCAACTTCACGGCGAAGAATTCATCACACGACCCTTTGCAATGAGGATCAACTTCACGGCGAATAATTCATCACACGACCCTTTGCAATGAGGATCAACTTCACGGCGAAGAATTCATCACACGACTCTTTGCAATGAGGATCAACTTCACGGCGAAGAATTCATCACACGACCTTTGCAATGAGGATCAACTTCACGGCGAATAATTCATCACGACCCTTTGCAATGAGGATCAATCACGAAGAATCATCACACGACCTTTGCAATGAGGATCAACTTCACGGCGAAGAATTCATCACACGACTCTTGCAATGAGGATCAACTTCACGGCGAAGATTCATCACACGACCCTTTGCAATGAGGATCAACTTCACGCGAAGAATTCATCACACGACCCTTTGCAATGAGGATCAACTTCACGGCGAATAATTCATCACACGACCTTTGCAATGAGGATCAACTTCCGGCTGCAATGAGGATCAACTTCACAGCGAAGAATTCATCACACGACTCTTTGCAATGAGGATCACTTCACGGCGAAGAATCATCACACGACCCTTTGCAATGAGGATCAACTTCACGGCGAAGAATTCATCACACGACTCTTTGCAATGAGGATCAACTTCACAGCGAAGAACATCACACACGACATCTTTGCAATGAGGATCAACTTCACGGCGAAGAATTCATCACACGACCCTTTGCAATGAGGATCAACTTCACGGCGAAGGAATTCATCACACGACCCTTGCATATGAGGATCAACTTCACGGCGAAGAATTCATCACACGACTCTTTGCAATGAGGATCAACTTCACGGCGAAGAATTCATCACACGACTCTTTGCAATGAGGATCAACTTCACGGCGAAGAATTCATCACACGACCCTTTGCAATGAGGATCAAACTTCACGGCGAAGAATTCATCACACGACAATGAGGATCAACTTCACGCGAAGAATTCATCAACACACCTTTGCAATGAGGATCAACTTCACGGCGAAGAATTCATCACACGACTCTTTGCAATGAGGATCAACTTCACGGCGAATAATTCATCACACGACCCTGCAATGAGGATCAACTTCACGGCGAAGAATTCTCACACGACCCTTGCAATGAGGATCAACTTCACGGCGAATAATTCATCACACGACCTTTGCAATGAGGATCAACTTCACGGCGAAGAATTCATCACACGACTCTTTGCAATGAGGATCAACTTCACGGCGAAGAATTCATCACACGACCCTTTGCAATGAGGATCAACTTCACGGCGAATAATTCATCACACGACCTTTTGCAATGAGGATCAACTTCCACGGCGAATATTCATCACACGACCCTTTGCAATGAGGATCAACTTCACGGCGAAGAATTCATCACACGACTCTTTGCAATGAGGATCAACTTCACAAGCGAAGAATTCATCCACACGACCCTTTTCAATGAGGATCAACTTCACGGCGAAGATCATCACACGACCTTGCCATGCTAGGAATTAACTCACGGCGCAAGAATTCACATCACACGACCCTTTGCAAGAGGATCAACTTCACGGCGAAGAATCATCATCACGACCCTTCCTGCAATGAGGATCAACTTCACGGCGAAGAATTTCATCACACGCCTTTCAATTGAGGTATCAACTCACGGCCGAATTCTCACACGACCCTTTGCAATGAGGATCAACTTCACGGCGAAGAAATCATCACACGACCCTTTGCAATGAGGATCACTTCACGGGCGAAGATCATTCACAGACCCTTTGCAATGGGATCAACTTCACGCGAAAGAACATCACAGCGGACCCTGCAATGAGGATCAATTCACGGCGAATAATTCAATCACACGACCTTTGCAATGAGGATCAACTTCACGGCGAATAATTCATCACACGACCCTTGCAATGAGGATCAACTTTCATCAGCGAAGAATTCATCACACGGACTCTTTGCAATTGAGGATCAATCCTTTCACGGCGCAAGAACTTCACTCACACGACTCTTTGCCCAATGAGGATCAACTTCACGGCGAATAATTCATCACACGTACTCTTTGCATGTAGATCAACTTCACAGCGAGGATTCTCACACGACTCTTCCAATAGGATCAACTTCACAGCGAAGAATTCATCACACGACCCCTTTGCAATGAGGTAATCAACTTCACGGCGGATATAATTCATCACACGACCCTTTGCAACAATGAGGATCAACTTCACGGACGAAGAATTCATACTACGACCCTAGTGCAAATGATCGAAATCAACTTCACGAGCGAAGAATTCATCACTACCGACCTTTGCAATGGGATCAACTTCACGGCGAAGAATTCGATCCAACGACGACCCTTTTGCAATTGAGGATCAAACTTCACGGCGAATAAATCATCACACGACTCTGCAATGAGATCAATTCACAAGCGGAAGGATTCATCACACGACTCTTTGGCAATAGATCAACCTCTCACGGCGAAGAATTCATTCACACTACTCTTGCAATGTAGGATCAACTTTGCATTTAATAAGAATTATTATTATTTATTCCATTAATAAGAATATTTTATTCATTTTATCATGTTTATACATCAAATCTTTAACTTGTAAAACAATTTGGCCTTAATTTGGAAGACCTCCGTCAAAAACTATCAAAAATTCCTACCGGAATCTTAGTTATTTAACTATTTAGTTTGTTAGGAGTCGCCCAGTAAGAATTGAACTGGTACTCTGCAAAAATAAAATGCTTAAAACCATATACTAGTGCAAACAAACGATTATTATCATAAGATAGAAACATTTACTTAGACCATATAACTGTGAATAAATATTTCATAAGAATATTTGACTTGAAAACATAACGTAAAAATGATTATCATTAGTTTCTTTAAACAATATAATAACTTTAAATAAGACTGACTTCGGCATTAAATAGCCCTAGAAGGTTTAACATGCCATAAAACCAACCCACCCACCTGTAATCGACTTTCATAATTCCAAAGATGCTTTTGCGGGATATTTTACCGTCAACCATTCAAAGGCGGTAGGGGTTCCAAATGTCGAGATACGTCGAGACACGCCACCAAGAAATGTCATCGGTTGTTATTCAGTAAGAATTGAATTAGGCGACACAAACTTGCCAACCATTAGATCATCATGATATGACCAAACTTAGCTAGAGTGTGTCAGCACATTATCTTGATTTTAGTTTTTAATTTCTTGGTTTTCAGTTTGTCATTTTCAGTTTATCCCGTAAGTTGAGTGAAGAACAATTTCGTTTTGTTTTTGCACAATTCCTTTTATCTTTTTTCGATCGATTAACTGACTTTTACTTCCCTTGTGAAAGATTCCATACAAACATTCATTTCAAAGGTAAATTTTGTAAACATATTTTCATTCCATTTTATATTTCATAGGGAGATTTATTTTTGTAAAGAAAAATCCATCATCATAGCCCCGTAAAACCACAAATAGGTTATCTGTCCAAGGAGACTCATTATCACCACTACTCTTTATTATAGCAATGATGCTGCTTAATCATATACTTAAAAATGTACAGGGGGATACAAATTCACTAACTCACAAGAAAAGATAAACCACCTTATGTACATGGATGACATAAAAAATTTTCCAAAAAATAAAAAAGAATTGGAGAGCCTAATACAAACTATTAGATATATAGCCAGGATATAGGGATGGAATTTGGAATTGAAAAATGTGTTATGCTAGTAAAACGGGATGAAAGAAAACTAATGGATGGAATACAACTGCCAAATCAGGAAACTATAAAATCACTTGATGAAAATGGAAGCTACAAATACTTAGGAATTTTAGAAGCGGACAATATCATGCAAGCAGAAATGAAAGGAAAAGTTAAAAAAGAATATCTCAGGAGATCTAGAAACCAAACGTAACAGCAGAAATCTGATTAAAGGAATCAATGCCTGGGCTGTCCCCATTACAAGATACTCATGACCATTCTTAAAATGGACAAAAGAAGAACACAGACAGATTGACCAAAGGACGAGAAAATTAATGACCATGCACAAGGCTCTCCACCCTAGAGATGATAGAGATGTGTCAAGAAAGGAAGGGGGAAGAGGTCTTGCCAACATAGAGGAATGCGTAGAAACCACAATCCAACAACTTGAAGATTACACAAGAAAGAGCAAAGACAAACTACTTATGGCGGCCAACAATAGTAGAAGCGACAGATGGACAAACAGAAAAACAACAATGGGAAGAAAAACAATTATATGGACGCTTCAAACGACAAATAGAAGAGGTTGCACATGAAAAGACTTGGACATGGTTAAGAAAGGGAAACCTCAAAAGAGAAACTGAATCACTTATAATTGCTGCACAAAATAATGCCATAAGGACAAACTACATCAAAGCGAAAATTGATAGGACCCAACAAAATAGTAAATGTAGACTTTGCGGGAATAGAGATGAGACTGTAAACCATATACTCTGCGAATGTATCAAACTAGCACAACGAGAATACAAAACTAGACACGACAGGGTTGGGAAGTGATCCACTGAGAATTATGAAGAAAATTAAATTTTGACCATACAACAAAATGGTATATGCATAAACCAGAATCTGTTCTTGAAAACGAAACGCATAAAATTCTCTGGGACTTTGAAATAAAAACGGATCACCTTATCCCAGCAAGAAGACCATACCTATTGTTGATAAACAAAAAAGAAAGAACTTGTCAACTGGTGGATTTTGCAGTGCCAGCAGATCACAGGGTGAAGCTAAAGGAAAATGAAAAAATTGACAAATATCTGGACCTTGCCAGAGAACTGAAAAAGTTCTGGAATATGAAAGTGAAAGTGATACCAATTTTAATTGGTGCACTTGGAACGGTCCCAAAAGGATTAGAAAAGGGTTTGGAAAGTTTGGAATTCAGAGGAAGAATTGAAACCATTCAGAATACTGTACTGCTGCAATCTGCCAGAATACCCAGAAGAGTCCTGGAGACGTGAGGAGACTTGCTGTCACTCAGACTCCAGTGAAAGACCATCAGCTAATGCTGATGTGAAAACTCAAAAGGAGTAAATAATAATAATAATAATAATAATAATAATAATAATAATAACTGAGGAAGCTGTGGAACATGAAGGTGAAGGTCATACCAATTGTAATTGGTACCCTTGGAACGATACCCAAAGCTCTGGAAAAGAATTTGGGTGAACTAGAAATCAGAGGAAGAACCGAGACCATCCAAAATTCAGCATTGTTGGGATCGGCTAGAATACTCAGAAGAGCCCTGGAGACCTGAGGAGACTTGCTGTCACTCAGCCTCCAGTGAACTACCAGCTACGGCAGGTGTGAAAAACTAAAATAATAATAATAATAATCTGCATGCATTAGAGTTATTGGAGTTTCTTTTATGAAATTCTTTTTTTTTCTGTTTATTTTTCAAAAATGGTCGTTTTTTGTGTCATTTCAGTTTGTTCAATCGGAATAACTAAGAAGTCACGAAAAAGCAAAATTAGTTGCAGAAGACAAACTAAGTCACTGGTTTTATATGTGTGTGTGTGTGTCTGTGTATGCACATGAAACATGTTTATATATAAAATACATGAGGGTATTTTTTTCTTTTTTCAGATTAATTTTCTTTTCCCTTTTTTCTTGTGTTTCTAATAGAGATTCTGTTCTTATGTAGGCATTTTTTGTTCTTTGAATTTCTTGATGTCTCGGCGCTTCTGACAAAAAGCCAAGAACCATTTCAAACAGTTTGTCTTTGAAGAGGAATCGACAAACCGGAGCTGCTGATAAAATATATCTTTGAAAAGAGAAACAACCATTTGAAGAGTGAAAATCGGTTAATCGAGATTAAAAGAAGGGGAGGAATGAAACGATTCTGTTGGAGAGTGAGGGTGGTGATGAAAATGGGAGAGAGAGGGAGAGAGGAAAGAATGAGGAAATAAAGAGGAATAAGCTGACAAGAGAGAAAGACGAAAAAATGGAACAAAATGGAAAGAAAAGGAAAAGATTTAATTATAGGAAATAATTGTGAAAAAGAAAAACTGAAAAATCCACCAACAGAAAAAGAGGAAAAGATAAAACCAGTTTCATAAAACTAAAGATTATTTCATTTGAATTGCAAAGTCTATGAAGAGAAAAAGAAAAATTTCCTTAAAAAACATTTTTGGTCGCCACCTTGTTCAATTAAAGAGTTAAAAATTTCAAAAGTTGTGTGTGTGTGTGTGTGTGTGTGTGTGTGTGTGTGTGTGTTGAAAGAGAAAAACAAGTCGAAAATGAGTCGAGGAGGGTTAAACAGAATCGACAAAGGAATAATACAAAAATTTCGAAAATTTTCTGAGGAAGAATTTCCTCGATCAGTTGTTCCATTTCTTTGACAAGGGAGAATTCACAGATCCAGTTTTTTTTATTGGGAATTTACATTAGTTTATTTTTCTCTTTTCAATGCGCGAGAAAATTATTTTTTTAAAAAACGTATTAATCCGTTTACGTGTATGCAAGATATGCTTATTCGTAGGATCTGCCAATTTTGACTTCACAGACGGTTTTTACAAAATGAATTTAACCCCCTGATAGAAAATAAATTACCAAAAATCAGGGAATTATCCGATTTTAATGAAATTTTTAGTGTTGATTTATCAATGAATTGATTTTATTATGCATTAGTTATTCTATTTAAAAACTGATTTTTCAGGTCACTTAATTTTGCCCCCCCCCCTTATTTTTAGGGCGCAAAATATCGGTGGAGAACTAAGTGAAACTAATTACAGTAGAAGACAAAAGATTGAAGGTGTGAAGAGAAGAAAAATCATTTTTTCAAAGAATTGATTTCTAACTAGAAACTTTTAGAAATATTTTGAAAATTGTTATATAAGTGTTTGTTTTGAGTGCATCATATATCTTCACTTAGCCATTTTTTAGCAGAATTTAATTGTTTAAAATGTATTAAAAATGAATTACATATGTAATATTATTTTGCTTTCTTTTTTCTTACTAATGCTCATTAAATTAATACTAGGTATACACAATTTTTCATTTGCTTTTCATTCTAAAAACGAATTAAAATTAATTAAATCGATTATTTAAGGTCAAATTTTTGTCTAAGTCGAAAAGTAGTAACATAATGGCATCAATAAAAGAAAAGCAAAATAATATTACACATGTAATTTATAGGTATCACCAAAACGGTCACGTGATCAGTTTAGGCCATCTTGAATAAAACGGAAATAAATATTTCCGAACTTTGTTTATCAAAAATCTAGTAAAAAACAATTAACGATCATACAGGGTTGTTACAAAGAAAAACAGTTAATTCAAAGATTAAATTATCCGACTGGGAAAAATTACATCGTTATCTTAAAAAATAAATAAACCTATCCGTATTACATGCAAAAAGGGTAATTTTCAGGCCGCAATTTAGACAGAAAAATTACATATTATTTCCCTTTTACGATTGTATGGCTGGCTGTAATGGACATCCTTTTTTTAGCCAAAATTTACTATTAAAATGAATAAAATCTTTAAAAACATTAATATTAAAATTTACTATTTGTTATAGGTGATATAACTTATTTACATAAATGGAATGCGCCGACGACTACTATAAGTAGTAGGGAAAATTGTGGCTTGGGACACAAGCAACGCGAGTCAATTCGCAACTGTATGGTCGGAGCAACTCCACTTTCTTTTCTGTAATTTCTACTCATTTTTGTTCAATACATTTGTATCCATTTTCACTAATCGTTTGTCTTATTTTTTACCCTTAGAAACCCCACAACAACTGGCGATGAGGATTCGAAAAAACGTCCGGAGACTTCAAAGAATTCTGTGGTACGTTTCAAATCGACCACATAACCATTCCTCCGTACCATCCGAGGTCCAACGGTCAAGCTGAACATTTTGTGGACACTCTAAAAATAGCCCTAAAGAAGGCCAAGAGCACACCTACCGAAAAAGCGCTTCAGCAGTTTCTGCAGGTTTACAGGATTACGCCAAACGAAAATACACCTTCGTCATTACCTCCGGTCGAGGTAATGTTTGCTCGTAAGATAAGGTCCATCTTCGACAAATTACTTCCGAGACAGACCAAACCAGGAAGATCCACGACGATGAGAAAGTATATTTTCAGATGTTCCGAAACAACAAGACTTTCTGGGAGTTGGGAAAAATACAAAAGAGGATCGGCAATATGGTGTATATTGTCAAAGGTCCCAAGTTTTCCCACAAGAGACACCTCAACCAATTAAGAAAACGGTTGTCGGAGGATGTTAACAGCGGTCCCCCGGAACAAGAGGAGGTAATGGATGTCATATATGACACATTTTGCTTACCTACTCCACAAGCAGCCCCTCAACAACGCCGTTCTTCAAGAAAACGGAGAGCGAGGGATTTTTTCGACATAAATCCCAAAAGGAAAAAATATTGAGACACCTGTGGAGTGAAATCTTAGGAGAGGGTGTTATAGGTGATATAACCTATGTACATAAATGGAATGCGCCGACGACTACTATAAGTAGCAGGGACAATTGTGACTTGGGACACAAGCAACGCGAGTCAGTTTGCAACTGTATGGTCGGACGCAACTCCACTTTCTTTTCTGTAATTTCTACTCCTTTTTGTTCAATACATTTGTATCCATTTTCACCAGTTGTTTGTCTTATTTTTTACCCTTAAAAATGCCACAACACTATTAGAATGAATAAAAACTTGAAAAAATTTAATATCAAAATTTCACAGTGAAATTGACTCTAACAAAAAATGTCTTCGGTCTTGGTATTAATTTTTAAAATCGAAAATGAAATGAAAATTTGAATATTTTTTCTAAGAGAAAGCGCAACCGTACTGCAAACATTGCACTAAGTATGGACATTTGACCAGATACTGCAGGAAAGCCAACCCAATATTTGGTCCTCTGAGTAATGATGATGCTCTCTTTGAGGATTTGTGTTGTTAAATAAAGTGATTTTTTAAATTCATTGTTTCAAGAGGTTCATTTATTTTAATTCAATTTTCTTTTCAATATGATACGCTTCCAGCTGACCCTCGGGAAGATACTCCTGCAAATTTTTTGAAAATTATTTTTGCATAGAAATTGGCTTAGCAATACGCTTCCAACGAGCCCTCGGTCTAAAGTCTGTAACAACAGACAAGAAAATAAAGGAAGATGCCCAAAGACACACATCAGATAAAAGGGGCCCAAATTTAAAACTGGACCCAGGGAAACCCATGGAAATCAGCTATACAGACACCAGGATTAAAAATGTAACAATCGTATTTATGCACTAAATGTTTACCAGAGTGACCGTTGAAATGAGACAAAGACAATGTAACATAACAACTTAACTTTAATCAACTGAATACAGCAACTACAATGTCCGCTATCTGTTGAATTTATATAGTCCCGATCAAGGGAAGATAACCCAACCACTTCAAAAGGGAGGTAATTACGTCTCTTAATATCACATTCTCCCCTCCTGTTGTATGTCCTATAAGTCCAGACGCTGGGGAGGTTTTACCTTTCTGGAAGATCTGCGGAGACAACTTGCGGAGTCAGATTCGGTTCGTGGTGAGGCATGTATCTCAAGCTCTGCTGGCTGGGATGGGGATTGTCCATCAATCACTGACTGAGATGGAGGCTGTTCATTGATTACAGGAGTAGTTATCTCCCTTAATGTAATATCTGCCCCACCCTTCTCGCTCGCAAAAGTCTGCAATGGACAGGGAGCTATGCCTTGCAGGGAAACAGATAATTCACGGCCATAACTGTATCTAATATGTGCATAGGTTGTGTGACGGAGAACGAGTACTACCGTACTCATTTAGAAAAAGAGCAAGACATTGTCTTGACTGCCGGAGTCGAAACCCCCCCCCCACCCCCGGAATGCAAAGAAATGCGATTCAGGCGCTGGATGGACGCGAGGTGTAATTCAGGTGCCCGGATGTTGGGGGCCTGTGTCCATAAATAACAAGTGAGTGGAGAGTGAGCAGAAGCAGTTGACCGACGCGAGACGACAGTCAGCGACGAAGCGCTTTGTGAACGACCCAACAAAGAAATTGATTTTTATTCAACAAAGGTTGAATTAACATCCAACAGCTTGACTTCTTGTACCAAGGGATCAGTCTTCGAGTGTCTTACAAATTGTCGTAGATAAACAGGTCCTGGTTCTAGAAGCCAGGATGGGAGAGATACTCCTATAGAGGACCACTGAGAGAATGAGAAGAATCGTTCATGAGGTGTTTCATTAGTGGCAGTCAATAGAATAGATCTGATGCTGTGAAGAGCTTGAGGTAGTACTAATTCTCAGCAAGTTATGGGCAGATCCTGTGATTTTAGTGCCAGACAAATGGTTTTCCATATAATACCATTATACCTTTCCACTTGGGCATTGCCTTGAGGATAATAAGGAGTTGTTTTGCTGGAGGCGACTCCATGTTGTAAAAGGTATTCCTTTACATCACGACCAAAGAACCCCACGCCTCAGTCTGAGTGGATATAACTTGGTGAACCACATAGGGAGAAGATTGAGTGCAGGCATTGAATAATAGTTTTAGATGAGGTGTCCTTGCATGGAATTGCAAATGGAATTCTTGAATATTCATCTATTTCAACAAATAGGTATCTATTAGACGTACTAGATTGTAAGGGTCCCTTGAAGTCCACACTGAGGCGATCAAAGGGCTGTATACCCTTGATTAATTTACAGTTAGGCAAAGAAGCAAACCGTGGTTTCAATTCAGCACAAATTTTGCAGGATGAGCAAGCTCCCTTCACTTCTTCTGTGGAAAAGAGCATGTTTTTAGACCGCACATAATGTAAAAGTCTTGTGACTCCTGGGTGACCCAGGTCATCATGTAGTTTCTTAAGCTGGCATTACAGTATTCACGTTCTACGGTTATCCATTTTGAATGCCACTGATTTTTGATCAGTCATTATTGTAAAATGTTGGCCAGATAGGAAATAGGATCACTTCCTGACAGCCTCGATTACTTCAGTAGCCTATTTCTCAATCGCCGGATAGTGAGTCTCATGACGATTCAGTGTTCGTGACATAAAAGCAACAGGTTGTCCAAACTGGTTTAGTGTAGCGGATATTGCAACATCTGATGCATCGTATTCTATTACGTATGGTTTGGTATTATCAGGACAGTGGAGTGCTGCTTTCACCAGTAACTGCTTTAAATCATGAAAGGCTTCACAAGCCTTTGTATCCAGTGGAAACTGTTTTGCCTTATTAAGCGGTCGAATGCGATCAGAAAATCGAGGAATCCATTTTGCATAATATGCAAACATGCCTAAGGTTGGTATTAGAGACGTCTTATTAGTGGGTATCTCCAGGTCGAGAAGTGGTTGCAATCTCGATTTATCAGGCAGCACCAATTCCCCACCTATCTCATAACCAAGCACGGAAATAGTGTTAACTGAACATACGGATTTTTTTTCATTCAGTGTTAGTTGTTGGCGTTGGGCAGCTTCAAGAAAACTTTTAACACATTCATCATGATCTGCTTGGGTTTTTCCAGCAACAGTGATGTTATCTAGATACACAAATGTATTTATTAGGTTCTCTTTATCGACAAATTTGTCAATAGCTCGTTGAAAGGTAGCAACTCCATTAGTTAGCCCAAACGGTATACGAGTAAACTGATACAGTCGACCATCCGCCTCAGAATCCGTAAATGGTTTGTCATCCTCACACAATGGTAATTGGTAATAGGCACTGTTTAGGTCGAAAGTAGAGAAGACACGATAACTTGCAAGTTTATTAACCAAGGTGAGTAGTCCACATACATGCGCTTTTTATGGCGATCGAATTCATCCTTTACTATAACTACTTGGGCTCGCCAAGGGGATGAACTTGGCCCCACAATTCTTTCTGCCAACAGATGTTTGACTTCCTGGGTGATAAACTGTCGGTCCTCATCACTGTATCTCCGGGATTTTGTTGCAATTGGTCGAGCATGGGGTTTCAGGTTGGCAAACAGTCGCGGAACCCTCAACTTAGATGCAGTTAAGCTACAAATCTCAATTTTAGTTTTATTTATCTTCAGTTCAAGTTCAGTCCCACCATATACAAAGGTGACAGCTGCATGTTGTTTTTGGAAATCTTGTCCAAGTATTGTGTCGCAACACAAGTTCTTTAAAACATTTAATTTAAATGACTTATAGTGTGACTTATTTATCTGCAAATCAATAACACTAAATTCAGAAGTCAAAGTATTCAATGGGGCCAGAGCCATTGTGATTTCTTTCTTGAGTGGTTTGATTTTAATTCGAAGCTTCGAAGTAATCCGTGCATCAATAAAACTTTCGGAGATGCCTGTGTCTAATAATGTATTTACTGTATGACCATTAAGTAATACTCTAGTGGTTGCCGGAGCCAGCCTTTCTGGAACTGACGCTGTTATGGCACATACATTTGTTGTGAACAATGTAGCTGTTGTGCTTCTACTTTTCTGGGATTTACAGACTTTAGAATAATGGCCAATTTTCCCACAAGTGTGGCAGGTGATTCCTCTAGCTGGGCATAGATTTCTTGGGTGTATTTTCCCACCATGGACGCCTGTCTGTAATCCAGGGTACAACTTTCGAGCAATCTCTGGCGTATGTCTGTAGATGCTAAACCGTTGATAAACGCATTCCTTACGAGTTCCTCTCGGTACTGTTCGGCAGTTATTCATTTTAGGAAATCATTTTTCAGGACGTTTCCAGGACATTTTAACAATTTTCCAGGACAGCACTTGTTCACGGCAATTTCATAATTTAATCGATATTAATCTAATATCGACACATTTAGACACTTTTATTGTTACTTTTTTTATGTTGCAGGGTTAATGAATTATCTTGGGTTTATTATAGATGATGCCTACATCTATCAATTAACGACACAGGGTGTCCATATGTACTTTAAAGTTATAAATTATTTTAAGCGTACTCTGACTTTATAGACACCCTGTACAATAAATTGTCTGGCCTCCTGTTTTTGCTTAGCCATGATCAATATTAATGGGTAATTTTTTCATTAGCAAATCAATTTTAAACCCTCACCCAATATTCTAAAAAAAATGTTTTTTTTGAATTAGTACAAATTTCAGATATTTACTGTGCTGTGTTTCTCACTTTTTTATCAGCAAATATATGAAGATATTTTACAACCCTCGTTTTATATCTGCATCATATTTTATATACTATTGTATATAATAACCATGTTTAATTTTTGGGGTATAAGGGAGATAAATGCATATCCCAAGAGGTGATAACTCATTATTTGTCCCTTGCCACTGAGGCCACACCTATGGTGGACAGACATTGAAATTTTTTTACTCTCTTGTATGCGGGTATTTCGAAGTAAAAGATAAATACTGGATTTTCTTTCCAATATTTTAAAAAATAATTTTTCTTGGAAGTGTAGCGAAAAAGATATTTATCTAGACTGGGAGAGAATTCCGCCTGTTTTGTCATCCATAGTTGAAATTGATGATTAAATTTTTTTTAAATCTCAGAAAATATGCAGCATATCATCGCATATTTTTTAACTTAAATTTTAAAAAGAAATTGAAGGCTATCTTTTGTTAAATTTTCAAGTTAGTCATGGATATTGACAGACATGTAAAATTGACCTTGAAATTTTTTATTTTTTTTTTAAACTACAAAAAAAAAAAGAACATGCTACATTTATTTTTTGAGTTTTAAGAAAATAACTTAAATTTTAAAATCACTTTTTTAGGGCATTGAATTTTTATTTTTCTATATATTCTTCTGGATATGATCTTTCAAAAAATGTAAAAATTAGGGACCGGGAATTTTCTTTCTTTAAATGGTCCATTCTGAATAGATAAAAAAAATTTTTTTTCAAGTTTCTTCAATAAAATAAGCTAATCGTTATAAAATTAAGTCGTTGGAAAATAATTTGGTGAAAATTTCATTAAAATTGGACAATTCCCTGATTTTTGGTAATTGTTTTAAAATTAAGAAATAATAGATAGGGAAGGACATGGAAAACAAGACGTCTTAAAGAAGCAGCTCATATGTTGGGCTGTAGTGACCTATTGAGTAGACCAAATACAGAGATGAATACAATATGAGAACCAATCATTAAAAAGGCTAAATCAAATTGTTTTTTTTAAAGTAGATTATTTTAAAAACAAAAATATTGAAAAAGACTGAAGGATTTTATGTCTCAAGGGTAAGTGGGTGTTGGACATAGTCTTTTGTAGAAATTCAATTAAAATTTGTACAAATTCATAAAAAAAACAAAAACAAAAAAAACATTTTTTTTAAAAATGGGTTTGGTTGTAAAATCTCTAAATTGATGTGCCAATAAAAAGCAGGGGTTGGGGGTAGGTAGTGTAATAATATCTACATATATTTGTTGATAAAAAGCAAAAAAAACATCACAGTACATATTTGATAGGTACCACCAATTTGTGTGCACATTTTCATTTTAAAAACAAATTAAAATTAATCAAATCGATTATTTAAGTTTTGGTTTAATTTGAAAAGTATAAGCATCAGAAAAATTTTTTTAATACATTTCAAACAATTAAATTCAGCTAAAAAAAACTATCAAAATGGGCCCTTTGTGTGAAAGAGTTACGGACTAAAAATCCCCACATCATTTAAGATTTTAAGACTTATGATAGTTTCTTCTTAGAAATTAATAATAGAAAAACATTAAATACACTATGTACAGAAAAATGATTAACTTTTTGATATTGATTTAAATGAAATATCTTTTTTGTTCAAAACACACAGAAAAACTAAAGAGTCCTCAAAAAATCTGGTGTTTTTGTTTACAAAAAGTCACCAAGAAATATGTTAAATGCAGAAAAAAAAATTGCCAAAAATCTGAGAATTATCTGATTTTAATAAAATTTTCAGTGTTGACTTATTAATCAACGAATTCTTTTAAATTACTGAATCATTTCAATCAAACTGATTTAATGGAAATAAATTGAAGTTCTTTCAAATAAATGCCACCTTTATGCACCTTGAAAACAATCCTTATACATAATTAATAGATAAAATTCATTTAAAATATGAAATGCCTAAATTTAAGTTTTAAATTTCATAATTTTAGATTCTAAAAACAAATATCAATTTAATAACAAGCCCACTTTAGAATTGTTATCTAATAATTTTTGGAAAAAACTCAATTGAAAAGTTAAGCCCCCACCCTTTTTAACAAAACAAATATCGATGTATAATTTTTTTTTACTGATAATTTAAAAGACAATTATATATATAAACTAAAGAGTAAAAAATTTTTTAAAAATCCAAAATTTTTTTTAGTTTTTTTACATTTAATTTTCAGATTTTCAATACTTATTTTCTACAAGAAGTGTTCCTTTAAAAAAATTTTTTCTTCTATTCACACCTTCGGTCTTTTGTTTATATTGTTCATACTATAAATTAGTTTCAAAAGATATTTTGAGCCCCAAAAGGGGGGGGGGGGCAGTGTCAAAATTAAGTGACCTGAAAAAAATCAGAAAGTTTTTAAATAATTCAATCATTGAATCAACACTGAAATTTTCATAAAAATATGATATTTCCTTGATTTTTTTTTTGGGGGGGGGGGGTTCAATCGAAGGGATTAAATTTATTTTGTAATCTGTGAGGCCAAAATTAGCAGTACTTAATATTTTAAATTTGTGTTTTGTAAAAATTCATCGAAAAATATTTAAAACTAGGTGGGGTGGGGGATAAAATATCTAAATTGACTTGCTGAAAAAAGCTGGGGTAGGGGGAAGATATTGTAAAATATCTACATTAATTTACCGATGAATTGCACAACTCAGAAAATATCTGTTTGGTCGGATTATGCAAGTAAAAACAGAGTAAATTAGGTCAATATTTTCCAGGAGAGAGTGGGGGAGTTCGTAAAAAGGACAGTTACTTTTTAACTGAGATGAAATTGACATTTGATGAAAAAACAAACATTTTAAAATACAAATAGAAACGAACACGTTCAGATATTTAGTTTTAATAAGGAAATAACTATGAATATACAAGTTGTGAAGACAATATTAAATAATGATAATCAATTAAAATTAACTATGAATCAATTTTTTAATTTGTTTAGAAAACAATTTAGCCAAGAAGTGATAGGTTCCCATCTCTTTTAGCATAAAAAAATATTTACCCATTATCATTTTTGTAAATACACAAATGTAATGATTCCTTCATTTGCTTGTGATTTGTTGAACATAACGGAAGGATCTATGAACTATTTAACACTTATTAGTGTTCCTCCCTTCTATCATTGCCTCTCCTTCCTTTACCTCCGATTTTATTCTCTTTTTTATTACATTTCTCTTAACTTCTCCATTTTCTGTTCTTTTCTTCTTCCTTATTCATTTCATATACGAAAGGAATACGAATAGGAAACAAGTAGGCAAATTTTGTCCATCTGATCCCAGCTCCCCAGATATCTCTGTCCGTTTGCAAAAATGAAGAGGTTTTCACTAAACTGCTGCCCCAACAGTACACAAATGCTGAAGGGTCTGGCTAAGTAATATCATTTGCCTGGAACCAAATTAATTTCTTTGAAAATGAGGCCATTGTAGATGGTAAATAATTTAGATAAATTAGATACCATCCCACTGGGGGTCGCTACCTACCATTTAGGGAGGGGGTTACCCCTCCCCCAATTGGGATGGGCAGGATGAATTCCCAGCAGATAATTTCTTGAAGTTCCTTTATCATTTTTCACAAATTTTTAATTTCACAAATCTTCTTTTATATATTCTTCTATATATTATTTCCTTTTCATATATGAATGAACTACAAGAGATGATTTCTCGTCAATAGGAATTTACACATCTTCATAGGAATTCAAAATTAGAATAAAATTATAAAAGCAAATTGGTGTTATTTGATGACATTTCAGCTCTTAGATATATGGCACTTGCCGCTCATTCATATTAAACAAAAAGAGATTGTTTTGAAGACGAGAAAAATATAGTTGTATTTGTCACAACATTGAAAAAAAAAATAAGCAAAAAGTCATGAATGTGTTCAGTGTCAAAAGATGTTATTTAACATCAATCAAATCTGAAATTCTTGTCATTATTTTAATTCACTAAACAATATTGTGATAAATAATTACTTTGTATCAATATCATTTAGGGTTAATACAAATGTTTGAATACTAAAAAAAAAAAAACTTAATGATACAATGATTTCATGGAAGTAACCAACAATTTTGGACATAATTTCTGTTGACTTTGATTTTTCATTTGAATTAGACTAATATTGGCTGGCTGATTTCAAAACTGCCGTCAGTTTTCTTCTATCACATCAAGTTTTTTTTTCTCTACAGCTTACTCCCCAAATAAGCACAATTGTATTGTTTGTCTGTAAGTAATAGGACTGGTCAACTAATTTTGTTGATTATTTTATTGAAAATGAAGGAAAATTTTTCAGATCTGGGGACTAGGTTGATTCCCAGTCAAAGAACAAACATCAGCACATTTGTGAGGCTAGTCTATTTTGCATATTTTAAACCAAAACTTGGTGATTAGACAAGTCTTGGGTCACTCACAAGATATGCAAGCAGTGTGTTGAAACTTTACAGATGTGGATCAAGGGAACACGTGATAAGTTGGCATTTGGTATACCTGTGATTTGGTGAGAGACAAAATATCATTTCACAGACTGTTATTTTTTCACTGTTCAATTAACAACAGTAATCCCTTTCGTTGAGCAAACTGCTCTCCCAACTGACCGCATTCCTCTCACTTCGTTCTTCTTCACCCAAAACACAGTAGTCGCCAAATTTCACCTCTCGCAGTCACTTGCTTTGTTGCCGACTTACAGTGTCAGCGACTGTCCGTTTTTATCAGGGTCATGGCTTGGTTACTCTTTATGCAATTTCTATCTCGTCCCATCCAGGTCTATCGTGCACAGCATAAGCGATTCTTTGCCGCTTATGTTGGGCCCATTACAATCTGACCTCAAACCTGTTGATCCCAACATTCTATACAAGCCATTTGTTGACAAAGAAAATTATGTTCCCACCTCACACATTAAACTAGGTTTATTGAAGCAATTTATTAAAGCATTGCCAACTGAAGGCAAGTGTTCAAAGTACCTCATTTTGGCATTTCCAATTGAAAAAATCAAGGCCAGCAAGTCAGATTCTTGCCTAGATGAGCTACTTAGCAAAACTATTAGTTGGTATATCTGACTCATTACGATTAACATTACTATTTGCTCTTAGGTATCGAGCAGTCTTTACATTTTAGCTTTAGACAATCCTAGTGGCTTATATTTTTTTATATATTTTTTTTCTCTTTTGGCCAAGTGTTATAGTGTTAACCGATTATTTTTGGTTAGCGTGACTTCTTTGGTCTTTTCTTTTCAGGCAAAGTTTTGTAGCATATTTTTACTAACAAATTATTTGGTGTTTTTTTTTTCTTACTTGCAAGAGTTTACTAATATGATTAGTATAATATATATATATATATATATATATGGTGCTGGAAGCCAATTGCAATCTCTTTGAATAAATCTAATCTATAGTATTTATGTAATTTTAGTAAATATGTTTGACAAAGTGAGATGTTGGTTTTATTTTAATTTTTGTGTAATGTAGACAAAGTTTTACCCATCCTACACACACACACGATATTTCTGCTCTGACAAACTGACTAGAATGTTATTAAAAAAAGATTTGAACTTAACTATTTTATTGGAGCGTAAGATTATTAAAGGCTGACTTTATTGGAAAATAAAGTCTTGCTTATGCGAAAAAAAAAAAAATTCTTTATCAGTAAGTGAAAAACGTAAATTTAATACAAGGGAAGCTACTCTGTATTACTGATGAGTTATTTCCCTTTTAAAATAATTTTGAAATAAACTGAAAAACGGAGAGAAATTTTAATTTAAAAAATGTCCGAATGCAAACTTCAAGCTAAGCAGTGTTAGAAATGATTATATTTAAAATAATTTTAACTAAAGGGATTGAAGAATTTATTATACAAGTTTTAAATTTGCCAGCAGTTTTTTTTTTTTCTGATTAAATCCAATGTCTTTCATACATACAAAACTGTCATTTTATTACATGAAGGAGAACAAACGGAAAATTGAGATACCTTGACTCAATAAATAATTTTTAAAAAATCAATCACTCAAAAAGATCGATTTACATAAAAAATGATATGAAAAAGTACTGGGGAAATCTGTAATTGTTTTCTTCCATTAAAAAACAGTTATTTGGTTTTTAATCTATATTTTTCTTTAATACCCTTTCTTTCTGTGTTGACTTCATATGCCTAAGGTAAATGTGAAGTTTGTAATTGAAAATATTCCAAAAACAAAGTAACCATCATAAACAATAGGATTCAATAAAAATAGTTAATCTAACAAATATTTTACAGGATAAAAAAATAATACTTACCTTGTACTTCGAATATAAAAATTTATCAAAAATTATAATTATATCTACTTATATTGGACCTCTTGGGAAACATTACGAATATGCAAAAGAAAAATGGAGGGTTTTTATGTTTGTTAACAGAAGCAATACAAACATTATTGGCTGAAGGATTTTGACATAAGACAAACTCCTGCAGTGTAAAATTATATTATTTTATGTGAAAGGGGCTTCCATAACATTTGGAATTTGAAAATAAATAACTTAGTGCATAACATAAACCCAAAATATATTTTTAAAAACACAACTTTAGTTTATATTGAAATTTTTTTTACAAGTTTTTGGTTTCTGGCCATTGTCATTCATTTAAAGAGAAATCTTTTTTAATGTGTCATTTTAGAAACTTTTTCATAAATAAACATGGGATTTAATAAATAATTACTTCAACCAGTACTTTTTCTACAAATGTAATCACAACATTCAAAACTAAATAACAGTTTCTTCTAGAGATTTTCCACTATTATTTTAATAATATAAATTTTGAGCATTGATTAAACTATTCTTTGTGGTTGAATGTTTGTTTCTTTCTACAAATGATCATTATAAAAAAAAGCATCCCCCTCCTCAATAAGTTAATCAAATGAGCATGTACTGTTTAGAGTGTTGGTATGTTACTTCTTTTTAATAGTTTGAAGAGCTCCACATTTTAAATATGACATCTTTCTTGAAATTTGTAACATTAAATGATTTTCTGCTCTTCTACTGTCCTATCCCATTCCCTAGTTTCTGGCCTTCGGTAGTAACTTACAATTGTAAAGCCCCGAGTAATACCAAATACAAAAACGTAGCAGTCATTCAGAAAAGGGGAATAACTCATGACAGGACACAACTAAGGGGAATAATAAGGTTTTATTTCTCACATAAAACAGCTTTTTTAAAAAGAAAAGGAAAAGGAAAAGCAGCAATCATGTAATCATTTCTTTATTTCTTTCTTCCTTTATTTACAGTTTTGTTTTTTTGTTGTTTTTTTTGTTTTTTTAGATAACCATAGCTTAATTTTGTACACTCACACACATGCCATTACACTCTGATGTAGTAAGATTCAGTAAATATTTATACCATTGGGTATTGCAAATTTTACAAGTACAAAAATGTACTGACAAGTGGGCTTGAGGGGTGGGGTTGTGAAAACTTCAGGCCAAAAATCTAAGTGAACCATGTTTAAAGCAACATGATTAACAAATGACCAGATGAGCTATGGGGTCCTCCACCTTAAGAAGAGAAAAAAGTGTATGTGCACACACACACACACACACACACGCACACACACTTATGTATAGAAAATGGAAATCCAGCCAAACAACAGTAACACACACACATGCACGCAAATATATTAAATATTAATACAGTTGTTTTGTTAATTTTTCTTTAACAATGTAAATAAAGACTTAATTACAAAAGAAAAAAAAATAGGTTGGAGATTATTAGAACTGCCAGCAATTTTATTTTAAAAATCCAATTGTTTGGCAGAAATAAAAGACTAAGGTTGTTTGTACATATGAAATGTGATTGTGCTGTTGATAGAAAATTTGGTGATTATCATTTTCCTATGCTTAATCTTGCAAATTATTCCTTTTGAAAACATAAATGCATTTGGGGTCATGGAATCAGGCTGGAAAGAAAAAATTTCTCTGGTCATGTCTATCAAATTTGCTCACACTTAGCAAAAATTATTAATGTTTTCAAATATTTTGTAGAAGGTTTATTTGCAATATAAAGCATAGCAAAAGAGGGGGAAAAAAATGGTCAAACATTATTAATCGCATTCTACATAAACACAGACTGATAGAAATAAAAACATGAAGTTTACATTTTGCTAGCTGTGTCAAATGACTATTTTTGGTTTGAAACAAAAAGAAAATCTGCTTTCATTTAAGATGAACCAAACAGCCAATAAGACATGTTTGGGCCCCCCTTTCCCAATTCCAGTGGGGTTTTTGTCCTTTACTTATTTCTCTATAATAAGAGATTTCTTCTAATGTGGACTGGCAAAATGCAACCAGCACAAGTCATCTAAAATGTACCTGCTGGTGAAAATAATAAATAAAAATTTAAGTAAAAACAAAATATCTGCAGTTTTTGTCACTTGCCTTATCCTCTTTGATCTCTAATTCCAAAGAATTGTAGAGACACAGCAGCAAAATCTAAAGATTTTCTTTTCTTCTATTTTGTGTTCTTCTTCCCTCTATATCCATCCACCCACTACCATATAGTGCAGGAAGGGAGAGGAATTATACCTAACCACACTCCATACCATTTTTTAAGGGGGAGATGACTAGGAACCAAACCAGAGATTGTTGGCAGCAGGTGGGGGAATTTGCTAAGGTTAGAATTGCACTCGATTAAGATGCTAGCAATATCACTGTTAATTTTATCAAGTTTTGGCTTTTGTAATAAACAACTGGAAATTTAAGAGATGAACTACCTTAAGCTAGAAATTATTATTTAAAAATCAGTATTATATTGCAGCAAACAGATACTAATCTGTAGAAAAAAATACTTTGATTTTGATGAATGATCATATATATATATATATATATATATATATATATATATATATATATATATATACATACATACACACACACACAACCATACAGTTTGTCTGAGCAACAAATAAACAAGAGAAAACTCTTCTTTTTTTTTTTTTTTACAACAAAGAATATTTTTCCTTTAAAAAAAAAAAAATGCAATTTGTAACCTACCCTGTATGATACCTTTGTAATCGATACTATTCTTGTGGTGTGGTTTCAGCAGTTGGAAATGAAATTGGGAGAGAGAATATGAAAAAATTAATTTAATTCTTTTTTTTTATTTGAATTTCAGTTGTTAAATTGTTTGCCTGCCTTAAAAAAAGAAAGTTGTCGCCCTTGTTCTTGACCGTGACAAATTATTTCATTTTATTTTATTTTATTTATAATTTTCATATCACTCCTCATCAGACTAAGTGAATATCCTCATTTTCAAAAGTTTGACCTTATTTTATTCAATAATTATTTTTCAGTTTAATATAAAAATTAACAAATCAAAATCTAATATCATATTTCCTTTGACTCTTCAACAAAAATCCCATTTCATTAAGTACTTTTCTAATAAATAGAGGTTTGCCAATATCTACTGCTTGATTTGCTGGAAATAAATTTTCCCAACGGCACAATTCTTTTATTATTATTATTATTATTTGGTATGTCCCGTTCAAAATACAACCATCCAGTTTATAATAAAACACTTTAGCTGATCTCATATTTCCTAAATGTTTTATAAAAACTTTTACCAGCATTCATACTCTAAACAGAAGAGCATTCTTTCACCACTCTACCCCTTACCCTAAGGAAGAGGAGTACGTGTTTAATTTTGGGGGGGCGGGGGTATAGATAAGTTATCAGCAATTTTGGGGGGAGTTGTAAATTGGATTTACTTTCTGAATTTTAAAAAGTTTAATAAAAATGAATGGGCACAATATGAGCTCAGATTTTTGTTTTTCCTTTAATTCAGTTAGAAAAGAAGGAAAGCCTCCTAAATATTCTCCAAAAAATGAACTGAGAAAATCATTTCAATCATTTTCCCTCCAAATTCTTTTCTTGCATTCAGAATGAAAGCAAAACATTTACTCTTTCTTTCATTTCTTATTCTTATCATCCATTCCATTTTTTTTTTTTTTTTAATTTGCTTAAAATCTTCTTTTTTTACTTTTTTTTTCAGATTCTTTTATCATTTTCCCCTCCCATGTGCCTCATAATGAAAGGCTTAACAAGGAATCTTCCCAACAACAACAACTGTTCCAAAAAAAAAAAAAAATGAGTGTTTGGTTTTTGTAGAATTGTCTCTTCAAAAAAAAAAAAAAAAAAAAATTCAATTTATTTGTGTCATATATACCCTTAAAATTGACCCCCTTTTTCCTTTCTTTTTCTTATATACTTCATAATTATCATCCCAATTATTTTGAAAGAAAATGTTCTGAAAATGATTCTGCCAAAAAGATACGAATATATGAATAGATTTATTCAACATTCTTTTGGGCAAACTAATTTTTGGATTTTTTTCTATATCGGTGTGTTTATGCAAATGCAGATATATGTATTTGCACACAAAGATCCTGACCTATGAAATTGAAAATAAATCTTCTGAAGCCAGAGTTTCAGATTTGGCCATATTTTTTTTTAAGTATATGTATGTTTTTTATTCATTTATTTATTTATTTTTTAACAGGCACTGCTCTTGTAGTCTCCAAAGTCAGTGCCAACTTTGGCTGGGGGTTGGGCTGTCAGTCCATTTCGCAATGGGTTTGTATGAGAGCGTTCTTTTAGTTGATTCAGGGCACACATCAGTTTATTGTTGGTAGAGTCAAGTGTCTGGATCTGACGTTCTTGAGCCTCAATAACCATTTGCTTTTGAGAGACGAGCCGCTCAATTTCACGCTGTTCTTTACGGAGTTCATCTTCAAAACCGATTAAGCTGAAAATAAAATAAAATTTTAAAAATAAAATTTAAAAATCTACTTTTACTATAAAGGAAAAACCCATAAAAAAAAAAAACAAAAAAAAAAAACAGGAACAATCAGCTGTATTATCTTTGACAAAGAAAAAAATATTAAATGTTTTAGTTATAAATAACACAAAAGGTTGAAAGGTTTGAGTTTCTCTTGCTGTTTTAAATGCTGAGCAAGTTAGAGTAAATTGAAAACAAACTTTCTTTTTTCCTTTTTTTTTAAAAGAAAAGAAAAAAAATAACCTCAAAGACATTTCATATATTTAGTTAATTTATAAAGAAGCAAAAGTCAGGATGTCAAATTCCTATCTTTCCCAAAATTGAGTTGGTTTTCTTGAATTATATTGCATAATTTACTTACCTGATTAAGTTCAATGATAAAATGAATTTGTGATGGAAGAGAGAGATAAATGGAATTACAATTCAATTTCTATTATCATCAGGTGATGTGATATTCACTGTAAAATTTAAATGAATCTTCAATGTACAAGCTAAGTCCACAAGTCAGGGTTCCCACTCATTTTAGAAAATCATTTTCCAGGACATTTTAAAAATTTTCCAGGACAGAAATTGTTCACAGCAATTTCCTTAATTTAATCGATATTAATCTAATATCGACACATTTAGACACTTTTATTGTTACTTTTTTATGTTGCAGGGTTAATCATCTTGGGTTTATTATAGATGATGCCTACATCTATCAATTAACGACACAGGGTGTCCACAAAATCCATATGCATTTTAAAGTTATAAATTATTTTAAGTACACTCTGACTTTATGGACACCCTGTACAATACAATTGTCTGACCTCCTGTTTTTGCTGAGCCATGATCAACATTACTGGGTAATTTTTTCATTAGCAAATTAATAATATACCCTCACCCAATATTTTAGATAAATGTTTTTTGTTTATCTTTTTATTGAATTAATACAAATTTCAATAAACTCAAATTTCAGATATTTACTGTGCTGTGTTTCTCACTTTTTTATTGGCAAATATATATAGAGATATCTTACAATGACCACCCCTCGTTTTTTATATCTGTATTATATTTTATATACTATTGTACATTAATAGCCATGTTCAATTTTTGGGGTGTAAGGGAGATAAATGCGTATCCCAAGAGGCGATAACTCATTATGTGTCTCTTGCCACTGAGTACACACCTGTGGTGGACAGACATTTAAATTTTTTTACTATCTCATATGTTTTCACATCTGGGTATTTTGAAGTAAAAGATAAATATTGGATTTTCTTTCCAATATCTTTAAAAATATTTTTTCTTGGAAGTGTAGCCAAAAATTTTTTTCTCTGTTGCGATTGACATATTTATTCAAACTGGGAGAGAATTTGGCTCGTTTTGTCATTTAAAAAAAATTGTTTTTAAATCTCAGAAAATATGCAACATATCATCACATATGTTTTAAATTAAATTTTTTCAAAAATAAAATTCATGGCTATGTTTTGTTAAATTTTCAAGTTAGACACAGATATTGACAGACATGTAAAATTGACCTGGAAATTTTTAAGGTAGTAAAAAACTCAATTTAACTTAGATAAAATTATTTTTTTTGCATCAATTTGAAGAATTTTTTTTTTTAAATGACAAAAAAAAAAAACAGAAAAAAAAACATGCTACATTATTATTTTTTTTAGTTCTAAGAAAATAACTTTTAAATCTTAAAATCACTTTCTTTAGGGTATTGAATTTATAATTTTTTAAAAATTTTTTCTATATATTCTTCAGGATATGATCTTTCAAGAAATGTAAAAATTAGGAAATGGGAATTTTCTTTTCTTTAAATGGTAAAAGGCCACCCCCCACCACATTCTAAAAAAAATTTCAGGTTTCTTCAATAAAATAAGTTAATCGTTATAAAATTAAGTCATTGGAAAATAATTTGGTGAAAATTTCATTAAAATTGGGCAATTCCCTGATTTTTGACAACTGTTTTAAAATTAAATTTTTAAAAAAAATTATTATCTCCCTTTGCAACCTTTGAACATCCCTATATATTAAAGTTATATTTTCAAATTGAAATGATTAATAGGGAAGGACATGGAAAGCAAGACGTCTTAAAGAAGCAGCTCATATGCTGGGCTGTAGTGACCTATTGAGTAGACCAAATACAGATTTGGTTTGGTTTTGTTTTACGGCATATCAACCTCAGTGGGTCATTTAATGCCAATAAAGTTTTGAAATAAATCAGTTCTTAATGGATAATACAATTTTTTTATAAATACATTTTTTTATTTAACCCATAGATGGGTACTATCACTCCGGGTCAGAGTAGACCAGGAAACAATAGTGATGAAGGGGTGCTCCACATTCCCCAAACGTTCAAAACTGGAACCTCACCATCAGATAGTTTAACGTCATTCCCAGGACATGTAGACCCTCAGTCACTGCCTTCTAGCACCCATATGATAAAAAGGGGTTGGGCTTGCCATAAGGGCAATAGGGTTGGGAAAAATCATATATATGCTAGGGCTTGATGTGACCAGCAGATTGAGGGGCCTCTCTGACTGTCTGTCTAGCCCAAGATAGGGCCAAAGTGGAGTATTGCAAGTCATGAACAGCTCATCCACCTGGGTTCTATCCTTAAGCATCACGGGTCGCCACCCACGGCCAACAGCTGGCCCCATTGGGGTGTCTTACCCCACTGCAGATGTGCATTCGGTGCATTCAAACACCCCACCGACAGGGCAGCCAAATACAGAGATGAATACAATATGTGAACCAATCATTAAAAAGGCTAAATCAATTTTTTTTTTAAAGTAGATTATTTTTTAAATAAAAATATTGAAAAAGACTGAAGGATTTTACACCTCAATGGTAGGGGGTGTTGGGAATTGTGTTTTGTACCAATTCCTAAAAAAAAAAAAAAAAAGAAAAGAAAAGATTTTAAATGGGGTGGATTGTAAAATATCTAAATTGTTATGCCAATAAAAATCGGGGGGGGGGGGGGGCGCGACAGTGTTTTTATAATATCTACTTAAATTTGTCAATAAAAAGCAAAAAACACATCACAGTACATATTTGATAGCTACAAACAATTTGTGTGCTCATTTTCATTTTAAAAACAAATTAAAATTAAATTGATTATTTAAGGTCAAGTTTTTGTTTAATTCGAAAAGTATAATCATTATATTTTTTGACGTAAATAAAAATTACATATGTAATATCATTTTGCTTTCTTTTTTTAATTTTTTTCTTATTAATGCTCATTATACTATAATGAGAATCAATAAAGAAAAAAAAAAGAAGAAAAATGATATTACGTATGCAATTTATTTTTAATACATTTTAAACAATTAAATTCAGCTAAAAATTTGATCAAAATGGGCCCTTTGTGTGAAATAGTTACAGACTAAAAATCCCCACATCATTTAAGACTTATAATAGTTTCTTAGAAATCAATAATAGAAAAACATTAAATACACTATGTACAGAAAAATGATTAACTTTTTGATATTGATTTAAATGAAATATCTTTTTTTGTTCAAAACACACAGAAAAACTAAAGAGTCCTCAAAAAATCTGGCTTTTTTGTTTACAAAAAGTCACCAAGAAATATATTAAAAATGCGGAGGCTCGGATTTCAGAAAAAAAAAAAATTGCCAAAAATCAGAGAATATCTGATTTTAATAAAATTTTCAGTGTTGACTTATTAATCAATGAATTCTTTTAAATTACTGAATCATTTCAATCAAACTGATTTAATGGAAATAAATTGAAGTTCTTTCAAATAAATGCCACCTTTATGCACCTTGAAAACAATCCTTATACATAATTAATAGATAGAATTCATTCAAAATATGAAATGCCTAAATTTAAGTTTTAAATTTCATAATTATAGATTCTAAAAAATAATATCAATTTAATAACAAGCCTACTTAGAATTGTTATCTAATAATTTTTGGAAAAACCTCAAATTGAAAAGTTAGGCCCCCACTCTTTTTAACAAAACAAATATCTATGTATAATTTTTTCACTGATAATCTAAAAGACAAGTATATATATATAAACAAAAGAGTAAAAAAAAAATCCAAAATTTGTTTATTTTTTTTTATTTTTTATATTTAATTTTCAGTACTTATTTACTACAAGACATGCCCCTTTAAAATAACTTTTTTCTTCTATTAACAGTTTTTTGTCTTTTTATTCATACTGTAAATAGTTTCAAAAGTATATTTTCATACTATGATTAGTTTCAAAAGATATCCCCCCCTACCCAAAAAATAGGGGGCAGGGGCGGTGTCAAAATTAAGTGACCTGAAAAAAAAATCTGAGTTTTTAAATAATTCATTCATTAATAAATCAACACTGAAATTTTCATTAAAATATAATTCCCTAATATTTTTCTTTTCTTCTCCAACCAAAGGGATTAAATTTATTTTTTTAAATACATCTGAGTCAAAATTGGTAATACCTAATTTTTGAAATTTGAATTTGTGTTTAGTAAAAATTAATTGAAAATCATTTTAAACGGGGTGGTTAGAATATCTAAATTGACTTGCTGATAAAAAGCGGGGGGGGGGGAATACTGTAAAATATCTACATTAATTTGCCCATAAATTGCACGACTCAGAAAATATGTTTGACCGGAATTATGCCTGACAATGGCAAGTAAAAGTAGAGTAAATTAGGTCAGAAGTCCGGGTGGAAAGATGTTAACATTACCAATATTTTCCAGGGGAGAGTGGTGGTGGGGTTGCTATTTACATCGTAAAAAGGACAGTTATTATTTAACTGAGATGAAATTGACATTTGATGATGAAAAAAAAAAAAAATTTTGTTCAAGTATAACCCGTCGGTCGCTCCCGAGCTAAAGGGCTCACAGAATCTCCGAAATTGGCCGTCAAGATCGGATTTTCTGCATCAACCATGGATTGCAGGGTATCTATATTTGCTGGAAGTCTAGCCGAATGCCCCACGTTGTGCTAAGATCTCAAACGACTAGAAATCTGCTATAGAAACTGATTTCCGAGGTTAATGGCGTCCGATTGGTCACACACAAAAAAGTAATAACGACTCTTTTTCTTCTTCAAAAATCAACAACATTTATATTCAAAAATACAGGAATACAAATAATTACTTCTCAAGGTTTGTGGGAGTGATGTGCCCGTAATTAAATACTTCTGGTCTTCTGCAAAGTATTGTGCAAAACAGTTCGTAAGTTGACTAAGTTTTCAAAATGGTCTTAGCTGAAGTCAGTTACTCTCGGCTCTCAGTATTGCGTTAATCTTGTCAGCTAGCCCGGTTCTCAAGCGATCACAACTTCATCTGCCCGTTTGGCCTCTTCTGCTTCTCAAGCCAAAAACGTCTGAGTTAAATAATATTTCAATCGGAACAATTTTATTTCCGGCCGGCATGAAGATATTGGGAATTTTTCTGCTCCTCCCACTCAAGCAGGGTAACTTGTTTCCAACCAGCCAATCAAATTTACTTCCGCTCACCAATCTGGGTGCCATCTCTTCCGGCCACTTGAATGTTTTTTAAATACATTCGACTTTCTTTAATTTCGATTTTCAACAAGAGTTATCTCCATTCTTAAGTGTTAAGGAAACATAAAAACAATAGATTCTCTTTAATTCCGGTTTCTTCATTTTCCGGTAATCTATAAAACAGGATTTATCTTTTTCCATGAGACTCAAGTCTGATTACATCAAAGACTTGTCTAGGAACGGCTTCTCTCGCTTCTGGGAGTTCCGACCTACTTGAGATTTTACTACCGGCCACCATCGCCTCGACTGCCCGGTCGGGGTCATTGCCGGATCGCCCATCTGTTTGTCAGCCGGCGAATTATATTTCCGTTTTTTTTCTTTCTTTCTTTCTTCTAATTTCAAAACCTAAATCAGGTCACACAAGCACCATATGCTTTACTTAGGGGTCTTGGGGGGGGGGAGCAACGTTTGTCTTAAAAAAAAAAAAAAAATTTTCAAATGTCTAATAAAAACTTTTTAAAAGTGAACATTAATCTTATGTAATTCTTAAATATTAGTATTTTTTTTTTGTTTTAATTGATCATTTTCAGTCAAAATTTTGGGTGCGCGCTATTCTATACATTCAAGTACAAAACATTCTTTGATTTTCAGTAACTATTTTACATGAGTGATATTTAAAAAAGAAAAAAAAAGATTCATGCTCACTTCTTCAAATAAATGTTATCTGAGCATTTTACGCGAAATTTCTTCTAAATAATGGTATTTGTAACGACAAAATTAAAATTATGTCAATTCAGTTGTGGAGATGTTTTTATGTCGAATTTCAGTGAAAATTATTTGACTGACTTACAGAAAAAATATCCCTTGCTAAAATATTAAATCATTTTATTCAATTAAACACTACTGAACATGATTATCAAGAAAATGTTAAAGTTACATCTGAATTTTACGTCTTGTAAAACGGAATTTATTTTTTAAACTCTTTAACAATTTTTAAAGTAGTCTGACTAATTCTTGTCTCGTTTATCTTCAATGTCACGTAAAAATAAATCAAAATATTGCTACATAATGAAAGCGAGACTTCATTGGATGAAATCAACAAGTACCCACCCAGTCAGAAGCATTTTTACTGTTTAATGAATATTCATGAATAATTTGAGAAATCTTGCGTAGATTTGGTGAGCGTTAAAAATAAAAACAAAAAACACTGTCCTTGTTAGTTTACTAGTTATATTTGTTTACTGTAATAATAACATTGATTTTGTCTCAGATAATTCAAATTTTCCAGGACAAATTACGAAAATTTTCCAGGATTTGACAAAAAAACCCATTTTTCCAGGTTTTCCAGTACTGGAAAATTGACATTTTATTTTCCAGGTTTTCCAGGACGCATGGGAACCCTGCAAGTGTAGAATCTACATAAATCAAATAAAATGCATATATACAGCAATCTTAATTATTGTACCATCACAGCTTTGGTTTTGCATTGTTTTCATGTTATGAATGATAATAATGATGTTCTGATACAAACAGATAATCAAAACTTGAATATCTTTGTTTATAAATGATTTCAGTATTTCTCAGTTTTGATTAGTAACTTCAGTCATGTAGAATGTTACATGGAAATAATTCTAAAAGGAAAGTCAAGAAATGAGAGGTAAAAAAAGGGTCAGGAGGGAAGAGACTCTGAAAAAACAAGGTTATTTAAGGGGGGAAAAAAAGCATTAATTATAAAATCTGTTAAAACTTTTTGATTTGATCAACATCAACACCACCTAAAATAATTGCAACTTTTTTTTTTTTTGGGGGGGGGGGGGTGACAACAACAGAAATGAAAAGGTAAATGACAGACACAAATGAGGATAAAACAATTCATTAAAAATGAATAAAAATAAGTCTTTGTAGAAGTACCTACCATAATTTTAAAGCATGGAAGTCAAAAATAAATAAAAAGAACTCCAAAAATAGTGTCTTTCCATTTCAAACTTCTCAACATGTTCCAACTGATTATGAACATTCTGCTCAAAAGCCCCAATATGCTATCTCTATTTATATCATTCATATTTATTTTTCCTTTTTTCATTTTTTTTTTATTACAAACTTTTGACAGCTTTAAACTTCTTTTAAAGCTGCAAAATCTGGAAGCCAACAAAAGAAATAATATTTAAGACTGTGCTTGGGAGAAAGATTGAAATGTTTTTGCTGTTAAAATTTTACCAGAATCATTAAAATGTTTTCTTCATTTCTTTTTAGATTCAAGTGGAAAAAATCCATTAATTTCAAAAGATATGAAGAATTTAAAAATAAAAAAATACCAAATCGGTAAAAAGATGTTTTTTGTTTTAAGGAGAAAATCAGAAATGGATATTTATTGGTTTCTAAAATGAAAATGAAGAAACCAAATAACATTTTAGTTTGTCAATCAAATTAAAAATTCAAGAAAATACAAATTTAAATTAATAATAGTTGACAATAATAATAGTTTTATGTTTTAAAAATGTATGTGGTATCTATATATCCAATTCAGATTATATATTCATATTCATTTTAAAAAAAGAAAAAAGGTAGTTTTATGAATATTCTATACCATATATTTACAAATATAACTATGTGAATATATATACAGACACACATTATATATATATATATGAAAGAGAGAGAGATATAAAAAGAGAAAGGAAGGCCACTATCCCAAACAATGCCCAATGCATTGAAGACAAAGCTATAGAAACTAAATTTGGTTGCCATATGAAATAGACAAATGCATAACCCATTCTTTTATTGATGTTGGAATCTTCCCAGCCAAATTTTAACCAAAAGAAGTGATTTTCACTGAAATATTTGAACATTTCCGTGACAATAAAAAATTTTATAAAATTTTTTTTCTCTCCTGAAGTCATACAAATTATTGAAAGAGACAAATAGAAATTTTAATTATTCTTACAGTCACAAAAAAATCTACTGCTGATATATTAACTTTTGTTTTATTTTTGGCCCAGCCAAAGAATATCATCCCAAAGAACACAGCAAGTTTTTATAATATGAAATTAGTCAGGTTGAGATATCAGAATTGACTAGCAGCTAATGCACAACCAATACTTGATCAGTACTTTGATATGAAAAAGCAACATGAAGATTTATAGAGAAAACACTACTGCAGACATTAGGAGATGTTTCTTTTTCCCCACCATCAAATATTGATACTGCGATGCTCAAACTTTTATGGGGGTCGGGTGGTTATCAACACATTTTCATGAATATTTATTTTTTTAAATAAATAAAATTTAGGAAGTTTTTAAACTGCCAATTTAGGCAACTATTTCCTTTAATTAGAAATGGAGGAGATTTGAAGAATTTCTCTTTTGGTACAAAGAATTAAACCAAGAAAAATAAAGAGACACCAGTTTTCACTTGGCCTCATATTTCAGTCACATTTTGAAAGATATTTTCAAATATTCACAGAATTTTTAAGTTCATAGAAAGCAAAGATTAAGAAATATTTCTATTATTTTCACAGCAAAAACTCCAACTAGTAATTTTCTAAAGTCAATTAGGTTCTCAATGATTCCCAATTCATATTTCACAAGATTTTAAAAACACAAGTACTTAAAATTCTTTTATTTTTTTAATTTATTTTATCACATCATGGAATGTTTTTCTGATATGTTTTTACTGATTATTAAGAACATTCAACTGATGAGAGGAGGGAAAATATTGAGATGGTAATAATAAGTTCCAAATGTGGAATTTAAAAAAGATTTCAGCACTGAAAACTATGATCCTTAAATGACTGTGGTGTTGATGGTGAACATGTGGCGATAACTTGGAGGAAAAAAATTTTAGTCAGCAAAACAATGAAGATCAAATGAAGCCAAAAGAAGGCAAAATAAAAAGATTTTTAGGTTATAAAAATTTTTTTCAAAAAAAAAGAAAAAAAAAAAAAGGTGTTTATTTTATAATACAGGGTTTTCCAAAAATTCTTATATCATATGAGATATAGTGTTTCAGAAAAAATGATATTATTTGTAATGTACAAGGTTTTTCAAAAAAATTGATATCATTTGAGATGTATAGGGTGTTTTAGAAAAAATTATATCATTTCATAATCTAATAACTTGACCAATTTTCATTCAATTCAAATTTTAATAGTATGTTTAGAAACCACTCAAAATTCTATGTTTAATGTTTCAATGCCTGGATAAATGTACCACCATGCATTTTGGAAGGAAAAACCCAGCATACAACACTAATATCAAGAAGTTTTCTTGTGAACGCAATTTGGGCATTATTATCAGCAGTGATTTGTGTTGGATGAAGCATGTCTCTAAAATAGTCAAGAAGGCTGACTCTGCAAAACCTTTGTCAGTCGCTCTCCAGCTATATATGTAAAGCTGTATATAACTATCGTGCGGACACATTCGGAATTTGCATCACAAGTCTGGAATCTCTACCTCACTCAGAACCTCTTGGAAACTGTTCTTACAAACAGCAACCTTGAACAACTTTATTTATTTTTATGTGTCTAACATGCATGAGCAGGCCAACAACATGGGAAAACAGCACAGTTCCTATGACTTCTGGAAACAGTTTTTTCACATTCAGAGTTGCTGAAGCATAGAGCAAACTAGCTGCATCAGTTGATAGCTGCAAAGACACTGCATCCTTCAAACCTCCATGCTTCCTGATATCCTTGAAAACACACACACACATATATATATGTGTGATATATATATATATATATATATATATATATATATATATATATATATCATGGCCATATACTGCTCATTTTCCTAACATTTGTACATTATTCTATGTACTATATATGCACCTTTGATGAGTTGTAGTGCACCTAAGCACTGTACACAATAACTTCATTATTATTATCAATATTATCATAAAAGAAAAAACATAAAACATTAAACATATAATTTTAAATAGTTCAAATTTAGATGAGAATTGGTCAAGTTTTTTGATTATGAAATGAAATCTCACAATTACTTTGGAATTTTAATAACAGGAATCAGCAAAAATCTCTCATTTTCTAATTATCCACAATTTTGGTAAAATCTTGAATTTTTGAATATTGCTGCTTTTTTTTTTTTACAATCTTTTAAATAGTAAATGATTTTTTTTTATTCTAAGATATATTTTTTAAACAAAAAAAAAATTTAAAAAATAAAAATACTGCCTTTTAAAAATTGTTCACTCAAAAACAAAACGTTTTAAAAAGCAACAAAAAAAAAAACAACAACAGAAAAAAACTAACTAAAAATAGTAAAGTAAAAACAAAACAAAACAAAAAATATTTTAAGGAAAAAAATGCATGCCTGAAATGGGAGAAAGAGGGGTTCCCCTCCCCCAGCATTTTTTTTTTTAATATTAGTCTCCTCCCCCTTTCAAACAATTGACCAATGGTAATGCAGGAACGTGCAATGTTATTCTAGGTGGGTGTGGCCTGCAACAACAGAAGAACTTTTTTAAGGGGTAAAAGGTCCATAAGCTTTAAGGATTACTAAATGTATTTTTATTTCAAAACTAAAGGAAGAAAGAGAGAGAGAGAAAAAAAAGGGTTGGGCTTTCTAAAAATCTGAACTGCCTCTAATTTGGATAACATCAAAGCATTTTGATTAAAAAAAAATGTTAGGCAGTTAAAAGATTAATTGCTTATTAAAAGATCAATAAAAAGAAAAAAAATGATATCAGATCGATTGAAAGATATGGCAGAAAATCAATAACTAATAGTTAGTCAAAAGATCAGTTGATTGAATGAGAGATAAGTGAATAGATTAGAAAATAGATTATTATTGATCAATATTTAGATCAATAAGTAAGGATAATCGATATAATGATTAATTAGATCAAGAGATCCAGAAAGAGAAAGACAAACAGAAATGCATGCAAGGAAAGAAGAGAGCAAAAAAAAAAAATCCAGTGTATGGAAGAAGAAAAGGGCAAAAACTAAAAAAAATTACTTAAAAAAAAAAAATTGTTGGGGAGTAGAAAGGCAAAAACAAAAGGATAAACGAATGAAATGAAATAACAAGGCATTTGTTCGTTTATATCTCACCAGCCAGAGGCTTCAAAAGTTCTTCACTTATTCTCCGCTTGAGCTACGGCTACTTTATTCACAAGGTGAACCTCAGATTCGGATCTTGACAAAAAATAAAAACAAACGGTCAGTAAGGATGCAGTACAGGTTTTAAGGGGAGAGAACAAAGAAGCAGCTCGACAGAATGTGTCGTCATGGTGACAGAAGCTGTTTCCCTTTGGGTTCCACAATCTTGGATCAGGGTGGGATTGGGATAGAGAAGTGTTCATCTAGTCAGTATGACAATTTAGGAGAATTCACAATGCATTTTTTCCTGGCCTCATACTTAGAGAATTCTTTTTTTTTTAGAATTAATTAAAAGAAATTAAATTAGCATATTTTCTAAATCTTACATTAAAAAATATGATACAATAGATTGAATATTTTTTTTAATTGTTCAGTAAATTTAAAAAAATAAAAACAAAATTAAAAAACTTTGTCCAACATTCAAAATCTAAAATATTGGATATCTAAATATTAACTTATTTTTCATTACCTTCTTGATTTTGATAAAAAAGATGAATTTTTATTACTATTGACATTTTTAAAGAGTATTTTTTTTTAAATTGTTCATTGAAATCTTTAAAAACAAAATTTGATTTTCTCTTTAAATTCTAAATCCAAGTATTTTTTTTTTCTTTTAATAAAATTATACACTGTCAATTTAACCAGTTTTACTTTCTGAAATTATATTTTAAAAGTAAATGGAAAAAAAAAAGAGAAAAAAAAGAAAAAAAGATTGATGTATGATTTTTTGTTAAAAAAACCCAATAAGAATGGCTTTAAGTACAAAATTCTTTTTTTACTATATACATCATAAGAAATTTTAAAGAAAGGCAGTCATTTCTTATCCACAATCCTGACCAAAAGAATAGAAAATGTATTCCCTCAAAGAATAGCCCAGGGAAATTCTTTGAAAAAGCCGTTTAACATCTTGATCTTAGAACCAATCTGGTGGAGTAGGATATTGGACATTTTAACTGCAATAAGTACATAAAAAATAGGTTGTCCAAAAAACTAGTTACTAGCCAGTTCTTGATTCTTAGTCTGTATGGCAACAATGCAAATTTTAACCATTTGAATTTCACTAAAAGATTTTAGTTTCTGACTAGTAATTATTTTTTTCCTGGCCTCATATTTGGGAAATGCTTTATTGTAAATTTTCCACAAGTCTTTTTAATTTGTTTTAAAAGCACCCAAGATTTTCTAAAAAAACAAAGTGAAAACTGAAAATAATGTACACATAAGTTATTTCTTTATCAACTGATCAAATCACATGAGGAATTTCTTTAAAAGATAAAAAAGTTATTTTCTTTAATTCCTTTAAGGAGGAAATATTCATTTATCAGCCTTCTTTTATTAAACTGTTCTTGTGGGTAAGCAGTGAGAAAAAAAAAGTTGCAAAGGAAATATTCATTTATGAAGAGGTAGAGGGGCATTTCCAGGTTAAAGAATGAAGAAATTCAAGAGTAAAGGACGTTAGATTTTCAATTACAATTGCTGTCTCTTTTTATCAATCAGCCATCAGATTTAATTGCATTCTTTTTCACCTCTGACTTCAAACAGAGAATTATCATGAGAAATGGCTGCCAGTAAAATCTTTTAAATAGAAAATAATAATTTGAGGAAATTTCACATAAAAATTCAAAGGAGTTTATTTGTTCAAAGCAAAAATGTTAATCTCACTGGAAGTTGAAATTAATATTTCTAATAATTTGGGGAATGTTAGAAATTTCATTTGACATAAACCCAGAGTTTTAAAGAATTATTATTTTTTTTAAATCTACTTAAGTTGATGGGACACAAGAGACAAAAATTTAGGGTAAATCTAAAGGAAAAAATATTCAACAAAATCAGATTTTGAATTTAAAAAAAAAAAAAAAAAAAAAAGAAGGTATTTTTTAAACTATAACACATTGATTAGCAAAACAAATTTTGAAACCTTATCCTTAAAACAATTTATTTTACAGAAAGGAATAAATAGGAATTCCTATTAACATTTGATCGATGAATTGTTGTTGTTTTGAGATTTGTCAATTTCTTTAATTGGGAAATCTAAAAACAACAACTCATCAATCAAATGTTAATATGAATTCCCATTTCAACAAAATTTTTGGAGAAAATTTTTCAACTGACTTTTCTGCAATAATTTGGGTCGTCATTGTTTATTGATATTTGAATTAAAAGCAAAACAGATAAAGCCAACCAATTTTGAAACGTGGAAAATGTAAAAAAAATCTACTTTTTTTTTTTTTTTTTTTTTTGCTTTGTGATAATCATTGACTTTACAATCAATTCATTGATAAAATGTGCTTTGATCTCAATATATCATAGCACTGAAGTCTCAAGATACATCTTAGTACTTTTTATGAGTGACTAGCTTAAGATTTCTTTACTAATCACCAACTCAAAAGAGGCAGTTTATTTAGTATTTAGAGATACATAACTAATATCAGTATGTCATCAAAATAAGTGAAAGCTAAATTAGGGAAGCAATTACTTGCTTCCAATGAAACCCTTTGTTTTTAATTACATGCCAAAGTTTTAAGACCATTTTAGTTATAAAAATAGTTTCAACAATTAGATAAGTTGCAGACCAGATTTGGTCGACAGGTCACATGTTTGAAATCCCTAATGTATGAGATAAAAAAAAGAAGTAGAAGATATTTTTATCTACAAAATACCATCAATCCTATGAAAACTTAATTTTTAAAAAATATATACTAACATACAAAAATATATTGTTTATTTTTAATAGAGGGAAAAAAACATTTTCTTTTTAGTCATAAAATTGCAATAAGCCTTAGTGATCTTACCAGTTTAAATGAATGGAGGCCAGGTAACAAAAAGATTCTCAGATTTGTAAGAGAAAATATACCTTACTTATTATATTTAATATGTCCCAACCCTGAAAATATTTTTAATGGGAATTTGTAAGAGTAGTAGTAGCAGCACAGAAGTTAGATTTGTTTTTAAAAGATAAAAACATTTTCTATTTTAAATAAAGTTTGGTGGTTCTTTTATTTTTATTAATATTAAAAATTGAGGTTTGTTTTGAGTCCTGCCTGCATCAATACTGTTCCCAAGAAAAGATTTGAGTAGCCAATCCTGCAGGTTTTAAAGAGAGAGAGAGAGAGAGAGAGAGAGAGAGAGAGATCTGCAGTATGATAGCCTCAACCAGATTGCATGCAACAATAAAAGTTTAAACTCAATTTTATATTTACATGCATCAAGAACATAACCACAAAGACATTTGGAAACTTTATATAAACCTTTTACTTTAAGGTTTTAAATTATGTTTTTAATGGCTAATTCTATTCAACTGAAAGGATTGTTAAAAAAAATAATTTCACAATCCTTCAATATGTCTAACATTATTATACATGCAAAAAGTATAAACAAACAATAATGTATTGAAGAGGATTTGTTCAGTTTTTCAGGGAACACTTGATTAAAACTTCTAATTATTAAAAATAAATTATATTGTTACATAATAATAGAATCAGTTATTTTCTCTCCACAGACAATATAGGAATACAGTAAGCATGAAAATAATCCTTTGCTATTTGATATTTTCTACATTTTACAACCAAAAATATTTTTTTATGTGTACAAAAGTTGATCACTGACATTTATATATATTGAAATTAATTTCTGCTTCATATGCCAGAGATTTTTTTTTTTTTCATTAAGCATTTTTCTTTAGATCTAAAATAAGGTTCATGCACATAAATGTATATATGGCTGAACATCCAATTAAATGTTATAAATTTTGTTTTTATCAAAATCAACAGAAAAAAATAATATTAATTAGATACTTAGAAACAAAAAGTATGATTCTTATTAATTTTGATGACAAGTATTTTCTGTTATCTTTATTATTAGCAACTCACTTGGGTCATTATTCTTTAAGAGCAAAGATCAAAAGGTGATTACAAATAAACTCTCTCAGAGACACTAATTCATTTTCTTTTGCCTCTGAGAATAAAAAGAAAAGAAAAATTTAAGAAAATACAAGTTTAAATTAATAATAGTTGACAATGCTTCATCCAAAAATAAATAAAATATGTTAATGATACTAATGCAAAAGGAAAGAGCAATAAACAAGACACAAGAGAGGTTGAGAAACAAAAAGTATAAGTTTATAGCTTTGATTATTTAGTCTTTTTGTAGTTCAGTTGGTTAGAGCAACTAGTACATTTAACTAGGGTTCCTTAAGGAAAGGGAAAACCCATGTCTCACCCAAAGTCTCATCAAGAACTTTATTATTATTATTATTATTAAAAAAAATTAAAAGAAAGAAAATACAAATCAAAATTAATAATAATGATTAAGTTCATCTAAGAAACATTTCATTTGAGGCCATTGCCAATATGAAGGAATTTATATATACACAGGCAATCAAATTCACTAATGATTTATGTCTTAAAATATACAAATAGAAAATCTACTGTGCATTTTGAAATCTACAAAGCCTCTGAGCTTAGACACAGTAAAATAAGTGCATTGCTAACTAAATGTATAAAGACATGCCAAAGTCTAAAATGAAAATGATTGGTTGCAAGCAGATTGAAGCAGAAAGAAAAATTAAGCTAATCAGGCTGTTTTATTTAAAGCTTGACAAAAAATTGAATACTTTCTTATGAAATGCCATCAACAAAAGTTCATATAAACATAAACACTTTCACAATTTATAAGAATTAAAAGTTATTGATACTTTATCAAAGATACAAAAAGTGAAAAACTTTTTTTTTTTTTTTTTTCATTTGTTCCTTGGCTAATTTGAAGAAAGAAAACATATTGGGAAAAGAGTATGCCTTCTGC
This sequence comes from Doryteuthis pealeii, assembly GCA_023376005.1. Classification (NCBI taxonomy): domain Eukaryota; kingdom Metazoa; phylum Mollusca; class Cephalopoda; order Myopsida; family Loliginidae; genus Doryteuthis; species Doryteuthis pealeii. The sequence continues at coordinate 29,972,093 of CM042165.1, forward strand.
AATTTCTCTTCTAACTTTATTGCTGTTTTTATGTACCTTTTCTACATTTTCAGCATTGGCAAATACAAGGAAATTCCACAAATGCATTAGGAAAGATTTTTCCAGTATCAGTGAGAAGATTGAAAATTATTAAAATTTTAAAAACAATTTTTATAGAAAAAACAATGTTCTTAATAATTTCAGGAAGGTAAGGTTAGATGATAACATGAATGCATTTCTTTTATATAGAGACAGATTGGATGATTTTGGAAAGCATGCAAATATTTGGATAAAATAACGTGTTGAAGAAAATATATAAAGAATAATTTTATTGGTAGGAGAAAAGAAATAACAGGAAGTGAAAGAAAGAGGAGAGTGAGGAGAGATAATAGAGAGTGGAAGGAGGTAAAATAAGAGAGAAAGGAGTAGGGACAGATAGAAATAATGAAAAAAAATGAGATTGCTTGGAATGGGGAGGGGATGAATAGAAATAGTTAAATACTTATATAAACCATTAAATGTAAGCAAGAATCTGGAAGCTTTTCAAGAAAACAAGCTAGCAATTATTAAGTAAAAAAAATAAATAAAATAAAACAAAATTTTTAAAATAGGATAATTTGTTTTTAATTATCAAAAGAAAATTAAATTAAAAATTAGTTAAATACAATAAAGAAAAATTTGAGTACATTAAATTTAAATCTAGTTGCCTGAAACTATTTTTTTTAGTTTTATGAAACACATGGACATTTTGCTTTTTGTTCTATATAACAATATCACAGTCCACTCTGTAAATTTATCATTTAGATCAAAACATTTTTAATCTAACTTTAACATTTTGTTTCATTCAGGATTTTTTCTAAATAGAAATATGATTTCATACTCAATATTTTTACTAGTTTTATCTGGCATAGGGTCACATTTGGGATGATTTGGTTTGGTTTCTTTGTTTAATAGCATATTAACCTTTGTGGGTTATTTAATGCCAAAGCCATCTTTGTAGAAGAACAATAATGGTACTACTTAACCCATAGCTAGTGGATGAGGGAAATCATACATTTCCCAAGGTTATTAGTTAAAAAGTGAATGTAAGGGTGTAACTGAAGTTCAAACTCACTTACTACAATGTCACAATCCAGCACAAGAGGAGGGAAATTTGGGTTAAATCTTCCCAGTTTGGGGAACATGTTCACCTTGAAAAGTATCATTAAAAAAACCCAGGTAAGAGTTTGAACACTGACTATCAAGTAAACCAAGTAATACCTGGTGGCTTTTATTTTAAAATAAAAATATTATTGATAACTAACAATAAACTAATATAAAAGGAACTTAAAGATATTTTATTTTGTAATATCTTCCTTTAACAACAGATTAAAAGAAAAAGTCAGCAGTAGGTAAGCTTCATTTACAATCTACAAAGTTCTTTGTTTATTCAATGAAGTAAATGTTGGGTAAATTGTTTTAAATATGTGATTATCTTTCCTTGTTAAACCACTGGACTTGTTCATGACTACCTTTAAGATGGTTGTGACTTGTCCCAATTACAAGTAATTGTCTCCCCTCATTAAGACACTTGACTAAGCTATTGTCACAAATGATTGTCGTCTGGTATTATGAATTTAAGTATTTTCATCATTGTAAGTATTATAAATGCTATGAAGTGAATCAGTCTTGGGAACACACATTGTCTTCAGGCAATTGTAGTAGCCGTCTACCTTACTACTGAGGCACTGCTTTTATACCTCATTAGCATATGGTACTACACCTCCCTGAACCAAAATGGCTTTGCTGTGTCCTTTTGGTAATATGAAATTTGCTTTCTGACTGTGTTTTTTTTATATCAAACTTTTTCATTTGTTGCAAATGATATGGTTATGGAGCTCTAATCTATCTACCCATTAATGCAGAAGGACTTTGTATTCTGCCGGTATCTCTATATTATTATTAAATTGAGAAAATGCTCTTAGTCCCATTTTCAAAGTCCCATTCTTTCTACGATTCCATTCTATTGTGGGTAATAGGGTGGTGTTTTATAAGGGATGCATCCAGTATGCCTCAGTCACGAGCACAAACTTTCATCACAAAATTCTTGGTCATTATCAGAAACTAATGTCCTAGAGACTCCATTTCTCACAAATATTACTCTTAATATTTGCTTTATAGTGGTGGCTTTTCTGTCGGCATCCTGAAAATGAGTCCACTAAAATTAAAAATAGCTCAATGCCTTTAATATAAGCATGATCCATGTATACCCGAGCCCATAGTACTTTTTCTTTAGTTCATGGTTGAATTTTTTTTTGCCAAAGATTTTTAATTTCAGCACATTTTGAGCATCTTTTCACATAGTCTTCTACATCTTGAGAATATTCTGGCCACCATACTTGTAATTCTAATCACCTTTGTATAACTGTTATACCACAATGTACATCATCATGTATACCTTTTATTACTTCTTTCCTTAAGCTTAAGTATTATAATATCTACATTGCATATTATGCTTTTTTCTATAGTTAGTTTATGCTTCATTTCTTTGTAAGATCTTTGTCATTGAACAATGTGTGTTTCTTTTTATTATGTCTAAAATTTGTTTAGTTTGGATTCTGAGATGATTTAGGGGTAACACATCCGTTTCAACCCAGTGCAGTATTTTATCTTCCACACTTTCAGACATTTCCAATTTCTTACTGTCAAAGTTTAGTCTGGATAATGCATCTCATGTGGAAAAGTGTTCCCTTTTACATATATTGTCGAAATCAAAAGCCAGGAGTTTTATTGCCCATCTTAAAATTCTAGATGTGACTTTTGGTAATTCTCTTTTTTTTTCCAAAGGTCTGTGGTCTGACTTTAACATGAATCTTTTTCCCAACAAAAAATTTCTCGCTTGTTCTCTGCTCCAAACTATTGCTAATTTCTTTCTCAATATTTGAGTGGTTAACCTCGGCTGACATTAATTTTCTCAATAGGTACATAATTGGATGACCTTCTTGGAGATAAAATTGCAGCAATTGAGTGCTCACTTGAATCTGTCGTCAAAGTCACTTCCTTTTTAGGATCAAATATTTTTGTCATCGTTTTTTTTTTTTTTTAGAGCCTTTTTTAAACTTTCAAAAGCTATATTTTGCCTCTGAGTCCATTTAAATTCGGCATTCTTCTTTCTTAATTCTGGAAATGGTTCTACTATGTCACTGTATCTGGGTAGAACTTTGCTATAAAAATTGGTCAGACCCAAAAAGGATTCTAATTCCTTTTTATGTTTTGATGTAGATATTTCCAATATTTTATTTATCAGCATGTCATCTGATGAAATTCATTCTTTAGATATTTAGTATCCTAAATATGATATTTTGTCACAATTCACATTTATTGCTATTTATCGTCATACCAGCTTTTTTTATTTTGTTTAAAACTTGTTCAGTTTTTTGTTTTAAGTCATCTTTACTGCAAGCACCTATGCATATATCGTTTTGGCATATGATTATATTTTTTAACCCCTCCAAAATAATTTTTTTAATTGCTTTTTGAAAAATGTGGCTTCAAGTCTTAATTCCAAATGGAAGATAAATCCACACATAGCAAGCCAAAAGGGGTGTTAATTGTAATAATTTCTTTAAACTTTTCATCAATTTCTATTTGGTTATATGCTGATTTTAGATAAATTTTAGCCAAGTATTTCATATTTGCTAATTTATGAGTCTCAGTTTCTATGTTAGGCAAAGGAAATGAATCTGAGCATATCTGAGGATTCACCCCTATTCTGTAATCCCCATGTATCTTTAAATCATCATTTGTTTTTTTTTATTACAACAATTGGGAAGGCCCAACTGCTATGACTTTCTTAAGTATGCCTTGTTCAACCATTTCACCACTACCATGGGTAAAATGTGAAGCAGCTTTAATTGAGATTCAAAATAGATGGGATGGTTATTTTCTTTTAGTTGAATGCTTGCTTTATATCTTTTTAATAGTCCTATATAAAGGTTCTTCAGATTTTATACAGTTTATCAATTTGGCAGTATCCACGTTTAACACATCTATTCCGAGAAGTCCATGATGTTTTTTTGTATTGTACCACTGTGATGGGAATAATTTCATAATGGGTTTTTGTCTCAAAAATTCCTTCAAAATATCCTAAAGTTTTGATGACAGAAACATCAAATTGTTTTAAATTAAGATTAGTTTTTCTTAATTTGGGTTTTCCCAGAAATTCTTTGGGATCAGGGTAACATTGCTCCTCATGTCAACCTGCATAGGAAATTCTATGCCATCCAACTTTATTGTTTATCTTAATTTTGCATGTGTCTTCCATATTTTCAGTACGAGGGTTTATATTTTCTATCCTTCTTATATTCATTTTGTATCTGCATACAGTCTGGAAGTGATTACTTCTTTTATAATTCAAACATAATTTTCCTCTGGCCGGGCATTTGTTTATATTTTTTTTGTGTTCTGTGTTGCAATATTTGCACTTTATTAGGCACATTATTCCAGATTATTTTTAGAATTATTGAATTCGTCAATTAATTCTGTTAGCATTTTTAATAGCTTCACATCCCACTGAAGCAAAAATAAATCTATAATTTCATTCTCCCCTCTGGAGGGTTTCTGGTCTTTTAACTTCTTCATCATCACCAATGCTGCAAAACATCTAATCCAAGTTTTGACTTATTCTGGGTCCTCTAAGGAACTTAATGGTCCTACTGATGTCACCATATTATTATGAAGTGAATCAGTCTTTGGAACACACGTTGTCTTCAGGCAACTGGAATAGCCGTCTGCTATACTACAGAGGCAGACTGCTTTTATAGTATTACCTCATTTGTATATGATACTACAATAAGACTGAAAGCTTTTTCATCTTGTTTTTTTTCTATTCCAATGTAGATGCATGTTCTCAGATAAGAAAGCACAATCTTTTCCAATCTTGCCTGAAAGTACTTTCTTGTGTTCACAGCTGTTGACAATTGGTTCCTTAAAATACCAAGTGACTTTGAAAGGTCATTAGATACAACTGACAAAAAGCTGCAAAAGGCAATCAGAAACAAAAATGAAGTTATTCATACAAATATTGTTATATAATTATATTATATAAAGAAAAAGTTAGCTTTATTTTTAAGTCAAGACTTTAGAACTTTTTTTTTATAACTTTTCTGCTAACTTTAGAACCTGGGAACATTGAATACCAGAAAATAGAAAGTATTTTTTAATTTTTTATTTAGATTGACAATTATCAAAAATTATAACAAGCAATTCTCTCTGATTTTATATTGAAATCTGTCTTATTATCAAAAATAATTTATAAGATTCAGAAAAAATAAATACATTTAATTTTATGCTAAAATAAACACCAGAATTTATAAAATTTTGAGTTCTTTAATTTAGTTTTGTCTCAGTTCACCTTTTACACATTTAATATAACCAGTTGGTTATTAAGCAACTAAATTAAAATTTAAACTATGTCCTGAAACAGAATCAAAGAATTCTAGTGGCAGATCCAGAAACTAATAGTGGCAAATTAAAATTTTCTGAACCAGAGAATGGAAAAGAAACAAGATATGAAAACCAAATTGGTGTAATGTTTATATATTTATTATGAAATCAGCAGATAATGATTTGGAACAATTTTTTTAATTTTAGGAAAAATTTATCATGGCAATATAATTAGGAATGCTGATTGATATAAAACTTTAAGAAGTGGGAAATGACAAATGTTCAAAATTGTGCTTATGGCCATTATTTAAGGATTTGAAAATATTAATGTTTTGAGTGAAGTAAAATACTGCTAGTGATAAATTATAATTAAATAATGCATTAAAATTAGTGAATGTTGTTATTATTAAGTTTTGTTATTTTAACTTTTATGGCAAATTAAGTGGAATGTTGTTTTAATATAAATCTTACCAGGAAATGTAATACATTATAAAATGTGAATTATTGTCTAATGCAAAATGATTATAGCAGATTCTGTCAGATTTCAGCATTTTTTAATTATAATTTTTTTTTTTTTTAAATTGTGGTCTCTTTGAAATTAAAGCATAATAAATGCATTTAAATTACAGACATGCCTATGACAATTTGAATGCCTAATTTTTAAAAGATGTTGTCAATTATGTTTAATGTTGATCTCATGAGCAGAATTAGATATCTGTTGAATTCAGTTTTGCAGGGATTGTCTGTTCAGTTTTAATCTTTAAAGTGTTCAGTTTTAATCTCGGTTAGAATATATTTTACATGCTTTTCTTCTGGCATTGTATATAAAAATAAAATAGATATTGGAAGGATTTAAAAGGATTCTCCAAGTATTTAAATTCATCATCTAAATATTGGGGACTACATATCCTAAAAGTTCTTAAATTGAAACTTATAATTATGTAAAAATAAATATATACACATTCCATCAAATTGGTTTACATGTTATTTCTCTTCTATTTTGTTAGATAATTTGTCCCTATATTTTTTTATTCTGAACCAAAGAGGGTCAGCTTAAAGAGTTGTGGCTGTACTTAATCATACAAAACTAAATCTTCCTAGAAACAGAAAGATTTTTTTAAATGCTAAGCAATTGCAAAAGTTTAAAATCAATAAATCTTTCAAAATGTCTATCTGCAATTCTATGAAAGATTTGATCTTTTCAGTTTCAAATGTAAATATATAGATATTAACAAAATGTGTTAAAATATCAAGCAGTATGATTTGGCATGACCAAAAATAAAAATACAAGATTAAATGACAAAGACTTCCAACAACTTTATTTAATATGTTCATTAATTCATCTCAATGGAGCCATTGAACAGTGGCAGTTTTTTTTATCAATTATCATAAGAAAAAAAGACAATTTTTTAAATATTATTTGCTGTGTAGAGAAGAATAAATTCAACAAAAAACAGATTAATTATATTTATGGCTAAGCAAATCTTTTTTTTTTTTAAATCATCTCTTTCTCCCAAGTTTCTGTGAATCTATTTTGAGGAAAGTATTGTTTAATAAAAATCTAGACCAAATTCTTCAAATGGAACTAAATAAACTGAATCTGTTTGAGTGATAAGCAATTAATGAGTTAATGAAAAAAATTAAAAAATTTTTTTCCTTTTAATTCATTTGCAAAAAAGATTTTTTGGCAAACATTTCCCTTATTACAACATACATTTGATAATGATGATGACTACTACCTTTTTCTCCTCCTTCATTGAAGAACACCATAGTAACAAACAAACTATTGCAGTAAAATATGATCATCTCAAATGACAAGTTGCACTAGCATTGATTTATTGATGGCAGCATTACGTTAATTGCCAAATTTAACTGGGCATTTTATTATAAGTGGTGGAATTTTTTGTTTGATTTTTACAAATTAACACGGGTATAACTTCTTCAAAATTTAATCTATATTTGGTCCAAGTTTGATATCAGACTAGAGGAGATTTGTTTCCCTTTAATCAAATCCATTGTTGTTGTTGTTTTAGTCTAAAATGATTGTGGTGAGCTAACAACAAATGCTAAAAACAATTGAAGAAAGAAAAGTCAGGATTAAAAAGAAAGAAAGAAAGTTATCATAATTTTTGGCTAAATCAAGTAAAACTAGGATCAACTGACAAGTTGAAAGCCACTTAAGTAACAACTGAACTCAAAAATACACATCATGCAAACAAAGTGATTTTCTCAGTTCGGATAGAAAGTCAAAATATTTCTGTTGTCTCCCAGTATTAAAAAAAAAGAAGAAAAAAAAAGAAAGGAAAACAAACAAAAGGAAAAAGAAGCAGTAAAAGGAAAAACTGAAAACAAAGTAAGTGATTCTCTATTAAAAAAAAGAAAAGAAAAAAGAGTGGAGAGGGGGGGGGTCAAACACCCAACCTGATAATTTAAATTAGAAAGAAAACAAATGTTTAGACTTAAAAATCACAAAAATAGAAATTGATTTGCAGGGTCAAAGAAAGACTTAATTAAATATAAAAGTGAATTTCAAGAAGAGAAAATTGGTTATTTTCAAAACTGCTTACTTCAAAATACTTTTAAGCTCTTAGGTTACTTGAAATTTCAAAATGAATTCTTTTCATTATCCTATACATCCATTTTCTACTAGTTTTCTAGTTTTTCTTTTAATATTTCACATTTACTGAACCTACACAATGGCAAATAAGTTATTCCCTAAAACAATATTTACATTTTTCTAATTTAAATATATATTTTTTTAAAGAATAGTAGAAAAAAATGGAAAACAATCTAAAAGAAAATCTAAAGATATGGAACAGAAACTAAATTAGGGAAATTTAGAAAGAAAAAAAAATTAAATGTCAAAACCTGAGCTTTGTTATCCTGCAATTTCCAATCTAAAAGGATTGATGATTGGACTTTCCAAATTAAAAAAAAAAAAAAAACTTAATTACAATGCAAAAACAAGTTTTCTCTGCTCTTCAATTCACACATTCTTTTTGGCACAATTTCTTATATTCTCTTTAAGAAGAAATAAATGCAACCAAGAAAAAGCAACAAACAGAAAATCCAAAATTAATAGTTTTATACTATTTAATTTAAATACAGAATAAAGTGTATTCACAGGTGTAATGATTGATATTTATAAGTGTGTTTCATCATCATCTTGTGCCAGATTAAATTATGCTTAGTAAACTGTTATATCTGTATACTTATGATGAGACATAAAAAATGTAAATTCTTGAAGAAAAAACAAGGAAAAAGATTAACTATGCTCTTTATAAAATGTTAAAATCCAGGTATTTTTGAGGAACTAACATCTTCATATTTAGAAAGACTATTCTTTTTTAAGCATATTCTATGCCCAAGTATTGACTCAAAATGTCTTCTTAAATAAATTGAACCAAGGAATTTAAAAATATTTTTAGAAGCAATGAATTTACAAATATCCTTGCCAAGAATCACCTGAAGACCAAATTAACTTTGGGAGAAAAAAGAAACTTGAAGACAAAAATTCCTGAAATGTTAATTAGAGTTCAATTCTGAAACTTTGTCAAATGAAATCTTTATTTTGTTCAAGTTTGCTTTCAAGACAAATAACTTTTGTCCTTTTACTTAAAAATGGCATCAGGAGCCCCTGAAGTAACCCTTCTATTTTGATTTCTGCTTTAATTTTTAGAGAACAAACAGGAAATGATTTCCTGTTCAAAACAAAATTGAGACATGTGGATGGCAATCAGTGTAAGAATCTCTTTACAACGAAAAGAGAATAATAATCAACGTTTTCACACACATACACAATATGATCATGCATGGATTTAAAAAAAATTAAAAGCATCAATATTTATAATTCCTGGTCATAAATTGTCCAAGCACCCCCACCCCCAAATTATTTTGGATTTACATTTCTGAGGAAACAATCGGCATTTCATATATATTTCTAAAAATATTACACTCCCAAACCTAAAAAAAAAGAAGAGTCAACATATTGAAATGTTTGAAATACATGATTTATGCACATATAAACATTTTTTATATGTGTTTAAATGATAACTTTCATACAGCTGAAAAATATCCAGCCAAATTCTCTTGAAAAATCAATTGTCAAAAAGAGACTCCCAGAAATTCATAAGAGTATCTCAAATTTTAAATGACAGAGTAATTCTTATAAATTATACAATCATTTTACAATAGAAATATAAAAAAAATGCTTTCAATAGATAAAAAGATGACAAAAAGAAAAAGAAAAAACTTTTAAAATTGAGAAAAAATATCTTTCATTATTTCCTAGATTTTCTTCTATGTTTTTAATGTTTGATTCAAAATTTCTTGTGTTATCTCAAGTATTTTCAATATAGTTTTCAGTATTAATTTTGAAAGCCCAAACACTGTTAAAACAACAATTTTAACGTAGTTTGTTCTTTCTCAGGTTTATTTTACACCCAATGAAGTCACTTAGTAATTTTTCTTAAAAATGGTCACAAGATCAAATATCAAGTCATGTTGGGAAACATGACATTACACTTTTTTATTTTCTGGCCTTTTTTAATTAATTTTTGCTTTCAAGCAATCTGTAAAGATACAAACATTCAACATCTGAAGAAGGCAGAATATATGAGCTGAAACATCAAAACCAAAACACAATTGTAACAGAATTCTAAAGAGAAAAATTTTATGAACTAATTTTACATCAGGGAAAAATTTCCCTTTTCTCTTTTTAAAAATAATGAAACAATATCAAATTAAAGAAATAATTATTCCCAAAGTCAAAACATTGTTTCTCAATCAACAAACACACAAAAGAGTGACCAAAAGTAGTTATACACATTTTTAATGTTGTTTTGACTGAGGAATAAATTTATTTATTCATTCCTCAATAAAAAAAAAATGTTGTTTCATTATTTAATTGTTTAGATCTAGCAATATTTTTAACTGTTCAATTTCTTAATATACATTTCAAAAAGTAAAAAGCTTCTTTTGAGCAACCATATATAAGCACAAACCCTGTACAAACTGAACACAAAACATAGAAACACATAAAAAAGAAAGGGAGGGGGGTAAAAAACCAAATTGAGGTCGGGTTAAAATAATTTTTTCAAAAGCAGCAAAAAATTTATACTTAAAGATAATTTTGTTACAAACAAATTGTATATCCAAAGTTTTTGAACAAAAAAAACAAAAACAAAACAAAAACACAGAAAAGAACATTGCAAAACATAAAGAGCAGTTTAAATGAGCAGCAGAATTATAGAAGAGATTTTTAGAAACAAATTGGACAAATCAGCACAATGACAATATAAAATGCCAAAACTATATCTTAAAAAAATAAATAAATAATAATTGCAAATAAAAGGCAAAAAAAGGCAAAAAAAAGGCAAAAAAAGTTTAACTTTTTTTTTTAAAGGAAACTTGGAGGGTTTAAAAAAAATGAGATTGTAGAAAAGAGGGAAGAATGACAGGCAGCGTTGGAGACATACCGTTCGATAATTGTCTTCATTTGGTCATCTTTCTCTGCCTGCTGTTTTCGCATTCGTTCTTCACTCTCTTCCAAACGTTGCTGCCAATCCTGCATTATCTGCTGGGCACCAGTCTCAGGGTTGAAACGTGATCGACAGTTAGCCTCGTGCAGTTGAGACCGAACCTCCATCAATTCCTGTCTCAGAATCAAAACTTCCTTCTTGTACTAAAACAAAAGCAAGACAAGAAATCAACAGAGAGAAAAAGAAGCAAAAAAGCAAACATTTTACAAGAAGCAAAAAAAATAAAATCAAGCCAAGAAGGAAACAAGCAAAGCAACTGACAACAAATGACAAAAAAAAAAAAAAATGATTTCAACAAAATAAGCAAAGAATTGAAAGAAAATCGGCAAGATAAGCAAAGTATCAGCAAATAAACAAAGAATAACAAAAGTTATTTCCCAACTATGTCTCTCCAAAATTTGAGCAATTTCATTTTCTTTGAATTGACCGAATATTATTTTCTTCTTACCAACACTTTTTTCCCCATCTTCTAAGAGAATAAAAAATCACAAAAAAAAAAAATCATTTCTATTTGTAAAGAATATTTTCTCCTTACAACAATTATTGTAGATACTCATGTCTGAAAAAAGTTTTTAAAAGCCAATTTTTAGGCCTAAAATTGTAGGTCAATATTTATGAGTGTCGGTTTCATTAGGTTAAAAGCTGATAGCAACAGCAGGAAACTTTAGACATGAAAAATATTCATAAATTTAAAAAAAAAAAAATGTTTATTTTTTTTTATAGATATGTGTTAGAACAATATCTCTATCCAAATTGACATGAATAGAAATATTAAACATTTTTCTTTTACAATGCTTTTTATGTTTCAAGCTCACTAATTTTTGGTTTATCAAATGTGGGGAAATTTTCAGATAAAATTGTTTGATTTACACAATAAAATATGATGCCTTGTTGAATCATCAGACAAAACAGGTTGACTTATAGAAAAAAAAAAAAACAAATGATTTCTTGGCCAATATCAAATGTCGATTTATACATGAGTATATATAAAATATTTTAGTAAATAAAAAAATAAAAATCAAGTGTTTAATTATTCAATTTGAAGATTTTTCTGTTTTGATTGTGATGAAATATTTAAAGAATTTCAGAAAGAGAAAAGTGTTGGCATGATCAAAGTGGGAGATGTGACTTTTAATTTTGCACAGAGTTTATTATTGGTGACATCAAGATCCATTGAATGTGTGTGTGTGTGTGTGTGTGTGTTGTGGATATGAAATGATATTGATCCTTACTGGAGATAACCAGGTGGACAATCAAAGCAAAGTTCTAAGACAAAGGCACAAAAACACAAAGATCAACACTAGCACAAAACCAAATGATATAGCTGCCAAAGGCCAAAAAGATACATTGTGTGTGTGTATGTGGGGGGTGGGGCGGGGGCGGGGGTTTTGAAGAACAATAATTAACACTAAAATGATATCATAATGGAGTAGTTGTTAGCAAGCAAGTCTTCCAAACTATCTACTGTAATAAGATCAATTTTAATGAGGTGCTTCTCACCAGTAGCCTTGTGCCACTGGTGAGAAGCACCCAATTAAAATTTACATTTAGTAAATATTTACAATGATAAATTCAGTGTACAGATTTTTAAAAAATAAAAGAAAGTTTATAAGGTGAAGAGATATCAAAAAATAGTTTTAAATGCTTTTCTCACACTGTAAAACAATGGGTGAGTATTAAGGAGTTCAATTTACTTTGGGTGGATTGCTTAATCAAGGAAGTTGACTTTGATAGGCAAAAGAGTTTGATCTTGCAAAGAAAAATGAACTTTGTATTGTGATAAATTTGTACTATTTGTTTTATATGGATGTTTTGTTCATGGATGCTAAAGAAAAAAAATCAGCAAATCATACTGATGGGTGTTCAAAAAATATCCATCATCATCACATACAGGATGACATGCAAAAATAAATATAAAAGCATAAAAAATCATTGATAGGTATCTACTTATTTTTGAAAGAAACATAACTGCTTTGAAGAATTTAAGAATTTATAAATATTAAGAAAAGACTTAAGTATTTATAACTTAGATATTTAAAATTTTAGAATAACCAGGAGGGAGATTTTGAGAAAACAAACATTTTCAGAATTATTTCCTTTTTTTTGAATGTGAACTTCCTAAAAATCTACACACAATAATACGAAGAAAATTAATAATTAGAAGATTTATCTTAAAAATCTAACCTCCGTGTTGTAGTCCTGTTGCTATTTTTGACAAAACTTAGATTTTTTTGTTTTGTTTTTAATTTCTTTCAACCTACAATGAATTTTTAATGTCAAATTTTTATGAACATTGTTTAAAAATATCCTTTGAGAAACATCTAAATAAATTGAAGTATTCAATAATTCAATGAAGAAATGTCCAAGTGTTTCAAGTGCAAAAACAATACAAGATTGTGAAAAGAAAAAAAATTAAAAGGAAATGTGATGGACGACCAAGAGAAGTAGTATTTTTTGTTTGTTTCAGTAACAAACAAATGTCAAATCATATTAAAGAAAATAAATCTAGAAAGAATGATAAAAAGCAAGAAAATAAAATTACTACAGGACTACTAAGATTTGCCCAATTTCCACACCACCCAACCATATCTTTTGTCAATTGCTGATGCTACCATAATCATTTCTTTAAAAATTAAATATTTTAGTTTTTCTAAAATCCAACAAAATCGATGTCATTTTTTAAAGAAAAAAAATTGAATATGGGGAAAAATGTTTTTCTTCTTTCTTTTTCAGGGATAACATTGAAAAATTGAAATATTAAAAATAAGAAGGGTTTACTTTCCATATAACAACAATTAAACATTCAACAAGAAAATGAAGCCTCTTTAAAAACAAACAAACAATACACTGGAAGAATTTTTTTTTTTGCATCAAACATGGAACCAAATAAAAGATCTCAAAGACAAAAATTACCGTATTTCCCGGCATCGAGGACGCTCCAGCCTCAAGGATGCACCCCAATTGTGACTGGAAAAGTTTTGGAAAAAAAAAAAAAAAAAAGAACATAAAATCAAGTAAGATTAAAAAAAAAGTAACCTTTAGCTTGTAGGATGCAGAGTAAATTTTCAAGATTTATTTGAAGGAGACAAAAGCGTCTTTGATGCCGGAAAATACAGTAAATAAACCGTTTTGCTTTTGTCTTAAGTCAAAAATATATACTAGCAAAGAGATTTCCATTACAGAGTTTGTTTATATTTTATTTATTTACTTATATATGTTTTTTTAGGGCTGTGTAGTGGGAACTGACACTATGATTTTAGGCTTTATTTAAATAATGTATAAATGGAAATATATTTTTCATGATACAGAAAAATTCATTGAAATATGAATTCTACAAATGGTCACTTCATGCAAAATAATATTAGTGATAAAAATGAGAATATTTCAAGCAAAATTTTATGAAATTACATCCACTTGGTATTCAAGAAGATAAACAATACCATTTTGGTATGTTTAGCCAAAAATATTTTTTGAATATTTCAATTCTTTCCAAAATATTGAATGCAGATAATCTTAGAAATATAGCATTGGGAAATTTTCAATAAACTCTTATAGTTTTTAAGGTCATAAACTACATTTTCCATTCCAATTCCCTGTTAAATCTTAATTTCACAGATTATTTTTAGTATCAGTGGTACTGGGTCAATTAGAATAAAGAGAAAAGGTTTTTATTAGAGGCATGTGTACCTTAAAATACACTTTTTTATAAACTTATAAATACTTCTTGCAGAATTATTTAGTTTACAAGTTATCCCCACAAGAGTATCTAAAAGTGTGAATGTTCTGAAAATATTTCTCCTCCCATAACCAGCAAGAATCAAGTGGGCTTTGGGCTGATTTTACAACTATATTTTAATGAAAAGCTGTGATAGGTAAAGATTTAACTCTTAAAAAAACTACAAATGGAATCTAATTTTTAATCCTTATTAACCCAAAACTGAGAATAGACAAATTACCTTCTATTCAATGTTCTAACTACTCAGTAGGAAAGATACAAATAAAAAATAAAATAAAAAAAGAACAAGGGAAATAATCGACAAAACCAAGGGACATAACTAACCCCCTCCACATTCCCATGAATTCTGTTTGGTGCCCAATGTTGATAACTTTTCCATGCATCACAGAAAATGGAACAAAAAGTTTCAGGATAACACAAATAATTTTTTCTTGTTAAACTTAAATTCATATTTACTTCTGTATTGAATTTTTTTCAGCAATTAAAACCAGATTTAATATGGTTATAATAATGATATTAAATCTGTTTTTAGCATGACAGAATATTCACACAAAACCTCCACATCCCAAATAAAAATAATATGATGATTATCATATCTGTTTGTATGCTGTATATGTTTGGCGGTTATAATTTTTTGCAGCCAAAAGTCATTTCTATTCCTCAACAGATTCAGATAAGAATATTTATAAGGATTTTTATTATTATTATGAGATCCAAAATCAAACAGGTCATTTGCCAATTCTGAAGGCCAACTGACTTTGTAATGATTTTGGATTTTATTAAATAAACTGATTCCATCAGAAGAAATAAATCTTACATGAAAACAAAATTAAAATCAAAAATCAAGTTTAAAGATTTTTCCAGAGCATAGTATTTTTTCTTTTAAATAAAATACTTTTGGCATTTATCAAAACAATATCTAAAAATAACAGTTGATCAACTTCAAGTAAAATATCATGTAAAATGGGTGGAAAACAAATCATTATTTCTCATGTCTTCAAGTCAATTTTTGCTATTAATTTCTACTTTGGTCACACTTATTTGTTTAGGGAAAATGAATCCAACTTATACAATTTAAAAAATCCCTTTAATATCTTAAAATTAACCAATTTCTATATAAATATGAAATTCACTTGACATAGTTCTGTATTCATTGCATATCTTTTGGGAAATTTCTACATATTTCTAAGGCAAGATAAGGATTGATGAAGCTTAACGTAATTTGTGATAGGACCACAAGGGTGAAGCTCCCAATAAAAACTTAGTTCCTTACATAGTAGTAATGTTCTGCTAATGGTCTTGTAAACCCCACAGAGAAGCACCCAATTTCTAGTGTATTTTACAATGGCAAAACCATTTTTTAATGATTTCTTTTTAAAGTAATATATTTCTAATGTAAAGAAAATTCTAAAAACTTTATTAAAAATGATTAAGCTTCAGTAAAATGAATCACCATAGATACATTGGAAAAAGCATTTTTGTGAGTTTTTATCTTTGTTTATAAAATTACCTTTATTTCTTATGAAAATTTTTCATTTTTGAGAATATTTAAGTCTTAAAGTGAAAGTGAAGTGTCCTCACAAGTGGAGGTTACATGCCAAATTTTCCTTAATTTTGTATTCATTTATACAAAGTTCTTTACAATAAAAATTTAATGCCAAACTGGACTAATTTTGGTTATGTTTTATGCAAGTAACAGATCTTTATTATTAGTTCCTAATACCAATGATTTTGATATATGGATCCTAAAAAGCAAAAAAAAAAAAAAAAAAAAAAAAAAAAGCTCCTAAACCACTCTAGGGTATACGATTTTGAGTGGGTTGTTTTTTTCTGTTTTTTTTGGGGGGTGGGGGGTCATTTGCAAAAAACGAAAATGTTTTTTTGGGTTCTTTTTATTTTCATTTATAAAAAACAAAAATGCAATTTGATTTGTGTTTTCTTTTAGGCTACTATATTTGTATAAATAGGGATACAAAGTCAGGATGTATTTTAAATTGAGGCCCACTTCACTTCCTCTCACTTTAAAACTAATTTTTCTTGAAAATGTAAAATAAAATTTCCAAAAGAAATGAAAGTAATTTTCAGAGTAGATCAGACAATAAAGCAAATACATTTTCTGATAAAATTACACAAGTTCACTTAACCAAATCTTAACTTGCATACAAAAAAAAAAAAAAAAAAAAAAAAACCCAATCAGGTACCACTAGAGAATTCAACTTTAAAAGTTTTGTTTCATCTGATGAAAATAACAGAAAGGACAAATTAAAAATCCCCCAAAAATGAAGAGAAAATGAAAAAGAAATTTTTAAAGATTAAAATTCCCAAATCAAAGTTTGTTTCTTACCTCTGGACCCAATTCAGGGCCATCGATGTTTGTCTGGAGTTAAATCAAATAATCATTTATTTATGTAGTTACTTATTTAGTTAAAAAAAAGAGTCTTATATGAAAGAAAAGAAAACCATAAAAAGCAGCACAAGAAGATAAAATTCTAAAAAGCATTGAATGAAGTTAAATATAAACAGAAAACATCACAAAAATTGGCTGGGAAAAGAGTGGGGGAAGAGAAATAATATTAAGGATCATCTGGTAAAAATGTTGCTGTTTCCTTTCTATTGAGCTGGATTTGAAGATTTCTATAGAAAATTAGTTAATTTTTCATCTATATGACACTAATACAAGAAATATTTATTCTATTTCTTGGACTCCATTGCTATGAAATGTAAAAAATTCATAACCCATTTCACTTCCCATTCTTAGATATTAACAAAAATATTACATCAAAAACTGAAAGAAAATCAACCTAAACATGTAAATGCACGAGTGTGTCTCATTCCTTTATATATACTATTACAAAATAAAAAACACCCTCTGGGCGATGTAAAAATACATTTTTGAAACATTGCCTGAGGGGTGGGAGTAAAAAATTCAATGTCAGCGAGTTTGTGCCCTAAGTAAGTAAAATCATCAAATTCATTAAAGGATTAAAAAATAAAACAATTTGAAATGTAAACTTTAAATATGTATCAAAATAAAACAAACTATATATAAATATATAATACCAGTCATGTATTTATCAAAACTTGTTTTAAAAAACAATGAGGACTGTCTAATGTGGCATGTTCAAATTTTGAGTGTATTTATTCTATGTTATGATGATTTTGGGTAATGTGACGTAAGCAGTGATGTAATTTTTGTTACAGACAAAAACCGGAAGCGAATCTCCATTATTTATATATATATATATATATATATATATATATATTTATGCTTCCTTCTCCCATGGTTGAGCACTGTGAGGGGACATTAATTGTAAATTCACTGTTTGGCACTAGTCGTTACCCGTCTGTTTACAGATTTGAGTTCTCTGGCGATTGTAAAAACATACCACTGTAAAGTATGTAGCAATTAATTGTTCATCCTAGACTGACGGCCGCTGATAGTTGCAAGGGTAAGGAACTTGGCAGACAAAAATTATGTCGGGTTTCAATCCCAGCTAGAGGTAGCTTTTAAAAAATGATGAGAAGTAAACTTCGAAACACGTGTCTGTGGATGACTGATATATATAAAAAAAATGACAGACAAAGCTTTTCTTTTTGGTGATTGAGATGTCACAACTCTGGTTGTAGGCAGTTTAAACCTTGATGGGGGGAAAAAAAAAAAAAAAAAACTAAAAGAAGCTTTTATAGAGTAACTCTTCTTCAATTCACTTATAAACTCAACATAAACAATAAAATACCCCTCCTTGATGTTTTAATTGACTCTATTAGTCATAATTTCATCACCTCTATTTATTAAAAAAAAAACAAAAAAACATCAGCAATAATTCCTGCCTCTTCAGCTCCTATAGTGCCCATAAAGATTCCAGATAACTGTCATAAAAACTTAATGAAACCAAAGTCATCTCCTCCTCCTCACACACACACACTAATCTACAAAGAACTAAGCAACATCAAACAAACCCTAATTGATAATTGATTTCTCAATCACATCAGAGATGAACAAATAAAAATATCTTTACACTTCTCCATGAATGATAACTTAATAATCACAACAAAAATTAAAATGCAATCAATATATTCTACTGTAATCAAAGTATATATATTTTTCTTCCAGTTTTCTTTTCACACACACACACACACACACACACACACACACACACACACACACACATTTGTTGATAAGTCAAAGTTTTTTTATCTAGAAAATTTACCATGAAGAAATGCACATTACTAATCTACCAAAACTTCCACTGGGTTTGAAATTTATGCCACAATATAATATTGATAATGACCATAAATTTATTAAATTGAAATTTATTTGAAAATAAAGCATGTTGTTAATGCATTCTAACCTAATATTTATCTAAACACTACATGATGTATGTGTCATGTAAATTTGAGTTTGAAATCAATTATAATAAAGCTATTGATATAATTGTGAATTATTTTGATTCACTAACCAAATAAAGTTAACAAGTGGAAGGACATCTGAACCAGTCAGTATCAGTTTAGTAGTAACAGTTTCCAAAAGTTCATACCACAGTCATTAAGAGTTTATAATAGAAATAAGATCAAATAGAGCCGGATTGTTTTTTTATAAGCCACTTTCACTTATATCTTGGTTATATACACAGATTTGTTGATAAGGGTCTAAGAGAAATCTTGTTTTATCTTTAATAAATAAAACTTCACCTGAGTATAAAAAATCTAGTTATGAGGAAAGGGATGTTACAAATAATATTCACAAAAAAACAAAAAACAATATGAAACATATTGACACCTGACAATAATTTATATTATTGATAATGTACAACAATGGCCACAAGTATGAGTACTAACTCTTTAAAAAAAAAAAAGAGCTTTGAACAATTTTTATACAATCTTGATCTGCATTGATGTCTTCTTACCCACCAGCAAGAAAAATTTAATAAAAATCTGGGAAAAAAAAAATTATATACCCAACCTATAGGATTTGACACAAGGTCAAAAGTATGGGGCATCCAGCGAGGATCAAATCATTATCAATCATATTCAAAAAAATACACTTATACAAGGTGGAAAATAAGATATGAAAATCAATTTGATACAATGCTTATATATTTGTTATGTTTCATTAGGTAATGATTTAGAAAAAAAAATTGTAGTATTATTAAATTATAATTTCTAAATTTATAATATAACTACTAATATTTTACTTCACACATAACAGCAATAGTTTAAAATCCTTTAATTCATAGGATGAATAACTGTCAAGCACAATTTCAAATATTTGTTATTTCTCACTTTCTAAAGTTTTATGATAATTGTCATGCCTAATTATACATAATTATACATAGAGGATAAAACATCATAATAGATATATAAACATTGCATCAAATTGGTTTTCACATTTTAGTTTTCTTCCATATATATATATATATATATATATATATATATATATATATATATATATATACACACACACACACACACACACAAGCTGAATTACCTGCCTTTCTGCATTTCACATTTCTTTTGTAAGAAAATGATGATTGATTTTAAATCAGTGATATGATTTATGGAGAAAAACTAATAATTTTTGTTCCCATAATTTTAGTGATGTTTTACTAAAATTACCCAAATTTTACCATAAAAGAGAGGTAATTTCTTTTGTTGGTAATTAATAGAAAAACCCTGTGATAATAGAGGTTCCAATACTCAAGTTATGGGTTTCCAAAATTTTCATGGGGGGGGGGGGGTCAGCATCAGAGTGTCTTAATGCTGAAATTTTATGAATAGGCATCATGGTTTAAATGTTATATAAATCAAAGGGGAAAAAAAAAATTCAGTGTGGGTTTGTGCTCTCCAGGGATCACCATTGATTAAAAATGACTTACTTATCCAAGTACCCTGGGTAATGTAGTTTCAGAATATATATGGTAGAGTTGGGTGGTTTTGGCAATTTTTATTTTATTTCGGTATCGACCCCCCCCCTTGATACTGCAATTTCCCTGTTCAATTTCGGATTTTAATTTAGTATCTTTTTCTTTCTAAGGAAGTTATTCATTCTCTTGAGTAATGATGATTAGTAAGTATGTGCAATGTTACTCAAGAGAGGTAAAAAAAAAATTTTTTTAATTTTTTAAAAATTTTAGAACAATTTCCAATAATCAGGGAATTGTACAATTTTAATAAAAATTTTCAGCACTTTATTCATTAATGATTTAATTTTATAATAAATAGCTTATTTTATTAAAAAAAAAAATTGAAAAAATAAGATTGTAGGGAGAGGGGTATTTCAACATTTGCTAATTTGATTAAAAAATTTCCAGTCCCTAATTTGTACATTTCTAAAAAGATCAAATCCAGAAGACCATGTAACAAAAATAACATTTTTTTAAAAGCTTAAAAATTTCAACAACCAACAAAAGTTATTTGAAAATTGGAGTTATTTTCTTAAATAACAAATAATAATTTTTGTAGTGAGTTTTCTCTTTTTGTAATTCTAAAAACAATATTTTTCTTAGAATTTATACATAAAAAAAAGTATTTTCTCTGATTCAATTGACATATTTCTATACACTTAAAATTTTAATAGTGAATTTAGCTGCAGTGTAACTTTGCTGTATGAAATTGACATCTATAGGCTCCCATAATTTGTTTTCCATTTTTCACTGACAAAGTTGAAGTGTGAAACATCACTTATCTCCTTTTAACTCTGCATTTTGAACATACCTAATGATTAGATATTTAGGGGGAACAATTTTCCAGATTTTCTGAATCTTTAATCTTAAACGGAATCTGGGTTTTTAATGTAATTTTCAATGATAAATAACAAAATTAATCACTTTTTTTTTTTTAGATTTGTTTTTAAATTTTTTTTGTTTTAATTCTTACAAAACTTGTTGAGAAAATTGGGATTATTCAGTTGGTTGGTTTTTACAGTATGTCAACCCACTAGGTTATTTTATGCCAAAGACGTTTTAGTTTTATTTATTCTTGAAGGGGTTATTCTGTGTTTAGTTGAATTATGCCATTATTTCCATAATGATGGGGTCAACTTTGTGACTCCATCATATAAGTCTTATGGGGTTGTATGTTGAAATCAAACTTTTATTCATTTTCAACAGTTAACTCCTTAAAACAGTAACCAAAAATTTCTGAAGAATAAAACTTTGAATCTCTATTCTGTCTAATTCTTTAACTCCTCAGAAACTAAAATAAATTCAGAAATTGACTTTGTAGATTACTTATGTTTCCTTAACAAAAATGGGTAATAAAAATTTATAATCATGTGTAAAGACCAGTGCACCTGAAAATCACAAATCAGGGTTAAAAAAAATGTTGGTAAAAAAAAAAAAAAAAAAATAGGGATTATTTATCTAAAGTCAGTTTTTAGTCTTTAAAGGTAATTTAATAATAAAATTCATAACTTTGATTTAAGCTTGATTATTAAACTTTTAAATAAAATTTCAACTATAAATAAATACCATATTTAGGGTTATTTCCTATAAGTCTAACATAAACAAAGGGGAACCACTCTTGACTGATAAATTATTCATTTATTTATTGATCTACAAGAAAAAAAGAAGACGGGGATTAGGGTTAGGGTTTAGAGTTAGTTTAATGGGAAAATAAATAAACAATTTATCAGTCAAGAGTGGTTCCCCTTTGTTTATGTTATACTTATAGGAAATAACTCAATTTAGTAAAATACAAACAAAATCATTGTATAAACTACCTAGAACATCATGTAACAAATAGATATCCAATATCATGTCATATCCCATCCTTTTTTATTTGAAAACATTCTATGCTAAAATATGAAATAGATTCTAAAGTGTATCCCCCCCCCATTCATTTTGTAAACATATAGATTTCATATTCATTTTTTTCAAATAGCCAATTAAATGTTTTTATCATATTTTTAGTCAATTTTTTCCTCTTACAATAGTATAAATTTGATAAAATTTAATTTTATTAAAATCTGCAAATCTTTTTCAACCATGTTTTCTTTGATATGGTCACTCAGTAGTAATGACACTACACTGAATGGTTTCGGTTTCATAAAATATTTTGGTGCATTTTTTCTGGTATGCAGATGAAACCAAAAAAAAAAGAAAAAAAAAAAAAAAAATGTATTTCGGTTAAACCAGCCATCTCTAATATATGGTTATGGGATCTATCTCCAAAGCCCCTAGTCATAGAAACTTAACATTTTCAATATGGGTGGGGTTGGGGGTAATACCCATTCGGGTGTCTTAATATTATTGAAATTTGCTGATATCTTGTGAATAGGCATCATTTCTGGTCATTTACCTATGGTTTAAATTTCATTTAAATCCAAGGGAAGAAAATTTCAGTTGATCAAAATGAAATATACTTGTAAATGCAAGATAATTATCTCCCTTGTTTTGTTCGGATATCCTATTGCGTGGGTACAAGCACCGTTTGACACCAGTAAAAGTCACGTGTTTGCGTGGCGCTGCTTTTCGAATTCATTTAGCAGCAGGATTTGAAGACGACAAGAAGGTAATTACAAACTTGGAACTTTTCCTCCTCTTTTTCGATTTTAGTAGTTGTATTAGAGAAACTACATAGTCTATTTGTATTCTATTGTAGTTTTACGTTGAAGACGTTTCACATTGAAGACGTTGAAGACCAGTTGCGAAACAGGAGGATAGGTGACAACTCCTGTATTTACCCAAATAAAAGCGTCTTCACCAGTCGGACTCTGTCTAATTAATTTCCTTGCTTTGGGGCCGCCGTTACAATACTTATCTAAGTACTCTGGGTAATGTAGTTTCAGAATATATATGGTTATGGAGGTCTAAAACCTTAGGAGGAGTTTGTGAACAGACATGAACTACAACTTCATAGTTAGCAGATTCTTTCTCCTAATAAAATGTAACAGACCAAAATTTGTATTAATATGGTGGGATTCTTCTCCCTGAAGATCACATCTAGTAGAGGAATTCTTTCAAGCCAAAGATTTTCTTGGATGATACAAAAGTTAAAATGTTTTATAATATCCATTTCTTTTTAATTGTCAGCATTTTTATAGTCATTTGCTAATCTGTAAAGCAGATGAAATGTTTTATCAATCTTGTTATTCATTGAACAAAGTTGAACAGCATGATTTAAAAGAGTTTACAAGAAAGGTGAGAGGGTTAAGATGAATTTCTTAATAAAACTAAATTACTTCAGCCAAATAAATGCTTTCAAAAGCAAAAAGAAAACAAACAAGTTATAAAACCTTAAGAAATCGTTGCTACAAAACCAAAAATCAAATAAAAATCAAATAAATATCAGGAATAAATAAGAACACCAGAAGAAAAACAATGCAAGGAGAAAATTTAACAAAAATAAACTAAAATGCAAGAATTTTTTCAAAAATGAAAACTATCAATTAAAAATGTTAACATTATATTTAAAAACATGAAAAGAAATTAAAAAGAAAAACTTAATCATCCTATGTATTATCATAATTGTTTTTATCCAAATATTTCATCTGATATATTCTCCAGGTAAATGTCTTTAGAAATCACTATGTCTTTGTTTTAACACTCAGCCCTGTGACACTTGAGAATGTTTTAATGAAGAAAAAAAAGAAAAAGGAAAAAACCCTTAAAAAACACAAAATTTATCCATGGCAAAGGCCCCAAAATTATAGCCAAGATATTTGACTCAAATAAAATCCATTGAATGTCAGGATCCCAGATAGTATGGATCTAAATGATGAGTAAAATGATCATTTAAGTACATGCCTACCTTGGGTTTATTTGAATTCTAACCACTGATGCAAGTAGAAAATTCCAGTGATCTCTCTAACCAAACAAGATTGTGTAATTGTTTACTTTTAAATTGCTTAATCTGGCACAAGACCACAATAATTGAACAACAAATAATGGGTTTGTGGGACTAGATTGCTAACAATCTTTTGTATAGCAAAAGTCAAATTGTATGGATATATGTGTGTGTATACATATATATAAACACACACAAAGTACTACTTGAAAGTTTGTGACCCCGCCCCCTCACCAGACATGGTCATTGTCATTGTGAACAAATTTAAAGTAAGCCTATTAAATGTTCATCCAAACACTAATTTGTAAAGTAGACTTTCCAAATAATGAACACAAATAACAACAAAAAAGGATGTATCTTAATTATCTATTTAAAAAAAAAAAAAATTAAAAAAAGGGATTTATTTCTCCAAAAATGAAAATCTGACATGTGCAAAATATGTGAACCCCCTCCCTTTTTATTTATGAAGTCGTTGGCTGGTTGGTGTTTAACAGCATATCAACTCTTGTGGGCTATCTAATGCTAAATCTTTTTCTATTCATATATATAGGTACTAACAATTTTGACTTTGTAGACATATTTTACAAAATCAATTCAGTACTCCTGATTAAAAATTTTACCAAAAATCAGTGAATTATCTGATTTTAATGAAATTTTCAGTGTTGATTTATCAATGAATGAATTTTATAATGCATCAGTTATTTTATTTAAAAACTTTCTGATTTTTTTCAGGTCATTCAACTTTGACCCCCCCCCCCCCATTTATTTTTGTGGCACAAAATATCAGTGGTGTTATATATAATTGAAACTAATTTCTGTCTAAATAAAAAGACAAAAGACCAAAAGGTGTGAATAAAAAAAATTTAAAAAATTCAACAGAAAGATTTTGGAAGAAAATAAGTACCGAAAATCTGAAAATTAGATGTAAAAAAAAAAAAAAAAAAAAAAAAAAAAAGTAAAAAACAAAAAAATATTTTTTTTTGAGATTTTTTAATTGCTATGTTCAATATGAAATATAATTTTTCTTTTAGATTATCAGTGAAATAATTATACATCGACATCTGTTCTGCTTAAAAAGGTGGGGGCTAAACCTTTAAATTGAGATTTCTCCATTAATTATTACATCAGTCTACTAAAGTAAGCTTGTTATTATAAATATTTGTATTTAAAATCTAAAAATATGAATTTTAAAATTAAAAATTATGGGCATTATATTTTAAATTAATTTTATCTATTAATTAGGTATAAAAATTGTTGTTCTAGACGCCACTTTGGATGACTAACTGTAATATAATATATAATATTATATCTTAATATAAACACATAGCCCTAAAGTGTTATTAGTCCCAAAAAGGTGGGGGCACAAGTAAACTGAAAGAAATCTGCAATTTTTTAAATAAAATAACTGATGCATTATAAAATTCACTGAAAATTTTATCAAAATCAGATATTTCCCTGATTTTTGGTAATTTTTTGTTTATTAATCTGTGTTAGTGAATTGTCACTTATCGGCTACCATAGTCATGGCCATATCCCACTAAACTTGTTTTCCTTTAGACTAAAGGTAACAAGTTTTTCTAACTTTTTGTTTCTGAGTGTTTAGAACAAAAAAAATGTTACTACTTTTTGACTAAAACAAAAATTTGACCTTAAATAATCGATTTAATTAATTTTAATTCATGTGTAATAACAAAATCAGTAGAAATAATTTGAAGTATGGTGGTAGAAATGTTAATATATAGGGCTGATTTTTGCCTCTGGACCTGGACAACTCCATATTATCCAGGGAAATGAATTCTCAGTCCTATCAACAAATTCTGGATCAGAATCTTTGGCCATCAGTCAGGGAGTTGAAGCTTGGCCAAAAATGGATTCTACAACAAGACAATGACTCCAAGCATAGCAGAAAACTACCAAACAATGGCTTCAAAGGAAGAAGATTCATCCTCTATATTGGCCTAGTCAATCCAATAGAAATGTTGTGGTTAAATCAAAAGCTGGCAGTTCATACAGATGTTCCTTCAGCTTCTCTCAATTGGCTGAGTTTTGCCAGGAGGGGTGGTAAAAAAATCCTGAACAGCAGATGAGAAAGACTGGTCAATGGCAACAAAAGGTTGAAGTAATCATTGCAAAAAGAGGTTTCATAAGGTCTAACTAAAAGGGTTCACATACTTTTGCATGTCAAATATTCAGTTTTAGTGAAATAAATACTTTTTTTTTGTTTGTGTTCATTATCTAGAAAGTCTATTTTATAAATTGGTGTTTTGATGCACATTTAATAGGCTTATTTTAAATCTATTCACAATAACAATGACCGTGTCTGGGGTGGGGTGGGGTGAGTCATCATAAACCTTTTATTACCTGATGAATATTGTTTGGAAATTTTAAAGCCGTTCATTTTTTTTTTAGTCAAGTATAAATTTAATGTGTTCATATAACTGTACTAATCTTAAGATTTAAAAGAAAAAAAAAAAGAAAGACTTTTTTATGAAACTGCAAATTACTGAGAAATGTTACCCCACCTCAAAGAAATTCAAATTTCTGTCTTTTTGGTAAACACACATTCTTACTGACAAGATTTAAAAACAAATCATCATTTTTGGAGTCCATTCAACCAATAATTCTTTCATAAACACAAATTAATTGAGAAACAATTCAAAATCAATATTTTTTTCCAGTCCCAAAACAAAAATGTTTTCTTTTCATTCTTTTAGCAGCAGAGAAAGTGATAGCCTGATGCAACCAAAATATATAAGGCAACATAAAAAAGAAATATTAAGATATATATTGCAATGTTTCAATCTGTATTTTAAAAGGTCAACAACAATTATTGGCGTCTTATTTGAAAAAGCATCCAACATAGACAAAGAAAATGGGCTTCAATAGATACCCAGCCATAAAGTCAGATGAATTGAAATCCAGACAAATGACAAATATAACTAGAAAAAAATTTATGGTTTTACTTTTGTAATTCATATAAACAAATATATAAAACTCTCTCTCCTGCATATTTTGGTAGCAGCTGAGTAGGAAAAATGATGAATTCTTTTTTCCCCTCTGGATTATGTTTAAATATTATGTTAATCTCATTCTTAAAATAAATGATTTCAATGTAATGACATTTCATTTACTTACTTCTTCTTTTGTCTTCTCAGTTTCTGACTTCTGATGTTGGGGTGTTCCTCTCAGTCCCATTGAAGTTGGGGTCTGTGCCAGCGAGCGCCTGCTTCCAGGGGTGTACATTGAGAACTCATCAGAAACGCAGGATGCTGTCAAGTGTCGGTCTCTCTCTGCCCGACGTGGTAATGTGTTACACTGTATTAGATTTGGGTCACCTGCACTGTTAAGTGAGCGCAGAGGGTCCTCAAACTGGGCCCCAGCATAAGCTAAATTAGTGCTTGGAGATATGTCACTGAAAAGATTTGATGGTCCATTGCCCACTGGCCTTTGTGAACGCATGTACACTTCTGGTGTTAAAGGTTTCGGACTACAATGTGCATAAAGGGGGTTGATGTGTTGCAGTGCAGGTCCATGTTGCATGACCTCCATCTCTGATGTTCCAACACGGCTATAGTTCCTCCGTTCGCAGAGTGATGACTCACTACTAGAACTGGAACTTGGAAATTGGGGGAAAGTTTGTAAAGGGCTGGGAATCTTGTGTACTGTGTCCATCGTGCTTCCCACCCCAAGTGCAGATGCAGCCGGGGGTCGCGTGGGGCTGCGGTTTTGATGCATTTGGGCACTCACACTAAAACACGCAACATTAGAATCATCTGTACTACTCAGAGAGCTAGAACTGGATGTCTGTGGCATTTTCATGGTGTTTGGTGCCAAAGGTTGTGTCACACCAGCAGCAGGGACAACAATTGGAGAAGTACCAGTGACAGTACTGCCTGCTAAAGGCACTGCCACTGGACTACCATTTCCCAACAAGGGAGACGATGATGAAGATGCAGTTGCTGTCAGCTGGGAATTGCGTTGGTGTTTATAGAGGGGGTTAGAGAAGGAGAGGGGTTGTTGGATGGAAGAGGAGTGCTGTGGAGTGAGGGATCCAGATGAAGGGAGACGAGATGGCAGGGACATGTCACTGTACTGCTCATGTGGAGTTAGCACACCAGAGAGGTCGACAGGCAAAGTTGACTGTCTATATCCGACAGATTGGTAGTCTGAAGAAGACATAAAGGAACTCTGACCAATGCATGGTTTAGAAGAGGACATTGAAGACATTCCAACATTATTGTTGCTATGATTGTTCTGTGGGAAATTGTGGCTGTTCTTGTCGACGGAACCAATTTCAAGAAATCCTTCTTGGATATCATCAATGTATGAGATCATATTATCCTGACCATTCATAACATCTGCCGTAGAGAGAATCTCACTCCACGACTGATTTACAGAGTCCTTTTTGTTTTCTGCATGCTTAGTGACTGAAACATCAGAAATATCTGTTCCCAGCGATAACTTCCTGAAGGCACCTTGCAGCTCAGATGAAGACATGTGTTCCTTGTTAACAGATGTCCACGAGTCCTCTGTTTGTTTACTTACATGAACAGATGTGGATAATTTAGCCTCTTTGCTCTCATTCACTGTTTTATTGCACAGTTGCACTAACGAGCTTACAGGTGGACTGCTACCTGGGGTACCTGTCATATTGTCATAGATCTGGCTCTTTCGATTTGGCTGCTTCTTACCCACTTGAGGATCTTTCAGAGCAGCAGTCAGTGTACCAAGAATCTCTGGTAGGGGATGCAATTTTTGGACTGTTGTCTGAAATACAACAACAAAATATGAGAACACTGAAAATAAAGAATACACATCATCTGGTTCTTTTTATTTCTTCCAAAATGGAATGTACAATTGTTATATAACAATTGATAAATCAAGTCAGAACTGAAGATCCAATTCTGCATTATGTCAACTAAATATACTGTAAAAATTATTTGCTTCGTTTTGTTTTGTTTTTACTGATACAGATAAAAATATTTTGAAAATTTTTGAAAATTAATAGTACTGTAACACAAGAATATTTGCTTTTGTTTACAATTTATCATGAAGAAACAAAAAGTTGTTTTTAGTAAAGAAGTTTGATGAACTTACAAAAACTTTTTCTGAAGCTGAAATGTCAACAGCCATACAAAAGGGCTCAAGGTTGTTTTTTGCTCCTCTCCTCAATGTGATATGAAAACGCACTCTCCAATCATCTTCCATTTCAATGAAAGCTAGGCTCTCATTGGCTAGCCAATGAAATGCAGTATGACATAATCTAGCATTCCCAGTTGACTTTTTCATTTGAGGTTACTGTTATTTAATCATGCATGTTATTAGTATGTAGATAGGTCAACAGTATTAATAAGGTAAAACAATTTTTATTAATAATTGAGGTTTAAATAAAATAAAATTGAGAATTTAACGTAAATAACTAAGCGAATTGTGACTTGAATAGTAATATAGTTTTGGTTACAGACAAACACATAATCTCCATTACATTAAGATAAAATTTGATACTATTTGACCCAAGGTCAGTCTGTTAGCTGTGACAGTGATTAATGTTCAGGCCCAAGTAACAGCTAAGATTTTGAATGTTGATTTTCAAAGCATACAGACGCCCCCCCCTCCTCCCATTAGAAGATGGATACAACTTAACCTTCTGACAGGGGAAAGAAAATCAATACATCAAACTTAGAAATCTTATATTGTTGGCTTACCTCATTGAATTTCTCCAAAGTGTCAGTGAGAAGAGAATGAAGAATGGACAATTCTTTGCCCAAATCAATGTCGGCATGATTCTTCAGAAATGCATTGTCTTTATTCATTGTCTATAATCAAAGAATAATTAAGTGAGAAATAGAAAATAAGCAAAATTTATTCAGATGTAAAAAGATGGAAGAAGAGAAAGAGAAAAGAATTAAAAAGAGAAACAAAGAGAAATACAGAATATATATGCAGAATTGAACAAAAAGAAAAAAAAAAAAAAAGAAAATCAATCAAGATTTGAACAACATAGTACCAGGCTATCATTAATTTACTAATAAAGTTTCATACTAGAATTATTGTAAATAAGACTTTTGTCACAGTTTTTATAGTTGGTGTAACTTTTGCTTCTGATTAGTTAGTGAGAGTGAACAAATAAATGTAACAATATGGTGAGGTCCCTCAGCTGGAGTGTATCCTTGTATCATTTTGCCTTGTTCTTTTGTATCAGTCCATGGTGATGTTGTGTCTTTAGTTTGAACTGAGGGACTTGTCACAAGGAAATGAGAGAACAACACAAAGACAGAGTAAAGTAAATCAGTCTATGGTCAGAGCAAGATGTTTCACTCAACATATTTGCTTATGTTTCCTTGCTCTCAGTCATTCATTCTGCTACTAAGTTCTTATTGCCTGCCTTACCAAGCCAAATCCAATAACTGATATGGGGTGTTTGGCCCCCTATTTACGCGCATGTGGAATTGGATACATTAAAATAATTAAGTTTTCTGAAACAAGTAATTTTACAATTGTATAAGTTAAGTTTAGAATTATGTAAACAAAAGATAATCGAAT
This sequence comes from Doryteuthis pealeii, assembly GCA_023376005.1. Taxonomy (NCBI): domain Eukaryota; kingdom Metazoa; phylum Mollusca; class Cephalopoda; order Myopsida; family Loliginidae; genus Doryteuthis; species Doryteuthis pealeii. Next base: position 30,003,101 of record CM042165.1, read on the forward strand.
AAATATTAGTTTAGAAATATTTTAGCAACAATAGAAACAATTGTTTAAATTCCAATGACAGTATCTACATCATTGGAAAGCCACAGGTGCAAAATCATCCGATATTTACGTCATTAGAAAACAGCTGATATGTGAAAATTCCAATATTAAATTTAACTTAATGATCACGTAGACAATGACAAAAGAAAATTATAAAAAGGCCCATAGAGCTGAAAAACTTCAGTGAGGAGCTTATGCTCTTCCCAACTCGACAGAGTTGGAGTGGATGCTCCTAACTCGACAGTGGGAGCGGATGCTCTCCCCAACTCAACACAATGGGGGGGACAAGACGCTGTCTGAAAACATAAAATACGACTCAGCAGGTCCGTCTATTTTTTGTTTTCCTATTTTCTCTATCCCACTCAACACAACAAGTTTCAATCACAGACATTGTTTTATCAAAACTGCTACAAATTTGACAAGTCCAAATGCACAAATATAAACAAAACTTTCGCACTCAGCAAACACAACTACCAACAGACACATACAGCCAGCACATCAATGAAAGAACAATTGACTATCACTATATGAATTGTAATATCTTGTATATAAAGTTGTTTCTTTTATAATTTTTATCTTCTTTTGTTTTCTACGGAAACTACATTTCCGTAGTCTTATACATTTAAATTGTGGGGATCAAAACACGGATTTTCTTCAACCCCTCACACACCAAGCAAATTGGTCCCTACACTGACCAGCCCAACCAGTCAATTCAAAACTAAAAATCCATTTTTTCCTTTCTCACTTCCAATGATCACTCAAACCCACTTGAGATTTGATCAATCTTCAACTTCCCCTGGAAATTTCAGACATTAAAATTATTTATTGATATTTCCAGACTGTCTGCAGAGGAGACCCCTACTGTTTTCTTTTTCTCTCCTAGATAATTTTATATTAAATAGCTTTTTGAACCTAGGTGTCATATTACTCTTTCAATTTTTATTCCCTAACTTATCTTGACCCAAGATACTACACACACACACACACACACATGCATATACATACATATCCATACAGGATCCTCCCAAACTTGACACCTACATACACTATACACACATGTACACAAATATATTTTCTTTTTTTCTTTCTTCATACACACACACACCTATCCAGGTTTTTGGGATCCCTCAACTATTTGACTTAAGTTTTGTCCCTAGACACACACACACACACATATATATATATATATATATATATATGCACCCATCTAAGGTTTTATCATAATGTTACACTTACATATTCATACACATACATACGCATGTACACAAACATTATCTATTTTCTCCAATGTTTGCTGTTTTGTATATAGATATATTTACCAACCCCACCACACAAGCAAGATGTGACACAAGGTCAATTTCTTAAGTGGAGTTTAACAGGTTTAAATTCAGAATTTTCCTTCTCCTAGACTGTTTACCTGGCCAAGGTTATATATATGACTAACCATTACACAACACAACTCCAGTTTGCATATCCAGTTTTTGTGATCCCTTAACTACTTGACATTCACACACTTATACACACACACACACACACACACACATGCATGCACCTGCATTGTTCTACATGACAAATCAATTCTTATATAGTGATCCTGCGCTGAAAAGTCTTTAAAGATTTTGGGGTGTTAGTTAGAATGTAAAATTTATGATTTGTTGTAAATTCTTTGTTATGTCACCGACAGGAAATTTATTTTGCTTAAAAGTGACCAGGAATGTATTTCACTTCCATAGCAAAGGATTCATTTTGATAAGCATGTTCATCGAAGAACAGAATAAATATGGAAAGGAAAGTTCATACAGAGAAAGGATAGTAAAGAAAAGATGGAGAGAAAAATGTCCCCCCCCCCAAGGAAAGAAACCATCACACTAACCGAGATGTCTTCTAGGAAGTGCTTCATGTTTTGCATTTCATCTTCAACAAAATCATTCAAAAAAACCATAAATTCTTCTTTACCGCCAAATCTGTAAAATAGATAAATAAAATTTTACTTAAAAAGCAAAAACAAAAATTTTAATTAAATTAAATTTATCACAGGAGTATAAGATCTTAAAAATTCTGCAGAATTTTGCGCCATTTAAATCTTGTCAAATCTGAAGTTACCTCCCCATAAAATACATTTTTGGTAAAAGCAGTCACATTGCAAATCGCTAAAATAGAAATTAAACAATGTAAATGTGACAATGTTATATGATGTATTGACAAAATATGAAAAATATTATTCATAGATAGATAGATAGATAAATAAAAAATTGTATGGTCTACTATATATTCAACTAATGTGTATATATATATATATATATTACACAATATATACAAGAGTATATTTGGTAATCCTCACTTGATACAGCTCTTCACATAATAATAAAACAAAGATCAAGAGAATCTTTTTTTTTATGTGTGCGTGCAAAAAACTAAATCATATGAGTAAAGAGAAAATAAATGTAGATACCAATACAGAATTAGTTTCAAAGAATTTCTATTTGAGTGATATCTATATAGGTTACTCACTCAAAAGAATATAATCTAAAGCCCATTTAGAACTGGGGAAAAAAATCATATAAAGACTTACTGAGTGAAGTTGGCTAATTTCTGGATTGCCTTTGCAATTAGGGTTAATGTCCGTACAGCCTTATCTGATGGATATTCTGTGGAATGATGTCAAAAAGAAACAAAAAAAGATATATATATATATATAAAAAACTTCCACAACAATCTATAACACTATGCAGAAAATCTTTAAATACAAAAATTGAACTGTAACTATTTACAAATCTGTATCTGTTTAAACCTTTTATAAAATTATAAAATTCCAGAACACAAACCCCCAAAAAGAACACCCATGTATAAAAAAAAAAAAAGATTGTATTAAAAATAAATTATAAAATTCAGAATTTAAAAAAATATATATGGAAAAAAAAAAAATCAAATTAATAAATACTTGTCTGATTTTATGCTAACATTAAAGTTTGTTGAATTTTTTAATTCAGTTTCAAATTAAAGTTCAAATCAAATTGGTTTGAGACTGAAGCAAAGAATTCTCATGGTGAAAAATGGTAGTTGCAAAACTACAGATCGCCAGATTAGAAAGATATAATAGTTCTAAAAACACAATCTATATCAAGTAATGCCATGAGCTAATAAATACAAACAAAAATGAACTGTAATTTTTATGCACCTAAAGCCAAAACTAGGTATAAATATTGTCAGAAAGAAAGAAATGGGGGAAGAAGTAACACACCTTGAATCAGTTTGAATAAACTAGGAGAAAGAATGGCAGGACATAAGAACCGCAAAAATATTGAAGCACTTATCAAGTTATTAGCAAGATCTGCTTTGGAACTTTTTAGACAATTCTCCCGAAATCCTGCAAACACTTCTCGAAGCTCACTGCAAAAAGAAACAAATATTTGAATATATTAACAGTCACATGATACAAAGATGTTGAAACCTTTAATAACAGAAATCAAACTTTACTTATACATTCATTCAAAACTTTCTTTGATCATGAACTCTCAAAGAGTAAAGAGAGTTTCACTCTGGGTTTTTTTTTTTTAATTTCTGTTAATTAATACAATTAAATAAATTGGTTCTACAAAGAATGAAGGTAAAAACATACTAAATTAGTTTACACCTGAGATAAACTCCTGCTAATAACAGTTTAAGTTAATATTACACTCTTAATTAAAAATACTCATTTTCCCTTGCACTGAAGCAAATATTTACAAAACCTCTGAATTTGAACAAAATATTAAAAAAAAAAAAAAAAAAAAAAAAAAAAAAGTAATTCTTATTCAAAAATTTTTCCAAGAGAAATCTCTGACAATGCCAACATGAATGAATAAGTTTCATTTTATTCAGGTTAACTATTTCAATGCCAAAAAATCAAGATATAAAAATGAAAACTTACAATAAACAGTAGGTTCATTCATTTTTTAGTGAAGGGGAATATTGTGGACTAAATTCAATAAAATGGTTAATATTCTTATATTCCTAAACATATTTAATGAATTAACTTTCAATTTTATTGATAATTCAATCTTTAATATTTATTAAAAAAAAACAACAATATCTTGTTTGTCTAATATACAAGTTCATATGAGACTATAAAAGGACAAATTATTTTAGAGAAAGTGAATAGCTTTGCACCCTTCACCTTAGTGAAAAGGTAACAATTATTAATTTATTCACAATTCACAGTTGTGTTTATCCCACAACAGGTTTAAATCTAAAAAAAAAAAAAACTAATAATAGCAATTAAAGTCACACAATCATCAAACAATGCAAATTGTTTTATCAGTCTGGCATCAAATATTTGTGTGGGGACCAATAAAAGAAACACTTTTAGATGAATCATGTGGACAATAAAAATGTAATTAGCTCTTAAGATTCACAAAGTAATTATCCTTATTTTTGTTGTTTTGAACATAACACCACTTGATACATTCTGTATTGACATAAAGTCTTTTTTTTATGAGGGGAACCATGAACAAATCAAAGCTCATGCGTGGCCAGAGAAAAAAAAATGTATGGTCTTGTCAACATGCTACTTCAGGGAATAAACCTTTTAGGAGAGGGGGCAGGTTCTGCTTGGGAGAAAGCCTCCTGGGGCCATGTGATTGATTTTTAGTTCACCTACCTGCTCCGAAGTCAATGATCTATGTATATATGTATATGCTGGTTCTTACTGCTCAGTAAAACATTAATATTTGGCAGCATTCCATATAGAATAAATTCTACTTTTGCACTCCATATATTCAGAGGTAAGTGAATCTCAAGCAATATTCCCTTCACACAAACACAATAGTTTGCTTCTTGTATTTGCAAGTGAAAAAAGACTCTTGGAGGTATTGGAGAACAAATTGGTCAAAAGATTGTAGTCAAAACAAAAAGGAACATATTAGTTTACATGAGGAATGGAACAAGAAAAAACCTTGTATATGTGTGTGTGTGTGTGTGTATATATATATATATATGTGTGTGTGTGTGTGTGAAGGGAAAGTGGAAGTGAATCCAACAGTATGTAATATAGTGAAAAATTGAAAAAACACAAGTTCATAAACATCACTCGTTTTATGAATATATTACATATATATATATATATATATATATATATATATATATATATGAAAAACATCAGGGAATATATAATATATACTATACATATATATAATATATATATATATATATATATATATATATATATACACACACACACACACACACACACACACACACACAAATAGAGAAAAAGAGAGAAGAGAGAGAAACATATGAAAGAGGAGAAATGACAAGAGTGAAGAAAAACTAAATTTTCTAAATATATTAAACTGTAAAACAAAATACACATTTTTATGTGTTAGCACAAACCCGGGAAAATAACTCTTGGAATTGAAGATCAGCTTCCAAGCTTTCTGACAATGGATTTTGAGATTTTCTTGGTTTTTCTGTAAGACTGCATTGTTTGTCAATTTGGTTGGGTCTACCTCACATTCCTCAGAGGTATCGATGATTGTCTTGACAAAATCTCGTAACGTCAACTTTAAATACTTGAGAAATAAAGAATTAAAAATCAATTATATAAAAACAACAAAGAAATAAGCTCAAATATTTTTTAATTATAAACAAATTCTTAAAGTAAGAAATTCAAAAGCTACAATAAGTTATAACTATAGCAGTAGCATTCCCAGTTGATTTTTTTATTTGAGGTTATTGTTGTTTAATCACATTAGTTATATAGAGCTGTGTAAATGGAGTTCAGAACCATTTGAATTATGCAAATATCCCCAGTGGTTCAAAAGTTATGAGAATTTAAAGCCCCGAAATTGGGGGTACAAATGTGGACATGATTTTGTTTCAAAAATATGTCAAATCATGGACCGTTAAAAAAAAAGAAATTCAGTGATTTCTTCACCGTTTCTTTATTTTTGGAGCAATTTTGATAAAATTTGGTATTCTTATGTAAAATTGTTCTTTCTGATTATGCACTCAAATTGTATGTATCTCTATGCTTTAACCCATTATTTAGAGAATAAGAGATACAGATAGCAGCGTTTTTTTTGTTTTTTTTAAAGTTTAAAACCCAATTATTCAACATTTTCATTATAATACTGCATGTATATGTATAGCATTAATTCAAATAAATAACATCACTTTGAAGAAAAATAAAACATTTATTGCAAAAACACGGACATAAAATGAGGGTTCAGTTTATTTTATGGTAGGAATTTACAAGGAAAAAGTTAAGGATTACTGACTTTAAAACATAGCTAAAAAAAGTTCAGAAAAAAAAATAGTAATTTCGTTGTTGCGGGAATTTCCATAAAATACGATAATTATCAAATTTTTTTACGTGTGAATCTTAAAATTCTCATGCAAAAAATTAATGTTAAATAAATATTGGGTAAAAAAATCCCATGATATTACGGCTAAATTCTCATCAAAATCCCATTATATTACAGGGTGACACAGAAAAAAAAAACAGAACCCAAATTATTTATTTTCCCATTAAACTAACCCTAAACCCCCCTAGTTGAAATTAATAGTTTTCTTACAAAATTTGTGGGTTCTGTTTTTCCTGGGTCATAGTTTGTTTTGAAATGTACGATGCATGATTGAAAAGTACATTGTACGTTTACGAATTTTTGCACAGGTTGATTTTTCAAACGTAAATATATGTATACACATATATAATATTAATTTAAATATGTAACATCACTTTGAATTTAAAAATACATTTCTAAATGCTTATGTTGAATTACATAAAAGAAATAGATTATCTATTTACATGTTTTCACACAAACTGGTTAGTGTATGCTTTTGTTTACATTTCTCGTAATTTCAAGTTTTTTTTCTTATCCAAAATTGAAATGGACGTGAAAAATAATTAAATTGTTAAAAACACATAAAAGTTAAATATTTAGAAAGATTCTTATTTTATTTTCAACGATATAAATATTTAAAAAATTAGACGAGGAATAAGCGATAAATTTAAACTTTATTATCTGCATAAACAATGCCTCGCTGTTTAACGTAAACTTTATGTTACGCGGTATAGTATGCCTGTCGGACAAATAAATTTGAGTTTTTTTCTTCAAAATACAAACTTTCGAATCAAATCCCGAAGCAGATAGCAATATTTACATTTTACACATCATATATCAAAATAATTCTGAAACTTTCTAATTTTACAGACAGAGTGCTTCTTTTTTGCTACTCATACTCATTTTGAACAAATAGTCTTGGAGTTTGCACTATTGTAATTTTACTTCCACGGGTACTAGAAACAAAACAAAAAAAAAAGGCCCCTTTTGTACTTCCAGGTTTCTTCTAATTGAATGCAAAATTTCAGAAGAAATGTAGAGTGTAAAATGTATTATCGGAAAAAAATTCCTATCACGCATTTTCAGTTGTTTGAAGTAAAATACGTTTTTAACTCGCTGTAATAAATTATTCAATTAATAAAAAACACATAGAAATGACATATTCAGAGAGATTTTTTTTTTTCTTTCCGACTATATAAATATTTTAAAGATTGAACCATAAATATACAAGAAATTGTAATTTTAAATCAATAAGGTCCGATTTGTGATGTCAGTTGACAGGGATGTTTTTACATCCGAAAGTCACGTAAATTTGAGTTTTTTCTTCAAAATCCAAAGTTTCGGAGCAAATCCCAAAGGGTTTAGCAATATTTAAATTTCACAAATTATATATCAAAATAATTCTGAAACTTTCTAATATCACGGACATAGTGCTTTTTTTTGCTTCTCTTATATTTTTTAAACAAATAGCCTTCAACTTTGTCCTTTCATATTTTTATTTCCACGGGTCTTAGAAACAAAAAAAAAAGACCCCGTTTGTACTTCCAGGTGTCTTCTAATTGAGTGCAAAATTTCAAGAATATTGATAAAGATTAGCCACTTTGATTTTGAAAAACAAAATAGCGTGTAAAATTTATCCTAAAAAATACCAGTCATATTCTTGTTTTCAGCTGTTTGAAATTGCAAATTGAACTGATTAAGGTCGCAAATTTGAAAATGTCAGCGTTTTTCAGCTAAATGCTTGTAATGCTAATAGCAGAGCCTCCAAGTCAAGTTATCAATAAATAGAAAAGCTTTGAAGTTACAAAGAAGCAGCAGCTATGTACATCATAAAATATGTCTGAAAGTTTATCAAAAAAGTGAAATCAAGGTAACAAGATAAAAAGAGATTTTGCTTTCATGTATGGCAGATAGATGAAAAAGAATAAGGGTTGATTGGATTTGAAGAAATCTATCTTAACAGATTCAAATTAGATAAGAACTGTACTTACATCTTCACCTATAAGTTTCATGTAAGCTTCCATTGCTTTTGTAGCAATGCTGTTCCCACGGAATGTAAGATGTTCATTGTCTAAAAGAGAAACAATTAAACATATACAGAAAAGAAAAAAAAGAAGTTTTCATTCAATATAAAGGCATACAAAATGTAAGCGTGTTAAGGGGAGCATGATCTTACCTTTAAAAGGTACACTTCAACCCAACTCACCAATTAAACCTTTTTTTAAATTTAAAACAAACAAAGTTGCAATTATTTCTGACCTTGAATTTTACTTTTTTATTTAGTTGTAAACCAAAAAAGATAACATTATTAAAAAAAATTTTTTTTAACTTTAATTATTTGAATCTGAAATTGTCATTTGAAGAATTGTTTATAAAACTCAACTCAATCTTGATATTACATTTGTTGTTTTAGTTAATTCCTTATCCATCATTGCTGTACAATCTTTAATGAAAGAGGAAGGATCTTTTTTTATTTTTTAAATGAACAGTTCATCTCATTCTCAGCAAGGCAGGTCACACAGGGGATTTTCCATGGCAATGCTCTTTAAATTGTTTCCTTATGAGCAAAGAAATTCATACTGTGCTGACTTCCTTCAATTATTTCACTCTCCAGTGGTGTTCCCTATTTATTATTTGGACCACATCCCACAAAGAGTAATGTGAGCCCCTCTCTCTTCAGATATGCCTGATCAGACCAAACTTTTCTACATACTCCTTGGATATAAATTTATGTTCTTCATAACACAAATAATAAAGAATTAATTCAATAGTCATGGAATGCTAATGAATTCTCAAAAATTTGCTTCAAATTGTATTTTTCATTCAATCATAAAAAGAAAAATCAATGCATGCAGATAATTTTGTAGACAACTAGTTACTATAAAAATACTTTGTATTGTAGTCTGGTCAATTTAGCCTAAAAAAGAGGTGTACCTGGAAAAAAATGTTTCCAAGGCATAAGTGTAATTTTATGCTCTGAAAGAAAATAAAAACTCCTCTCTTATATGCAATGGGGAATGTTTTTTATGGCCATTCTTCTGAGCATGTGTCAGGATGAGTTGGATTATGATTTTTAAAAAAGAAAAATTGGTGGAAGAGAGCAGAAAAGAAAGTCTGGAAGATCAACAAACATTACTTATTTGATTAACCGGCTGTAATTGGGGGTAAAATAAAAAACACAAACCCTAGCTGAATTTGAGTTCACCAGGTTGGACAAGTCAAATGAGGAAAAGAGAAGTCCTGTTGCGCACACTCAAGGGATATTTTACTTATCTAATTAACTGCATATAGTCATAATAAAAATTCAACACTGGCCTGAGTTGATACTCCAATTTAGAGAGGTCAAGTGAATAGGAGATACTGGAGCTCCCAGATCTAAAACAGGCTAGGACTAGTGGATGATTGGTTTGCAGAATTTTTGTAGCACCCTCACATATCAAAAGACTTTCTTATGTTTAGAAATATCTTTCGGAGAAAAGGAGTGTTATATTTCCTCATGGTAGAGGACAAATGATACAGGCTAGTCAGATTCAGTTACTAGTACAACTTGCAGCCGAAAGGGGATCACCAAGCTACTCTCCTATTTCCTCCTTTGTTCACCTCTGCAATTTCTTCCTTTCTTAGTCCACATCATTGGAGAGAAAGATAAAGGTTAATCTTGATACGAGATGGACGGTAATTCAACAAGAAAATAGATTTCGGTAGGAAGAGGAGGAAAGAAGAAACATTTCCCATACAGATGGTCACATGGGCTATCAGGAGAGGGTTTGAAACATGTGGACAGCCAAAGATACAAGTTGGATAGATGGAATTCTCTAAAAAATGGTTGAAATCATCCATAAATTCACCACTATCGAATTCCTGCTGCAAGACGAAATTGGTACTGGGATAGCGGGTTAACAGTCCTCATTATCGAACAAGTGATGATGAGGTCCATAAAGTGCTGAGGTGGGCTAACAAGAGGTCAAGGGTTTACAGTCAGTAAGACTGATGTGGCTAACAAGTGGTCAAGGGTTTACAGTCAGTAAGACTGATGTGGGCTAACAAGAGGTCAAGGGTTTACAGTCAGTAAGACTGATGTGGGTATATAGCATGTCCACCTGTGCTCACAGAACCAATGAGCAGCATGTAGAGCTCATACCAGAAACATGGGCTTACATGCATCACAGCCTGCAGTGATTGTTGAGGTACTGATTGCAGAAACATCAGTCATGCTGCGAAAGAATTAGAAGAGGAAGTTACTTTATTTGAGCATTTGTTTTGAGGACAGAAAATTATCTGTGAATTACCTTTTTAGTTGAGATTTTATTCACAAAAGAGGTAAGAAAAACTGTAACTCCTGAGTGTTTATTTTCATGTAATATACTGTTTCATTGCTTTATTTTTTAATATAATTTTTAATACCAAATAACAAAGGTGAAATAGGATTTGTTTTTACTCCACATTCCTCATTTTAGATTTGGTTTGCATACTCCCTGCAAAAAAATATATCCCCCAGGTGGTCAAAAAGAGGAGTTTTCAAATTTCAGAAGAGGATACCCTAAGCTTTCAAAAAATACCAAATTTAGCTTGGTAACTATTTTTCCCTGGTCCACCTTCATACTTCACATTATTGATATTCCGATAATTTTTGTATTCAGGATTTTAATCTCAAAAAGTAATTTCTGTTTGAAGGTTCAAGTATTTCAACAAGTGAATAGACTTGATGAGTTGAATTGAATATAAACATTGATCATTGGGTCAAGGGAGACAGAAAAGAACTAAAAAGGAAGAGAGGGGGGGGCAAATTGTTACACACAAAAGTAATGTCTACAATCAAAATAATTGGCTCTTATATCATCTGGACAGATTGTGTAGCAGCATGAAAGCAAAAAGTCATGAGAGTCAAACAGCACCAAAACCACATTAATTCTTGAGATTTTAACAAGTAAAAAATGTTTTCAACATAACAAAGATTTTCTAAAATCTTGAACAAAGTTGCAAAGAAATTCCAATATACAATATTTTAAAGATTTTGATGCATTGATGTAAGATATTAGTGGTAGACTTTCCATTTCTAAACTCATCTACATAGAAAATAAAACACTGAGAAAGAATGCATTACATTTAAATATAATCAGTTGAATGCCTATATTCTTAAGAACAACTGTTTGTAGATATCTACTGAGCTTAGATCCAATAAGAGTACCTTGAAAATCAGCATTCCATAAAGTGGCTTTTTATCAGGACTTGAACACCAATCCCAAGAATTGCAGGCAAACATTTTATGTGGGAATGGTTTAAATAGTAAAGAATGACATCGAATTGAAGAATTTCACAAATTGATTCAGTAGGAGGCGTATGTGAGCTACATGAGTAGTCTGGAAAGTCTGACAAACGCTTCCTTCCTCACCAACTTCTGAATATCTGCAGGACTCACTGATACAAGAACTGGAGGTAAAGGAATAAATTTGAAGCAGACAGTTTCAGAATAGAAATTATTCTCCTTGCAACTGAGATATCTTTTAATCTTCACTTTGAAATAATGAATCTAAGATGATAATTTGAATTTAAAAAAATAATAATTTGTATAAGTATCTGCCATATAAATGAACTCAACCCCACCCACCCTGAACCAAGAGCAGATTACTTACCGAGCCTTGATATTTCCTCCATAACAACATCACAAAGGAAATTTTTGGCTTTATCCATGTGTTGCAATGCATGGACTAGGCAAGTTGCTATGTCTTCTTTCTCTCGAACACTCACCAGAGGCTCCAGTAATTCACAAAGGGTCACATAATTATTACAGACATACTGGAAAGGAAAAACAAAATTCATGCTGTAATTTATTCATTCTAATTTTAGAATGCAATAAAAATAATTGTAAAATGGATATACTTACATTGGAAGGGGGAAATTAGCTCATCCCTTTTCTTTTGGCCTGACAAATTTAGTTTTTTTTTTTTTAATGTTTTTTTAAAAATAGAATATGCATTCATGGACAATTCAATATAAAAAAATACATTAAATGCACAGTCAACATATTTTTCTCTTTTCCCTTCCTCTTCCATCACAAATCAGTACAGAGAAAGGTTTACCAGGCACATTCTGCTTTTAAATTTTTCTACTTATTTCCAATGACAACTCCCAAAAATGCTCTGTCCAATGATTCTCTATTCCCAATAATGTAAAATTATTCTTAGAATTATCAATGACCTTTATTGGCAAAATATTCCAGTATTTCAAAACTTTGGGGAAAAAAATCAATTTTTGGGGGTAACATTCTAGCTAGTAAATTACTTGTCCTCTTCAATTGATTTAATATTTGACTTTTATAATTTGCAAAACCATTCAATATTTGGTAAGTTTCCACCATTTTGCCCTCTTTTCAAAGTTTAATATCTATTTCTTATGAACTAGCAAAACCAATGAAAAATATATTCTTTTCTAAATTTCTACTGATTGATATTCAGAGATATCCATACAGGTTATATAGTACCAATCATTGTTTCTTTTCATAAACATATACTAAAATGATACATCATCACATCAGATTTATTTCCCCAAGTTAAAATTTACAAAATTCCAGTCAACATTTCTGTACATCACTGCATTTTTTTTTTGCATTTGAAAAAGGAAAGAGATAATATCAATGAAGATTAATTATGCTGTGAACAAGACAGTGCATGTGTTGACATTCATGAATCAAAATGTATAATTCTAGATTTCATCACAGAGCATACAGATTATGAATATGAATTTCTCAAGCACTGACACCTATGAGTCATATTAGATATGATATTGAAAAAATGTTTTTAAATAACTGTCATACATCAAAACAGGTTTGTTTTCTGTGCTAACAATATGATTATTGTTACAAACAAAACTGTATGCACACTATACAAAGTCAGAAAAAAAAAGCACATATACTTACCTCAGTAAAATCATGGTAAAGTTCTAAAGGTAGAATTTGAACAGACTGATATTTGACCCGAACTCGAACTAGTGGTAATTCAGCTCGATTTTCTCTGCCCTGTTTCCCAACCACGATGGAATTTGCTGTAAACCTAAAATTAAAACAAAAATAAATTACAGTTGCATGGAATTGAGAAACAAATTTAGGGTAAGGAAATACCAGATATTTAACAAGAGGCAAAAAATAAATAAGTTATTTTACACATTTTAGGGCTAGTATCTGTGTCTTTGTGATTTTTAAATCAAAATATATCCATTAATCTGTTTATAGTGGGACCAAATCAAGCAAAATATATCTGGTTAGATAGACAACCATCACATGATACCACATAAACCCTATCTTCTTTCCAACAGGTTCTAGGATACCAAAATGTGGTGCTGTTTATCATATTTGCTATGTATGGTCCAACAATGGAAAGATTTTTATCAGTTCCAACAAATAAGTTTTTATTGCAGAGATAAAAAAAAAGTATCCAAATGGAATCTGTAATAAAATGGCTTTTTCCATCAAGTCTTCAGTCAAAAATTCAATTAATGAATGATAAAAAAATTCAATATTTTCTTAAACTATCAAAAAGATTTTGTTGCCAAAGCAATATTTAAACAAACAATATTTACAAGTTGCATTGCAAATTAGATTCTCAAATAATAGAGACAAATATGATTGGGTCATTTTATAACCATTAACCAGCAATCCAGATTTAGAAAATGGGTTCAATTAAGATGATGTTCTTACCAACCCAGTTTTTTCCCTAGAGTCCACAACACTTTTTAAATGGACATTTCAGCCTCATGAACAGGAAGCAGTTCTTATTTTCAAAAATTGAGCAACTAATGCTTTTTTCATACTACACCTTGTGCACATAATTTATGCAGATGCTATTATATAATATATATATATATATATATATATATATATAAAGGAGAGATTTTGGTATGTACATGTCGACGTATAACTCCAAAACGGGAGGTAACTCAGATTTAAAATCTTGCATACACATTAATATCATTCTAACTAAGAAACACTCCAAATTTGGTTATTGATTTTTACTGATTAAGAGATATAATTAATTAATTAAACCAAAATCAAATGATTTTTTGAAATCTATAAAATAGCTGCTACTGCTGATATTCCAGCTACAATTAGCAGATACACCCCACCCTGCTGCCCGTCCGTATGTAAGGTCTATTTCTACTGTGGTGTTGAATGCGTTTGTTTATGTAAAAAAGAAAAATGAAAGCCTTTTTATAAATATTTTTACGAATACTTTCATATTAGAATAAAATATATCCATTTTTAATCAGCGAATCAACTTTGAATTAATATGCGAATTAGCAATTACAAAAACTGAATTTAAAATAGTCTTACACACGAATAAGTTTTTGAAAAAAATCCTTCAACTGATTAAAAAAAAGGGGATTCTTAGAATAATATGATTAAATATATCCAGTGAAACTCAAAACGTTTTTGAAAGAAGAATAACGGTCCATCTTTTTTCTCGCCTATTTACGGTTCAATCTTCTTTAAGATATCTATATGGTTCGAAAGAGAATGAAATAATCTCTATAAATATGTAATTTGATTGAGTTTTTTATCAATGGAATTATTTTTTACAGCGAGTTAAAAAAATTATATTTTGCTTCAGTCAGCCTAGAATTCGTAGTATAGTTTTTTCATACTAAAATTTTAACATAAAATCAAATCTTATTTATCACATATTTCTGTTTCTATCTTAAAAATATTTCTTTGGTTAGAAAAAAAATCTTTCTAAATATGTAATTAGTATGTCTTTTCATACATGGAATTTTTTTTAGAGCAAATTAAATAATAAATCAAACAAAAACATTTAGCGACAAATCAACTTTGTTTTATAAATTCCCGTCGTTCGTCTATTGTAAACAAAACCATTTTTTTTTTCATAATCGCGTTAATTTATTTATTTTAATATTAGAAATACAAATAAAATCATGATACTAATGTAGAATAGTGCGCAAGAGATAATACCATTAGATCACCTAATACATTTCACGGAAATACCTGAAAACTCAAATTGTTATCAAATTTATGATATAGTATACTTTACTATAATTATTATAGTAAAGTATACTATATTCGATCGGCTATGTATTGAATTAATAATGTTATTTTTTTAAAGATTATTTATCGTTTTACATAAATTTTATTACTTTATTTAATTCTTTTTTTTTTCTTTTTCAAATATTAATTTGAAGTTTAGCAAATCGTGTCATTTATATTTTATTCAAAAAATATAGTTAATCATTGAATTAAAATTTCTTACTATATCATTATGTGATGGGCTAAACTTACAAATCGGTCGGAAAATTACGGTGACCCAGAAAAAACAGAACCCATAAATTTTGTAATAAAACTGTTAATTTTAACTTGAAGGGTTTAGGGTTAGTTTAATGAAAAAATAAATAAATAATTTGTGTTCTGTTTTTCTGGGTAACTCTGTATGCAGCCGGATAGCTGCTGCTAGTATATATATATATATATATATATATATATATATATATATATATACATGGAGGCTCACGTTGTAATGGGAAATGGACTCGTCAACCCGAGTCAACTCCTGGACAAGTCTGCATTTCTCATAGCACTAATACTCTTGGGAAAGGTATGCCTCCAACTACTCTCTCTCCAGCTATGGGTAACTAGTAGGGCAGACTGGGCTCTTTAATCTTGGCTAGGTAACCAGTCTAGAAGAAAAACTCTGAATTCAAACCTGTTAAACTTTGCTTAAGAAATTGAGCTTGTGTCACATCCTGCTCATGTGGAGGGGTTGAGATTATATATCTATATATATATAACATAGCACTTGCTGTAGAGTAATGGCTAGTAATCATATTTCACAACTAATTCACTTGTATATTGAGTTTGAGCTTCACTGGGTTCTTCATTAAATAGCTATGTTAAACTAACAGCCATTTTCAGATCACAACTGGATAATTGCCTTTCTCAAATCTTCCATGATGACCTTGATTATGTTAGCCTTTGCTATGTTTTACCATTAAATTCAACTACCTTATGTCTCCATGATCTTTTCTTACTCTGCTTGTTATTTCTTGGACACCATTTTACTAATCTTTTGCATCATTGCTATGCATTCTAACTACCAACTATTTTTGTTATATGATATCTCTTACTCTGGTCTGTTTTCTGGTCCTTACTAATCTCTTTTTACTTGCACTTTCCATTGATCTCTGTGTGACTCGGAATTTGTTTTTTAGTGATTCTAATTTTTGACATCCATGTTATAGTACACAATGATTGTAAACATTAATGGTGGAATAATTAGCATACTTGTCTTACAAACCAAATCAATATGGTTTTGTGTCAGATGCTAATATTACATGTATTAGTTGAAATTGTGTTCTTTTTGCATGTAAGGAAGGAACTGTTTGTTTATAACCAGCTTTGAACTGAAAAAATCAGTTTCTGCTAAAAGAACTCTACAGAAATGGTTGATTCCATTGCCCATTCAGATTTCTTGAATATCTAAGCCAACTGGTAAGAATGATCTGAGTTTCATTTCTTCAACAATGCCAAGAAATGGCAAAATGTCTTCTGGCATTCATTCAATAGACAAAAAGGATTTTGGCACAAGTGGGCCAAAATTGATAAACCAATCTCAAAGGAAGGGCTGATATCAAACAGCAGATGAAAATAAACAAAAGGAGAAAAGAAAATGCTGAAATAACAGAGACAGACTATTTTTTTAATAAAAATCTTCTTTTTTTTTAAAATTACAATTCCTCAAAATAAACAAATATCTGTATCTATTATACAGCTAATTAATTTGCCATTTATCATATCAAGCAAAGATATATGGTACTGACTGGAACAAAAAATACATTTTAATTTAATTTGTAGTGTCCTTGCCACAAAATATAAACATAGAATGGAATAAAGGATTGTTTGTAGGAATTAGAACAATCATCCACACATAAAAATTTGTTCTTTATGATTTCAGCTTAGGAACATTTTCTTCTGTTGAGTTCAATTTCAGTGAAGAAAAATTATTTCATATTTGTATTCTACACCCCAAAAAGTACAGTTTAATTGTAAATTTGGAATTAGATTAGTATTATCTGCATTATTCGGACTATTGTCCTCATCTTCATTGTTATCTGTACAACATTTCGGACGATGTGGCCTCCAGCCTTCTTCAGGTATTTCTTTTCGGACTCGGGAACCTTCTTTTCAAACTCGGGAGCCATCATGGAACTTTGAACCTAACCCTTTATTCAATCCATGGAGGTATCCTGTTCTCATTCCGCTAACCATAGCTGGAGTAGAGGCGTTAAGCTGTGTTAATTATTATTCTATGTTACTGCTGCCCTTGGTCAGGATTGAACTTGCAGTCCAGAGATAACTGTCTTAACCTAACTCCTTTAACCTAACTCCTTTATCCACTAGGCCATGTGTCCACTTGGACAATCCAGTGTGAATTTTGGGAACTTATAAACCTAATATCTTGTTTTGGCTAGAATATCTACCTATTCACTTATGTATGATTTTTTACCTAGACACATATTGGGTGACCCCCCCCCCCAAAAAAAAAACAATATGAGTCTAGGTAAAAATCATACATAACTTAAAGAAGAGCCCGACAAGAAATACCTGAAGGAGTCCGGAGGGCACATTGGCCGAAACATTGTACAGATAGCAATGAAGATGAGGACAATAGTCTGAATAACGCATATAATACTAATCATCAAGCCTCATCTCAAACATTCAGAGAAATTGGAATTAGATGTTTTAAAGATTCAGTACAAATGTTATAAGTAATGTATTATTAAACCTGAAACCATTTTTACAAACCTTTTTTCCTTGATGACATTCTGCCTGTCATTGCAATTATAAATGTACATCTGCTTCTGATTGGTTGAGGATTAAATTGTGTCACAGTGAAAACGATTTAAAGAATAAAGTGGAAAGTATTCTTCAACTTACCATTTTTCAATCAATTGCTTGTTTCCAAGTTCGAGAACTGGTATTGATACACATCCTGTTATAAAGAGGAAAAAATTTGGGACCAAATTGAAAAAGTGATAGCAAAAGAATGCAGTTTTATTATAAATGAAAAATAAAATTTTGTTAACATTTTATTGATTAGTAAGAAAATTTCAATAAGAGTCAGCCACTCATGCAGTTACAAAAAAAAAAAAAAAGTGGACACTATGCCATTGTCTTTAGTAGACGGACAGATGCCAACAACAATAATTCTTCTAGGATGTCACAACTTTGTACAATGTATAATATATGCCCCAGTGATAAATATTTTATTTGAAATAAAAGATAAAATATTTGTGATATTTTATCCTATGTAAAAAAAAAAGAGAGAGAGGGCCACAGTGAAGTTCTGTAAAAATGGGTTAAATGAAGAGGGATAAATGTGTGCCAAATTTGCTTGATTTACAAATGACATTTTAAACAGCGATGCTTATATTTAAAAGGAATTTTGAAACTCAAAATTTGATTTTTTTAAATATATTCTCAGACCATAATCAAATTGCATGGCTGTGTGGTTTGTCAGCCACAAGATTTGATATGTTGGCTTGTAAATTTAGTTAAAGGTCGTCAGAGATGGGAAGAAATAACAAATCCCAAGACAAACCAAAAGGAGTCCCAATAGAATTTGATAACAACCAGAAAAATGACAAAGTCCCAAATGAGTGGTAACACGAGAGTATTCCCCCTTTCCAACAACCTTGACAAGAAATTCTAAGGCTCAAGAAATGGTTGTGGTTATTATTGTTGATTTACTTCTCTCAATGTCAGATGATTACCTCATTGTTAATTATTTGTTTCTCTTGAACACCGGAAAGACCCCTCATAGTCTTTTGTGACTGTAACACTAGTATAATATCATATTTCTGGGTAGTAGACAAATAGCGATTTTGTTTGTTTTTATTAACAAGCAATAATGGTACAAATGATCTGCTTATCATGTTTGATAGAATCCATAAAGTTAAGAGGTTAAAAAATATTCAAGGGAGACAACTGACCTATTTTTGTAGTTTTGTCTTTTTTCTTCTTTTTGTCTGCTTCTCGATACAATTGGATGATAATCTGATTGATTTTTTTCAAGTTACTAAAAGAAAATAAATAAAATTATTTCATGACAACATAAAAATGTATATCTTTCATACTGTTAAGTCATTAAAGATGCCATAACAGGTTTATAAATGAGTAAATGAATTCATTATCAATTTATTCTTATAGAATTATCACAAGTATAACTCCTATTTTCCAGAATGATTACTTTAAAGATAAAGGACCTATATGTCTCTTGCACACATGATCTTCTGGCTTAAACAACACCACTACTAAAACACACATACAAAAATAAAAGCCGTAAATAATATCCTCATTTTATTTACATAAGATTTTTTAAATAATTACTGTCAATAAATTCTGAACTTTAATTTTTTTTTTTTTTTTTTTCTAAATTTATTTTTTACATGCCCAATATACTTTCATTCATTGTTCAACCACAGTCATTTTCTTTTGGGATTGTAAAATACCAGGATACCTCAACAAATAGAAAATATATAACTTAAATTTAGATTTCCTACAAGAGCGAAATATAACTCTTACCAGTAGAAATAAATAAATGGAGAAAAAAAGGAAATAGACAGATATGACACTTAGGGAATCTATTTCATATGAAGTTAGCAAAATAAAATAGCTAGAAAATAAAAATTAGTTGCCAGGTTCGTTTTAATGTTAATGATGGAATTTTTTAAAGGTAATTCTTTTCTGGTAACAAGAATACACCAACCACAAAATAAAATTGTTATAAAAAAGAAAAATGAATGAAATGTAGATTTTTTTAATAAACCAATTTGTTTTTATCTACCTAAAATTAGAGAGTAATAACAATTAAAATAGTTGTTAATGTCAGTTTTTCACTCCAAGATGTATTAGCCAAGGACAAACAAATATGAATAGTATATGCAATGATTTCTTTTGTATTTTACCAAATTGTTAAATATGGCATCTATTCATTTATAGTTGACAATTTATAATCTCCATTATAATAAGATAGGCAATTTTACTTTTTAAATTTTAAAACAATTACTAAAAATCAGTGAATTGTCCAACTTTAATGAAATTTTCAGCCCTTTATTCTAGGAATCGCAAGGTTCCTGGTTTGATATGCCATTATTTCTATAATGATGGGGTCAACTTTGTGAAAATCATCTAAGTTTTATGGTGACAATTCACAGATTTTTGGTAATCGTTTTAAAATTAGAATATTTTTAATTTTAAATTTATTACTTACTGAGAGTAAAATAACACATACTACTAATCATCATTACACAAGAGAATGAAGGGTTTTCTTAGAAAAAAAAAACTAAATTAAAACCCGAAACCTAACCAACCAAAAAATCATGGTATCAAGGAAAAAAAAAAAAAGATCCGAAATTAAAATTGCTAAACCACCCAACTGTACTTACTAGAAAGAATATCTTTACTTGAAATGAGAATTAAGGAAATGAAAGCTGTTTTGTTTTGATTGGTGAATTCTAAGCTTCCTGTTTCACAACAAAATAAAAATTATCGAACTGAAGGTGATGAAATGGAAATGATAAGTGGTGATAAATTCAAAATAGTCTCACCAAACAAAATTTTTCACTTACTTAAACTCAAAAAATTCTCCCCAGAAAAGCATCTCAGCTTGGGTTTTGCTAGAAGTTTTGGCACAGAAAGCATTGTCCAAGAATATTTCACAGAAATATCTGAAAAAAATAAAAAATAAAAATAAAAATAATTTCATAATCACAGATTCATTCACCAATCACTTATTTGATACATAGCAGTTTTTAATGAAGAAAAAGATTAAGATTAAAATAAAAACATACAGAACAGATTTGTTTCTGATATTGTTTTTAAATAAGTAAAGTGTAGTATGTTCTTTTAGTCAAGTAATATTTATATATTTATTTGTTATAGAGTACATACAACACATGCAAGGGGCAATTGTTACCATTGGTTTCAAAGCAGCGTACTGGCCACTTATAGTCAAGACAATGTGCCTGAGAAAGACAATACAACAAATATCAATTCATTTATGTGTTGAGCTGTTTCTGTATTTATCCACAAAAGCTCCTCCTTTGGTCTCAGCTCTGGTGAAAAAGTAGTCTGTCAGCTGCTTCTACATGGATGTGCAACACACCTTGTTGTTGGAATTCATCCTTGATACTTGCAGTTGTATAGGCTTGTTTGCATGTGCCCACTTATATGTATTAGGATGTGCACACGCGCACACACATACATACATAATATATATATATATATATATATATATATATATATATATATATATATGCACACACACACAAGCGAATACATACACTCATATCCATATATATACACAGACACACACATGTTCATAGATAACCCGGAGTGGTAGTACTTGTTAGGGTCCTATGTATGGGTGGAATAGAAAAAAATGAGTTAGAAAAAATGTTTTTAAAAATTGAGTACCCATCAAGAATGAATAAAAGAAAATGTCTTCAGCATAAAATAACCGAAGGGGTTGACATGACATAAAACTCAATCAACCAACCAACATACTCTTACATGTCTATACACATGCATATACATATCCACACATACATGCTTAGATATATACATACTTTCATACAGACCCGCAAACAATTATGTATCTGTATATACACGCATGCTCACATACTCACTTCTGAGCCTAAAATCAGTAATCTTCCAAGCCACAATAACAATGACCAACACAAACTGTCCTACAACCAATGAGAATTACGTGGTAGCTTCAAACAAAAGTTCTATGCACACAACTCCTCATTGAGGCATGAGAGCAAGAGAAACACCACTGCATTAGTAAACAGAGTATGGACATCCTATGACATAAAATGGAAAATATTGGACCAACCCAGACCATACATCAATGGATCCAAAAGGTGCTCATTGTGTAGAATGGAAAAAACTGCAGATCTTGAAAGGACTAATGTCCTTAAACACGTACCTGAATGCTAAGTTTTCAGAGCCTACCCACACAGGAAAAAATTTCAACTGTGCTCTTGAACTGGAGAGGAAAATATGCATAGACAACCACTATAAAAAGGGAAAAAAAAACTCAACTCTCTGACATGCACAGGCTAGCACCACTAAATAAGAATTTTAAAAAAGAAACCATATATGGATGGGCACATAACAACATAGATGCACTAGAACGAGTACAAGGCCCCACTTGAGTAGAAACATAAATATGCAGGGATGTGCACATGCAAGTGCGGGTAGGAATACACATTGGTTAATGCACACAACAGGTCCCACTGGTATGAACCTAGACTCCATCAGCCCCCAGAAAATAAGTAAAACTCTTAATACATAGAAGTAAACCAGACACATCAGTGACAACCAATGATAAAGATCAAAGTCAAATTTTTGAAAAGGATGGCCAAGTTTGTCACCCAGAAAAAATATATTAAAACTGTGAAACAATTATTGCAGATACCAAAACAACAGAGTGGTGAGAATAATCAAGACAGGGGAGCCTCCACTGATACGGATACAAGTTGAAAAAAAGTGTGTACAAATGTATATATGCAGGAATATATGGGTGTATGATCATGTAAGAGTGCATGTATGTGTTTTTGTAGATATGGAACTATGTGTGTATGTGTAGTTAGGATACAAGTATGTGTGTATATACACGCAGGTGTATGTATGTATGCTGGTGAGCTTAAGTATAGGTGTATATGTACACACGTATGTGTAAATGGGTGTGTGTGTGTGTTTGTGTGTATGTATATATATATATATATATATATATATATATATAAAATCATTGTGCTAACAGTCCCTTTTGAGGAAAACATTAACTAGACACATCAGCGTAAGTTGGAAAAATATGAAGATCTACAAGAACAATGTGTCAGAAATGGATGGATAATGGATGTATTTCCTATCGAAGTCGGATGCCGAGGATTTATTACCAACTCTACCTCCACATTCTTGACTAAACTTGGACTTTCTCCATCAGACAAGAGGAAATACATAAAAAAGATCCAAGATAGGTTCTAACTGCATCAGCTTCGAATATAAGAGAGAGTAAGAGATAGATAGAGGGTATAATAGAAAAGAAAGTGTAAAGGTAGAAGAGAGATTAAAAATACAGAGACCACTGACAAGTGAAACCCAGAGGTAAGGAGCAGGAAAGAGGGGTGATGAAAAATGAACAGAAACAGAGAAGGAAAGAGTATATAAAGTTTGAATTATTATAATAATTTTTTTAAAAATACTTACTTTTTTTTTGCTGGTATATTTTTGGCCTCCCACACCCATAGTTTGAGGGAATTATCAACTCGTCGACATTCATCCAAATTGGGTTGGACACCTTTTCGTAAGCTGCATAAAAGAAAAAGCAGAACCACAAATATAAAATAGAGTAAAGTTGATTGGGATTTCTTCAAAGACTATAAGATAAGCAACAAAAGAGCACTATAGTATTAATAGAAGATATTCTCAAAATTATTTTGATATATAATGTGTGAAATTTTGATAATGTTTTAACATCAGGACTTTTTGTCAAACTTTCAATTAAACAACTTAAAATTACAAGAAATGTAAACAAAACTATCAGCACACACCAGACCAGATTTGTTTAAAAACATATGTAAAGAGGTATTCTATTTCTTGTATGTAATTCAACATAGGTATTTAAAAATGTATTTTTAAGTTCAATGTGATGATATTTATTTAAACTAATACTATATATGTATATCAATGCAGTATTAAAATGAAAATGTTGAATAATCTTGTAAATCTGGTAAACTTAAAAAAACAAAAATGTTGATATCCATAACTTTTATTCACTAAATAATGGGTTACAGTATAGAGATACATACAATTCGAGTGCAGAATCAAAACGAACATACAATTTTACATAAGAATGCCAAGTTTTATCAAAACTGTTCCCAAAATAAATAAAAAATGGGGAAGAAATTACTTAATTTCTTATTTTGAATTGGTCCATCATTTGACAGTTTTTTCAGGTAAATAATTTTGTACCCCTAATTTCGGGGCTTTAAATTCTCATAACTTTTGAACCACTGAGGATATTTGCATAATTCAAAAAGTTTTAAACTCCATTTACACAGCTGTATTTAACTAATATGATTAAATAATAATAACCTCAAATAAAAAAAAAATCAACTGGAAATGCTAAGTTCTCCTCTTCATGTGAGATAGTTTAGGAACAAATTCAAAATTATTTTGACAAGTTTGTTTCTCTAAGTAAATTCTGAAAACATCAAGAATAAAATAGATTGTGAAAATTATGCACACATAGATCATCAATAGAATTTCATTATCAAATTTGGTGAATTTTATTTGCATTTTTATACACAGTAATCTGACAATGAATTCACTCACTAAGTCTATATTAAAAATTTCAGTATAAGAATGTTTTCAATTAGATATATAATTCTTTGGAGGTTTCTGTCATGTGATTGAAAAATTATTTTGCTTTATTCAATGGGTGTATATTCCTACTGTTTCCTGTCGAACAATCATGAGAATTCAAATCTAATTTCATTTATAAATATTAATTTCATTAATATATATCTTCCTTCTGAACGTTACAAATCTAGAAAGACTACTGTTACAAGTGATAAACAAAATGATAGGACTAACCAAAAGTGAAGGAAAAAATTATTTGATAAAGAATGTCATAACTTTTCTTAAAAATCTGTAAAAATGTTTATACACTTACTTTTGAAATCAAGTTAAAAGAGCAAGTTTAAATTTGATTACAGATTATATCACTTTTCACTTATGAAAAAGCATAAATCTAAATCGATCTATATGTTATCCCACTGACAGTCATATTAGGCTCTTGTCATTTAAAGGACACAATAAATAAAATCTCAAAAGAATGTTGAGTTGGATTTTTTATAAATATAATGGAAATATAAAACC
Organism: Doryteuthis pealeii; assembly: GCA_023376005.1. Classification (NCBI taxonomy): domain Eukaryota; kingdom Metazoa; phylum Mollusca; class Cephalopoda; order Myopsida; family Loliginidae; genus Doryteuthis; species Doryteuthis pealeii. The sequence goes on from CM042165.1 coordinate 30,028,412, forward strand.
AGAAAAAATAATTAATTACAATCAAAAAATACAAATTTTAAATATCTGCATCTAAATTCAGGAATAAAAAGTTGAAAATTAATATCATATTCCTTTTTAGGCAGGATATCCTGAAGATCTGCAAGTTTCACTTGAATTGCATTTTCTCTACTTAATAAGCAATGGGATAGAATTTCTGTGCAATTAATTAAAAAGAAAAAAAATCTTTCTTTTTAACAAGATTTTTTCAAAGTGTTCAAAATGAACTTGAATTTTAATTTTTACAAGAATTTACAACAGCAGATAGAAAGTGAAAAGACATCACAAAGAGAATTTTTTTCAAAAAACAACAAAAAAACAAGTTTTCTCTTTTTCTACACAACTTTCAATCAAAGATCTTGTTAATGGTTTAACTGAACCATTAAATTCAGTTTGTGTGAATAACAATTATTAATTTTTGCCTGAATTACCATTATTTTTCAATAAGACTATTGTCCTTATCTATAACATTATAGACCCAGGCATTACATGAAGCATGGCAAAATAAGAACTATCTAACCATGTGGATTGAATTAATTTTGAAAGACACTTGAAGGCTGGAGGGTAAACAGCCAAAACATTACGAATATAAAATCAACCAATATGAAACTAATCTTACTAGCATTCCCAGTTGATTTTTTTTATTTCAGGTTATTGTTATTTAATGTTAGTTATATAGAGCTCTGTAAGTGGAGCTCAGAACTGTTTGAATTATGCAAATATCCCCAGTGGTTCAAAAGTTATGAGAATTTAAAGCCCCGAAATTGGGGGTACGAATGTGGACATGATTTTGTTAAAAAAAAAAAAAAAGGCGAATCACAGACTAATTGAAAACAAGAAATTTAGTAATTTCTTTACTATTTCTTTACTTTTGGAGCAATTTTGATAAAACTTAGCATTCTTATGTAAAATTGTATGTTCTTTTTTATTCTGCACTTAAATTTTTTTATGTATCTCCATGCTAGAACCCATTATTTGGGAAATAAAAAAGTAGGGTTATCGAAGATTTTTTAAAAAGTTTATCACAAGATTATTCAACATTATCATTCTAATATGGCATATATACACATATATAGTATTAATTTATATAAATAACATCACTTTGGACTTTAAAATTAATTTTTTAAATACCTGCTATGTTGTATTACATACAAGAAATAGAATGACTCTATATGATTTTATTTAACAAAACCTGTCCTGCACGTGCAGTTTTGTTTACGTATAACACATTTTCGGCTGTTCAAAGACGAAAATAAAAAAAATAAAATAATAAAATAAAAATCGCTGTAGAAATAATTCAATGGATAAAAATACATAAAATTTACATATTTAGAAAGATTATTTTATTTTCTTTCCAACCATATAAATATTTTTAAATTTGGACCAGAAATAAGCAATGAATTACTAATTTAAAATGATATGGTCTGGATAAACAATGCCTCGCTGAGAGCTATTTGCGTTATGGAGACAAGTAAATTTGATTTTTCCCCCTCAAAATTCCAAGTTTTAAAGCAAATTACTGACGGTATGCAATCTTTTTTATTTCACATATTTTATATGAAAATAATCCTAAGGCTGTCTACTATTTGGCATATAGTGCTTTTTATTTGCTTATCTTATATTTTTTTTTTAAATCACCTTCAACTTTGGCCTATTGTAGTTTCACTCCCAAAGGTCGGAAAAGGAAAAAAAATTCTGCTTGTAGTTAAAAATGTCCCCTATTCAAGAATATTGACAAAGATTAATCATAAAAAAATAACACTGATAATTTGACGCGTAAAAAATTTGTATCACATGTTTTTCAGCCCTTTTAAGACAAAATACCGTTTTAACTCGCTGTAAAAAATAATTCAATGGATAAAAACCCATGTAAATACATATTTAGAAAGATTATTTGATTCTCTTTCCAACCATATAATTATTTTAAAGATTAGATCAAGAATAATTGAGAAATTGTAAATTAAAGCTATTGCGTTCAGAAATTTAACACTGGCGTTTGCTTACATATCAAAAACAACTAAATTTTAAGTTTTTCCCCGTAAAATTCAAACTCTGACAAAAAAAGCCAGACGGTTAATCATCATGTAAATATCACAATTCATATATGAAAATAATCCTGAGGGTATATAGTATCAATGATATAGTGCTTTTTTTTTTTTTCTTAGCTTATACTTTTTGAAAGAAATTGTGTCAAATTTTGTTGGTAGTGGTTTCGCTTCCGAAGGTCAAAGAAGAAAAAAAACAACCCACACAATATAGTATAAAGTGTTTACTAATTAAATGTTCAATTTCAAGAATATTGATGAAGATTATCATCTTTGATTTTGCAATGCAAACTAATGACTAAAATTTAGGCCCGAAAAAATATTCATATTTTTTGTTTTCAACTTTTTGAAGCAAAATACAGTTTTAAATTGCTGTAAAAAATAATTCAATGGATAAAAAACCATAGAAATTACATATTTAGAAAGATTATTTTATTTTATTTCCAATTATATAAATATCTTAAGATTGGTTCAGAAATACTCAAGAAATTGCAAATTTAACTGATTAAGGTCGCAAATTTGAAAATGTCCACCCATATCAGCTAACTGCTTGTAATGCTAATCTTACTATCTCTATGAATAATAATAATAATAGCATTACTAAGCTGAAATACCAAAAATTGAAAATAACTACCTAATAATGAGTACCTTCTTCTTTCACTTAGGCTGTCTAACATGGCACAGAGTCTACAAGATACCTGAATTGTTGCATATATATATATATATATATATATATATATATATATTATACTAAAGCTGAGCAAATCCAACTTTGCCAGCTAAAGGCTTTTTTTCTATGCATACTAATGATATAAAAACTATCTCAGAATATTATCTTATCATTAATCTAACCATTGTTTGAAAAAAAATCCCACTCCATTTGCTTCTAATTATCGTAATTTACAATTAATTCAACGACCGACCAATCTCTGTCATAAGTATAGTTTATTTCTCTCACCCTCTCTCAATACATGTAGAATAGAGTATAAAATGAGGAGAAAAAAACATCAGCAGTGGCTGACTGTTTTGCCCCCCTCCCTCTATATATATCTTTATTATATACATAAATTTATTAAGGGAAGCCTAAAATGCTTTTTTGACAAAATTACTTTAGCCCCCCCCACCCCCGAAAATAATTTACCAAAAATCAGGGAATTATCAAATTTTAATGAAATTTTCAGTGTTTATTTATCAATGAATGATTTTTATAATGCATTATTTATTTTATTTCAAAACTTTCTCATTTTTTTCAGTTCACTTAATTTTGACCCCCACCCTTATGTTGGTCATTTTTGGTACTAATTACAGTATAAATAAAGAGATAAAAGACCAAAGTTATGAATAGAAACAACAACAAATTTTTTTACGGTGGCTTTTCTATGAGAAAATAAGTACCAAAAATCAAAAAATAAAATATAAAAAAACAATATGTAATTAATTTTTTGGAGATTTCTTTTTTACTCATTTCGATTATTATTTAATTATCTTATAAAAGAAAAAATTATACATCAATATTTTTTCTGCTTAAAAAGGGGGCTAAATTTTCAATAGAGTTTTTCTTCAAAACTTATTACTTTTTGTATCTAAAATAAGGTTTGCATTAGATAGATATTTATTTAAAGGACCCATCACTATTAATTTTCTTGAAAAAGGTGCAACTGTAAACAGTACTTCATATTGCCAACACCTGAGGAAGAATTTACCTTAATCATCGAATGAACCTCATATTTGCTACAAGTAATGATGAGCATCTTGAAAGCATTAAAAAAAGTTAATGAGCAAGAAGATTAAGTGAAGGAAATGATGGATTTTTGGTTGAATGAAAAGAGGAAGCAATGAAACTTTTAAAACCAGGAAGAATCATACATATAGTCTTAAAAATCAACTTCTATTTATGCCAATTCTGTCAACTGGTAGGATTCAAGGAATTGAGCATTTGATAATTTAACCAGAGATAAGTGTGTTTGCTAATCATTTGTGCTTGAATCAAACTGGAAAAAATCAACCAGAAAGTATGGCTTATGCTAGTAAATTCAAATACCAAAAAGTTAGAAGTGATACTTTAGAAACCAATGTTCCTTCTAATTTTTCATAGTCTGCACAAGACCAAAAAGCCTTTAAACAACTGAAGTGGAGTATAAAGAAAATATTTTATTTTTGAGACAATTCATTTTTTTTTTAATCTAAAGTTTATGAAAGAAAATAATCAATTGTCATCACAAGAGTGATAAAAATTATATGTTTGGCAATGAAGTTTTATATTTAAAATTTCACTGCACAGCACACATTTTGTTTTTTGTGTGTATGTGTGTGCTACCATACAATTTAGATGGAACACTGCAAGGTACATATCAAGTGAACCTGAGGATAGGGAAGGTTAAACTGATTACACAAACCCAGTAAATTTTGATAACTCACTGGGTGTCAGTAACTAATATGAAAAGTAGTCATTTCTTTTTGCTCAATTTTATCTTGTAAAATTACTGAATCTTCAGGGATTTTTCTGTTAATATTTTTTCCGCATCTTTGTTTTGGTATCCATCATTATGGCAGTAAATAAACATTGTTTTCATTCATAATTTTCATTATTTCTATAAGCTGAAAAATATATTTTATAAATCATCAGGAGTTTTTTTTAATGTTTCTTATTTTGAATAGTCCAAAAATTTTGAAGATAATATTAACCTTTATTCAAGTTTCATTGTGTTAAACATGGGTGGGGGAGTAAATTTGACACGGCAGATTGGCAGTCCTTAGTGTTCCCTCACCCCACCACCCTGTCAACAGAACTAAAACAGTTACACTCAATTGCTATATTGTTGACATGGTCCTTTGACCCCAACCCCACATCCAACCAACCACCGACACTAAACCAATGTTTGTCTTAGGAAAATTTTCACTATTCAGTGCTTCCAAAAATGTTTTATAAGAAACTTTTTTGAACATTAATTTTATGTAATTCTTAAATGCTAGTATTATGTTACTGCGTAATTTTTTTTTTAAATGTACATTTTCTGTCAAAATTTTGCAATACAAATACAGAACATTCTTTGATTTTCAGTCAAATATTTACATGAGTGCTATTCTCGGAAAAAAAAAATTGATTTTAGCTAATTTCTTCAAATAAACTTTATCTGAGCATTTTACTTGAACTTTCTTCTAAATAACAGTATTTGTGACAATGAAATTAAAATTATGTCAATTCAATTGTGGAGATATTTTTTTTATGTCAAATTTCTGTGAAAATTATTTAACTGACTTACAGACAAAATATTCCTTTAAAACAAATTTTAAGTCTTGCTAAAATATCTATTTTTTTCTAAAAATTAAATCATTTTAATTGATAAAATACTGCTGAACATGATTACAAAGAAAAGGTTAAAGTTAAATGTTCTTAATTTTAGGGGGAGTCTTGTAATGTGGAATTTATTTTTTAAACCTTTAACTCTTTAACAAATACCTCATTATTTTTAAAGTAGTCTGATCCTGACAAATTCGTGTCTTGTTCATGTTAAGTATCACATAAAAATAAATCAAAATATCACTACATGATGAAATCAACAAGTAGCCAATAAGAAGCATTTTTACCATTTAATGAATATTCATGACTAATTTTGGAAATCTTGGATAGATTCTGTGAGTGTTAAAAATAAAAACAAAATCATACCACCCTTGCTATTTTATTAATTATATTTGTTAACTGTAACAATAACATTAATTGTCTCAGATAATTTAAATTTTCCAGGACAAAATACAAATTTTTTCCAGGGTTTTTGAGAAAAAACACCCCTTTTACCAGTTTTTCCAGTATTGGAAAATTTACATTTTATTCTCCGGGTTTTCCAGGACCCGTGGGAACACAGTCCATGCTTTCATCGTCATCACCCTGCACAGCACTTTCAAGATTATTTACTGTATACAAGGCATCAGTATAAGGATGCATGACAACTGACTGGAAACAATCCAAACCAAATGATTTGATTTTATTTTCCACTTCTGTAATTGGGACATACAAAACACTGACTTTGGATGAAGATTTGACTACTTTGTAAAAGGAATTGGTATCATAGATCTGTGCTTTTCTGTGTGTCACCAGATAAGCTGCAGTGCATTTTATTGTACCCCCTCCCCATACCATCCATAGGTCCCTTTCTATGACTAGTAGCAAGGAAATTCTAATGAAATTTTATGGAAAATTTATCCTCATTCAAAAACTTTCAAATGTGTGAGGATATGAAAGCAAAAGAATTCTTTACTGAAATAGACAGTTTGATATTGTATTATCATTGTTAACCCTTTCAGGCATTGGTTTTTGAAAATTAATCATCTACTTTTCTTTTTGAATTAATTTTCATATAACTTAAACCATTGGGCCTGGAAGGGTTAAATTAATTAAAAAAAAACAAAAAAAAATGTCATGTAAAAAGTCAAGATAATAAAGAAAAAAAAGTAAAGTTAATAAAGTGTGAGAATCTCTTGTAGAAAAAGTGTAAGACCTTTTTGTCATGCTGTTAATGTAACACATTTCTTAGTGTTACAATCTTATGGGCCATCCTGTAGGCTTGAAGCAAGAGTGCTTGTCCAGTGGAATGGGATCCTTGGTAATCCTCTGATAAAGAATCATTTGGTTCTTCTGGTAAAGAGTCCTGGGTATTGTAAGTCCCTCCTCAATGAGTGCTAGTAGAACTATGGCCAGTATCAGTGTTTAAGTAGTGTATCAGCCACGCAGTATGGCTAGTGATTGGTGAAGGAATAAACCATGTGACTATGGCTAGTGATTGGTGAAGGAATAAACCATGTGACCTTGGCTAGTCTATAAATCCAGGTGGGGAATTGTAGCACACCTTATATCACCAAATATCCCAACATTTAGTGTGAGGATGAACGGTATGATAGCTATTTCAAAACTTTTTTTCATTTAGATTATCATTGGAACCCATATTTCTTTTTCACAAATATTTTTTTATAAGTTTACAATCTTGAAAAAACTATTTAGAGGAATAATAACTTTTTACAGCTGATTTGAATGGCAACTAGTTAAAGAATGAATCTACCCATTATGGATCAATTCTAAATAATTCATTTACAGTTTACTAAAAGATAAAAACCCAAAGTACCCCAGGTGAAATTGATGAATGAAAATAAAACAAATGAAAGAGAATAATTTTTGCAAAATTTTTATTAAAAAAAGATAAAGCTTTGAAATTGGATTTATTCCTTCCAACATTCTGATGAGTAAAAAGAAAAATCATAGAATCCAAATCTACAAAGTCTAAACTTTAAAATGATCTGCTACATATCATTTAACTCATGATTTTATTTTTGAAAATAATTTTAAGTTGTTTATGGATTTGCTGATAAGTTCTTATTCAAAAGTGTTTCAAAACATAAATCATAAGTAGCACATCATTAATTACATCAAAACTTTCTCTACTATTATAATGGAAAGTTTCATCTTGGAATTTGATTAACTCTTAACATCCTGTTGAGAATTTTCTAAGTCCAGAGCATTCCTATAAGGATATATAAAAAAAATTGCTAAAAATGACCTTTGCATCTAAAGTTACCTGTTATTTCCCTTAAATCAAAGACTTCTAAATATGTTTGATATTACATTTAAACAAAGGCTATCATTTGGGATGTATTAGCAAAACAAATGAGACTTCTGGCTGGGTGGAATGAGGCGGTATAGGACTTTAAGAGTTAGATTAGCATTACAAGCAGTTAGCTGATATCAGCGGACATTTTCAAATTTGCGACTTTAATCAGTTAAATTTGCAATTTCTCGAGTATTTCTGAACCAATCTTAAAAATATTTATATAGTTGGAAAGAAAATAAAATAATCTTTCTAAATATGTAATTTCGAAGGGTTTTTATCCATTTGATTATTTTTTACAGCAATTTAAAACTGTATTTTGCTTCGAAAAGTCGAAAACAAAAAATATGAATATTTTTTCAGCCCTAAATTTTAGTCATTAGTTTGCATTGCAAAATCAAAGATGATAATCTTTATCAATATTCTTGAAATTGAACACTTAATTAGTAGACACTTTATACTATATCGTGTAGGTTGTTTTTTTCTTCTTTGACCTTGGGAAGCGAAACCACTACCAATGAAAGTTGACGCAAGTTCTTTCAAAAAGTATAAGCTAAGCAAAAAAAAGCACTATATCCTTAATACTAGATACTCTCAGGATTATTTTCATATATAAATTGTGATATTTACATGATGGTTAACCGTCTGGCTTTTTTGTTAAACATTCAATTTTGGAAAAAAAATGAACTTATGATATAGTATTAAAACGTTAACAAAACACATTATTACACGTCGGCCGGACAGTTCTTTCTGATTATGCACTCAAATTGTATGTATCTCTATGCTTTAACCCATTATTTAGAGAATAAGAGATACAGATAGCAGCGATTTTGGTTTTTTTAAAAGTTTAACACCCAATTATTCAACATTTTCATTATAATACTGCATGTATATACATGTATAGTATTAATTCAAATAAATAACATCACTTTGAAGAAAAATAAAACATTTATTGCAAAACACAGACACAAAATGAGGGTTCAGTTCATTTTATGGTAGGAATTTACAAGGAAAAAGTTAAGGATTACCGACTTTAAAACATAGCTAAAAAAAGTTCAGAAAAAAAATAGTAATTTCGTTGTTGCGGGAATTTCCATAAAATACGATAATTATCAAATTTTTTTTTACGTGTGAATCTTAAAATTCTCATGCCAAAAATTAATGTTAAATAAATATTGGGTAAAACTTGCAAATCATACTCAAAATCCCATGATATTACGGCTAAATTCTCATCAAAATCCCATTATATTACAGGGTGACACAGAAAAAAAAAACAGAACCCAAATTATTTATTTTCCCATTAAACTAACCCTAAACCCCACTAGTTGAAATTAATAGTTTTCTTACAAAATTTGTGGGTTCTGTTTTTCCTGGGTCATAGTTTGTTTTGAAATGTACAATGCACGATTGAAAAGTACATTGTACATTTACAAATTTTGCACAGGTTGATTTTTCAAACGTAAATATATGTATACACATATACAATATTAATTTAAATATGTAACATCACTTTAAATCTAAAAATACATTTCTAAATGCTTATGTTGAATTACATAAAAGAAATAGATTATCTATTTACATGTTTTCACGCAAACCGGTTAGTGTGTGCTTTTGTTTACATTTCTCGTAATTTCAAATTTTTTTCTCCAAAATTGAAAAGGACCTAAAAAATAATACAATTGTTAAAAACACATAAAAGTTAAATATTTAGAAAGATTCTTATTTTATTTTCAACGGCATAAATATTTTAAAAATTGGACGAGAAATAAGCGATGAATTTAAACTTTATTGTGTGCATAAACAATGCCTACTAATCCTGTAATTTTACTTCCACGGGTTCTAGAAACAAAACAAAAAAAGCTCCCTTTTGTACTTCCAGGTTTCTTCTAATTGAGTGCAAAATTTCAAGAATATTGATAAAGATTAGCCACTTAGATTTTCCAAAGAAATGTAGAGTGTAAAATGTATTCTCGGAAAGAAATTCCTATCACGCATTTTCGTTTTTTTTTAAGTAAAATACGTTTTTTTAACTTGCTGTAAAAAAATATTCAATTAATAAAAACACATACAAATTACATATTTAGAGATTTTATTTTCAACTATATGAATATTTTTAAGATTGAACAATAAATATACGAGAAATTGTGATTTTAAATCAATAAGGTCCGATTTGTGACGTCAGTTGACAGGGTGTTTTTATAACCGAAAGGCACGTAAATTTGAGGTTTTTCTTCAAAATCAAAACTTTCGGATCAAATGCCGAAGCACTTAGCAATCTTTAAATTTCACAAATTTTATAGGAAAATAATTTTGAAAGTCTCTAATTTTACAGAGAAAGTGCGTCTTTTTTGCGTCTTTCATATTTTTTAAACAAATAACCTTCAACTTTGCCTTCACGTATTTTCGTTTCAACGGATCCTAGAAACAAAAACAAAAAACCCTGTTTGTACTTCCAGGTGTTTTCTATTTGAGTGCAAAATTTCAAGAATATTGATAAAGATTAACTACTCTGATTTTGAAAAACAAAACAGCGTATAAAATTTATCCTAAAAAAAAAAAAAAAAAAAAAAAAAAAAAAATTTGTTTTCAGCTGTTCAACCGAAAAAACGGTTTGAACTCGCTGTAAAAAATAATTCAATTGATGAAAACCGATAAAAGTTACATATTTAGAAAGATTACTCTATTCTCTTTCCAACCATATAAATCTTTTTAAGATTGGTTAAAAAATACTCGAGAAATTGCAAATTGAACTGATTAAGCTAAATGCTTGTAATGCTAATTAAATACAAGTAAACAAAGAAAACAAAAACAAAAATAAAATAAAGTAGAATGAATTTTACCTTTCCACCCATCTGTCTTGTTCCTCTTTGTTTTTGCAAGAACCATAGAACCTCCCTTTGGTTGTTGGGATATAGAAACACTGATCTTGGCCAAGCAGACTATTGTGGACAGGTCGAATGTCCGAGCTGGATGTATTGGCCAGTTCTATGTCATGCATGGTCGGCTGGTTGGTCAACAGGGACTCATGGGAACGTGACGTACGGATTTTGGGGTTGATGATAGACCTGAAAAGATAAAGAGTTAAATAATTGTCAAGAGGGGAAAAAATAATGAACACAAAATTTCAAGCATACCAACACTTATAGAAGATGTGTAAAGGTATTGTTAATTTTAAATATCAAACAAGATTTGCATATTTCAAAATGGCAACAATTAGAAAATAATCTCATTTTGTAGATGAATAAGAGAAAAGGGAGGATGGAAAAAAGATGAAAATATTCTTCCTAACTTATGGACAAATTTTACATCAAAAACCTATCCATCTGCATACATCACCCCTGGCTAGAGACAAGCCCCACCCAAATGCATACTGAGGCTATACTCTGGTGGAAATCTCACACAGAGAAGACATTGGGTTGGGTAATGACACCATTCCTCCGATGGTCACATGACAGTAGAATTCAGACTTGGTACAAAAAGCTCACATTTCACTTTCTGTGCTAAAAAGTAATCAGTTAGGCAGAAATATTTAAGTTGATGTAAATAATATTTGAAGGGAAAACATTAGAGATGCGTGGTTTAAACCAATTTTTCCCCCTCAATTGCATCTGCACACTGGAAAACTGCACCAAAATATTTTACGAAACCATTTGGTGTAGTGCTATTACTGAGCGACCATATCCAAGAAAACACAGTTGAAAAAGATATTTATACTATTGAAAGAGGAAAAGATTGAACAAAAATATGATAAAAACATTTGACTATTTTTTAGAAAATAAATGGGGAAAAAAAGGGAATATGACAGATATCATACTTTGAAAATGTATTTTATATTTTAGCATGGAATATTTACGAATAAAAAAGGAGGGGATACATGATATCTGAAATCTATTTTTTACAGTTATTAAAAGTAAATTTTAAAATTATTTTTTGTAATAAAAGTAAATAAATGAAGTCAACAAAACAAAATAGCTAGAAAATCAAATGTTTTTGCCAGATTCACTTTAATGTTAAATTTTACAAGTTGGATTTTTATTAAAGGGTAATTCTTTTTTGATAAGCCAATATGCCAATCATGAAATAAAATTGTTGTAAACAAGAAAAACAAATGTATCTAAAATTAGGTAGTAATAATATCAAAATTGTTAATTTCAGTTCTAAAAAGTGTATATTTCCAAATATAAGCTATACTAGGTATACCCAAGAATTCGTCTGCTTTTCATTTTAAAGACAAGTTAAAATTAATTAAATCGATTATTTAAGGTCAAATTTTTGTCAAAGTTGTATAGTAGTAACATCAGTAAAAAAAGCAAAATAATATTACAAATGTAATTTATTTTTAATACATTTAAAACAATTTTTTCAGTCAATTTCAATCCTGTATGGCCAAACGCTGTTTAAAGATAGCATAAAATCTGTGTTTACAAAACAAGTCTTTCTATGTTAGGCAGGGGATCAGTGCTCTACCTTGGGGTCAGAGTGAAAGTGGAGATTGAGGCAGAGGATCGGTGCTCTGCTTTAGGGTCATGGTGGATGTGGGGACTGGTCAAATAATCTAGACATTTGACTACTGTTTTTTTTTTTTCAGAAAATTATTATCTTTTTTTTAGATATTTTCTTTCTTCTCATGAACAGTATTAATTCTTATTTCATCATGAAAATCAGATAAAGTAATTATCATCACATAAAACAGAATCCAAAAACCAAGTTCAAATTCTGAGGTTATTTGTGTTCACTAATGAATTTGTGAAAGGTATGAATCTTTTTTCCTACTATCAGTACAACAATAGGACAAATTGAACTGTCTAACCTTGATAGAGTAACCAGTTTAAAAGAAGGGCAACATTGAATTCAAATCCACTGCTAAGTGGCTAAGAAAGACTAATGACTGATGAGATGGGATGGGGGATGTATCTACAGACATTCATTTTTTTTCTTCTTTTCATTCAATTATGTTTTTATATGATTATAAAAACATTACAAGCTTGTAAAAAATGTATTTGCCCATTTTTGGTACAGGATGACCCAAATAACAATGAGAAAATTGCTGATATGCATGATTGAAATTTAGCTTTATTTTGTAAATTTAATTGAAATTAAGAATAATGATATATATATATATATATATATATAGGCATTTCAGTCTCAGAAGACTATAATAAAGTTTTTGTGCTCCTGAAGTTACAGTGCCTCCTGTGACTGAAGTCCGATGTTTGAAAAACATTCTTGACCACAGATTTTGCATTTGAAGGCTGTCCCTGAAGATGTTGATGTGCCAGTGCTTTGTTGCCGCTGCTTTCTTCTAGACCTCTTAGCTTCATGGTGTTGTGTCAGGGTGACTTCTGACATGAACAGTCCTCTACGGAGATTCTGCCGCCACCAAGGGCAGTCCTGAGCCAAATTTTCCCAGCTGGAAGGGGCAATGCCAAAGCACCTGAGATCTTTCTTGCAGACATCCTTGAATTGCAGCTGGGGGCGACCAATCTGTCTTTTACCAGACGTAAGCTCTGCATAAAGAATTCTTTTGGGATTCGTCCATCATCCATCTGACATACATGACTCAGCCATCGGAGATGACGTTGCCTCAGTAGAGAACACAAGCTGGGGAGTTGAGCTCTCTTTAGAACTGCTGTGTTAGTGATCCTGTCCCTCCAGTTGATGCCCAGTATATGCCTAAGGCAGTGAAGGTAGAAGTTATTAAGCTGCCACTCTTGGTGGGAGTATAAGGTCCATGTTTCATGAAGGTGCTGATAACATGCCCTATACACTTAGTTTGGTTTGGTTTGGTTTGTTTTACGGCATATCAACCTCAGTGGGTTATTTAATGCCGATAAATTTTTGAAATAAATCAATTCTTAATGGATAATACAATTTTGTTTATTAACTCATGTTTTTCTATTTAACCCATAGATGGGACCCTAACAGGTACTACCACTCCGGGTCAGAGTGGACCAGGGAGCAATGGTGATGAAGGGGTGCTCCACATTCCCTAAACCTCCAAAACTGGAACCTCACCGTCAGATAGAGTTTAACGTCATTCCCAGGACATGTAGACCCTCAATCACCGCCTTCTAGCATATGATAAAAAGGGGTTGGGGCTTGCCATAAGGGCAATAGGGTTGGGAAAATCATATAGGTGCTAGGGTTTGACGTGACCAGCCGATTGATCAGAAGGGGCCTCTCCGACTGCCCGTCTAGCCCAAGATAGGGCCAAAGTGGAGTATTGCAAGTCATAAACTGCTCATCCACCTGGGCTCTATCCTTAAGCATCATGGGTCGCCACCCACGGCCAACAGATGGCCCCATTGGGGGAATCTTACCCCTCTGCAGAGGTACAGTCAGTGCATTCTAACGTCCCAGCCGACAGGGCGGCCCTATACACTTGTACCTTTGTATGGATATTGAGGCTGCTGTTGTCCCACACTCTTGCTATGAGTTTCCCAAAAGTTGAGGCAGCTTTTCCGATCCGGTAACTGAGTTCAGTATCAAGTGACAGGTTGTCAGTGATGGTGGACCCAAGGTAGGTGAAGGTGTTTACTACTTCTAGGGTGTAGTTGTTGATAGTGATGGAGGGAGGATTTACAGTTCCCTGACTCATCATCTTGGTTTTCTTTATACTAATGGTCAGGCTGAAGTCCTGGCAGGCTTGGGTAAACTGGTCCATGAGTGTTTGTAGGTGCTCCTGGGAGTGTGCTACCACTGCTGCATCATCAGCAAATAGCATGTCCCGAATGACAAATTACCTGACCTTTTAATTTGGCTTTTAGACGGCTGAGATTCAACAGATTACCATATGTCCTTGTGTGAAGGTAGACTCCTCCTGTTGCTTTACCAAAAGCTTGGCGCAGAAGGAGGGAAAAGAAGATCCCAAACAGAGTGGGTACCAACACGCATCCCTGCTTGACACCACGACAGATGCTGAAAGGGTCTGAGGTGGACCCATCAAACTGGATGGTGCCTTGCATGTCAGTGTGAAAGGACTGAAGAATGCGGAGAAGTTTTGGGGGGCAGTCTATTCGTTCTATCAACTGGAAGAGACCATTCCTGCTTACAAGGTCGAAAGCTTTTGTGAGGTCAATAAATGCTATGTAGAGTGGTCTTTTCTGTTCTCTACATTTCTCCTGAAGCTGCCTCAGAGAGAAGATCATGTCAGTAGTGGACCTTCCTACTCTGAAACCAGCCTGTGATTCAGTGTAAGTCTTTTCTGCGAGGATCTGGAGTCTATTTAGTGCAACTCTAGCAAACCTGTAATGCTGAGTAAAGAGATACCACGGTAGTTATTGCAATCACTCCTGTCTCCCTTGTTACGATGGTGGCATTCCTCATGTCTTGTGGGATAACCCCTTCACTCCAGCATAGGCAGAGGAGCTTGTGGAGTTTTTCTAGAACAGGCTTCCCACAATTTAGAATTTCAGCTGTGATTCTGTCGCTACAAGATGATTTGCCACAGGTTAGTCTATCAAGTGCTATGCAAAGTTCTTCAGTTGTAGGTTCCGTATATAGCTCTTCTGCTACTGGTTGTCGCTCTACATGATGTAGGGCTGCATCAGAAACGGTGTTGTCGCTGGTGTAGAGTTCTGAGTAATGTTCTACCCAGTGATCAAGTTGTTTAGATCGATCTTTTATGATTTCTCCTGAGGCTGATTTCAGAGGAGCGATTTTGCGATGTGATGGTCCAAGCACCCTTTTTATGCTGTCGTACATGCCTTTGATATTACCGGACTCAGCAGATGATTGAATGCTGCTGCAAAGCTGTAACCAGTAACTGTTAGCACAGCGACGTGCAGTTTGTTGTAGCTTCTTCCTTGAAGCTCTAAGGGCTTATAAAGTCTTGTCATTCGGCACAGATTTGTAATTAATGGAAGCAATATTTTTTTCTTCCAAGATTGGTGTCAATACAGAGTCATTGGCTTTGAACCAATCATTAGACCTACGCACTCTTTTGCCAAAAACTGCCAGGGCCGTGTTATGGATGGTGGTCCATAGGCCATCCCAATATTGCTGGGCAGAGCAACACTGTGGTAGGTGGTGGAGAGACTCCTCTAGTGCACAGAGGAAGGCAGCAGCTTTGGTTGGGTCAGCTGCTTTGGCACTATCCACACGAGGAGTCCATTTGATTTGACTCTGTGGAAATTTTTCATTTGGAGTTTGACTCTACAGCAGACGAGGGAGTGGTCCTTGTCTCAGTCTGCGCTGTGAAAGCTGCGAGTTTGGAGGACACTTCTGAGGTTTGAGCGCCATGTTATGATCAGGTCCAACTGGTGCCAGTGACCTGATCGTGGGTGTCTCCAGGAAACTTTGTGACGAGGTTTGAACTGAAAATATGAGTTGGTGATGCATAGATTGTGGTATGTGCAGAACTCAAGGAGACATTGTCTATTCTCATTAATTCTACCAATGCCATCATAACCCAAGCAAGATGGCCAGGAGTCATGGTCAGCACCAACTCTTGCATTAAAGTCACCAAGAAGGTAAAGTTGATCTTGCTTGGGAATGTTTTTTACAATCAACTCAAGCTTATCATAAAATTTGTCCTTTGTTTCTTGAGGGGTGCTAAGTGTTGGAGCGTATACACTAACCAGGTGGACAGGTTCTATCGAAGAGTTCAGGTGGAGGGTCAAAATTCTCTCTGAACCACCTGTAGGTGGTACTATTGGTCCCAGTAAAGTGTTCCTGACTGCAAAGCCAACTCCATGCTTTGGTTTCACAAGGAGGCTTCCCTTGCCAGAAAAAGGTGTAGTCTTTTTCTTTCAATGAGCCTGACGAGAGAAGTCGGGTTTTTTGAAGGGTAGAAATGTCAACTTGTCTCTTCAAGAATTCTTTATTGATGATTGCAATTTTGCAGGCATCTCTTATGTCCAATACATTGTCAGTTTGTCCGGGTGTCATGGTCCTAACATTCCAGATCCGAGGTGTAATGCAATAGTCTTAGTTTTGTACGTTTTGTTTGGTGCATATATTTTCAACCCGCTTAGGATAAATCCCTTAGCTGCATGGACCCAATCAAGCAGGCAGGTTGTGGCAAGACAGCACCTAATTGGCTGAGGGCTGCCCAGCTTGAGGTGGGCAGTAGCTGTCCAGTGAGATGAAGACATCTCTCCTACTGACGGAGGTCGCCCCTGGTGCCCAACTCTAGGCCAAACGAGGAAGGGCTTATAACCGGTAACTGCTGACCTCCGTGCTGTGCCCACAGCACAGTGTAGAAGGAGTTTCCCCTCCAGGGCACAAAAAAAAAAAAAAAAAAAAAAAAAAAAAAGAGCCTGGGCAAGATGTATGGAGGCCCTGGGTTGCCCAGTTGACAGCCCCCCCCTCTCTGCCGTGATCCGAAGGAATGGTGAACCAATACATTCGGCGTCAGTTTGGCTGCAGGAATTGCCAGATAGTGTTTTACACACTGAACTGCCTAACGGAGTCCAAGCCGTGATTTCTGTCAGATGTGTTTATTACCAACTCAATTATTTGTTCAGTTACATATATACATATATATATGTATGTTTTTTTTTTTTACTCAATATCATGTACTGTAATGTTTAGAAATTTATAATTCGATACATACATCTTTTTACTTTTGTTTTTCTTTTAAATTTACACAGAGGTAATTTTTCGTTCACATGTTAAACTAAGGTTTAAAAAATTGTAAAGATTAAAGAACTTTTGATAAATACATGTATCTATTATTAACGTTTTTTTTTTTTTTTTCTTTTTTCAGAAGTTACTTTAATCCATTTCTATTCATCATCATCATCATGATGAATAGAAATGGATTAAAGTAACTTCTGAAAAAAAAAAAAAAAGAAAAACTTTAATCCATTTCTATTAGCGATGTTTAAATTCATTTCTATTTGTTGCTCTTGAATTTTAATGTATATTTCTATCATTCAGCTATTTTCTATTATTTAAGTAACCTAAAATAATATTAATGGAACGCCTTAATGTTAATAATAATAATAATGATGATGATGATGATGATGATAATAATAATAATAATAATGATGATTGACAATGCACAAGGCTCTCCACCCTAGAAATGATAGAGATAGATTATATGTGTCAAGAAAGGAAGGGGGAAGAGGTCTTGCCAGCATAGAGGACTGCGTAGAAACCACAATCCAACAACTTGAAGATTACACAAGAAAGAGTAAAGACAAACTACTTATGGCGGCAAACAATAGTAGAGGCGACTGAAGAACAAACAGAAAAACAACAAAGACTAGAAAACAAAAATGGGAAGAAAAACAATTATATGGACGCTTCAAACGACAAATAGAAGAGGTTGCCCATGAAAAAACTTGGACATGGTTAAGAAAAGGAAACCTCAAAAGAGAAACAGAATCACTTATAACTGCTGCACAAAATAATGCCATAAGGACAAACTACATCAAAGCAAAAATCGATAGGACCCAAAAAAATAGTAAATGTAGACTTTGCGGGAATAGAGATGAGACTTTAAACCATATACTCTGCGAATGTAGCAAACTAGCACAACGAGAATACAAAACTAGACACGACTGGGTTGGGAAGGTGATCCACTGGGAATTATGCAAAAAATTTAATTTTGACCATGCAAAAAAATGGTATATGCATAAACCAGAATCTGTTCTTGAGAACGAAATGCATAAAATTCTCTGGGACTTTGAAATAAAAACGGATCACCTTATCCCAGCAAGGAGACCAGACCTAGTATTGATAAACAAAAAAGAAAGAACTTGTCAACTGGTGGATTTTGCAGTTCCAGCAGATCACAGGGTGAAACTAAAGGAAAATGAAAAAATAGACAAATATCTGGACCTTGCCAGAGAACTAAAAAAGTTATGGAATATGAAAATGAAGGTGATACCAATTATAGTTGGTGCACTTGGAACAGTCCCAAAAGGATTGGAAAAGGGTCTGGAATGTTTGGAAATCAGAGGAAGGGTTGAAACCATTCAGAACACTGCACTGCTGCAATCTGCCAGAATACTCAGAAGAGTCCTGGAGACCTGAGGAGACTTGCTGTCACTCAGACTCCAGTGAAAGACCATCAGCTAACGCTGATGTGAAAACTCAAAAGGAGTAAATAATGATGATAATAATAATAATGATGATCTACTTCCACTTCGTATAACAAACTACAATACATACTTTGACTGTCAACGTTCAGAAATTAACATATGTATGCACATGTATATACTTTTCATGTCAGGTTGCACAAAGCGCTATGTTGTACGCGTGGGCAGAAGCAGAAATGTGACGAGTCCGACTAGTTGAGGAGGTAAAAGAGTTGTGACCGAGTATAAAAGGTCAGTGGCGAGTTGGCAAAGAAGGACAAACTTACTTTGTTAAAGATCTTCTAAAGTGTTACATCGTCTTTGGTAGAAGCAGAAGTACATTTCGTTTGCTAATTAAAAATTCCCAATTCAAAGACATACATTCTTTTTCCAGTGGTTTTAGTTTATAATCCCCTAATATTTGGAAAGTGTATTTAAAATTCAATTCCAATTGCATTAAAACAATTTTGTTTTGACTTATTTCATTAATTATTTTGATTTCATCCACCCATTTCAGCTTCTTTCATCAGTTGTACAATTTATCCAGTTGGAGTTTTCTCAGAAAGATGATTCTAAATTTATATAGACAGAAGCACTTTAGTCATTTTGGGGAAAAGAATTCAGCTACTTCTACCAAGCCTTAACAACAGGATTGAAGGTACTTCAAGCAATTAATGGAATAAATGACTTATTTGAGAATAGGACACTAGTCAGAATAAATCTTAGAATAAAGACATTTTTAGTTGTATCTTTCCTATTTTTTCCAACCCACATTTTACAGGTTAAAATCAACCATGGATTCTAGTATGAAATGCTTAAAACAAGCTTTAACTGTTACTTTATTTTATTCTTTTCAGTTTGATCATCTTTGTTTCCCAATCCTCATTCTACCCACCTCTCAAACTGTTTTGTTTTTTTAATCCTTCTAGCTGCCTACTGTAGAGTAAGGGTTAACAAGCTTATCTTGCAAGCCACTGTTAAGGAATTCAGAATGTTCCCTTTTTTTTTGTGGACTTGTGCCAGACTAAGCTAAGCTTACTATATATTTACTTCCTGTTCACTGTTTTTTTTTCTTCTTTCACATATGAAAGCCAACTCCCAATATAAATCTTCTACCCTTTTATTCCATCTCTTTCATTCATTAGCCTCTCTCCAATCAATAACAGCACTCCCCCTATTCCCCCTCATCCTCTTCACCAGAAAGGCTGAAATTGGAAGCCATCAAAATCAAATGGTAATTTTATTTCTAATAGGTCAATTATGAGGAAGCATTAAGGAAAAAAAGGGAATCTATTTTGTCATTCCATTTCATGATAAATTTTTCTCTCCACTTTTCAAAGTTAGTCAGCCATGAAAAAGAAAGGGTTACTTGGTTTTAGGCAGCAAAACTATAAAAAAAATGTTGGTATATATCATTTATCAGAACATTTAGGTTTATATTTGCATAGCTATCTATTCTTCAGTGACTAGTTGAGCAGATGCATCTACCATTGTAGTGTTTGTAATTCATTGTTTATCAAAAGGGTGGATGACTGTTATCCTATGAGAATATCTTAAAATCAGATACTGAGTTTCTTTGATTCTACTACTACCACTTTTCAGAATGAAAGAAACTCAGTATCTGATTTTAAGATATTCTCATGGATACCCTTAATTCACAGTTACCTCAAAATATTGGCCAGCATAGTGTTTTAATATTATTAGGCCTTAGAGTTACCAGATGCATTCAAATCTGAGCTGTCCTTCATCTTTAATGGATGATCCATTTTACCAGCTGGACATTGATTAGAATTAGGAGAATTGTTTAGTTTTCTATATGTTCATATTATTTCAAGAGAATGGAGATATCAGTCGTCAATGGAGTAAGCAATTTTTCAAAATCTTTTTTATTTAGTGAATAGTTTAAAAAAAAAAAGCAACACTTAGTTATGTGGTATAAGTATTTCTTATGTACAGATTCTAACTTAAATATCTTGCAACAAACATTTTCATTAACATCTATGTAGATATTTTACACTCAATGCAATAACAATAAAATTTACCCAACTTTGAAAAATTAATTCAAAACAGGAAAAATTGAAATAAATCAAGTTTTGTAAGTCTGTAGAATTGGAACAATTTTCATGTAAAATCAGTATTGATTAAAAAAAAGTGCAGTTTCCAGTTTTAAACTAAAAACTTAAAACAAAAATATATTTTTAGATCCAAATCCAACTATCAGCATTTCATTTTTCAAAAGAAATATTTGTAAGCTTACTTGGCAATTATCTTTTTAAATCTAAATCTGATATGTCATAGTAGTTGTCAGTTCTTTCAGCACAATTGAAGAATATTTTGCTACCCTTTATATGACATACAACCTCAAGATGTCATAACTGATTAATATCTTCTAGTCATTTATTTAAGAGAGGGAGTTTTTAAAAATTCATGACTCCATACAACCTGCAATAAGAACAGATAGGCTTTTATCTACAGTCTGGAATTATAATTTTGACTTTGTCAGTTTTTCTTTAATGTTTGTCTAGCGAAAAGTTAATTCCTATATCTCTTGAATCTTCTTTTCTTCTACCCAGAGACTAATTCTAATTCTTTCTCAAATTGAAAGTCTTTACCAGTTTCTTCAGAAATTTCAAGAACAATTCTAAATACAACATCCATCAAAAAAAAGGGCAAGTACAGTGATGCTACAAAGCAGGAATGGCTTTCAACAGCTTTTGAGATGAAATTGTCATCAAGGCATAACAGATCTGTGTGCATAAATGGAAAATAAATGAGTTGTTAAAAGGAAAGATGATTATTTGCAATCAAACAATAATAGAATTCTTCAATGTTACCAAAAAAATGGAATTTGAATATTTAAAACCTTCAACAATAAATTCTTGACAACATACTTGGCCTTTGTAACCCAAAAGCAAAATGAGGTTGTGTTACCCAAATGAATTTACTTTACATTGTTTAGAAGTTTTTAATGTTTTCTGCAACTTGAATGCTCATTTTTTTTTCAATCTTTTGGTAGGGTTCAGTTTAAAGAATTTAAAAAAATTTAACAATTATGTATTTAAATGAAAGAGTAAGACAAATCCATAAGGTGTGTAAATAAGGTGAGACCCTTTTAAAAAATGTTGTAACAAACTAAATTTACAAAATAGAAAAATATTATATTCATAAAGACATACTCACTCAGTGAAGATTACATAGATATGTACCTAATGAGTGTATATATATATATATATATATATATATATATATATACAGGGTGTTTGGGATAAATTTGACATTTATATTTGGTTATTTTTTTCCGTAGGTTTGAGGTATTGATGCAAACTTCGCATCATTTAAAAGCTTGCACCCTTCTTCATTCATATATGTGATGACAGATAGAATGGATGACTGGAACCCACCTGAATCATGGAAGAGAATAACTTGTATTATGATGATCTACGCCGGCTATCAAAATAAGGAGATTATGGTTGCTGCCCAATGCTCCCTGAACACTGTAAAAACAGTCAGGCATGAACTGGAGAATTGCAATGGAGACTGCGAGGCTGTGGCTAGAAGAAAGCAACATAACAGACGATCTGATTGCGTTCATACAGCAGAATTCTTCAAAAATCTGCAGAAAAAAGATTCCTACGTGGAGTTGCTAAACACTGTAGTCAATCCCTGGATAAAAAGGGTAGCCAATGGTAGGCCATATGTATGGCAGCAGGATTCAGCTCCCTGTCACACCTCTAGCAAAAGTCAAAAATGGTTGTTGGCAAATTTTTACAACTACACCAGTCCCAATATTTGGCCTCCGAACTCCCCAGATCTTAACCCCATGGATTATTATGTATGTGGCACTGTTGAGAAAGACACTAATTGCCATGCCAGTACTACAAAAGCCCAGTTAATCGACAGAATTAAGGTAGGTTTTGAGACTCTTCCCAGGGAAACTAACATCAGCTTGCTCCAGGTTCCAGAGTAGGATTGAGGCTGTGATCGACGCTAATGGCGGTTATTTTGAGTGAAATTTGTTGACAGTAGTGTAATTTCCGTGCCTGTTGAATTTCTTTACAATCCATTAAATTTTGTAGTTACCAAGCACTTTTTTCTTTTTCCTCATGAAACTGTCAAATTTTCCCAAACACCCTGTATATATGATTATATACACTGAAAGTATTCAAGATGCACCTTGAATTTATCTAACTGAATTTTTAAGGATAAGTATCTAATTGATTTCTTTATGATTAAATGTAAGCCAAGAAGCATTCAACCTAAAAAAAAAAAAAAATTTAAAAAGCCTATGCATTTTAAAATTTTTTAGAAAGTAATAGCAAGAAAATGTATCTGAAGAAAACATATAATAACACATAAATATACAGATTCACTTCCAAAAAAAGAAAGAAAATTGAGAAAAAAGTGATTTTGTTTTGTTTTAAATGAAAACAAAATTTTAAAATTTAAAACAAAATACAGCAAAAACTGATATATATATATATATATATATATATATATATATATATATATATATAGGTAGGGCCAGTTTAGCTCAGCCGGCAGAGCGTTCGACTAGGAACCACAAGGTTCTCGGTTCAATACCGGCCCTAGCCAATTCAGCGTAGCACAGGGATCTGTGCGGTAAAGTGAGGAGCTGATGGTAGGTGTGGCGCTCCACCTCAGATGCCAAAACAATCTCCTTTGTCTAGTGCTAGTGAAAAGGGGATAGACTCCCTCGTTGTCTGGCTGATACCGACTTTAGGCCACCCGACAACTTTACTTTATATACATATATGGTGATTGCCACTTCTTCACAGAATAAGGCCATTTCTAAAAGTAGTTCAGTTGTGAGCACATAGATGGCCAACGGATCCAACTTGTTTTTATGTATCCTGTCACACATATGAAGCCCTTGACAGACAGGCCCTGCCACACAGGTCAGATTTAAATGTAGGAAATGTTTCCATGATGTCCGTCATGTATTGCTTCAGGATGGAGTGCTTGAGCCGCCTTACCTCAAACTTCTTACAGTTACCATTGGCCTGTCTTTCCAAGAGGATGTGTACCCAGTCACCGAGGCACGTTGCTGTTCAATCAGCAAGGCAGTGACGTTAGATAGGTCACGAGTCATGCCGTATGTAGATTCACATCTGTGTGCTTCCAGCCTGTCAGGCCTGCACACGTCACCATTCCTCCATCACTGTGGGACTTGTAGAAATATCTGCACTTGTTTTTGTTTTACATGTTGTGCGCTTGTACGACACGCACCGCATGCTCTCCTTACCCAAAGTCAAGTATCAGTGACAAGCCGAGGCAAGATGACTGAGAGACTTTGGGGAACGCAGGTGGATGATCTGACGAGATCTACGGGTCCACCACACCAAGAAAACAAAAGATTTTTTTCTAAGTTTTAACTTAGTATAAGTCAACATGTACCATTTTATACACACATATGCACTGTAGTCTCAGAATTATTTTGATATATAATGTGTGAAATTTTCATAATACTTTGACATCAGGATTTTTACCAACTTTCAATTTTGGAAGAAAAAAAAAATTAAAATTACGAGAAACGTAAACAAATCGGACCAGCTTTGTTTAAAAACATATGCAAAGAGAAAGATATATTCTATTTCTTGTATATAATTCAACATAAGGATTTAAAAAGGCATTTTTAAGTTCAAAGTGATGATATTTATTTAAATTAATACTGTATATGTGTATACATGCAGTATTAAAATGAAAATGTTGTGGTAAACTTTTTTTAAATGTTGATATCCATAACTCTTATTCTCTAAATAATGGGTTACAGAATAGAGATACATACAATTTGAGTAAAGAATCAGAAAGAACATATAATTTTGCACAAGAATTCTAAGTTTTATCAAAATTGCTCCTACAATAAAGAAATGGTGAAGAAATTATTGAATTTCTTGTTCTGAATTGGTCCGTCATTTGACATATTTTTTAATAAAATCATGTCCACTTTTGTACCCCCAATTTCGGGGCTTTAAATTCTCATAACTTTTGAACCACTGAGGATATTTGCATAATTCAAAAAGTTTTGAGCTCCATTACAGAGCTCTATATAACTAATGTGATTAAATAACAATAACCTCAAATGAAAAAAATCAACTAGATATGCTATGTATAGATTGATGCCAATTTTTGCCAAAACACAAGCATATACAAAATCTATGTACATAAAAGTTATAACAGATCAAATTGCAAAAAGGGTTGGGCTTTTTTTTTTACAATTACAAAATTAAATTCTAGCACTTAGAAAATTTTACCATCAAAATAGATAAACAAATAAAATTATATTTTCTATCAATTCAATTTTGTTTCCTTTTCTGGAAATATGTTCTAATATCCACTGAATTTCTTGACACTAAAAAAAAGTTTATATTTCTCTTTTGTCTTTGAGGTTGAATAATCTAGAATCATAAAAAAAAGTTTAAAAAATGATTTTTAAAAAAACTTTAACGGGCTAAATGTTATAAAATATTAAAAAGCAATCATAGCCGGGAATATTTTTAATTTGAAATTATAATTTTTCTATCAGAAAGTCTGATATTTGGGGGTGGAGAGAAAGGGTTGTCATTATTCAATGAATTATTCAGAGAAACATTCTCATCTTTCTGTTTTGGTCAGTTGTCTCTCTCCAGCTGTCCTAAGTTATACTGAATGACCTTCTCCTCTCATCTTATCTTTTCCAAAGATAAAATCAACACTGATTTTTTTCTGGAGAGTAAGCATTACTAAATACAAATGAACCCACCAAATGAAACTTAAACAAGTAAAATAACAATAATTCATCCTAGAATTTTGGACAATAATGAGAAATAGTGGAGAGCACACAAGCTATAAAATAAAATGATCAAAACAACAAAAAGGAGGATGTCTATTAGAGTAACATTGATTAACACATTCAATGCCAAAGGATCTTCTTTCTAATTAATGTTTTCACTACTTTACTTGTTAAGTACCAAAAAACATCAGCCCTTTTTATAAATTTGCACCTCATTATAAAAAATAAAAAATTCTGCCATTAAAGGTGTTAAAAAACAATTTTACTCTAAAAGAAATAGTAAAAATTACAATTATTGGAAGCTGAGTTATTTCAGGTTTTTAAAAGAAGGCATTTTCTAATTTTATATGCATGACTATAGATTGATAAAGGAAATTATTCAAAAACTGTTTAAAAAATCGTTTTTAATGTTGTATCTCACTCTCGATCAGTCAACAAAATAAAGAATAAATTCATTGAGAAAACAGATTAGAGATTAAAAAAAAAAAAGAAAAAAAAAAGGCATATAATATTTTAAAGAATTATTAAATTCTGTTTTACACAGACATCTGTATAAAAATGTGGGAAGATAAGGAAATAACCAACATTTTTGGATAGAGCATTTAAATTCTGACTTTTATAAAGATATATTCTCAGCTTTAAAAGAGATTGGAAAGAATTACCAAAATGAAAGCAGAGAATTTGATAAGAAAATATGTTAAATAAATTTAACAAATGATTTTTGGTTACTTTTGGAGAAAAAAATTGTGAAAACATGCTTTTAAGTGAAAAAAGCAATTAAATGTTTTTGCAAACAATTAAACGTTAAACTTTAGTAAAAAACAACAAAAAAAAAAAGTGACCATGCCATTATACACACACACACACACACACACACACAGTATGAATACGCATTTTACTCTTAAACTTTTGTATTTTTGGCAACTGTGTAAAACACTTCTCTTAGTTAACTTACTTTTTGTATTTTATATAGATGATTTTACTAAAACTAATAGGCATGTACAGCTATACGTATGTGTGTACACACACAGATATACATATGAAAAAAAAAAAAAAAAGAAAAAACTGTGTGCATCTAATTTTTATCCATGACTATTGTCACTGTGAAAGTTTGCGGATCAAGTGAGACTTTCTTGTCTTGTTACACAATTGTTAATTCCTTATCAAACATAAAGACATTCAGCAGATTTGTTTCCAGTTCAAATTTAGTCAACAATTTAAAACACACAGAGATAAATCAGGCTTGTTTGTTGCATTTCCTATTTTTTAGATATGACAAAAAGTGTGTTTCAAGGTTACAAAGTAAAAAATTTTGTCAATATGGGAGCAATATTTCTACTCATTCCTTTTATCTTCTGTTAAAAATGGATGTGTTAAATCATTCAACCATGGATATATTAAAAAGGATGATTGTTAATAGGCTTTTTGATTATTGTAACATCTGTTCATTATATAACAAATTATCTGCATCTAATAGTTATCTTTTTACTATATATATATATATATATATATATATATATATATATTATATATATAAAAGCATAGTCCCCATTTCTTTAAAAAGTGATGGGATAATTTACATCGGAATTTCTGTTTAGGATCAGAATAATATCTGTACCCTCTGAAAAAACATGGTTATTTTAAAACAATACAATGTAAAATATGCAGAGAAAATAGTTATTTTGAAGAGTATAACATTTAAAACTTTATCCTCAAAGATAAATACAAAATAAGACCCCCCTAAAAAACAAAAAAAAACAAACATATGAATATATAGGAATGGACACTTTGAATCAAGGGAGGTAATAAAAAAGATTTTAAAATTATCTAACTTTTAAAACAATTACCAAAAATCAGGGTATTGTCAAATTTTAATGACATTTTTAGCACTTTATTTAATTTTATTTTTAAAAATCCTAATTACCTTATATAAGTTATAGCCTTAAAACTCAAAATATATGTTTTGTAGTATGTTGTCTCTTTTCATCATTTTAAAATCAATATTTTTCTTTGAATTAATGAAAAAAAAAAAAAAAAATTTCTCCAATTCAATTGGCCTATTTTTATTCACTTAAAAATGCAATAGGGAATTTTAAATGTCTGGAAGGTGCCATGCTGTACAGAAAATTGTGTTACAATAAATAAAGATTTATCTAAAAATGTGTGCAACATATTTTCCAAGAATGAAAAAGAACAATCAATCATTTCTAATAATTTTTAAATATATAAAATATTTAAAAATTATTACAAACGATTGTTCTTTTTCATTTACAGTAGATTAGAGTTGCCTTAATTACAAATGAGTGTTTCCCCTTTAAAAAAAATACCTGGATTTTTACTCTGGGGACAGCAACAACTGTTTTAGACCTTGTGTCCTTGTGTTTTATCTCTGCGGTATTATTTTTATAAGTTTAAATTTTTTCACATGTAGGCCTATGTGGGTTTTGTCCCAACATAAGCTTCTTTTTTTTTTTTCAGATGAAAAACATGAAAAACAAAAAATGAGTTGTCTCCCTCTAAATATATAGATGGTTATTTTCATTTTCTTTTTTTGTATCTTTTATTAGATGTTCATGGATACAGTTATTATTCAAAGCACAGTTCATCATGCTAACAGAAATTACAGATGGATGAACAGAGAGAAAGGTCATACTTTTCACACACACATACACACACGTGTGTGCATGCATGCGCGTGTGTGGTGTGTGTGTGTGTGTGTGTGTGTGTGTGTGTGTGTGTGGTTTTGGACAGTCTTTTGTTTATATCAAACTCTTTCACAACAGTTTCCTTTATTCACTTTGAAAAATCTACAAAACATACAATAGGTCACATTTTGAAAAGCTGCTTCCTATTATGAAAATGTGTTATGTAAAGTTATTCATAATTTTTTAATAAGAAAATACAAATTTAACTTGAGTAGTTTGTGTTTTCTTAAAGGAAAAATAAATATAAGAGAAAGTAACGCAATAAAACACAACTAGATTCTTACCTGATGTGCCACGAAGAAAATAAAAAAAAACTTGCTTTCATATGATTCACAAAAATGACTCACTATTCCCTCTCTTTCTTACAAAGACTTTTCTCTCCTTACTGAAAACCAGTTGAAGTCAAATCAAATCTCTTAAGAGACTCAAATATCAGAGGAAATCTTCATTTCTTACTGAGTCTTATTATTCTTCCTAATCATAAAAAAGAACCCTTTTATGTCATATGCACATCACAAAAATACAGGAAATCTTTTCTCCAAATCCAGACAAAATAGGAAGAAGAAAAAAACAAAAATCAGTGACAAACAATTCATCATACATGCAGGTTTTTTATTTGATACTTAATTGATAATTTACACGAAGATGACAGATTAAATGGGTGAGAAGAATTTAACTCAAAGTTACCCCCCACCCTAAAAAAAACCCTTCTGAATATAATTTATATATTCCTTAGTAGCATTATATATTTAACTATTTCAGAAAGATTGAAAAGAAAGATTTTATTTATATGGCCAGCATATCCTCACATAAATGTTGCTAAATTTTTATAACAGCCAAAAGTTGGCAGGAGAATTCTGTACTGCAATATCCATTTTCAAAAGCTTTAAAAATAATTAAAATATTTCTACCCATTTGCAAGTTTGTACATTAAATCCAGAAAAATTCAACCTATTTATTCACTGCCAGTTGATATAAGTTACTTCTATTCATTCAACTTATATTATTAACATATCTGAAGCCATTCAATCTTATATGTAAAGCTATTAAAACCTCAAATTTCAGCAGCCAATCATTCAACATTAACAAATGATTCAAGAAAAAAAAACTGCTTTCACTCCACCAAACAAAATTATATTTATAAAAAAAAAGAATAGAAAAAATAAGTCTACTTGCTTACATCATCAGTGAATTATTGTTTTTATAATACACTGACTGCTCTATAGTGGTCATGTAGCAAACAATACCTTTCAGAATCTGGACACCAAAAAGTAAAAATAGATACAATGCTGACTAGATGTGAATATACAGCAATACCTAGAATAGTAAAATTAATTTGTTCCAAAATATTGTCCTAACTATTGAGGGTTTAATTATAATGGATTTCTGTTTTTATTTTGTTTTTAAGTATAATAAATAAGAACAAATAATAAAAAATCTTAATTGAGACACTTAAGTAAAATCCATTTGTAATGGATAACAAATATTTTTTTAAAGTTTAGTAAAGAAAAAGAAAAAATTTATTGTAATTTGAAAAAAGCTTCATTTCATCGAGAAATAATCTTTTAGTGTGTAAACTATACTTTATATATTTTAACACAATGTCCATAATGGTTAGGATGAAAGAAAACAAAAATGATCTTTCTTATGTTAAGAAAATTTACTTTTTGCATAAATATCAAACATTTTAAATATATAAATATAAAAGTTAAATTTACTGAGCTGGTTTAATAAAACCAATATCCTCCTTGTTATTTTCATATTCAATGGATATAAACTGAGGGATCAACTATGTATTTTTCAAGCATTAAATTTATCCCTTCTTTAGTACATGATGAAAAGGGTTTAAAAATTTTGTTGTATAACAGCAAATATGAGCAAAAAAAAAAAAACTCTACAATTAGTAATCCCCAAATAGGATTGAAACCACCTTCCAAACATTAGTAATACCTAAATAAATGTACTCTTCTTTTGATGCAACATCAAATATTTTTTAAGTCACTTATGAAGAGTCAAATGTTAAGCAAAGAATCTAAGATTTGAAATAATAAAAAAATGAGTTTCTAATGATTTACCCTTATCGAGAATTTTATGAAAAAAGAAGCTCACTCAATCTGTGATTAAAACTTCCAGGTTTGCATAAACAAACAAGCACACTTGTATATAAAAAGGAATTCCTACAATGAGAAGAATAACGATGCTTTTGAGGGTTGGATTTTTAAAAAGTATTCCTTAATGATCAAAGGGTCTTAAAAAAAAAAAAACATCACTTTCACAAAGCCATCTCTTCTTGAAAAGAAGAAAATGGATTTATTGAATCTAAGATAATCTAACTTAATAATAATATTCATGAATTGATATCAACACCAAATGCAGTTTAAGACAATAAATTGATAGATGTTTATCAATAAATTAGAAGAAACATCATATGTATTAATAAACTGGTGGTTGACCCTCAACCACTACAACCTAGCTCCTATATGATAAAAAAGGTTGTGTGTTTGCCATAATTTGAAAATACAGTCAGGACAATCATATAGGTGCTAGGGTTTGACCAGATGGTTGATTGGTTCAGACCTCTCGGACAACCTGTAGTAGCCCAAGTAAGGGCCAAAGTGGAGTGCTGCAAGTCACATGACCATTTAGTACCTGGCTCATAGACTTATGGGTGGGGGGGTTGTATCTCTCTGTTGTAGTTGCAATTGTATTCTACAGTCCCAGGGCATGATTCTATTTGGATCATCTATTCTACAGACATAAGAAATAAAAAAAGAAAGAAATTCTACTTCTTAATACACCCAAAGAAGGTTGTAGAATAGACTAGTTGAAACATTGTAGTAAAATTATAAACAAACAAAAATGAGTTGAATTTTTTATAATCAGTCACTCTTGGTGAATGTTGATCTTACTAAAAGAAATTGCAGGTTGTTCAGAGTGAGAAATGAATGAAAATCAGCAGAAAGTGAAATTATGAGTTAAAAACTACATTTGATCTTTATTTTTTATTTTTTTAAATTTAAAATTTGCTTGAGGCAAGTTTCAGCAGTAAATTTCTATATACTTTACACTGAAAATCAGTAAGAAAAAGATTTCTAGTGGTCAAAGATGAATGTAATGATTACTGACAGAATATGTATAATAAAAATTCACACAGTTTATAAACAATCTTCTTTATTATTTAAACAAGGGCATTAATTATTATTATTTTTTACTAATATTTCATCTAATTTCTGTTACTTTTTATCACAACTCCCAGAATGTCACTCTATGACAGCTTATCTAGGATAAGAATAGAAATCTCACTGAAGACTTATTCTTTATTTCTGTCCATACTGCTGATAAATGATGATCATAGAATAAAAAAGTAACAAAAAAAAGTAACAAAAATATGAAGAAAAAACAAGTAAAAAATGTAATTCTTCCTTTAAAAAATTCAAATAATATCACAATTCATACTATATAGATAAAGAAAATGGTGCCAGTATATTGGATGTCCATAAAAAATAAAAGAATGAAAACTATATAGCTAGATCTTAATTTCTGTAACTCTTTGTATCCTAATAAGATATTTGTTCCAAACAGGCTTCCTAAATGGATGCAATTTCAAATCTTGCCAGAGATTTCTTTTTTATTTCTATAAACATAAAAAAATGTTACATTCCATTTTGGTAAATACAGATTCAGTCAGGATACTGTTTGAACATACATTGCATAACAATTTTTAAAAATCTATTCTCATTAAAAAAAATGTTGGCAGACTCTTTGTCCTTTCTCATAAACTGCTTTCAGTCAGGATTATCATAAATAAAAAAAAACAAGAGGTTAGCTTATCTTTTCTGAAATGATTCAACATTTCAATTCTACTTCTTTATACTGATTAATGTCTTCAAAAATAAATTTGACAGTATTATAAATCCTTTTGATTCAGCAAAAAATTAATCATTTGAAATAAGAAATGTTATCCACCCCTTTCAACTCTAAAACACGCACAGAATATTATTTGTACAAATGGACATAATCAAACTTACTACATTAACATATGAAATTAGGTAATCATCACTCTAGCAAGTGCGCTAGATATTTACGGTCGATTACAATGCTGAACTGGATGGGGCGCATAAAATTAAACTCATTACATTAGCTTGATGACCATCACTTTAGAGCAGATACCCATGTGACTCAAGCAAAAAATGGTAAAAATAAAAACCCAGATTCAGTGTTCTTATCTTAGTTGTCAAATGTTGGTGGAAACTAAATGCAAAGAAATCAGAAAGATATAGACTATTTGAAATCCGATCTTGTTCTATCATCACTTCACCCAACCTCTTTTCATTAGCCAGAATCAACATTTCTTGAAATTGCCTAATGAATAAGTAACAGAAACAAAGAGGAAATTCTTTCTAAACACCAAATAGAAGAGCCAAAAATAATAGTTCAATGACAAACATGGCAAAGGGAAATGCAAAAATTGGTTCATTTTCCACTTTTTAATCAAAGAGAACAATGACAAATGTGTTAGTCCTTCAGGAAGACACAGAAATATTTCAATTTTATCTATTCATTTATTGCAACAGATTCAAGAGAGATTTGGCCATATTTATTTTGAATTATCAACAACAAAAAAATGTTCTTTACAGAAAAAAAAATCTATATTTTGCTAAAAAAAAACATTTGGAAATCTGAATTTTTAAACCTAAAATCAGTAATAAAACAAAAAACAAAAATCTCAGAAATGCTGAGAGAGAGAGAGAGAGAGAGAGAGAGAGAGAGAGAGAGAGAGAGAGAGAGAGAGAGAGAGAGAGTGTGAAATAGCAAATGAGGAGAGAAGAAAGAGATAGCTAGAGTAAAAAAAGTCAGCAAAATCTATTTTCTGTTTTTTACCACTTTCTCCACATGTAAGTGGCCCCAATCGAACGAAAGCTTACTTCACTCTGATGATACCAATATGAAGAAAAGGAAGGGTTGGCTTCAAAATATAAAATAGCACACTTCATCTCAGCTATGCACTTTTAAAAATTGTAAACTTCTTTCACGGCTTCACAATCCCCAAAAAGCAAGAAATTAAGCCTTAAAAAAAAAAAAAAAAAAAGAATTTAAATATCATTTTAAATGACATGAGAATTTTTAAGGGAGTCTTTTCTAAAGTTTAGAAACTAAAAAAATGCAACCGAATAAAAAAACAGATTTTTAAGACTTTAGTTTGGTCTGGTATCTCAAAAGATTATGAATCTGCAAGTGGATATTGGCATATGCTTATGCAAATTTGAATGGACGGACCAGCAATTGCTCATGCGGCATGTCTTCCCATTTGAAGGGCAAGGAGCTATACAACTTGGCACTAGTATCACCACAGGAATTGCCAGATTGAGGTTGAACAGAACATCAGACTACCTAGAGGGACTTGCATGATGTTGCCACTCCACAATTGCAAGTTACCCTACTACAATGGTAGATGGTTTGAATTCACTTTTCCTTCTAAACCAGTTGTTTTTATCAAGGCTAAAGAGCTCAGTCAGTTTTGAGCTCACTTTAGCATGAATCCATCTATTTAGTTTAGTTCCGTAATTGAGGGAAAAAGAGATGAATCCATACCTTTCCCAGGGGAAATTAGCCCAAAGTTATATGCAAACAGCCTCATCCAGAATTTGAACTCAGTATGCCAAGTTCATTTTCTTCAACACCAACAACTACACTCTTATATTAAAGAATGCAATTCAAATTACATTCAATTTTTGCTAGATCTTAAAAATATTTATTTTTAATTCAACAAAAAAAAAAAAAAAATTCTTCAGTGATATTTAAAAAAATGATGTGACCCAAGAAATTAACTAAATTTTCAAAATATTTTTTGTGATTATGAGTAAATACAACTTATTTAGGTGTTGAAAAATTTGAAATTCATAAACTAAATATGTTTTTATATGCAGGTCTTGAAGTAATAGCAAATGCTTATGTAATCACTTTACATCTTCAGTTTGAAGAGTTACTAAATCTTATTATAATGGAGATTGTGTGTTTTTCTGTCTGTAACCGAAACTATATTCCTACTCAAGTCACAATTCTCTTAGTTATTGACATCACATTCTCCATGATTTTATTTTTATCTAAACCTCAATTATTAATAAAATTGTCTTACATTATTAATACTGTTAACTATGTTTACATACTGACAACATGCAATTATATTTATATATACAACAAAATAGAGGTTTACAGTGTGAAAGGGAAGGCTAATTTGCATATTAATATTAAAAAATCGAATTTAATAAATATGTGCTTAGTATTATTGGTTTCTAACTGTTTGGTTTTATTTTAATGAATATAAGCAAAAATGTTTTCAATGAATCTTAAATGAAATCCATTAATAAGATAAAATAACTGTCATTTTATTCTTTACTTCCTCTTATAACTAAATACTTAAATTAGAAAAAATAACAATGAAAGACGAGAGTGATGGAAGAGTAAGTTTCAGTTGTTCCATTTTTTATTATACTCCCTCTGTTTCAAATCTTTTATTATACTCCCTCTGTTTCAAATCTTTTTATCTGTATTCTTATTTAGTTTCATTAGCCTTTCTAATTTAATACAATATTTTATTACATTAAAACTTAAATACTTGCACCCGGAGGGTGCATATATTTGCTAGTCTAATGAATATTGTTTTATGAAAACTATTTTAGTAAGACAACTAATCCATTTTTTTGGGTTTTTTTTAGAGAGGTTTTATGTCTTTTATCAATTAAAAATCTACACTAAACCTGTTGTTACAAATGCTAATTGTTATAAAAAGATAAGTCTACGTTAAAAAAATTACCAATTATATATCTTACATTATGAATATCTTTAATGTTTGTCTGTGAACATTTTATGAGATATTTTGTAGAGAAATAGTTTTTATGTAAGTACAACTTTAAGAGATTTAGATTTTGGTTTTGACTTTTCCATTTCAAGCCATACTATCCAGCTTATGAACATCAGTGACCATCTTAAAAGCCATGTGTCATATGGCTAAGTAGTGCTAGTTTGCTCATTTTTTTAGCTGCAAAGAGGAAAGTTGTATTTCAAACCTAAGTGACAGTTCAACAAGACTTTTAATAAAAAAGGAATTTCTTGGATGAATATCAGGTAACAACACTTAGGGTGTGTCACTCTTTAGGGTAATATATCTATGCATGTAGGTAGGTAAGAATATTGCAGAGTTGGAGAACTTGTATAGTAAATATCATGTCTGCTGATAAGAAAAAATAGGAATGGGCAGAGTTACTGTTGCTAAGAAACCCTTCCAAATTTGCTATTTCAACCAAATTCTCATTTTCTATTTTGTATGCAGCCCTGCCAGATTCTTGTCATTTTGTTTAGCACTGTCTCAATCCTCTGTGGGGATTGATGTCAGCTTGTATAATCAGATTATAATGAAGACCTAAACAGAATTAGCTTCAGTGTTAAGATAAAACTCTTTAAAAAAGTTATTTGAACTCTGTAAAAGTATTTTTATTATTCATTTTTGGATTTTCTTTTCTTTATCTTGCTTTTTCTGTGAAGTAAAAATAAAGCAATTTCTCATATATTATGGATAACTTTATTCTTCTTCTGTGAAAAATTTATGAGGAATTTTGTAAAAAAAAAAAATGTTTTTATATGTCTGAATTCTTTTTAGATGTGACTTGATATTTTGTATTGGATTTTTCAGACCATTGACCTCATCTTTATTGTTATATACACAATGTTTCGGCCAATGTGCCCCCTGTCCCTATTCAGGTGTTTCTTTTCAAACTTGGGAGCCTTCATGTCCTAATTGGGATAGTTGTGTATATAACAATAAAGATGAGGACAATAGTCTGAAAAATCAAAATAATACAAAATATCTTTTTATGTGAGTGAAATTCTAAGAGATTTATGAACTTGCCTTCCATAACATGAGAGCTTATCTTTTATAGAGAGTAGTATGACCAATTATGTCATGGAAGCCTATGGTTTTTATCTAAATGCCTAAATAATTAAAAAAAAAAAAAAATCACAATGAAAATACTTCATTTCAGAGTTGAAATAATTTAAAGTTATTACTAGATAGTAAAAAACATTTAGAGTAGAGAGGTAAGACTGGAG
The DNA here is from genome assembly GCA_023376005.1 of Doryteuthis pealeii. Lineage (NCBI taxonomy): Eukaryota > Metazoa > Mollusca > Cephalopoda > Myopsida > Loliginidae > Doryteuthis > Doryteuthis pealeii. The sequence goes on from CM042165.1 coordinate 30,064,700, forward strand.
AATGTGTATTTAGGCTGCCCTATCAATTTAGTTAATGTTATAGGTGATATAATCTATGGACATAAATGGAATGCGCTGATAGCTACTATAAGTAATAGGAACAATTGTGGCTTGACATGAAGCAAATGTGAGTCAGTTCGTAACTGTATTGGTCGGACACAATCTCCACTTTCTTGCTGTAAATTTCTACTCCTTTTGTTCAATACATTTGTATACATTGTTACCAGTTGTTTGTCTTATTTTTTTACCCTTAAAACCCCACAGCAGTTAATGTAATATATCTCTGAAAGACAAGTTTCAATGGGAGGAAAGCTCAAATTTACTGTACTTACTTTGATAGTTAGAATGTATTTACACAAGAAAGTTATAACAAATGTAAAGTCCTTTAATGCAATCAATCAACAAAAAATGTACATTGACAGAATAGACAAAAAAGGGAACTTTGGATTCATGACTTTCTATCTTTTGCTTTAACAATAGCAAAGAAGCTTATCTATAATTCTGAGTCTATTGAGTTTTATAACATACCTTTGAAACATTTCAATGCAAACTTTTCTAGACAGTAGCTTTTTAATTCCCTCACATCAAGTCTAATAATAATTCTTGCATAACATCAACTTAGCTCTGTCTCCTATTTTGGCATTGCACACTCACTAGTTCTCTAGTATTTAATAAATTCACATTATCTGAGAACTAAAACTTTTCTCTCAATAAATTTAAAGTAAGAGACTTACACAGAATCATTCTGACTTTCTCGAGTATGGCAGACCTCAGGAAAATTTCAGATGACTAAAAATAAAGAAAAAAGAAATTAAGATTAATTTCTAAAAGTTACATAAACAATGCAACTAAAATTTGAATAAAGTTCAGGAGCTTTTCTTAAGGCAATATTAAATATTCCAACAATTTATTAAGAAAAGCTGCAGTAATTTTTACTTTAGTGAACTTCATTGAAATTTTAGTTGCATTGTTTATGTAACTTCAGAAATCAATCTTAAGTTCTTTTTACTTTATTTTTCTTCAATTATACTTATAAAAAAAATACCAATAAAAATTTACTTGATATGCCATTCTGATCTTCAGTCATTCTACATGCTCAGAAGTAGCAAATTGTCTTGTTCTCAATGAGACTTTCTTTTAATGCAACAGATTTCACTGATCACAAATTCTCACCCACTTCAAATTGTTTTGGCTATTCTATCAAAGTAAATGCTTCAAACATATACACACTCACTCAAATATATCCTCTGGCCTTTGAGATATATTTCCAATAAGAATATCCAAATTTGCTAGTATTATAAATGGGACACTGATTATTGAAGGTTCCAGGAGTTCAGCACAAAGAATGAATGCAATGAAAAGTAATTTTTAAAAAAACAAAACTGGTAAACACACATTGCACAGGTCATCATGTGTGTGTGTGTGTGTGTGTGTGTGTGTGCTATTGTTGCTTCTACAACAGAATTCATTGAATGTTAAAAGGATAGAATCATTAGTATTAAGTATTAACTCAGCAGGAGTCTTAATACCTTTTCCTCTTTGGTTTAACAACGATAAAGTCTGTCATTTTCCTTTTCCTCTTTTCACAGCGTTGTTCCAGGGCCACTTGTGGTATTGGCATGTCAAAAGTATCGTACATGACATCTATGGCTTCTTTCTCTTCAGGAGGACTGCTTTCAGCATCGTCCAACAGGCATTTTCTGATTAGGTTCATATGTCTCTTGTGAGTAAACTGGGGACCTTTAATTATGTAAATCATATTTCCTACTCTTATCTCAATTGTACCGCTTTCCCAGAAAGATTTATCATCACAAAAAATCACTCTGGGTTTGTAATGTTTTTTTTTTGTACATTGTTTGTTTGTCTGGGTTTTGTTTGTTTGGGAAGTAGCTTGTCGAACACAACCTGATTTTACGTGCAAACATTACCTTGGCTGGTGGTAATGATGATGGTGTGTTGTCGTTGGGCATAATTTTATACACCTGAAGTAACTGTTGTAGAGCTTTTTCTGCAGGTGTGCCCCCAGCTTTCTTCAGTGCTCTTTTCAGCGTGTCAATAAAGCACTTGAGTCTGTCCATTGGATCTTGGGTGATATGGGGCGATAGTAATATGATTGATCTGGAAGGTCTCACAAAAATTTAAAGTCGCTGGATGTAAATTGTGTTCCATTGTCAGATACTAGACAATCGACAACCCAAGTCTGGCAAACAGTTCAGAGAGGAAATTGATTGTCACTTCTGTAGTGGGATTTCTACATCTAAGAACTTCAGGCCATTTTGAAAAAATATCTACTACTATAAGATAGTAGAATCCGTCTAGCGTGCCTGCAAAGTCTATATGTATTTGGGACCATGGTTGGCCTGTTTTAGGCCAAGGACTATATTTGATTGGGGCTGCCAAGGCACAACCTTCACAGGATTTTACACTGTAATATCCTCATCCATGTTGGCTTTTCATCCTTGTAATCTCTGTGGCTCCAGCATGGAAATTTTTCAGAATTCTCTTTTGTAGGAACGATGACTCACTCACTATATAGCAGTACTTCGTCACATAGAGAGAAAATATCTGAAGTCTGTTGGTCCTTTTCACAAATTTTTGCTTTGACTTTCCTGATAAACTCATCTTTTAGAGTTTCTCATTTGATTTGGTTGAGAGTTACTGGGAGTTCCCTTGCTGTGTTGCATAATGCGGTTTTAAATTTTCATTCTGTTTGAAGCGACGCAATTACAGTATCTTCAAAAGGTCCCCTGTGTTTCAGGATTAATCTGGACAGTCCGTCAGCATGACAGAGTTTTTTTAGATGCTAGGAACTCCATTTTAAAATTATAATTTAAGAGGATTGTTCTATATCTCTGCTGTTTATTTGCTGTATGTATATGGGCAGACCTTTCTTAGAACCAAAAATGGTAAGTAATGGTTTATGGTACGTCTATAATGTAAAATGTCTACCGTGGATGTACTGGTGAAACTTTGTTAATGAATAATCCCTAATGACTCCTCAATTTGTGAATAATTCTTTTCTGCAGGAAGAAGTGTTCTCAACGCGTGAGCAACTGGTTTGTGAGATCCACCTGGCATCTTGAGCAGAATGCATGCCCCAATGCCATACGAGTTGGTGTCGCTGGCAACTATAATGTCCAGATCTAGGTTATAGTCAGTGAGAAACAAGTCTGACACAAAGGCTTCTTTTATTTTGACGAATGCTTTCTGGCATTCAGGTGTCCACTCCCAGTCTTTTTTTAGAAGTTCATTTAACGGAGTACGTACATCGTATATATTAGGTATAAACATCTGTAGTTTGTCAATCCTAAGAAACTTTGTAAAGAAGAGATGTTTTCGGGAGTTGGCATGTCCTTAATTGCAGTAGCCCATTCAGGATCTGGCCTTCTGCCATTTTTGTCTATAATCTGCCCCAAATATCTAATCTTCTCCAAAAATAAGTTGCATTTGGATTCTTTCAATTTAAAACTGTAGTCCTGAATTCTTGAGAAGACTTTATGAAAATGTTCCTTGTGTTGTTCTACATTTTGGCTCTTCATCAATATGTCGTTCAAATATGCAACTGTGAAGTCAAAGTCGCTTAGCATAGTGTCCATTACTTGTGGGAAGATTATCAGCACGACTTTGCCCCCGAACAGTAGACATTTGAACTTGTACAACCCCTGATGAGTGTTGATACAGAGCAACTTAGAACATTCTTCCTCAACCAGTATTTGAAGATATGTGTCACTAAGGTTGACTTTTGAAAAAAATTTTCCTCCATCTAGTTTCACAAAAATATCTTCCAGGCTTGGTAAAGGATAGTAATAGTCTTTGAGTGCTGCATTAAGCCCCGTCGAGAAGTCGGCGCAGACCCGAATCTCCTTTGACTTCTTTTTTACATAGACGGTCGGTGAGGCCCATTGACTGTACTCAATTTTCAACGAGACCTCGATTCTTTCAAGTCTGTCGAGTTCTTCATTTATTTGTTTGTAAAGAGCTGAAGGGCGCGTTTCTTTTTCTCTGAAACACTAGCTGGATGTTTTTTAACTCAAATTTTGCCGTCATCTTATTACACTGACAAAGGCTTCCAGAAAAAACTCCTGGAAAAGTTTCTTTTAAATCTTTTATTAATAAAATTTCTGTCTCGATGGTCAGGTTTTTGAGTTTTTGGCAAAATGAATTAATTGGCATGTCCCACAATTTAAATTTCTCCATCCAGTTGGTGCCGAATAAATTTCCTGTATTCTTTAGTACGGACATTTTTAGTTTTAATGTTCTTCCTTGAAAGTTACATTTGTGATAAGTTCTCCTTCAAACTTGATTTTCTCCCCTGTCACAGACCTGGCCATTTTATTAGATCTTAGCAAGGTTGGTTTTTCCAAGTGTGTAGATTTATGGTTGTCACATCTGACCCAGAATCCAACTGTAATTTGATATTTTCATTTAGAATTTTTACTTGCATGTATTTCCTAATGTTTAACCCATCTCGTTTGTTCAATTTAATGTTTTTTACGCAGCTATTAATCTTTTTTTCTCGCTCGGCAATGTGAGCTCTTGTGCCCGACACGGCTACAGGTTAGACATTTCTTATTCTAGTAAGGGCAATCCTTATACCAATGTAGTGACCCACAACCGGAACTCAGTTAGGAGGAAAGTTGTCTTGTTTTTGTTTGGATTGGTTTGAATTAGAGGGAGACCTAGATTGTTTTTTTTTTACTTTTGGTGTACCTTTCTTATGTGTGCTATGTCAGATTCCTCGATATCTTTCGAATCTTGATGTACGCTTACGAGACTCTGACAGTCTTCCGCTATTTGTTGGAGAGTAACGTTTGGTTCGTTTTCCAATTTATTCAGAATTCTATGTCTAATTTCAGCGTCTTTAGCTGAAACTAGTCCCTGAACAAATATCAGACACTTGAAATTATTCAAACTCAATTCTGACAGTTTAAAAATGTTGCAATGCTTGTTCACGACTGTCACAAATGTAGTGTAATCTTAACTATCCTTTCTGCTTAAATTCATACACTTCCATCTCTTATGAAATAGTGAAGTTTTAGGACTAAAAAGTTCTGTAAAAAGTTTAACCACTTCGGTAAATGTCAGTTCACTTGTTTTGTGGGGTAAAATATAATTCACAAATTTGGTGTGCTCCGTGGTGCCTAGTTTTCAAATTAGTTGGCGAACCTTCTTAGAGTCTGTCCAATTTGCACAGTCTGTGGTGTATAAATCTTCAAATATTCTGAAATAGGAGGCAATGGTTATATCTTTGTCTGGAGAATATATGAAATTGTGAGAACGCATTTTCATTTTCACTAATCTGACCCCTATTTGTCAGTTCAAGCAAATTTCTTTGCTCTTGTTGAGTTTGAAGTAGCATTTCTGAGTTTTTTCTGCCTGATTTCTGTTTGTCTTTGTACGGTGGGCCTTTCTTTTTCAAGTTGGTTTTGCTTTTCCAACCATTCTTTTTCACATTTTGTTGTTCATGTTAGAACTTAAGAAATTCGAGTATGGCAAATCTAATTTCGTCCATGTTTGTCTGTGTATTTTATTTAGGATTAAACCGAAATAGATTTAATCTAGGTGAAAACTTTTCTTTTCTTTGAATAAAAAAAAAAGAAAGAAAGAAATAACTTTAACTTCTTATTCACTCAGTGCCTTTTCTTTTTTAAACAATAGATCTGTAACAAAAGCTATTGTTCAAGAAATAATGTTTTTGTGAGAAATGGATTCTCGTTACTTAGCGGCTCGCGTTCAAATTCAGTGTAAGTTAGTTACACTTCCTTTTTCTCTCGGGTTTCCTTTTTCTCAATTGCCATGTACTGTTTGAGTAGAAACAAAGTGTGTCAAAAAATAGCATTTCGTGCATCAAAAGTTCAATAACAGTTGACAATTCCCACATTTTGGGGTTCTTAAGGGTCCTTAAAAGTCCTAGTTGTTGAAATTCCCTTTAGTCAGTGCTTGTGCAATACTAACAGACTCTAATAATAGTGGGGTCAGAAGTTATCTACCCGAATCCATTTTTTATACAGGTGAGTTACTTGCCCTTTGACTAGCATTACAAGCATTTAGCTGAAAAACGCTGACATTTTCAAATTTGCGACCTTAATCAGTTCAATTTGCAATTTCTTGAGTATTTCTTAACCAATCTTTAAAATATTTATATGGCTGGAAAGAGAATAGAGTAATCTTTCTAAATATGTAACTTTTATCAGTTTTCATCAATTGAATTATTTTTTACAGCGAGTTAAAACCGTATTTTCGGTCGAACAGCTGAAAACAAAAATATGACCGTTTTTTTTATAGATAAATTTTACATGCTGTTTTGTTTTTCAAAATCAAAGTAGGTAATCTTTATCAATATTCTTGAAATTTTGCACTCAAATAGAAAACACCTGGAAGTACAAACGGGGGTTGTTTTTTTTGTTTCTAGGATCCGTGGAAATAAAAATATGAGAGGGCAAAGTTGAAGGTTATTTGTTTAAAAAATATGAAAGACGCAAAAAAGACGCACTTTCTCTCTAAAATTAGAGACTTTCAAAATTATTTTCCTATAAAATTTGTGAAATTTAAAGATTGCTAAGTGCTTCGACATTTGATCCGAAAGTTTTGATTTTGAAGAAAAACCTCGAATTTACGTGACTTTCGGTGTAAAAACAGCCTGTCAACTGACGTCACAAATCGACCTTATTGATTTAAAATCACAATTTCTCGTATATTTATTGTTCAATCTTAAAAATATTCATATGGTTGAAAATAAAATAAAACATCTCTCTAAATATGTAATTGTATGTGTTTTTATTAATTGAATATTTTTTTACAGCGAGTTAAAAACGTATTTTGCTTAAAAAACCGAAAATGCGTGATAGGAATTTTTTTCCGAGAATACATTTTACACTCTACATTTCTTTGGAAAATCTAAGTGGCTAATCTTTATCAATATTCTTGAATTTTTGCATTCAATTAGAAGAAACCTGGAAGTACAAAAGGGAGCTTTTTTTTTTGTTTCTAGGACCCGTGGAAGTAAAATTACAATAGTGCAAACTCCAAGAGTATTTGTTCAAAATGAGGTTGATTAGCGAAAAAGACGACTTTGTGTGTAGAACTAGAAAGTTTCAGAATTATTTTGATATATGATGTGTAAAATGTAAATATTGCTATCCGCTTCAGGTTTTTATTCAAAAATTTGTATTTTGAAGAAAAAAACTCAAATTTATTTGTCCGATAAACAATGCTTAGCTGAGGAGACAGGCGTACGACGTACGCCTGTCTCCTCAGCTAAGCATTGATGCACACAAAGTTTAAATTCGCTTATTTCTCGTCCAATTTTTAAAATATTTAATATATTAAATTTTATAATATATTTTAAAATAAAATAACAATCTTTCTAAATATTTAACTTTTATGTGTTTTTAATAATTTGATTATTTTTTACGTCCGTTTCAATTTTGGAGAAAAAAAAAAACTTGAAATTACGAGAAATGTAAACAAAAGCACACACTAACCGGGTTTGTGTGAAAACATGTAAATAGATAATCTATTTCTTTTATGTAATTCAACATAAGCATTTAGAAATGTATTTTTAAATTCAAAGTGATGTTACATATTTAAATTAATATTATATATGTGTATACATATATTTACGTTTGAAAAATCAACCTGTGCAAAATTCATAAACGTACTTTTCAATCGTGCATCGAACATTTCAAAACAAACTATGACCCAGGAAAAACAGAACCCACAAATTTTGTAAGAAAACTATTGATTTTAACTAGTTAGGGTTAGGGGTTTTTTTTTTTTTTTTTTCTGTGTCAGCCTGTAATATAATGGGATTTTGATGAGAATTTAGCCGTAATATCATGGGATTTTGAGTATGATTTGCAAGTTAACCCAATATGTATTTAACATTAATTTTTGGCATGAGAATTTTAAGATTCACACGTAAAAATTTGATAATGATCGTATTTTATGGAAATTTCCGCAACAACGAAATTACTATTTTTTTTCTGAACTTTTTTTAGCTATGTTTTAAAGTCAGTAATCCTTAACTTTTTCCTTGTAAATTCCTACCATAAAATAAACTGAACCCTCATTTTATGTCTGTGTTTTTGCAATAAATGTTTTATTTTTCTTCAAAGTGATGTTATTTATTTTAATTAATACTATACATGCAGTATTATAATGAAAATGCTGAATAATTGGGTGTTAAACTTTAAAAAAAAAAAATCTTGACATTCCTACTTAAAAATCGCTGCTATCTGTATTTCTTATTCTCTAAATAATGGGTTAAAGCATAGATACATACAATTTGAGTGCATAATCAGAAAGAACATACAATTTTACATAAGAATACCAAATTGTATCAAAATTGCTCCAAAAATAAAGATACAGTGAAGAAATCACTGAATTTCTTTTTTTTTTTTTTTAATGGTCCATGATTTGACATATTTTTGAAACAAAATCATGTCCACATTTGTACCCCCAATTTCGGGGCTTTAAATTCTCATAACTTTTGAACCACTGGGAATATTTACATAATTCAAACGGTTCTGAACTCCATTTACACAGCTCTATATAACTAATGTGATTAAACATCAATAACCTCAAATAAAAAAATCAACTGGGAATGCTACTTTGACCTTTGTTTTCAGTTATTGTTTTAAATAAATTACACACCTCGTGTTATGAAAAGCAGTCCTAATGTGTTGCCTCATTAATCCATTGGAAGGTATCTCATTTGGAATATGTTTCAATGAGTAACTGCGCTTGCCAGAGAGAAAAAGGTATGTCTCTTTTTCTGTAGGATTAAGTTAATAAATTCCCAACACTGGTAGTCAAGTTGTTGTGGCCTAGTTAGGGGCCAGAATAAAGACACAAGAGAAGAAACGAGTTAAATATATTAACAAAGAACAGTAGTACAAATATATACAAATGAGAAGGTTATTCGCATGGCGGTCTTATCAACTGTCCGCTGAAATATTGATTCGCTTAAATGCAGAAGCTGCTGCTATTTATAGTTGGAAGAGTTCATGTGTGCGTGGTAAATTACCATAACAGGAATAAAACACCATCATGAATGCATACAGTAATATATACAAGGCAGAGGAAGATCAATGCACATAGGAAGAAGATAAGAATTAAAATACATAGAATGATGAAAATACTTCATCTCAGAATCTTAGACATCAAGTAAAACTTATTTTACTGATAAAATTGCATATGTTCACAAAAGTAGGTTGATATTAGTCAGAGATCAAAGTTTTTATATAGCATAATACTATCCTTTTGTCATTTTTAAGAGTTTATAGACAAGAAAAAATGCCAAATAAAATAAAAGGCATATCAACAATGCAATTGGAGCCATTGACTGGAGTTGAGCATGTGGTCACCTAAATTACTAATAATCCACATTTATAGAGAAAGGATTTAGCTAGCGATTTGTTAGTGATATCTGGTAATTAGCAACTACACTTATTTCTAAGAATCAATTATTATAATTATTTCTTAAAATCATTCAATTGAAAGTGGATATTAAAAAATATAACTGATCCAGGACATAATTGTTAAAAATATGGATAGTTGTTGGATTGAGTGGTATGCCAAACATTTGACCTAGAAACTAATATCCCCAAAGATATTAAAATATCACTTATTTATGTAGCAGGCTATGTTACACAAAAACATTGTCTCAGAGAGGAGGAAATATTTAATGGTGCAGCTTTTTATTATCGAGAATATGGAGATATTTTTAAAGAAATAAATTGTATAATAAATTTGAACAACTATCTCGACTTTTTTTCTTAACATTACAACCAATTTGTTCTTTGTCTTCAGAAATTTGGACCAGTTATTGACAATAGTGTTGAGAAAAGTTATTATTGTCTGAATTATTTGAAGAGATGTGTTAATTCAACTACAGATAGAAAAAAGTTTACAATTAATAAATTAATGATAGACTCTTTATTTTACAAACACACAAATGCACTGTGTTCAGAGTAGAAACTGGCTATTTTAGAATCCAGGATTCAAAATTAGGCAATGTTGAATCAATATAAAATGTTGAGTCCAAATTATCACTGCTGCATTTATCAGTTTTAAATATCATGAAAATAAGAAGAGTGTGCAAATTCATAAATGGTTAAGCAAAGAGATTAGATACAAAGATAAAACTGCAAAATTTAGGCATGGCTGATGAAAGAGAGTGTGGGGTAGAAGGGTCAGATATGTCCATTATTACATAATAGGGTAGGTCGATTTTTAAAACATCTTTACCCAGAGAAAGTTTCTAATTAATAAAGAATAATTGTACAAAATATTTTTCTCTAAAAGTTTACCAATTCTTGCGCAAATGCATTTAAATAGTATCATTATCAAATATTCTGAATTTCACTCAGTGTTAACTGAAAAGATAAGTAGGCCAGATTAAACCCGTGTTTCAAAGAAAAAAATGTAAAAAAATAGGCTTGTAGGGATTTCATAAGGGAAAGTCAACCCTATATATGCTACATAGAAAATTGGGCCCTTAAATCAAGCAGATTAGCCACCAGAGTAATGTGTTTATGGACTTGAAGCATTTACCCAAAATACATATTTTCAAAACTACACAGCCTGGTCCAGTTTATTGTTGGAGTGTATGCATTTAGCCAGTTTGAAATTTAAAGAGTTTCATGAGTTTCATAACTAGCAATTGTATATTTTCAATATGCTGCAAAGAATTAAGAAATTCAGAAGATTACATTCAAAAATATTCAGCATAATGCTTTTGGTCTTCTACGAGAAAATATGTTGTATGCAACACTTAAATCAAATGAACTGGAAGTGAGGGAAGAAGCTATAAAAATAAGTTTAGCCATTAAGTAAGTAATTCCCATAAAATTGATTAAAATGATTTCATTGATTTATAGTTTCATTTTAAAGTACTATCCTAATTTCATTATAAAAATTAAGACAAGTATGGTTAGATTTTTAATTTAATTCATTGAACTGATTTTTTAATTCTTTCAGGAGTGGTGAGCCAACCAAAATGATGCTAAAAATACCAAAGATAAATGTTGATGCTACACATTGGACTCAATTGATTGATCTGTCACAAAATGGAGTTTATAAGCCTGACTTCACTAAAGAATTTTCAGATTATGAACTTTTGGAGTCATCAAAGGGTGGGACAAAATTAGAGTTGCTTGATTTGCCTTCATACTCACAAAGTATCAAAAGGGTAGTAAAATTAACAACTGCAGCTTCCTAATTGGACTCTGGAATTGAAGCAAGGCATAGGCACATGATTACAAAAGTTTTATGCAATGAAATGAAGCCCTCCCTTGATTCAAAAGGCTCTTACGTAGAGAAGTTTAATATGATATCATGATAAAAATTCTCACAACATTCATGTATTTTTGTCAAGTCTTTTATAACTTTTTGCCTTACAATTATCATATAAAATAGAAACTTTAAAAATTCAACCAGTAGATTTTCAGAGGAGTATCCAAATTACAATGGTAGCTTATATCAAAATCATCCCTTAATTTGTTCCCAGCAGAGTTCATACTTGTTTGCTTTTGTTCCATTAATAACAGGAAAAAAAAAGTTTACAATATCTTGCAATATTTTTTACTAATGTATCTCAATTAATGGGGTAAATGGAGCTTATCTGAGCTGGTGAAGTGGGTGTTATGAGTGCAATTTAAATGTTACTTTTGATATATCTTCATTTTATTTGAATAGAATAAATTGACAAAATTTTCTGGATTGAAATTATAAAATTTTTAAGCAATTTTGTATCTAAATGTAAACAAGGATTTTTTGGGTGAGAGGATTCATATTAGACAATTTTTAAAACTAAATGCTGAAAATTGGAGCAATTTTAAAAGTGACCTATCCTATCACGTAAGGAAAACTTTACATAATAAAAATAAAAATCCAAATACATAGATTTTCAACAGAGTAGTAACATTGCCAGCTCGTTTCGTAAAATCGTTGGACATAGGCAATTTTTCACCTTAATTGGATCAAATCTCAATTCCTCGGGTATTTCTGATCCAATTTTAAAAATATTTATATGGCTGGAAAGAAATTAAGTAATCTTTCTAAATATGTAATTTTTATGTGTTTTTATCAATTGAATTATTTTTTACAGCGAGTTAAAATGATATTTTGCTTTGAAAAGCCGAAAACATAAAATAGGACTTTTGTTCCATTTTCTCAAAATTTTACACTCAATTAGAAGACACCTGGAAGTACAAACAGGACCCCTTTTTTTTTTTGTTTCTAGGCCCCGTGGAAGTGAAAATACAATAGAGAAAATTTGAAGACGATTTCTTCAAAAAATATAAGAGAAGCCAAAAAAAAAAATAGAAGACAGACTCAGGATTATTTTTGTATATAATGTGTGAAATAAAAATGATTGTATACCGTCAGGGATTTTGCTCAAAGTTTTAATTTTGAAAAGAAAACCGTCAAATTTACTCGATTTTCAAATGTAATTCTGGCCTTATCAGCTTAAAAAAGTAATTACTAGCGTATTTTGGGTCCAATTTTTTTAAATATTTATATGGTTAGGAAGAAAATGAAATAATCTTTCTAAATATGTAATTTGTATGTGTTTTTATCCATTGAAATATGTTTTACAGCGTGTTAAAATGGTATTTTGTCTTCAAACAGGCGAAAATGCATTACACAATTTTTTTTCCCGTATCCGAATTCTAACGTGTTACATTATTTGTAAAATCAAAGTAGCTAATCTTTATCAATATTCTTGAAATTTTACACTTAAATAGGATACACTTTTAACTACAAGCAGAAACTTGTTTTTTTTCTTTTCCAACCTTTCGGAGTTAAACCATAATAGACCAAAGTTGAAAGCAATTTCTTCAAAAAATATAAAATAAGCAAATAAAAAGCACTATATGCCTAATAGAAGAGTCTCCGAATTATTTTCATATATGTGTGAAATAAAAACGATTGTATACCGTAGGGGATTTGCTTTGAAACTTTGAATTCTGAAGAAAAAAAAAAGAAAAAAAACTCAGGCGTCGTTTATTCAGACCATACCAGTTTAAATAGTAATTCATCGCTTATTTCTGGTCCAATTTTAAAAATACTTATATGGTTGGAAAGAAAAGAAAATAATCTTTCTAAATATGTAACTTTTATGTGTTTTTAATCATTATTTTGTACAGTGAATTTTATGTGTTTTTAATCATTATTTTGTACGGTGAATTAAAACAGTATTATTTTTTTACGGCAAGTTAAAATGGTATTATTACACATATAAACAAAGCTGCACATGGACAAGCTTTGTTAAATAAAATTATATAAAGAGTTATTCTATTTCCTGTATGTAATACAACATAGCAGGTATTTAAAAAGGTAGTTTTAAGTCCAAAGTGATGTTATTTATATAAATTAATACTATATATGTGTATATATGCCGTATTAAAATGAAAACGTTGAATAATCTTGTGGTAAACTTAAAAAAAAAAATCTTGATATCCCTACTTCTTATTACCCAAATAATGGGTTCTAGCATGGAGATACATAAAATTTAAGTGCAGATTCAGAAAGCACATACAATTATATAAGAATTCCAAGTTTAATCAAAAATGCTCCAAAAATAAAGAAATGGTAAAGAAATTACTAATTTCTTATTTTGAAATTGTCCGTGATTTAACATTTTTTTAACAAAATCATGTCCACTTTTGTACCCCCAATTTCAGGGCTTTAAATTCCCATAACTTTTGAACCACTAGGGATATTTGCATAATTCAAACAGTTCTGAACTCCATTTACAGAGCTCTATATAACTAATGTGATTAAATAACAATAACCTCAAATAAAAAAATCAACTGGGAATGCTAACTACATCTTATCCTGCAAAACAAGTGAACTGACATTTACCGAAGCTGTTAAACATCTTAGAGAACTTTATAGTCCTAAAACTTCACCCTTTCATAAGAGATGGAAGTGTATGAATTTAACTAGAAAGGATAGTGAAGATTACGCGACAGTCGTGAACAAGCATTGCAACGATTTTCAACTGTCAGAAGTGAGTTTGAATAATTTAAAATGGGAAATGCTAAGAGTAGAATTATTATCAAATATATTTCAATGCAAACTATATTGCAGGAAGGTGGGGAATTGGAAACATCTTTCCCTTCCTCCTTTTCCTTCATGCTCAGATGATATTAATTGAATTAGGGATTATATTATATAAATCAGGGAATTATGTTGTGAATTAGTGTTGATTAATCAATGAATTCTTTCTTTTAAATTCCTGAATTGTTTTAATCAAACTGATTCAATGGAAATAAATCAAAATTCTTTAAAATAAATATTAATGCCCATATAAGCATTTAGAGCAACAATTCATATACCTAATTGATAGATAAAATTCATTTAAAATATAACACTTAATTCTAAGTTTTAAATTTCATACTTTTAGATTCTAAAAACAAATACTTATTTAATAACAAGCCTACTTTAGTATTATGAAATATTTATGATCTACAAATAAGTTTTTCAGGGTTACCTTTATGTTTTGATAATTATAATCAAAACCAGGTGTAGCTAAGCACCCCCTCCCCCAGTCTAAAGTCAGGGGAAGAGAAAGAAGAAATTATACTATAATAAGCTATAATTATTATTATAGCAAAAAGTAAGATTTTCTTGCTTATCATCGTCGTTCAAAAAACGTATTTATGTGTGTGATATTGTGGGGTGGGGGAGGTTGTCTCTTTGACTGAATAAGCAAGTAATTGACCTTCTCTTCTTCTAATAGAACAAGACAAAAAAGACCATGTACTACAAACATGATTTATTCCTTTCATCAGAACAAACAAAGAGAGCAGTGGGAATTATTTTATACATGTTTGGATGCACATGTAATTATGGCAATCTCAAAATCAATACAATATCTAATCTAAAAATGTGTAACTATTAGAGCTAGAAAGTTGCTTTGTAATTTATCGATGCATTTGAGGATGAAAATTTTTTAATTGTTTGCCTATTATTAGGGGTGTACAAATTCGCACACCTGCTGACAAGGGGGATCACAGGAAATTGTTCCAAAAATCAACACAAATAAACTAATTATTTGATTTTAATAAAACTTTCAGTATATGAAGTAATAAAAGAACTTTTATTGTAAATAAATGTTTATTCTAAATTGAAAAGACTAATTATTTTTTCATTAGTTTTTGATTCGTGCATTGACCTCTTACAAGTTTCTTCATAATTTTTTGGAGGAAGAAAATGAATTTTACATTATTGGAAAGATAATTAAAAGACGGAACATTTGTAAAAGAAAAAATCAATGACCTCATAAATTCGATAATAGGACACTTACATTTTGAAACTTCAGTCTCGTAAATGAGAAAAAGTATTTATCCCATTGGGTATATTCACAGAGTCCGTCCCGGCTTCCTGACTCAAAAACCGCTAGCCGTTGGCTGCTGAAAAAAAAACCCAGCTATGATCGAAGTCTATAGCCGAAGCGGTGTCACTTGAAAAAAAAAAAACTAGGTTTAGGTTTAGGGTTAGTTTATGGAAAAATAAATAAATAATTTGGGCTGTTTTTTCTGGGTCACCCTGCATACAGTTTGAACCAGAAAAAACAGAACCCACAAATTTTGTAATAAAACTTAATTTTAACTAGGGTTAGGTTTTCGGGAAAAATGCCCTAAGTTGTTTTTTGTTTTCAAGTGATACTGTTTTGGCTACGGACTTCAATCGTGGCTGGTGTTTTTTTTTTTTCAATAGCGATTTTTGAGGCAGGAGGCCAGGATGGAACTCCGCAAATATTACCATCCCATTTTTTTTTTTAAATCATTAGCTTATTTTTTAGGAAATGCTGTGAGTTGTCTACCATTTTTTTATTTTAGGGATTTTTAAAATTCATAAATGTAAAATAAATACTCCCATTCACTGGAAAGCAAAGCATATTTAATCAAAGAAAATGTTGAATTAAAAACACGTAGCTAAAATAATAAGATTCTATTTGACAGTCTTTATAAAAAAGAAATATTGAAAATAATGTTTGAATTAAAAATAGTCATTTTTTTTTTTAATGGGAGTTTGTAGGGGACATGATATTCTATTCATGCTTGTAGCATTAACTGCTGCTGATTCAAAGAAAGTTCAAATTATTAGAACCACAGACACTTTATTGTTTTCAAACAATTAATTATTTGGAGGTAACTTTTTTTTCTTCAATACATTTCTGATTAAGTTAATCATTAAAGTTAATGTATCGAAAAAAAAAAAAAAAAAAAAAAAAGTCTTGCTTTTTATTAATAGTTAATAAAAGAAATCTATATGAGGGCCATTAAATAACTCAGCTGATTTAAATTATCAAGGGATTTATCTTAAAAGGAATTTAAATTATTTGTTGAAAAGAAGACCATTTATTTTTTAATATATATATTTTTTTTACCAACAAAAAAATACTTCTAATAATATTTCTCACACAAAACCTACTTAAAAAAATAATCTATTCATAAAGAAATAAGTGAAAATTTCATTAAAATTGAACAATTACCTGATTTTAGGTAGATTTAAAAAAAAATTATCTTTTTGAACGAAAACTTGATTTTCTATTTTCTAATCGTACATCCCCTTTTTCGAATGGTCAAAATTCAAAATAAACATGAATTTAAAACACAATTTCAAGAATTCTATGATATGAATTTTGTTTTTCTTTAAATATTGGAGTTTTCTTTAATCTTATTTCTTTCAAATGATACAAAGATCTTTTAAAATGAAATAACTTTTAGAAACGTTTTTTTAACTTTTCCATCATGTGTACATTTTTCATGCAAAATTGATTGCACATCAATTTTTATTTTGGGCACAGATGGATTTATTTTAAGTTTAAAGAAGATGCATTTTACAGAAACATTGAAAACGGATTAGAAAAGAAATTTGAAAAATGAAATTTAGTATCACAATTTTCAAACTAGAATGTTACATACAAAGAATTAGAGTATATGTTAGTGTAAAGATGTGCTTTTTTTTTTTGCTTTTTTTAGGAAGTTATTATTTAGTTGTCTATTCTTTAGAAATGATTCTATGAATTTTTGTATGTATTGCTTTGTGTTAGTGATTTCACAATAATTAAGAGTAATGCAAAATGAGAAATAGTTTGCAACAAACCAAAATATCCAGGGAAAAAAAAGACTTCTATTTTTCATTAGTTTGGCCATCAAATTCTGGTCTGTTAAATTATTTTTGGTTTCAAAAAGTAGTTTTCACCTTCATTGTTTAAGCAAATATTTCTGTCATTGTTTTGATGGAAGAATAGATTTTTAGATTTTTTAGAGCTTAAATTTAATTATACAACAAAATTTTACAATTGATGTTAAATTGAGACATTTTTTAAATGAGTAGGGATGAGTTACCTTCCTTTTTGCCGATCCCTATATATAATGATCAGAATTTATATCAGGATTTTACCCAGTTTTTATTCTTACTATGAGGATATAAATCAAATTTTATACAAGACATGAATGATTTTTCATTACATAACGCTTTTTTCATCAAAAATGCATGGAAGTTCTTTTCGTGGCTGAAGGTTAAATTTTATAACCCTTCAGTGCCTGAATGGAATCACAATTGTATTGTACCATCTGTTTAATATTTAGCAATACAATAATAAACAACTTTATAATTATTATTATTAAGTAAATAAATAAAATATCTGTTAGTGGTAACAAAATAATTATTAGATTGATTAAAGTATAAAAGTTTGTAAGCGACACCCATAACTCTATAAACATCTGTTTCTACATCCGAAATTGTAAAACCTCTTCAATTACAGAGTCACTTTTCCTGAAACATTTTTATGAGAGCAAAAGGTTAAGGTGGCGTGATGATAATGAAAGCCATGCAGTGATGGATGACATCAGAAAGTAAAGAGAGAAAAAGGAAAGAGAGAGCAAAGCTGAAAGATAATACAAAAAAGAGAGTAGGAAAGTTGGGTTTTTTTCATTGAATAAAAGGATATTTCAACTGAAAATAATGATAATCTTTTGGTTATTCTTTTCTAATAAGGATTATTGGAAAACGCTAGTTCAGACAAAAAAAAATGACTTGTTGCAAATGGGACAGGGGTCCAAAATCTTTTACTAGTTTCTCTTTTGGAAAAGCAAAGCCATTTGACAGGAAAGGACTTTGGTAATTCTAACCAGAAAATCTGAGTGACAATAAAAAGAATGGGAATGACAGCTGAGCGGGTATGACGAGGGTGGGAATGACGGTTGAGTGGGGATGACGAGGGTGGGAGTGACGGCTGAGTGGGGATGACGAGGGTGGGAGTGACGGCTGGGTGGGGATGACAAGGGTGGGAGTGAAGGGTGGGAGTGGAGTGACGGCTGAGTGGGGTGATGAGGGTGGGAGTGACGGACGAGGGCGGCAATGACAGCTGAGTGAAGAGGACAAGGGTGGGAATGATGGCTGAGCGGGGATGACAAGAGCAGGAATGATGGCTGAGTGGGAATGACGGTTGAGGGGAGATGACAAAGGTGGGAATGAAGGCTGTGTATAGGTGACAAGAGTGGAATGACAGCTGAGTGGAGATGACAAGGGCGGGAATGACGGCTGAGTGGAGATGACAAGGGCGGCAATGACGGCTGAGTGGAGATGACAAGGCGGCAATGACGGCTGAGTGGAGATGACGGCGGCAATGACGGCTGAGTGAAGATGACAAGGGTGGGAATGACAGCTGAGTGGAGATGACAAGGGCAGCAATGATGGCTGAGGGGAGATGACAAGGGCGGCAATGACGGCTGAGTGGAGATGACAAGAACGGCAATGATAGCTGAGTGGAGATGACAAGGGCAGGAATGATGGCTTTATGAGAATGGATTTATTTTCTGAATGTAAAAACTTGTGTGTATAAAGAAACATGTGTAGGCAATGAATTTACCATTATATGAAAACACAGCGGAAAGCTACTATTTGTCTGAATTTTTGAGATCAGGCTTGGTAATTTGTATTATTTGGATTTTTCTGTTTGTATGTATATCACCGTTTATAAAACACTTTGAATGACTGAAGCAATTCAATAAAACACCACAATAAATTTGATAAACAATCAGAAATATTTACCCTAAAGAGAGCCTTCTAATGTTGAATATTCTAAAAATGATATTGGATTAAAAAGTTTATTTGGATTATTCAGACTTTTGTCCTCATCAAAGATATACACAACGTTTCAGACAATGTGCTCTCTGAGCATCTTCAGGTGTTTCTTGTCGAATTAGGAAACCTTCTCTTTGAACTCAGGAACCTTGTACTTGGGAGCCTTCATATCATAATTGGAAGCTTTCAAAGTACTTCAAACCAAACCCTTTATTCAATCCACCGAAGTAGACTATTCTCATTCCATTAACTATGACCAGTTACAAGTGTTAAGCTATGTTAAGTATTTTATGTTATTATCACTCTTGGCCAGGATTGAACCTGCAACATACAGATTATTATCACTTAGAACTGTATTAACTCAAACCTTCTATTCGTTGCACCATGTGTCCAACTAGGTTTGGTTCAAAGTTCTGTGAAGGCTCCCAATTACGACGTGAAGATTCCCAAGTACAACAAGAATGCTCCCAAGTTCAAAGAGAAGGTTCTTGAGTACAACAAGAAACACCTGAAGAAGACGGGGGGGGGGGAGGCACATCAGTCAAAACATTGTGTATATAACAATAAAGATGAGGACAAAAGTTCAAATAATCCAAATAAAATTTTTAATCCAATATCATTTTTAGAATATTCAACATTAAAAGGCTCTCTTTAGGGTAAATATTTTTGAGTGTTTATCAAATTTATTGTGGTGTTTTTTCTCAGGTTATACTTACTGGAGATGGGGGGGGTATGGTTTTATTGAATTGCTTCAGTCATTCAAAGTGTTTTACAAATGATGATATGCATAGGTACAGACAGACAGGCACACATATATAACAATAAAGATGAGGACAATAGTCTTAAAAATTCAAATAATACAAATAGAGGAAAGTTAAACTTAACGATAAATAATCCTTTGTGACTAACAGAGATGAGGATATTAACTTGGTTTACATTGTGACAAACATCACAAGAAAAGTGGG
>CM042165.1:30092274-30424774 GCA_023376005.1 Doryteuthis pealeii
CATACGTACGTACATATAACACACACATATATGCATATATAGTACATACATACACATAACGTACGTACATAAACACACACACATACATATATACGTACATACATACACATACACATATACGCATTACACACACACATATACATATATACGTACATACACTACATATACATATATACGTACGTACATACCATATACATATATACGTACGTACATACACACACACACATATGCATATATACGTACGTAACATACACACCAACATATACATATATACGCTACGTACATACACACACACACATATATGCATATATCGTACATACATACACACACATATACATATATATGTACATACACACACACAATTACGTACGTACAACACACACACATATGCATATATACGTACATACCAATACATACAATATACGTACATACCACACACACACTATGCATATATATACATACATACTACACACACACATATACGTACATGTACACACACACATACGTACTTACCACACACACACACATACGACGTATATACACAACACACATACGTATGCACACATACGTACGTACATACACACACATACACGTACGTATATACACACACACATACGTATGCACACATACGTACGTACATACACACACATACACGTACGTATATACACACACACATACGTATAACACATACGTACGTACATACAACACACATAACGTACGTATATGTATACACACACATACGTACGTACATACACACACACACGTACGTACATACACCACACATATATATACGTATACACACACGTACGTACGTACATACGTACATACACACACAGACATATATACGTACGTACATACACTACACACACAGACATATACGTACGTACGTACACACACACACACACACGATACGTACATACATACACACACACATATACGTCACGTACACACACACATACGTACAACCATACACACACATACGTACTATACATACATACACACCACACGTACATACATACATATCACACACATACGTACGTACATACATACACAACACATATATATACCGTATCATACATACGTACGTATACATACACACACATATATATAACGTACGTACAGTTCATACACACACACATACGTACGTACATACATACACACATACGTACGTACATATACACATACGTACGTAACATACATACACATATACGTACATACATACATACATACACACATACGTACATACATACATACACACATACGTACGTACATACATACACATATACGTACATCATACATATATACGTCATATACATACGTACATACATACACATATATATACGTACATACATACATACACATATATACTACATACATACATAATACACACATACTACATACATACATATACGTAATACACATACATATACGTACATACATACATACATACACATATAACGTACATACACATATATACGTACATACATACATCACACATATACGTACATACATACACACACACACATACACATACGTCATACATACACAACACACACATATACGTACATACACACACACACACATACACATATACGTATACATACACACACACACACACATATATATACGTACATACACACACACACATATATATATCGTACATTACACACACACACACACACATATATATATACGTACATACAAACACACACATATATATATACGTACATACAAACACACACACACATATATACGTACATACACACACACATATATATACGTACATACACACACACATATATACGTACATACACACACACACATACACACACATATTACACACACACACATATATACGTACATACACACACACACACACATATTACGTACATACACACACACACACATATATACGTACATACACACACACACCACACATATACGTACATACACACACACACACACGTACATACACACACACAACACACACATATATATACGTACATACACACACAACACACACATATATATACGTACATACACAACACACACAACACACACATACACACACACACACACACACACATATATACGTACATACACACACACACACACACACACACACACATATATATACGTACATACACACACACACACACATATATATACACACACACACACACATATATATACGTACATACACACACACACACACACATATATATACGTACATACACACACACACACCATATATACGTACATACACACACACACACACATATATACATAAATATACATTTGCATTTATTCATATAGATTGTATAACAGTGATAACTAAGTCTGAGTTGTAAAGAGAAAAAAAATGAAAAACTCCTTTTTTTTCTCTTTTTTTTAAAAACAATTCGGTTGCATTATTTTATTTAGAAATCCACCTAAAGAACAAAAAAGAAATTTATTTTTTCTTTCTATCATATTAAAGATAAGTCTCATTTTATACTTAGTACTCTATGGTTTGTCTTCTTCAAATCATTTTTTAAATAAATGGCATCAATCAACAAAAATTCTGCTATTGTACAATCAAATTAATATGCTCCCATGAACAGAAGCATCACTGAACCTGTGTTCTATGTTTGTTACCTGATATTTTCTCCTCATATATCTTTAAAAATAAATTTGAATCATTTTCTTATCAAATCTTTTACAACCTTTACAAGACAGTTGTCGTTATCAATAATTTTAGAATAAGACATTAGCAGGATTAGGTGCTATGAAAATGAGAAAATATATAAAAGAAAATACAATCATCTTGCATGTTAGGGCGGAGGGGGGGGCAGTGAGTCATACATACTCCAGACTTAGATGAGAGATGCACACGTTCACTGAAAGGCTACCCATTACCCACCTATATTCACACATACACATACACACACAGAAATGATACTGTCAGATTAAGAGAAGTGGGAAGAAAGGGTTTTTTTTTTATTAACAGCCTGAGTGGAGTACCTGTTTTAGTTGTTTTTTGCAATTAAATGATTTCTATCTGTTCAAAATAATATTTTAAAAAACACCAACCTCAAACTCAGCCAACTTTGATTTTAATAAAGTAAAAAATTCACTTTCCTTTGAAAAATAAAAAGGAATGGAAATATAAAAAGTGAGACAATAGCAATCTGTGAAAAAATCTAATTATATTTTCTCTCTCTTCCTCAAAACTTAATCCTAATCACTACATTATCATATATTTATATTGAAAATTTCCTAATTTCAAGCAATGACTTAGTATAAATCTGAATAAACTAATTCCTAACCAGACAAACTAAAATTTATTTTGTCAAATTTGTTATTAAAGCAATAAATTAACAATGTATTTATCAGAATAAAAAAAGACTAAGAACAAGGTTTGTATTCTTTGATTTCTGTCATGAGTGATCATGGATATAGCAGACATTTACTGCTATTGTCTGTTGGCAAAGTTGGAGATAATTAGTTGTGTATCTGCTTTCTTGTCTCTAGTACCTCAGTATAATGGCTGGCAATAGGTCTAGGAAGATTTAAAAAAAGGGATTCATATAAAAAATCTGATAGCAAGTTTGCAATTTCTCTTTTGAATGTAAGCAATTTAGAACCTGCCTCCAGTTCCTTAGAGAAACAGAACATATTTTTTTTGTTTTTAATCCTGTTATTAAATCATTTATCATTTAGTTTAAATCAAACAATTTATCTATGAGGGTATAGATGAATAGAAGACGTTTAAAATGTTATATCTGTTCTCTTCTTATCAAACAACATTGATATCAATTTATAGTGCCATTTAATAGTTTTAAAATACAAAGTTTGAAAACAAATCATTCTCTAATTCACGTAAAATTAGCTTATTTATCAAATATTCTAATACATCAGTATTTAAAGGTATTAAAATTTACAGCCCTAAACAAGTCCCTAGATTTTTAAAAAAAGAAGAAAAAAAAAAAAAAAAATGGTACTATTTCTATATTCCACCATTGAAAATCTATTGGATTTTTGTAACAGCAGTCCATAATTATATTGATGATTCTATTTAGGAAAGAGTGAAGGATTCTAATTAGCATTTCATAATTATCTGAAATGACACTCATGTTTTTTTCTTTTCATTCAAAAACCTCAGGATTTTAGTGGAAAATAAAAAGAATCATGTTCACATTCAGCTCTGAGAATTGCTAATGACAATGACTAAATGGCTGATTAATAAAGTTTAATTTAATTACTTAATTTGCATCGTTTTTATCTTCATAAAAATCTGGTATAACTTTCCAAATATTTTGGTAAAATCTACCGTATCCCCTTCATCCAAAACTGAAAAAAAAAAAAAATTCTGTTCCACAGTTTTCCCACTATCCCAATTATTAAATCATATCAAAATAATGTAGAGAAAACAAAGCTATGAGTAAGGATGGGTGCCTACAAGAATCCAATGATTAAAAAATTAGCATAGAAAGTTTGAATCTCATGGAGTACACCAGTATATGCATTATACCATACTTTAACTTAAGTTAAATTTACAATTTCTAATATTTCTGAACATTTTTCTTGGTTTTTATAAGCATTGTTTTTTTTTTTTTTTTAGAGCACAAAATCTTTCTCTTTTAAACCAAATTATGGTATGGTAACTTTATCAGGGACTCCTACATAGGGATAGGATTTATTCACCTCCACATTAAGACAGAATGAGTTTAGTGTAGTGTAGATTGACCCTGACTCATCTGGATGCAATGAAGAGGTGATTTTACAAGTATTGTTAGCATTCCTATCATCATCTAGTGAATTACAGCTATCATTTATGCAGAATATAAATACAATATTTTCCAGCAAGCAATAAAAAGGGACAAAGAATGCAATACTTATGATACATCATATATTCAGCAACAACACTTGGAATTGCCTGGAACTGGATCTAATAGACATTCATTCTTTTTCTGAAACAATATTTACCTGACCAAGTTTAATGACAATGCAGTATACACACACACACACACACAAGAAAGGAGATTTGTGCTACATTTATGGAAAATTAGCAGGTCTTAAACTAGATTTTTTGTAAAAATGCATTTAAGTTTATTTCTTAAAAGTTAAAATCTGAACAAAATGTTAATGAAGAATTTGTTTTACAAACAAATATTCCTTAAACTTTTACAGAAGAGCAAGTGACAAGTTGCTTTAGTGCTAAAAAAAAAAAAAAAAAAGCATTAAGAGCAACAAAAAAAAATTAAAGATTTCAAAATTCTTTAACAAAATATCAGACTAAATTCCAAAAGATTTTAAAATTATCACTTGTAATCGAATGTTTTCTGAACTTCTGAAAAATTACTTAAATGGTCATTAATGTTATTATTTTAACAACATTTCAGCTAATATATTCTTCAGTCTTTCTCTTTTGAGATTATTTTCCTTATTCCATGTGTTAAACACAGCTAAAATGATGACAGAAAAAAATTAATTCCAGAACTTCAGACAATAGAAGAAAACAGAAAATATTGACCAAAATATTAGGCTAAAAGCAACAACAAAGAAAACAATCAGAAAAATATATGAAAAATACATAAATTATTCTACACATTGAAGAGATTTTTGCATATCCAAATCTTTTCCTTTGCTCTCAAAAAAAGAGGAGGCAGAATTGTTGACATCATTAACTCTGTAATTTTGTTTGATGTAGAGAGCGCTCCTTGAAATTGCCTGTACAATGCAGAGAAGGTTCTACTAAACCCTTTGTCTATCATTTGTACTAAGATGTGACATACACAAAGTGGTGAAACACTTAAGCAGATTTTTAAAAGCCTTTTTAAAACTCCGTCTTCAGTCTTATGATGGAAATGACTCAGATGAAGGTAGTACTATATACAGATATGTGACAGTACCAACAAAAAAGTACTTTGCTCTTGAAATAGTACTATTTTTTGGCAATTCTGACAATGCTACAAACATTTTTTGGAAACTGATTAATTCTGACAATAGCAAAAAAGAATAGAGATGTAAGGACTTCATACAAATTATAACCATGCAATATTTCAGTCTGATAAATGCACCAATACAAAAGGTTTATTTCTAGTTATTAGAATGGATAAAAATAGGCAAAAGTTTTTGAGAATTAAAAGTATTCATTAAAAAAATATCAAATATTGAACAAATTAAATCTTGATTATATCAATAAGTTTTTACTAAAGGCAGATGGTTGATGAATTGTTTGTCACATACTTCAAATTATGACCCTACCCCTTGAAACACACATACGCAACATCCGTCTAGAAAGACAAAATATATAAGGATAATCTCAAGAATAAGCTCTCTAAAGCACCGAGGATGCAGGGAAACTGTTCATATGGCTATTGGCAATACTGTTGCTACACGCTGCCATGCTCAATCTTGGCTTGGCAGTTATTTCTGATGGAGCCCCCGATTGAACACCAATTGTGAAGTTCACAAAGTTATTTGTTTTTTGAAAGCAAAAGGCATTAAACTGATTGAAATTTATCACCAATTAATGAAAGTTATGGAGGGTCATGCATGTATGTCAAAAACGTCTGCCAGTGGTGTAGGGAGTTTGCAACAACAACAAGGTTCAATGCTTCCTCAATGACATGGTAGCAAGCTGATATGACATGGCCATACACAAACTACAATAGTACCTACAAAAATTCCTTAACCGAAATTGTGATTATGTAGAAAAATAGATATATGCCACTCCAATTCAACAGGGCTGTCAATGCTGTATTCTTTCAGTTTAAAAAGATTTCTAATCCTTTTGCAAAGGAGAAGCACCCAAAAATCTTCAATTCCCTTGTGTTTTACATCCTACAAGTTACACTTGAGAAAGATTATAAAACAGCTGTCGGGCATTCTTTTCTTTCAGAAGTTGACAAAAATACCAATTATACATTTTTGTGTTTTACCTAAAGATTCTTTCTTAAAAGTTTTATCGAAGCATCCCCAACAGTTTCAGCAGCATCCCCAACTCTCCAAAACAAAACTTCACACAATGTTCTTTTTTTTTTTATCAGCCATTGAAAAAAAAACAAAAAACCTATCAAACATACACCAGAAAAACAAAATTTACAAGATACAAATCAGTCAATCAAGAACTATACCATATGCAGATTGGCTAAAAATGGTGATACCTAGCAGCACAATGCGAAATTATGTCCAGTTTGCATGCCACATACAATTTACAACTTTTTGTACTTGTATAAAAATTTTGACTTGGTTGAAATTTATCACCAGTTCAGGTAGGATCAAAATCATTAATTGCTTTACTCAAAAACAGTTAAGAACTTTTTGATGATAGTTATTATAAAAGCTCAAAGCCTAAACTATCAAACAATTATAAAGAAACTAATGAAGCTGAAACTATCAAAGACTTGCAAGGTCAGTATAATAATGAAAATAAATACTCAGGTGACAGATGCAAAATATTGGCTAAGAAATTAAGATTAAGTTTAACTAATTTCTATGCCACTTTGATTTTGGATATTCAAAAATATCATTCATAGAAACAATGTATATTTGACAAAGTCAATAAAGGATGAAAGAAGAAAAAAGTCTTCCTAGACAAAAAAAAAACCAAAAAAACCTCATGATTCCATTTGATGAGGAGGAACAATGATCTTAACCACCTTCCTATTTTGAAAATAGGAATAACTATTTCAGAAAAAACTGTTTATGAACATTTAAAGATTTAAAAAAATTAAACCAAGCCTTAAGTGTGCACATATTGTATATCTACTCATACACAAAATTATATGTTTTTGTATAATGTCGATTATGATTGTTTAGATGATTACTAAGTTTAGGCTTCAAAGACAAACAGAAAGAGAATCTGATTGCCTTAAAAATCAGCATTTGAAATCCTGATCTTTAACTGGGCTTGAACACTTACTACTGATAAATGCATAGATACGTCATCCACAGAGTAGGTAGAGATTATTTATAATTACAAACTGTAAGTGAGAGAAAAAATGCATGCTTTACAGGTGTGTGCATTCATTGATGCAATGGGTGTTTTATATTTTCATGGATGCAGTTAAAGAGTGTATATTGCACATGCATGTAAGACTTCAGAAAATGTTTAAATGAGATCTATTTAAACATGTAAATGTACACACACCATTAAGATGTACATATACTAAAATAGTTTTTGGGTACAGTAAATGTGTAAAGATGTATATTTGACTATGTGAGCAGGTATGTATAGTATACATACCTGCTCACAGTCAAATATATAGCATGCACATCTAGGTATACATTATATACCTAGATGTGCATGCTGGATGCATTCATTTTCATTTCAGTGTCTGTCTTTTGCTCTTGTGTCAGTAAAATGACAAGTACTGGGTGCTTCTAGAAGGCAAGGAGTCTGCTCCACAGACTAGGGCCATGAGATCGTAGTGAGGAAGAAAGAGAACAATAAATTTCTAGCTTTGTATTCTTCTCTTCAGAAACAAAGAAAAAACAAAAACAAAGGAAACGAGATAAGGCTAATATCACAGAATTATTGAAGCGTCATGCACGTAGGCACTCATGTCGGCACATGTACTCGTACCTTTTTTTTAAATGACTGCGACAATAATTTTTTTTTAACTGAAAAATGTATATCTAATTACATTAATAACTACAATAATCATTTTTACCTCTTAAAAATACTTTAGAACTTAAAGCATTGTGTAGCTGCAAGATACATCTTTTTGTTCTCTTGAGTACCTACTATGTATATAAAATTAGGGAGTTTGGTTGACTTATAAAAGTGTATGCAAAGATAGGGAAGACCAAGTGGTTGTCATGCCGAAATCATCAAGCAATGGTCGAAGGAGGTCAAGACTGAAGCTGTTTGAAAACAAACAAAAAATAATTCATCATTCTATGTTTAACGAGATATCTTCTTTTTTTTTTCTTTTCAATTTGCTCATAAATTCAATTATTCATGCCTTTTTCAAAGTATTGAGATTAAACGAACGAGAAAATTCAATCAATCAAGCATAATTTAAATCGATTACTACATGCATAAGATGCATGTAATAAATAAACCGATTTTCGTAGTTATTTATTAATCAAATTCTAATTACATACAAAGCATTCAATTTTTATCTTAAAGATCCGTCCCCTACCCAAACCTAAATGAATTGTCAATGTGCAACTAAGAGATTATGATCTCTCTCTCTCTCTCTCACACACACACACACACACACAATTCCGAGTAGAAAGAACAATTTCTTTTTTTATACAAAAACTATCACACACAAAACGAACAAGACAACTGGATGTTGTTTTGTTTTATATCTTTTTATTTGTGATTTACAATCCACTCGTATAGGGTGGCACTGGGGATGAAGGAGGCTAGAAATGGAGGCAGAGTAGACTTTCTGGGGGAAATATCGATTAATTTAGCCAAGAAGAGAAAACTGACTTGATGTTGTGTTATTAAGAAAAAGAATAGACTTTAAAAAGACTTTAATCTCATGGCAATTTTATGGTAGTCGGCGTAACATTGTTCAAAATCTTTTAGCAGAAACATTTCAGACGTGTATGTTTTGTTTAAGGAAATCTAAAAGTTAAATTGATAATATCGAATTTTGAAACATTTTTAACCGAAAAATACCTTATCTACAACTAGTAATTTTATTCGATTTTTATTAAAATCATAAAATGCATTAGCAATCAATATGAGATTTAAACTTTGATAAGCCTGTCGAATTAGATGAAACCAGTAAATTTTTTTTTTTTTTTTTGCTCATATACCAAGAATACCTTTTTTTCATTTATTGTATTGCACTTTGCATGATACTCATAAGAACGCACCATTTTTTTCTTGAATAATTTTGAAATTATGCTTTTGATAGCATTTGATTAGCATTGGAAGGGTATGGGGTTTCTTTTAATTATTAAAATGAAAAAAAAAATCTATTTTGGCGTTGAATTAATTTGTAATATTCAAATTACTTTTAAGATAAGTTATAAACTTTTAAATATCTTATTCCTTTAAAAATTGTCACAAACAAAATTGGAACTTAAAATGAAAAACAAATCTTAATTTTTTTCCTTGACACAATTTAAATGTAAATTGCTTATCTTTTTTTATCTTAAAGAAATAAAAAGAAATAACTATTTTGACTCTCTGATGAACATCACATGACATTGACCACGACTCATTCCTGAAATGAGTAGGTAAAAATTAATTGTCATGCTTTTTAGTTTCTTGAATTTGCAACTCTTAGGAAATGTAAAGTGATTATTCAGAACAGATATTTTCTCATTCCCGTTATTTCCGTGGCAATGCACAATATACATATATATATAAATATAAAGAATGTATTAATCATCATTTTAAGTGTAAGTTTCAGGCATTTGCTTCATTTTTTTTTCCCAATGAATATTTAAGTCTCAAAATAGGCAATCAGCCGTTAAGTCGACATTTTCTAAGTGGTTGGGGGAGAGAAAGACTAAAGAAATATGGCGGTTTGGCGAGTTGAAGATGGAATTTTGGGATGTAAGTATTACATTCTTACATAATTTTTGTACATTACCGCAGACATTTTATCATCGTAGTATTCTAGACAAGCACGGACATTTAAATAGTTTTGGTTGCCTTTTTTATTAATCATCTTGTGAAAAGTTGTACAATACATTTTTGCGATATGAGGAAGGAAAAAAAATCGATTCCATAAATTTAAATTCTTCCTACTCCATTTTTATAACTGGCTGTCGACTACGAAAAATTAATAAATCGAAAAGAAAGCAGAAGAAAATAAAGAAAATTGAAAAATTCTCATTTTGTTTGTGATGATGATAAGGAACAACTTTGATTCCTCTTTTGTTCATATCTCAACTCTTAAAAAGCAATTCTGGATAAGGATAAAAACCATTCCTAATTTCAGCAGATTCTTTTTCCACAACAAAAAGTTCAATCTAATAATTTGTTTTTTGTTGTTTTTTTTAAATTTTTCTTCTTTTGGTGCTATAAAGAATGACAAGAGGTCAAGACAAAAACAAAGTATCTATTAATTAAGTTTTGTTTTTTGTTCCAAATAATGATTTTTTTCTGTCGATAAAAATAAATAAGAAAATAAATTTCGATCCTTACATTTAAAACTTAATTTTAAAAATTAAGTATCGAAATTTATTTCCTTTTTTATCTATCGTTCATGCAAAGAAATCCTACTTCAGTATTATTGTAATGTCTGATCTACATATTCCAAAAGGATACACTTGTTCGCTAAAAAACGACGGCTTTGATTGCTATCACATGCCTTTGTTATACACTACATATTGGTTACTCCTTTTTTTATTAAAAGATTTTTACTGTCCAAACTTTTTAAAAGGAAAGTATGCAAAATTAGTAAGGATATGTCGATTTTTGTAGTATCAGGAAATAAACTGAATAGTTTTTGTTTAAACACAACTCATATCACAGATGCTTTATTTAAACATTTTCCTTTTAAGAAATTCAACCTTATGCAATGATTTTAAAAAAAATAATTTACAACCTTTAACAAGAGAACTTTAAAAAATCTATCAACGTCTTTTGAGTTTTGTGCATTATTTAGCATTAATGCTGTCGAAAGTTTATATTAAGACGTAAAATAGCAAGAGTAAATATTATTTTTATAAAAAGCACGATCAAATTAAAGAAACTAAACAATTTTAACAATGTATTTGATGATGAAATTGAAAGAGGAGGAGGAAGTCTTGGAGAACGTAAAAGGCTGCTGCAACCTTTTGTCAACTGTACAGATCAGCATAAAGAAAGGATTGAATATTTCGGTTGAAGGGTCAATGTCTTGTTTGATTGCGGAAATCCAAGGAAGCTGAGGATTTTTCATTTTCTATTTATTTTTTTTTACAAAAGACAAAAAAGAGAAATACTAAAAGTTCAAGATAATGAATTATTGTTGTCAGAGAAGGATGAATTTGCCATGTCTAGCAGCGATAAAGATAAAGAGTATCAAATAAAATAGAGAGAAGTAGAAAGGAAAGAGAAACACTGTCTGACACAAGGTTACATAGCCAGTGAAAACCAGAACTATCCGTGACTTAACAACTGCACAAAAAAAAAGCAAACTAAGAGATGTAACTAAAAACGGAGGCTGGAAGAGACGAGAAATATCTGGTGTTATCAGTGTTCGCATTGGAGATAGAAACACTTCACAACTGAATGTTTCGATTGGTTTCATTCATAAATAAAAAAAGGTATTTTAAGACACAAAAAAATCTATATCAGTTTAAAAACATTTAAAATAAATAACATCTTTTTAAGGATTGGGGTGGGGGCGAGAGAATCATTCGTTAATCTTTAGTGACCCAATGGAGAGAGAGAATATTTCCAAATATTTTGCGGTCAGTGGTTGATAATCATGACAGCAATTTTTTTTTTTTTTAATTTAAGAAAAAAAGGTAAGAAAAAAAAACACGTAAGATTTAAAAAAAAAAATATGTAAACTAAAGAGTCTCTTTAAAAGAGAAATAAAACAATTCTTGTGTATGTTGATGTTAAAATTAGAAAGGAAAAAAACAAACAGCTATTTAAAAAAAGAATGTATCTGTAAACTTTTTGTGTACCTCTGTACATGTACAACTTACAATCTAACTGATTATAATAATAGTGTACACAAAACATTGGAAATTGTATTTTATTTAATGAAGTAGAGGAAAACCAGGTGTGTGGATGAAAAAATGGAAAAAAAACAACAACAAAAAAACATTATGCGTGAGGAATAAGTGTGTGTATATACTCAAATAAATATATATAAATACTCAAACGTCAATGTCTGAGAATAGTTGGGATGAAAGTTTAAAAATGTAAACTTTTTACATGTGTAGAAAAAATGGTCTAAGGTTTCATGAGTGCAAGTGTGTGTGTGTAAAACAAAAAAAAAAGCTTGTTTACACACAGTAGTCACAATCACATGTAACTTGACACGAGAAAATGTTCGTCTTGTGCCGGAGAGGGAGAAAACAGTACATACACACACTAAAATAAAATAAGATACAGCAAGTCCCTTTTCGACGTCACTGTGACGTCAAAGAGGGACCATTGTGTGTCAGTAGTACCAACACAAAATACACAATAATTGAGGAGGGGGAACAAAATTTATAAAGAAAAAGGTAATTTTATGAGTTTATCGAATTATTCTTACCCGATCCTCTCCAGATACATGGTATAGGCTGGCATGAACAACAATTATAGTATTCCAAATGCCCAGTAAAAAAAATTAAGTACAAATAAATAAAATCAAATATACGTTTCTTAACATAAACGTTATTTGAGGGATTTTTTTGGGGGGTTGTTCCTTTCTTTTCGGTAATAAATAAAAATTCCAATTCAGTTGGTTATTCTTCCTGTATTCCGTTAAATAATAATAATGTTCGTGTCTATTGATGAATAATAAGAAAAGAGAAGGCAAAGAGAGACTCAGAGATAAGCGAGCAGCCTCTCCGGCTGCCCGTCATGTTGTGGCGGCCAAAACAGCAGCAGCACATAGATTTTGTGTGGAAGGAGGAGGGGAAGAAGGAAATAGACAAGGGGGAGGCTCAGTTGGGAAACACGTCAAGATTTTTTAGGGTTTTCACAAAACCACGAAGCACGGAAGTAAAACTGTGAGGAAATACAACCAAGAACTAACTGGGATGTTGAATTCCAAGCTAGCCAAGCAACAGACCAAAATTATTTCAGCACTATTTTTTTAAATCAGAAACCCCAGCATTTCCCTCTCTACCTGAAATGGAAAAAAAATTACATACAAGAAATAACCCTAGCAATTTATTACATTTGTAATATTTAAAAAAAAAATGCAACCACGTGAATATCACAAATTTTAAAATAAATGTCCTTTGACTCCTCTCTGCTTGGTTTAAAATGTGATTTGCTTCCCTCTCAACGTTATTTAAGGATTGCCAATTGTTCAGTGATATTCCATAATTTCTGGAAATAATGACAACGTCGTCCACATCCCAAGTGATGATGAATGTCTTACCCTTATATCACATGTTCTAACTTTTCGCCATGCACCTGACTATAAACTCTGAAGTATATATAGGTTTCATCAATTTAATCATAAATCTTGAGAGTATTCAGTATCATTACCCTAGGAAATTTGACGTCATAGACGTATTTTTTAAAAATCAAATCACTACCCCTGATTGGAAAAAAAAAAAAAAAAAAAAAATCAGGAAATTATCCGATTTTAATGAAATGTTCAGTGTTGATTTATCAATGAATGAATTTTATAATGCATTAGTTATTTTATTTCAACACTTTGTTTTTTATTTTTGGTGGTTTTTTTTTCTTCATGTTATTTACCCCCCCCCCTATTTTGGGGGCGCAAAATATCGGTGGGGGTATATATAATTGAAACTAATTACAGACAAAAGACCAAAAGTTGTGGATAGAAAAAAATAAGTAAGCGATTTTTTAAGAAAATAAGTACCGAGAATCTGAAAATTAAATGCAAAAAAATAAAAATATCTTTTTTTTTTAAAGATTTTTACTCTGTTGTTTATGAAATATAATTGCCTTTTTAGATCATCAGTGAAAAAACTATAGATCAATATTTGTTCTGTTTAAATGAGTGGAGACTAACTTTTAAACTGAAATTTCTCCAATAATTATTAAATCAGCCTACTAAAGTAAGCTTGTTATTAAATAGATATTTGGTTTTAGAATCTAAAAATGTGAATATTAAAACTTAAAATTATGTGCATTATATTTTAAATTAATTGTATCTATTAATTATTAATATAAATTGTTGTTCTAGACGCTACTATGGATGACTCTAACAGTAATATTTATTTTAAAGAATTTCGATTTCCATTGAATCAGTTTGATTGAAACGATTCAGAAATTTAAAAGTAAAAAAAGTTCATTTCTTTATTACTATATTTTTATTTTAACATTCATTGTAATTCAAAATAAATTAATTTTAACAACTATTAATTTTAATATAAAGACATAGCCCTAAATAGTCTGAATATTAATAGTTCCCAAACGGCATAAGTAATCTGAAAGAAATCTGCAATTTTTTTAAATAGGATAACTGATGCATTATAAAATTAATTGATTAATAAGTCAACACTGAAAATTTTACCAAAATCAGATAATTCCCTATTTTTTTGTAATTTTTTGTTTATCACTCTGGGTTAGTGAATTTTTACTTATTGGCTTCCATAGTTTTAACACATCAGGCTTAACTTGTTTTGGTTGAGTCTAAAGCAAAACATTGTTGGTAGATAACATTATTTCATAGTGTTCTCAATTAAAAACTGGAAATTACTTGGTTAAAAAGTTAAGAACTTGTGAGTAATTTTTCTTTACAGTGTATCTAATTTTGTTTTGTTTTGTTATTTATTTCTGTTTGTTTGTTTTTAACTTAATACCGTGTTTTTGTTTTAAATAGCGTCGGATTTCATACATTTTGGGGTTAATTTAATTCTTAAAATATATTAAAAATTAATTACATATAATATTTTGCTTTTTTTTTATTTTTTTTTTTTTTACTGATGCTCATTATGTTACTACTTTTCGACTAAAACAAAAAATTGACCTTAAATAATCAATTTTAATTAATTTTTAAGTGAAAATCTGCTTCTAAATTGTTGGTGACTATATCACCCACAAGCTTACAACTTGAGCTATCGTTTTTAATTTAAAGAAAGAACTATAACGATTCGTCGATTATCCTTGATTCTCTAGCAGTTTGAACAACTTCATAATTGGCAAAGGTGTATCGAGGGTTTCGAGAAATAAAACAATAGTTCATTATTTAGAGTATTGCGTATCAGAGAGTCTTTAATCATAACAAAATGTCTTAGATCGAAGTTCGAACTAGACTTCACCTATTTACCATACGAGCCGCCGATAAGTTGTAGCGGTTGAGTGTCAGCTGCTCAGCCGGTAAAAAAAAAAAAAAAAAAAGAAGGTTACTTCCACTTTTGTAGTAGCAGCAGTTATTGTTGTTGCAGTAACAATCGCGAATGTTTCTACTAGACGAGCCACGGCAAGTGCGTAAAAATGATGGGAAAAAAAAACTTTAAAAGCAGAGAAACGATAAAAAAAAAAAACACTTTTAGTTTGCTCATTATCAGTTGTCGTCTCAGGCTTCAGAAGTGGTCACTGCATGACCAACCCGGCTAGACCTCATCTTTTAGCAAATGAGTCACGTGATAGTAAGTATACTCTTGTGTAGCTATTAAGTAGCAGCAGCAAATATTTTAAAAACCTATTATGGTTAAGAAAGGTTTTACAAGTATCCAAATAGTAATTCCTCAGTGAATAATCACTGGAAAGTCAAACCATCAGATCGAAAAGAGTCAACGTATTTAATCTGAAATTATTTTTTTCTATCCACAAGGCACAATAATCTTAACGAGGTTGTTGGAATGTCTGTAAATTAAACTAAAGCAAACAATGTCATTTATGAGATGAACCAACTTGTCTAGTCTAAAAAATTATATAAAAATTAAGAGGAGAAGCATAGACAATAACCGTTAGATAACATATTTTAAAAGTACTGAATGACCTCAGTAAAAAGGTGAGGACGAAAGGGATTTAAGGTCTCATTTTAAACAATTTAACATGAACCTATTAACCAGATTAGCCACAGCATCTATAAGAATGAGAAAACCAGAGCAGAACACCAAATAGCCTTTTCATTTCTTTTTAATAAAAATAGGACAGGTCTTTTGAGAATGGTCACATCTGAATGACTTGACCAAAACGTTTATCAAAGATGTGATTTTCACATACATGTTCTTTAATATTTTTAAAGAAACCAAAGAAATTATTCATGAGCATAAGCGCATCAGTCTTTTAAGAACAAAATGTTGGCCATTAAATGACATCATACGTTATGCCAGAGATCATTTTTTGAAGAATCATTAAATAAACTTTAAATTTTAAAAAAATCACAAGTTATCTTTAATAAAAACATTAGATAAAAATTATTTTAACTGTGACTATTGGCAAGGGAATACATTGCTAAAAATTTGTTCAGATCCAAATAAATGAAAAATGTTATAATATAACAGCATTTGTATAACAATCATTTAAAATTTAAACGATTGTTATACAAATGCTGTTATACATTATACAAGTATGAAGTTTTTGTTTATTATTTAAACTTTAAACAATTGACAAAAACTTTCTGCTTATATTTACTGTGAATATTTATTGTTATACACTTCATGAAAACTATTTTTAGTAACAAAACCCATATTCAACCAGTTTCAATTTTGTTGGCTAAGAAGAACACAGAGAACTTCTTGGACCATAAAACATTTAAATGCTAGATTATTGAAAAGGATGTTGAACAGGGGAATAATGAGTAACAATAGAATCTTTTGAGTGATAACTAATAGTTTGAAAGAACTTTTTGATTAGGTTTCATTTTAGATGAACTAATTGAAATTTTATCTAATAATGGTCAATGAACTGGGAAAATAAAAATAAATTATCCTTTCTAAAAAGTACAATTAAAAAAAAAAAATCATTCAAAATAATAACATAAGAAATGCAAATGATAATTTTTAGTCTTATTTGAAAATGCCACACAAATCTTGTATAGATCAGAGTATTTCAACATTTTCTTATAATTTTAAGTTAGGAAAATTATTTAGTGTTTATGCGAATTTAAAAAAAAAAAGAATTCTAATTAGTCCAGTTTAGCTTAGACTGACATAAGAATACAAATGTGAGGAAATCAGTGAGGTCAGACTCACTACAAAGTAGATGTGGGTTATGAGATAAGATTGATAAACATTGCTCCACTATACTACTCTTAGCTTAGTCTGGCACTAAGTGACAAGTACTAAGCACCCAATGAGGATCAGTCTCATCACACAGTAATGGGCCTCAAAGCTAGCCTGGTGAGGTATCAGTCCCCTTTCACTGTGTGTGTGTATGTATATATATGTATATATATGCACACAAAAATTATTACAGACTACACAGATGATTTAGTGCATCTTACAAGACAAATATCTGCTGCATAGCCTGAAGCAGGCGTAAAGACACATTGGTCACCACATGTACTTAGATAAAACAGAGTTCATGTTATTTAATCAAGACATTACTATCTCCTCAATAAATAGCAAGCCTCTGAAATTGCTACACCAATTCAGATAACTTGGTAGCAATATCACAGCAAGTGAAAGCAATGTCAACATATGCATGCATATAAATGTTATATATATATATATATATATATATGTGTGTGTGTGTGTGTGTGTATAGGGTTGGTTAAAATCAGTCAGTAGAGCACTGGCCTTAGAAATGCTAGGTTCTGGGTTTGATACCAGTGCCCACCAACTCTTTGCTCTTTTTTTATATCCACATATATATTTGTATATATAATTACTCATTATATATATATATATATAATATATATATATATATATATATATACACACACACACACACACATACACACAGGTTTAGCTCGGTAGACAATCCATATATATATATATGTATGTATAAAAACAGTCTTTTGTAGAACATCATTATAGCAGAAACTGTTGCTTTGGGGAGGCTGTATGTTACTATTATTTGATCCATTTTCCCCTCTGTGTATGGAGTCAAATCCCTAGGAGAAATTTACAAATGGCAGCATTGCCTCAAAAATCTTTGCTCAAACCTCTTCAATGATTCAACAAATAGTCAGGATTTGAGAAATTGTGTATCAATTTCTGTGGAATCCATTTGCCGTCATCGAACACAAAAGATGTAGCAAGGGCAATAATGGTCAAACACCTGAAGTTTGCACATGTCCCTAGCCCTCATCGGCCAAGTTTCATAGCTGTACAGGAGGATGGTGCAAACTATAGCTTGGTAGATACATAATTTTGTATGCAGTCTTATCTCCTGCCTGGATCACAGTCTTGTATGAGTCTCCTCCCTTCAGCAGGCTCTTCTTGTGAGATGTCTTTGCTGGCTTGGTCATACACTTTGTCGACAATTGTGTTGGATTACAGCGCATAGCCTGCCTTCAGTCAGGATTTGGTAAATTCGTTGGGTGGAACCAGCTCAACAGACCCAGGGTGAATGCCGTCACAGAGACAGAGAAACATTATGTATCTTAGCAGCAATAGTAGTAAGAGTTATGCCTCTGTAGTTCTTAGCAATGCCAAGGTTGCCTTTTTTGGGGAATGGGGGGATGCAGCCATTCATCCCTTTTTCTATTGTATTTTGTTTATATACTGCATTGTATAGTCTAAGAAGTATATCATCAAATTTTCTTATTTTCCAGACCTCAGGGGATATTTGATCGAAGCCTGCAGCTTTTCTATTTTTTTTGTTTTCTCAGGACTTTGTTCTTCTATCATAATGTCTCCTAGTTTAATGTCTAGTTGGTTATTCACTATTTTTTTGGTATTATTTTCTATGATTTTAGTGGGGGTTACCAGCAGTTCCTGGAAGTGGTCTTTCCATTTCTAGAGTCTATCCTTTTGGCTGGTTGATTTTGATCTTTTCCTACCACTAATTTCATTTACAGTTTGCCATGCTAATTGTGACTGTCTTCTACTGACTGTCTGATTTTATTTATTTGCTCTTGAATGTATTCTATTTGTTCTTTTTTGTATGTTTTATTCAGTTCTACTTGGGTTTTCTTAATATTTTTTATGTTCATATAGGTTGGGTTTATTCTATTACATTGGGATGCTTTTTTAATATCATTTCCCTTTTCTCTAACTGCTTCTGTCTTAGTCTGGTCGGTATGCATTCAGCTGCTGCTTCTAGGTGGGCACTGACAAAGTTATTGTATTTTTCATTTGGAGCATACCTCACTGATATCTCCTGGAGGATGTTAAACTTATTCTTTACCATTACTGAATAGCGATCACATATATCACTGTTAGCAAGTGAAGACCAGTTGTATCATATATATTTACTGGTTTGCCCTTTGTTTCTATGTAGACTTAGGCATAGATTTGCTGTGATCAGAGGATACTCCTTCAAAAGAGGAGTATGCTTCGCAGTTCATAACACTTTTTATTTATTAGAATGTAGTCCAATTGTGCTTTTGTGTTATTTGCATAGGAATAAGTCCATAGTTTGTCCTTTCATTTTTGGAATTTGGTGATAAAACAAACAAGCCTATTCTCAAGAGAAAACTTGGCTAGAAGTTCACTGTTCCTATTTGGTGTGTTGTGTAAGCTGAATCTATTGTTTTCATTTCCATCTACTTGCGCATTTATGTCTCCCCCAATGATAAGGACATTGTGTTTAGGAATGTGTCTGCATTGGGAGGATAGTTCATTGTAAAACGTTGCAATGTCTGTTTCATTGCTGACATTTGTGGGGCTGTAACAGTTATGCAGGGATTGCCATTGAACATAGCACTCATGATTCTCAGTTGTATTTTTTCTATGCTTTTTAATGATTTTAAGGCTTGAGGACTGAGAAGCATTATTACACCTCTTATGGTGGCATTATCAGAGTTTTTCTAAATGGATACCGACAAGTGTCCAGCCATTACTAGATTTGTAGTATTTTAATTCTAATTCGCTATGATCAAATCTATGTTGTTGTATGCATATAATGTCTATACTTTTATCAGCTGCAGAGGCCATTAACTTGGGTAGCTGTATCATTGTGTGTGTGTGTAAGTAAAGTCATCTAGGTAGACAGTATCAGCCAGACAGCTCTTTTCACTAGCGCGAGACAAGGAAATTGTTTTGGCGTCTGAAATAGAGCGCTACACCTACCATCAGCTCCTCACTTTACCGCACAAATGCCTAAAAAAAAAAAAAAAAAAAAATCTCCAAAATTTTTTTTTTTTTTTTACATTTAATTTTCAGATTTTCAGTACTTATTTCCTACCAAGAACGCTCCTTTAAAAAATTTTTTTTTTCCATCATTCACATCTTCAGTCTTTTGTCTTTTTATTTATACTGTAATTAGTTTAAAATTTATATAACCCCACTGATATTTTGTGCCCCAAAAATAAAGGCCGGGGGGTGGGGGGCTTAAGTGACCTGGAAAAAATCAGAAAGGTTTTAAATAAAATAACTGATACATTATAAAATTCATTCATTGATAAATCAACTCTGAAAATTTAATTAAAATCGGATAATTCCCTAATATTTGGTAAATTTTTTTCAATTAGGAAGGTTAAATTTATTTTGTAAAATATGTCTGTGACTTCACAATTGGTGATGCTTAATATATATATATATATATATATATATATATACACACACACACACACACAACAACAACAACACATTTATACATGCATATATATATCTATATATATAAAAGGAAGTTTGGTATGTACGTGTCGACGTATAAGTCCAAAACGGGAGGTCACTCAGATTCAAAATCTTGCATACCCATTAATATCTTTCTAACTAAGAAACACGCCAAATTTGGTTATTGATTTTTACTCATTAAGGGATATAATTAATTAATTAAACAAAAATCAAACCATTTGCGATAATCCTGCTGCTGCTAATATAAGAAAATTCGCTTGACTGCTGCCTATATTCAGCCGTGATGCCGCTGCTGGTAATTTGAAGTTGACAAATTTGTGCCCTGATCGTTTTAGCTCGGAATTTCTCGTGTATCACTGGTCTAATCTTAGAATGTAATTTGTATGTTGTTATATTGATTGAATTATTTTTTACAGTGTAGTAAATAACAATAATAAACGAAAACATATAATTTAACGATTAATAATAACTCAACTTAAAGAGTTTTAGAAAAAAAAATTGTAATGCGAGCAAATTTAAAAAGAAAAAGAAACTTAATTCAAATTTTGTAAATAGTAAACAAAGAATAAAAAAGTATAAAGAAATATCTAAATAAATACATATAGTTGTTGAAAGTGTATTTATATTAACATTTATTTTATTACTAACACTTAGTTTAACATTTAAATATGAAATACAATGTACTGTAACTTTTATGAAAAACAAAAGAGGTGTATTGGGTGATGTTTAATGCTAAACATTTTTCTATTTGATCATTACTTAATAACAATATTTGATAACAGTCTTTTACCAAAATCTATTTGAAGAAACTTAACTTACATTTCGTAAATAGTAAACAAACAGTAAAAGTATAATGAAATATCTAAATAAATGCATACATATAGTTGTTGAAAGTTAATTTATATTTACTAGGTACCACCAATTTTCCCCGTGTAATTTATCCCCCCCCCTATATCTAACAATGAAACTTGCATAAAAGTTAATATTATCTTGAAAAAAATTTTCCATTCGAAAGAAGAAACATTAAACAAACTTCTGATGATTAAAAAAAAAATGTTCAACTTACGGAAATAATGAAAATTATGATTGAAAAACAATGTTTTCATTTTTGCACTGAAATTTAACATAGCCGAAAACAAGTTACGATAAGAGGATTTTTAAAAAAATTCTATGAAAAATCAATTAATAGTCCAATTTTCACGAAAATTTCCATAACTATTTACCTTTGGATGTAAATATGTCTGAAATAGTGTTTTTCCTAAAATATATTAGGGGAAATATTTTTTACGAGGTTTACCCCACCCCTATTTTATGAGGTATAAAAAAAAATGAACCATCAAAAACGTTTTTACTATTTTTTTCTATAAAGATAAGAGTCTGAATAACTATATAAAAAAATTTGTATAATATTCAACGCAGTCGTTTTTGTAGAAAAAAAAAAGAATTCTGAAATAAAAAGTGCAAAAAAATGTCATGATATTATTATTTGAAAAAAAAAAATTTTTTTTGCTTTTCTAATATATTCTATTAGATTGTAAAGAAAAAAATTTTTTTTTTAAATTAATGTTTAAGAGATTTTAAATCTTTTGTGTGCTTAAATATATATATTTTTTTAATGTTTAAAAATCTTTTTTTGTGTGTACAAATCAAATTTTTCACTGATATTTAAATATAATATAACACTGAATTTTAGAATTCAGATGAACTAAAAATTTGTCCAATCCACGATATATTAATATTTTAAGAGTTTTTTTATTTTATTTTTTATTGTTTTATCAATCAGCCTCCAGTGAACCATCGGCTACTGCAGGTCTGGAAAACTCAAATTGAGTGAAATAATAATAATAATAGTTAGAACTGTATATCTAACTTTATCTTCGATCTGTTTACTTCTGGTGTTCCTATTTTTTTTAGTCCGGTCATGGACTGGGTACTTTAGCTAGTATATATATATTTACAAATACACAACTAGACACACACACATATATATATATATATATATATATATATATATACACACACACATAAATAATATATCAGGTGTATACAAATGTTTTCAGTATTTTTTATCAAGAATAGTTTTTAAAAAGTGCTGTGAACTTTTGCACACTCAATAGATAACTCCCAGATTATTTTCAGATTATTTACTTTTTCATTTTTCCAGATTTTTTTACAATGTCATGGGGAAGTTTCAAGAATGTGATTTTTTTTTTTTTAATCAAAATGATCAGAGATACTGACTACAATAATCTTTGAAATGGGTTTCTAGAAAATGTTGATAAATAACTAGAGAAGAAAAGGATGAAATCAAAAAGAGTTACCTGAGCAGATGAAGAACACAAAATTTTTTTTGTAAAATCCACTAAGTAGAAACAATACTCACCTGAAAAAAAGAAAAGAAATACAAAAATGATTAATCAGATTCAACAAAAGCAAAAATAATTGTTTTATTATTAGAATAATTACAGGTGAATTTTACACATCTAATTGATAAACTTCATTGAATGTTTTCATGTGTCTGTGATATGTATAAGAAGTAAAGTCAGTAAGGTGGTCTATTGTAGGTACCTGCCAGACAGCAAGGGAGTCTATATAAGCCATGCTACTCATGTGCTACGTTGGTGAGGGCCGTTATTGAACCTGAAACCTTGTGGTTGCTAGACAGATGCTCTACCGACTGAGCTAAACTGGCCCTGTGATATGTATACTTAAGAAATATTTTTTCATATGAAGTCTTTAAAACTGGTATCAGCAAAATTAACTATTAATATTATACTAATTATATTTTTAAATATTTCTCCTCAAATTGAAAACTAATTATATTTTTTAATATTTCTCCTCAAATTGAAAACTTACTGTAAAGATTTCAAAAACAACCAAGCTTTTATTCATTTATTTTTTTCTAATCTAATATATAAAGGAGAGATTTTGGTATGTACGTGTTGACGTATAACTCCAAAACGGGAGGTCACTCAGATTTAAAATCTTGCATACCCATTAATATCTTTCTAACTAAGAAACACGCCAAATTTGGTTATTGATTTTTACTCATTAAGGTATATAATTAATTAATCAAACAAAAATCAAACGATTTTTCGAAAGCCTAGCATAGCATAGCTGCTGCTGCTTCTGCTTGGTGTATCAGCAGGAGCTCACCTGCTAGTTTTACCAGCAGAAAGAAAGAAAGAAAGAAACGACGAAAGAATATCAGCTTCCAGTCATTGAAAATGTTAGCGACAAACTTGAACTATGACTAAATTTTAACGTAAAATAAATTCGTTTTTTTTTTTTATAATCTTTCTAAATATTTATTTATATTTATCGTATGTTTTTGAAACTAACTTTTATTGTACAATGTACACTCACTTAAATTGTTGTCATGCACAAAAAATTGTAGAAAAATGAAAATTGTTTCAAAACACATTTACGGTTAATTC
The DNA here is from genome assembly GCA_023376005.1 of Doryteuthis pealeii. NCBI lineage: Eukaryota > Metazoa > Mollusca > Cephalopoda > Myopsida > Loliginidae > Doryteuthis > Doryteuthis pealeii. The sequence continues at coordinate 30,116,940 of CM042165.1, forward strand.
AGTCCAGTATAGGGTTGTATAAATGTAAATTTTAAAAAAAATGATAAAACGAGTTGTTTTGTAATTAATACTAATGGTTAAAAAAAAGTCTTAATAGTTTAGAGAACTAATGAAAACGTTTTAAAATGTAAGCAAAAATAGATATTGCATTCTTTTTATCGTTAAGAACAAGATTTGAATTGTCATGTACAAAAAATTCAAAGAAATAAATTACAATGTATTTCTAACTTATCAAGCAATTAAAAACTGAATTTAAAATTGTCCCCAAATATTATTATTATTTTCAAACTGGAGTTTCAGTGAAACTTTTCGTGAAGAGAAAATAATCTTGCTCAATATATAATTTGTATGAGTCTTTATCAATTGAATTATTTTTTATAGCGAGTTAGAAAAATAATTATTTTGCTTCAGACAGCAAAAGTATGTTTTAACAAAAAATCAAATCTTATTCCTGTCTTTAAAATATGAATTTAGTTAGAAATGAAATGAAATAATCTATCTTACAAATATTTATTTGGTAAGAATGAGCGAAGTAAAAAACAATAATAAGCGAAATAAATAACAATAATAAAGTTTATTATTGTTATTGTTTTCACTTATTTTCGCTTATTATTCATTTCGTTTATTTAATAAATATAATATAACTCAACTTTGTATATATACGAAAAAATTAAAAACAAAAGAATTTTAGAAAGAAAAGCCTTTTACAAAAATAGGTAGTTCTAATGATAAATAAATAGGCAGATTTTTTTTTAAATTAAGGGCGGACCTGAACTTTTGGAACCCCCTCCCTCTAAAATTTTGGTTTTTAACATTTTTTTCTTCTTTCAATGGATTATTATCGATTGCACACCAATCTATCAGACTGTAAAAAAAAAATTCAAAACAGTTATTTATTTTTCGAGTTTTCAGGGTATAAGTTTATCGTAAATCATTATCGGAACTGCTAAAAAGAAAATTTTATTTATTTATTTTTCCTTCAATGGATTATTATCGATTACACACCAATCTATCAGATTTTTTTAAAAAATTCTTGAAAGTTCTTTATTTTTTGAGTTTTCAGGGGTGCTCATTTCCCCGTATAAGTTTATAGTAAATCGATCCCCCATATTGGAACCGCTTGAAAGGAAACTGGCGCAAAGGTGTCAAAGTTAGGGTGGCCCAGAAAAAAACAGAACCCAAATTATTTATTTATTTTCCCATTAAACTAACCTTAAACCCCAACACCAGCCCCTAACCCTAACCCCCCTACTTGAAATTAACAGTTTTATTACAAAATTTGTGGGTTCTGTTTTTTCTGTGTCACCTTAATTTTGACACCTTAGTGCAAATTCAGCCCAACTGTTAAGATAGAGCGGTTCCGATATGGGGGTTCGATTTACTATAAACTTATAGGGGGAAATGAGCCCCCCTGAAAACTCGAAAAATAAAGAACTTTTTAGAATTTTTTTTTTTTACAATCTGATAGATTGGTGTGTAAATGATAATAATCCATTGAAGAAAAAGAAAAGAAATTACAAATTTTTTCAGCGGTTCCGATATGGGGGATCAGTTTACGATAAACATACGGGGAACTGAAAACTCGAAAAATAAATAACTTTTAAAATTTTTTTTTTTTTACAATCAGATAGATTGGTGTGTAATCGATAATAATCCGTTGAAAAAAAAAATTAATTAAAAACAAAAATTTTAGAGTTCCAAAAGTTCAGGTCCGCCAAATTAAGTCACCACTTTTTTCTCTCTCTTTCTTTTTTTTACTAAAAACCGCCAGATTTTTATTTATAAAATATAATAATATAACGGTCTTTCGAATTTATCTCTGCTTAACTTGAAAAATGGTCAGAAAATTAGGGTGACCCCAAAAAATAGAACCCACAAAATTTGTAATAAAACTTAATTTTAACTAGGGGGGTTTAGGTTAAGGTTGGGGTTTAGGGTTAGTTTAATGGGAAAATAAATAAATAATTTGGGTTGTTTTTTTCTGGGTCACCTATATACAGGGTGACCCAGAAAAAAAAAAGAACCCACAAATTTTGTAATAAAACTCAATTTTAACTAAGGGGGTTAGGGTTGGAGTTTAGAGTTAGTTTAATGGGAAAATAAATAATTTGGGTTCTGTTTTTTTGTTTTTTTTTGGTCACCCTAATTTTTCCGACCGTTTCAGCCCTCATCTAGAGATTTCTTTTAATCATTTATTAACATTTTTGTAAACTTTAGGAATTTCTTTAATTCATTCATATTAGTGTCGTCTCGAATATAACATTTATTTCGACCGTTTATTCATTAGACAATTCTCGGCGATTTTTTTAAAAATTTGATAAATAATTATCTCTTATTAGTTACCACCAATTTTCCCTGTGAAATTTACCCCACCGCTATATTCAATACAATGAAACTTGCATAAAAATTAATATTATCTTGAAAAAAAGATTTCAGTTCGAAAGAAGATACATTAAACAAACTACTGATAATTTTTTTAAATTATCAGCTAACGGAAATAATGAAAATTATGATTGAAAAACAATGTTTTCATTTTTGCACTGTTAAATCAACTGAAATTTTACGTAACCAAAAACAACTTACAACAAGAGGATTTTTAAAATATACTATGAAAAATCAATTAATGGTCCGATTTTCACGAAAATATATTAGGGGAAATATCTTTTTATGAGGTCTACCCCCATCCCCTATCTTATTGTATGAGATATTAAAAAAATGAACCGAAATTGGGTATACCTATCTCTTATTTTTTCGCCACTCACTCTTTGGTGTTCCTATTTTTTTTTTTTAGTCCGGTCATGGACCGGGTACTTTAGCTAGTAGTTATATATTTTTGTAACAAATTGCTTAATCAAATCAAAAACAGCAATAGCATACAAAATGTTAAGATTGAATTGGATAATTTCAGAAAAAAATGGTAAGAAGAAGAATTTAAGAGGGAATTTTTGGGAACTACTATACAAAGTTTGATCTGTAGATAGATATTATGTTAACAATGTATATGTTCTGTGCAAGGATTTTTTGTTTGTTGTTGTTAAGGGTTGATGTGAGAAGATAGACGAGATGCCCAAGGAGGCATATACAAATAAATAGCACTAGAGAAAAATAAAATAATTCCACTGACCACAATATTATTTATAATACTAGGTTATAATATAAATTAGTATGACAGTATAACCAGTAATTGAATGAAGCTGTTAAAATGATCAGTAATACTAATAATTATAATAACAGTAATTAAATTTCAGCAATGTTTAATTCTAAAAGTAAATAATTCTAGTCAAAACAGATTTATAGAAATATTTTTTTGAAATCAAGGGTCTTATCAAATTATAAATTTTATTAATTGTTTGAATTAATAAATTTAATAATATTGCAAATAGAAATTGATTTATGAGCTGCACGACCAATTGAGGAATCAGCTGACAGTGAGCATTACCGGAAATGACGTAAATGGTGGTCGTTTTTAAGAGGTAGGTGACATGATTTAGTGGTAGAAAAAGTTGAATTTTCTCTAGCAAAAAAAACGAACAGCGAGTACAGGGGCCATCCACCTGCTTCATCATTCTTTTAAGATATTTTTGATAAAGATAAAAGGTTGTTAATTTCATAAAACAGTGATCATGTCAGCTGATATGTTGCAGTAGTTGCATGTAGAGCCCAGTGGTTGGAGCAAAAGAAATGAGGCTCTTTAAAAGAAAGGCCTAACATTTTCAATTATTTCTAAACTTACTTTTTTTTAAAAAGTTCGTTCTCTCTCTCTCATTTAATATTTTTGTTGGTAAAAAAAAAGTGACGATAATTTTAATTCAACCGGGTATCAGGTGTTGCTGTAGCACAATGCATTGTGCATGCAATTAGGTGCATATATTATGTGTATGCATATGTATATGTAAATGTGTGTGTGATTTCGAAAAATCACAAAAATCCAGATGCAGACTAGAGACAGAGAAACTAGAGTATATTGTGTGCATGTATATGTGTATGCATATATATGTGTGTGTGTGTATAAAAATGTGAGTGTAAGATCAAGATAAAACACAATATGGGCACATATATATGTGGGCACATGGTGTAATGGTTAAAGTCATGGGAAATGGACTCGTAGCCCAGAGTTCAAATTCTGGATGTGCTAATTGCATTTCACTTAGCGCTAATATCCTTGGGAAAGGTATGAATTCTACTCTCCCTCCAGCTATGGATAAATAGTAGGGCAGACTGGACTCTTTAACCTTGGTTAGGCAACCAGTCTAGGAGAAGGAAAGCTCTGAATTCAAACCTGTTGAACTCCGCTTAAGAAATTGACCTTGTGTCACATCCTGTTCGTGCGGAGGGGTTGGTGTGTGTATGTATGTATATATGTATATATATATATATATATATATGTAGGCATGTATGTGTTAGCTGGGAATTGGATGGTAATGGTATATGTGTATATATGTGTGTATGATCTTAATGAATCACAAAAAGCGAATGTGTGCATGTTTGGTTAAGAGTAGGAAACAATAAAAATCCTCAGGTGACAGATAGTCTGGAATTTCACAGATTTAAGGAGACGACAAAGGCTTAGGGTCTGGAGAGGATTAATATGACACCTAAGTTCAAAAAAGCATTAAAAAATTCTCTAGAGAAGAAAGAGAAAACAGTAGGGGTCAATGACCATGTGCAGTCTTCTAAATAAAGAAAAGGTATGTTAAAGTATGATGGGATTTGGGATGAGATTTGAGAGAGGGGTGGAAAAAAGATTTGGACGAGATTTAGTTAGTTAAGTTTGATGAGCAGTTTAAGTCAGATCACCAGAGAAGCAACTCCTGAGTTGGCCAGGGGAGTGCCGCTCCCCGTCCCCTCTGACCTGGCAAACACAATAGTAGCACAGAGTAGAAATGAATGACAGACTTGAGAAAATGTATGATTGTCACACCTTCCCTTCAACCATTGGAATGTACACCCTTACACAGTCTTTGTTTCTCTATTCTCTTCTTTGTTGTTAATTTGTTTCTTTTGACCAGGGTATCCCCTCGGATCGAGGACACAACAGTTGGTCTAGAATGCAGACGATCATGGCTTAAGATGACATCACAGCAAAGATGAGAACGTGCACCAAACCCCCAGTGGTCCCCCCCTCATAAATTTACATTTTGTGTATAAGCAATACACAGTTTTACTGTGCCCTTTCCATATTAGTGCTCTAGCATGGGTAACTCTCTGATATAGGAGGAAACCCACTTCCTGCATCAGCAGCCAAGAATAAAGTCACTGTTAATCCTAGCTCTGTGTTTTCTCAACCCTTTATCGTCTATGCATGTAACATGGTGGCAGTTTGGTAAAGAAAACCTTGAAGAAAATACAGGTCATTAAAAGAAAAGAAAAACTGAGTAAAACTGGGTTTTTTCTCAGACCATTTTATCATGACCCACGTAATTCATTTAGTCTCATAGCGGTGACATTCTTAATTACTATTACTTTGTTTAGGACCAAAACTTTAGGTTCTGTTGCTGACTTCTCACTTGAAACACATCTAAGACAGGTCGTCAAGAACTGAAGAGGTTGATATTCTTTGTTTTTCTGTCCATTTTTATTCGTTCCATGGTCACATGGGTGTAACATAATTCATTTTGTCTCACAGTGGTGACATTCTTACTTACTGTTATATGTTTAGATTCTGTTGCTGACTTCTCGCTACTATCTCAAAATTATTACTCTCTGACTGTTCCTGGAAATAATTTCTTCTCTGTGAACGAATAACCTATTCTCTGTCATGAAAATGTCTATCGAAAAGATGACACCTCCTACTACCTACCAATGGAAATGCCTAGTTTATATATGAGAACTCTGAAAAGTCTAATGTTTGGTGCAAGCAAGGCAGATTCCTGGAAAATGTTTCTTACATGATGGTCCAATTATGCATTAGTGGCCCAAATGGAGTGCCAACCTAGAGAAATTCAAGTCACCATTCTTAAGAACTGCCTTGTGGTGAAAGCATACCAGGGTATGTAGTTTAACACCCAACAAACAGAACGTATAATACAAGACATACTGCAGGACCTAGAGGAATACGCTGTCAGAATTGTCAATGAGACTCATGATAGGTTTGTTTTCAGAGAAAACAAGAGGACACATTTTATAACAATATAAGAGTCCTCTCAAGAACCTGCAATTTCTGTACTAAATGTACTGACTCAATGCTGAGGGACCAAATTGTGAAATGCGTCTGGAATCGAAATACTAAAGATCTCCTGAAAATCCAGAAGCTCACTCTGCAGTGTAGACATTTGAAGGGCAACTGAAAAGGCCTCTACCCAGAGTCAAAGCATTGGGGTAAGAAGAAGCTCACTCTGCAATGTAGACATTTGAAGGGCAACTGAAAAGGCCTCTACCCATAGTCAAAGCATTGGGGTAAGAAGAAGCTCACTCTGTAGTGTAGACATTTGAAGGGCAACTGAAAAGGCCTCTACCCATAGTTAAAGAATTGGGGTTAGAAGAACCTCACTCTGCAGTGTAGACATTTGAAGGGCAACTGAAAAGGCCTCTACCCATAGTCAAAGCATTGGGTAAGAAGAACCTCACTCTGCAGTGTAGACATTTGAAGGGCAACTGAAAAGGCCTCTACCCATAGTCAAAGCATTGGGGTAAGAAGAAGCTCACTCTGCAGTGTAGACATTTGAAGGGCAACTGAAAAGGCCTCTACCCATAGTCAAAGCATTGGGGTAAGAAGAAGCTCACTCTGCAGTGTAGACATTTGAAGGGCAACTGAAAAGGCCTCTACCCATAGTCAAAGCATTGGGGTAAGAAGAAGCTCACTCTGTAGTGTAGACATTTGAAGGGCAACTGAAAAGGCCTCTACCCATAGTCAAAGCATTGGGGTAAGAAGAACCTCACTCTGCAGTGTAGACATTTGAAGGGCAACTGAAAAGGCCTCTACCCATAGTCAAAGCATTGGGTTAGAAGAAGCTCACTCTGCAGTGTAGACATTTGAAGGGCAACTGAAAAGGCCTCTACCCATAGTCAAAGCATTGGGGTAAGAAGAAGCTCACTCTGCAGTGTAGACATTTGAAGGGCAACTGAAAAGGCCTCTACCCATAGTCAAAGCATTGGGTAAGAAGAAGCTCACTCTGCAGTGTAGACATTTGAAGGGCAACTGAAAAGGCCTCTACCCATAGTCAAAGCATTGGGGTTAGAAGAAGCTCACTCTGCAGTGTAGACATTTGAAGGGCAACTGAAAAGGCCTCTACCCATAGTCAAAGCATTGGGGTAAGAAGAAGCTCACTCTGCAGTGTAGACATTTGAAGGGCAACTGAAAAGGCCTCTACCCATAGTCAAAGCATTGGGGTAAGAAGAAGCTCACTCTGCAGTGTAGACATTTGAAGGGCAACTGAAAAAGCCTCTACCCATAGTCAAAGCATTGGGGTAAGAAGAAGCTCACTCTGCAGTGTAGACATTTGAAGGGCAACTGAAAAGGCCTCTACCCATAGTCAAAGCATTGGGTAAGAAGAAGCTCACTCTGTAGACATTTGAAGGGCAACTGAAAAGGCCTCTACCCATAGTCAAAGCATTGGGGTAAGAAGAAGCTCACTCTGCAGTGTAGACATTTGAAGGGCAACTGAAAAGGCCTCTACCCATAGTCAAAGCATTGGGGTTAGAAGAAGCTCACTCTGCAGTGTAGACATTTGAAGGGCAACTGAAAAGGCCTCTACCCATAGTCAAAGCATTGGGTAAGAAGAAGCTCAGATAATGAAAATTAATGAAGTCAACAGAGCTAAAGAAAAATGCACAAAAAAAGATTCCCTATTTTGTTGCTATTTAAATGTACCCAAGTGTAGCAAATGTCCAGCCTATAGTAAAACATTCAATGCTTGTAGGGAGAAAAAATATTTTGAGTCTGTGCCCTAAGAAGGACAGAAGCTAATGGATCAATTCCAAGACATAAAGGGGATTGTTATCATTGCAGATGATCTGATAATTTATGGAACAAATCAAGAGGAATATGACCATTGGCTTCATAAACTACTACAGAAACGCCTGGCAGTAGAGGTAAAACTAAACCCAGAGAAGTTAGAAATAGGCCTAGATGCCATCACTTTCATGGGGTAACACATCACCAAGGAGGGTATAGTGGTTGACTTAGAAAAGGTCAGAGCCATCACTGACATGTCAGCACAAGAGACTATTGAAGATCTGTGTAGATTCCTCAGCATGATTAACTATGTTGAGACGTTTAACCTTACAACAGTTTTAAAAACTCTCCATGATTTAACAAAAATGGATGTAACCTGCTGCATAAGCAAATTCTCAACAATCGGCTTTCAGTAGAGCCAAGGATTTGATAAGCAGAGCACCAGTGCTTTCCTACTATGACCTACATAAAGAACTCACACCTGAGAATGATGCCTGTGAGTATGGTTTGAGAGCAGCCTTGATAGAAGAAGCGACCAGTTGCATACACAAGCTACTCTCTATCAAAAGAAGTATGCACAAATCAAGAAAGAGATGCTAGCAGTGATATATGGTCTTGAAAAGTTTCACCATTAAAAATATGGAAGAAAAGTGAATGTTCTCACTGACCACAAGCCATTTGTGTCAATTTTTCCAGAAGCCACTAGCAAAAAGCAGCCAAATGTCTACAAAACTTCCTATTGCAGTATGATTTTTCAAGTTTGGTTTGGTTTGGTTTAATGGCATATCAACCCTGTGGGTTATTTAATGCCAACTCTTTATAATATATAAAATTATTGAATATAATATATATAATATAACAATGATTAATATAACGCAATATCTGACATAATATGATATATATAATGTACACAACATATACATACATACATACATGTTTTGTAAGGGATTATTTTATGGTAAAAAATTTTTTTCTTCTTTTTCTAAAAACAAATTGTTAGGGTGCGAGATTACAGTAATCTATTTTACCTTTCAGGTGCGTTCTCGTAAGTGGTCTTGTGGACGTATTTCATATTTGATTCATAATTTTCGATATATTTTTATTTCTCGCAAGAAGGACAAAATTACAGATGCACTCACACTGGCACCCACAGACAAACCAGAAGTAGAAAATACTAGTGGAGGTAATTGCTACAGGCTGACCCAGAGACAAAATACTATTGATTCCTTAAAACTGTTCTTCAACTACAGGGACAAGTTGACAGTGCAAGATGGACTGATACTAAGAGGACAGAGAATAGTGATTCCCCTCACTATGAGATCAGAAATGAAACAAAAATCTCACACTGGTCACCTTGGCATAAACTCCTGTCTCAGAAGAATGATGGACCTGATATTCTGGCCAGGCATATTGGTTGAAATACAGCAATATGTACAAGCTTGTGCTACCTGTGCAACATATGCAGATAACCTGAGCAGAGCCAATTATAGTCACGGAGGTACCCAAAAGACCCTGGCAACAAGTCGCTACTGACATTCTCTCATTGGATGGAGATGAATAACTAATTACAGTTGAAGAGCTCATGATAGTGAACAACCTGATGATGCATCCCATCATAGATTGAAGGCTAGCAGAGATTAGGTAGAAGACACTGGAGGACCCTACCATGAAAATATTAGTGAAGGTAATTGCTACAGCAATTTTTTTTTAGGTAGACAAGCTAAACATCTCAACCCCAGACACAGTAATTGGTCGTTTAAGAAGCCATTTTGCCAGGTATAGGATACCAGACATACTGATTTCGAAAAACGAACCCCAATTCTCATCAAACACATTCAAAAAGTTCTCAAGAAATGAGACAATATCCCCAAGGCAACAGTCAAGAAAATGGTACTGTAGAAGTCACAGTCAAAATAGTGAAGTGTCTAATGCGGAAATGTAAAGCCTCGGGAGAAGATCTACTGGTGGGGTTACTGAACCTTCACAACACACCAACTGAAGACCTCAACACTAGCCCAGCAAAAAGGATTTTAGGTCAACACACAAAGTCCATGGTACCAACTGCAGTGACTCTAAGACCTAGTTTCCCATATTCCTATGAGGAGGCAAAAAGGAAAGAAGACAGGAAACTGAAGCAACAGGGCACAGTCAGAGAACTGAGCCAACTTCATGTTGGGAACAATGTTTAGGTCCAACCTCTAAGACCCCACTCAAGAGAGTGGGTGAAAGCCACAATAAAAAAAAATGACTGGCTGATCATACGAAGTTGAGAATGCAAATAGACAGAAGCATCGGCACAACAAACCGTTCCTATACCAAACAGTGCAATCAACACACTCATTCTAGCATTCCCAGTTGATTTTTTTATTAGGTTATTGTTATTTAATCACATTAGTTATATAGAGCTTTGTAAATGGAGTTCAAAACTGTTTGAATTATGCAAATATCCCCAGTGGTTCAAAAGCCCCGAAATTGGGGTAAAAAAGTGGACATGATTTTGATAAAAAAATCTGTCAACTCATGGACCAATTCAGAACAAGAAATTCAGTATTTTCTTCACCATTTCTTTATTTCTAAAGCAATTTTGATAAAACGTTGCATTCTTATGTAAAATTCTATGTTCTTTCTGATTCTGGTCTTAGATTTTATGTATCTCCATGCTAGAATCCATTATTTGGGGAATAAAAAGTAGGAATGTCAAGATTTTTTTTAAAGTTCACCACAAGATTATTCAACATTTTTATACTGCATGTATACACATATATGATATTAATTTAAATATATAATATCACTTTGAATTTAAAAATACATTTCTAAATGCTTATTTTTAATTACATAAAAGAAATAGATTACCTATTTACACGTTTTCACACAAACCCGGTCTGTGTGGGCCGTGTTTTGTTTACATCTCAAGTAATTTCAAGTGATTTTTTTTTTCCAAAATTGAAACTGATGTAAAAAATAATTCAATTGTTAAAAACACATAAAAGTTAAATATTTAGAAAGATTATGTTACTTTATTTTCAAAGATATAAATATTTTAAAAATTAGACGAAAAATAAGCGATGAATTTAAACTTTAGTGTCATTATAAACGATGCCTAACTGATAAGTTAGGCATCATTTATGCAGACAATAAAGTTTAAATTCATCGCTTATTTTTCGTCTAATTTTTAAAATATTTATATCGTTTACGTTACGCTGTACGCCAGTCAGACAAATAAATTTGATTTTTTTTTCTCAAAATACAAACTTTCGAAGCAAATCCCGAACGGTATAGCAATCTTTACATTTTACAAATTATATTTCAAAATAATTCTGAAACTTTCTAATATCATGGACAAAGTGCCTCTTTTTTGCTTCTAATACACATTTTGAAAAAATAGCCTTTAAGTTCGCACTATTGTATTTTTACTTCCACTGGTCCTAGAAACAAAAAAAAAAGGCCCCGTTTGTACTTCCAGGTGTCTTCTAATTGAGTGCAAAATTTCAGGAATATTGATAAAGATTAGCCACTTAGATTTTCCAAAGAAATGTAGAGTGTAAAATGTATTCTCGGAAAGAAATTCCTATCACGCATTTTCGGTTCTTTGAAGCAAAATACGTTTTTAAAAATTATTCAATTAATAAAAACACATACAAGTTACATATCTAGAGAGATTATTTCATTTTCTTTACAACCATATAAATATTTTTAAGATTGAACAATAAATGTACGAGAAATTGTGATTTTAAATCAATAAGGTCCGATTTGTGACGTCAGTTGACAGGGTGTTTTTACATCCGAAAGTCACGTAAATTCGAGTTTTTTCTTCAAAATCCAAACTTTCGGAGCAAATCCCAAACGGTATAGCAATATTTAAATTTCACAAATTTTATACAAAAATAATTTTGAAACTCTAATATTACGGACATAGTGTTTTTTTTTAGCTTCTCTTATATTTTTTTAACAAATTACCTTGAACTTTGCCCTCTCATATTTTCATTTCCACGGGTCCTAGAAAGAAAAAAAAATACCCCGTTCGTACTTCCAGGTGTCTTCTATTTGAGTGCAAAATTTCAAGAATATTGATAAAGATTAGCCACTTTGATTTTGAAAAACAAAACAGCATGTAAAATTTATCCTAAAAAAAAAAAAAAAAAAAAAAAAAAAAATGGTCATATTTTTGTTTTCCGCTGTTCGACCGAAAATACGGTTTTAACTCACTGTAAAAAATAATTCAATTGATGAAAACCGATAAAACTTACATATTTAGAAAGATTATTCTATTCTCTTTCCAACCATATAAATATTTTAAAGATTGGTTAAGAAATACTCGAGAAATTGCAAATTTAACTGATTATGGTCGCAAATTTGAAAATGTTAGCGTTTTTCAGCTAAATGCTTGTAATGCTACTCATTCTCTCAATAGCAACCAGAATTGGCTACCAATCAAATGCAGAAAGTCACACCTCAGACAGAGAGGTAAGCAGAGAGAATGAGAAACAATCAGGATGTCCACAGCCAAATGAAGGACCACTGCAAACATGATCGGGCCGGCTCATAAAAAAGCCTGCAAGATATGCAGAATGAAAACACTCACTTCAACGTTCAACCAAGGACACATCTCTTATCTTCCCTAACAAACAACACACAAAAGAAAAAAGAAGAAAGAAAAAAAAAGGTGAAAAGAAACACAAAAACAAAACAATTCTCCTTTTTCCTATAAGGATGGAAATGTTAAATGTATAAGCAATATACACTTTTACTATTCCCTTTTTATATTAGTGTTTATAGGTAACTCTCCGATATAGGAGGAAGCCCACTTCCTGTATCACCAGCCAAGAATAAAGTCAGTTCTCCTTAGCTCTGAGTTGTCTCACCCCTTTATCAACATCTATCAATGTAACATCAGGCATCTGAAAGTCAAAAGAATTCTTTTTGACTTTTTTCCCTTTTCATTAAAATTCTATTTTTACCTACCAAAAGAAAATCTTTCATTTTAAATGCAGAAGTCATGGATATTTTTTTTTATATAAAACATTTCTTCAATATCTCAACTGACAATGACATTGAAAAGTGTCACTCCCCCCACCCCCCAAAAAAGACATCTCAACGGTGATGTCAAGTGTTCCCCTCTTCTTTTTGTGGCCAAATAAAATGTAATTTTATTCATTCTTTAATAATAGTCAGCAAAGAAGGAACCATAAAAGGCTTTGAAAATTAAAACATTTGCTACAAAACAAACATTTAAACAAGAATAACTGATCTTGTGGACACTAAAATCCTAAATAAAAATCCACTAAGAAGATTAGAGGATTGGTGCAACATATCTCATGTGTCAGTTGGGTGACACTCTTTACCAAACAAAAATGTGTTTCCACTCAATCAAATGAAGATGAGTGTTAGACGTTTTCTCTATAATTTAATCACACACACACACACTACTTTTTGTTTAAACAAATTTATCATTATTGGTTGAGAAATTAAGATGTACCCAGGCAGCTGTTACAGTATTCGCCTTTGTTTGATTTTGCTATCAGCTGTTAGTGTCGCAGGTGCTCGTTACCACATATTATTGGCCTTACTGGCCTTCAATTTTGTTTACTACTACGAAGGGTTTCATTCTTTTCTTTACAATAAAAAATGTACCTAACTGGTTATCCATTCATTCATTAATGATAATTATTTTTAATAATTAATAATTTCTTGAAAATCATTCACTTTTATTAAATGAAAAAAGTAATCTAATTTTTGTTTGTCTACTATTTGTATTAAATTATCAACACAAGAATGTCAACCATCCTACTCCCATGTCTGTTTTTTGTTTTTACTGTTCTGACAATAATTTCTTTAAATGTTATATTGTTTTATTCACAACCCAACCAAAACTACAACAGTCTTTTTCTTCCATTGTTTCTTTCTTTTGTTTCTAAAAACCTTTATGGCATGTTAACAATTCTTAGAATTTAATCATTTTTTCTCCTTTTCCAAATGTTGAGCAAGTCCTTGATTATGTGCATTCTCTCCTAAACCAATTCCACAGATATTTTGATAGCTTTGGTAATAAAAAGAAAAAGAAATAAGATAGTCTATAATCTTATTTCATTTCAGTAATTAAGATTAATATTAAATTTATATTTTCAAACTTTTACAAATTTCTTTTCTTTTTCTATTTTTCTTAGTAGATAATTTTTTTTAGAATTACATTCTTTTTAGCTACATTTTTAGAAGAAAACAAAAAGTAAAATAAAAGGCAAAAAACGGTAAAAGAAAGAAAAAGAAATATGTACTCAACTGTAAAAACAGTGAAAAGTACAGATAGCAGCAATGAATCAATATGTCAAAAAATTTCTGGCTTTTAAACATCTTCATGGGTCTTGTATCAACAGCTTTTCCATTCGTGCTAATCAATTATTAAACTAAGCAAACTTTTTATTTATTTATTTTCTTTTTTTGTAAGAATTATATTTATTTGCTTAAAACAGTCTTTGAGTTACAACTACTCAAAACCCAACCACTGGCTAACCTAGCAGATGTGAAGATGGAATTGAATGACATAAAAACACAGGAAAAATATTCAAAATGTTACCCTGACATTAAAAAAATCTTGTTTGTAAGAGATTTTTAAAATTAAAATGAAAGAAATGGGATTTGATTTTCACTGTAAAATAAAAGAAATATAACTAGTCACTATGATAAAAAAATAATCAGATAATTAGTTTTGTTGTTGTTTTTAATTTGTTGAATTGATGGTGGTGTGCATTAAAAAAAAAGAAGATAAATGAGAATAAGTTTAGAAATAGAACATAAATTATAGACATAGCAACCAAATTTGTAAATGAAAATCAAATCCACGAGGATGTAGTTGAAAATAAACATGTTCCAATCAATGGCAATTAAAAAAATAATAAAAATCTGGAATACTATAAAAATTTTTTTAAAAAATCAGGTAACAAAACTTTCCACGGCAGACAACAAAAAGACACAGTAGACCACTGAAGACACAGTAGTCAGTAGCTAACTTAATGAGCAGTACCTAAAATTTATGAATGTAACTGACAGGTCAACTACAGTTTACTGACACACACACACACACAAGAACAAAGGTAGATGGACATGTCACACAGCAAAATGAAAAAAGCAAGATTCTTGCCAAACCATAATATCACCAGCAAAATACACCACATGCTTATGCCCAAGATTTTTTTTTTTTTTTTTTTGCCTGGACATTCTCACTCACATACGCTGTAAAACTTTTCTTTCCAGTTAAACATTTTATCAATTTCCTCTCAAATAAAATATCCATTCAGTTACTGTTGTAGAGAATTTTTCAACTTTTATTGGTGTTATCAGAAATATAGTTCACATGCCCTTTTCTATTTTCCTCTTTGTTTATTTCCTTACTTCTCTCATTTGGTCAGCAGTGAAGAAGGCAAAAGCTGAGAGACAAAAATACAATAAGAGACAAACAGATTGGAGAGAGAGAGAGAGAGAGAGATACAAATAGATCAGGGGAGGGGGAGAAGTGATTCGGACAGGCCAGAGAGAGAGAGAGAGAGAGTGATTAGATAATGAATCATATGCAGTCAGGTAGAAAGAGATTTGATCTGCATCTATCCAGGTAGAGAGAGCATGTTTTTGCTTGAGTTTGGCTGGTGATTCATTTGAATGAAACAAATGCCAATGGACACAGCCTGCCACCACCCCCACTCAACTCTGCCACTGATAATTATTTCGTGGCCAATTAGAGCAAGAACTGCCTCCACCCACGCAGCTGGAACGGAAACTCTGGTCAGCGAGAGACATACATACAATGAATACTCTAAAGGCCACAGCCGTTGTCAGTAGAGACAGTATGTAAACATTGATTTATATTCTACAGAATGAGAAGAGGTTGATGTAGGGATGGAGTTGAGTGGATGATAATGGGGAGTCAGTTAAACAATAAATCTCTCTCTCTCTCTCTCTCTCTCTCTCTCTCTCTCTCTCATGCATGCACAAGTTGATAATTAAACCATGTGTGGTGTAATATTTAGCATATCTTTATTAGTGGGTTCAATTCACACTGAGCACCCCATTTTTCTGGCCTTGTACCACAGCTAAGCTAAATAAATAACTAAAGCAGTTGCTGTATGTTGTAGTTGAATGGATAAAAAAAACTGTTTAGGTAGGAATATACTCAAACATTTTGTTTGTCAAAACTGACAACCTAAATTCCTTTTTTCTTTTAATCTAACATTTGTAAATTGTTTCAAAATTCTCTAAGTCGAAAAGTCTATATAGAACTTTAATGAGTTTGTTCATCTTTTGCTTTTTGATCTCAATGATTTTAACCAAACTCTTCTCTTGACCATTAAACTGCAGGAATTTAGAAAACAGAAAAAGTAAGTCAAAATATATTTTAAAAATTAAAATTTACCATTTGCTGATTAGATTCTTGATCTTTTGAAAAAAAAACAACAATTAAATAAAATCCATTCCTCTTTTTACACACACGGGAGAAACATCAGTGACTAGAGTCCCTGTCTCGGCTGTGGTCAGTTTAATTAAAAGGCTTATCAAAAATAGCCCAGCTCCCCTCAACCATTGTCATGAGGTATCAAATTGGCCTTGTTTTATTTGTTGTGACCTACCAGAAGACAAGAACATGGCTAAGGGAGATGAACAGATACCTCACTTTAATCCTAAGGGCCAGGGAAAGTTAATTATCTGACCAGAATTTATTTTTAATGATCTTATTTTTTGTGCTGCCCAACAAATAAATGGGCTTTTATGTCTTTCTTCTTTTTTCTCAAAAGTAAGTAAACCTTCTTTCCATACTTTGGTCTGAGATCAGAGTTCTGTAACCTGTTCATAAGAATCATCTCAAGGCACACAATATTTTAGAGTTTAGAAAATAAAGTAATTTTCACTCATAATTTTCAGTTTCAACTTATCCAGAAATACAACACTCTTTCTCTTGCACATGATCATTGTCGAGACATAGATTCACATGATGCATGTAAATTATTTGTTACAGATCAGTTTATATGAATATCTATACTTACCTGTATAACTAAAGCAATCATTAGTTTACCATCCAAGTAATATCATTATTATTCTTTTTAACTAATTATCTGCCTTGCCCAAGAACACATCTTCATCAAATTCTAGACATGTCAATTTTTTTATACTTGGGTTACACTGACGGTTTGAAAATATGTTTGGGAGTTTTACCGTACCGAACAAAAAAGAATGAGAAAACAAAAACAGTTTTGTTGTGTGTAGGGGTTAAAAAAGAGAGAGAGAGAGAGAGAGAGAGAGAGAGAGAGAGAGAGAGAGAGAGAGAGAGAGACTCATGCTGAAGAATTGTCAGCAAGTTACAGGGATGATATTAGTCCTCCCCCTTCTTGAACATACCAAGGTGAACTCAGATGGATGGAAGTTTGAGATAGCAGTCTTTTCTCTTAGGCAGAAATCAACCAGAATTTGGAGGATTCTACAGTTAGGACACATACTTTAGAATGGAATACTTTTATTTCAAAGGTGGCTGAAATTAAATATTCCCAGTATAGAGAGGAGTAGACTTAGAATTCAAAACTTTCTTTTTAGATCCCAAGATGGAGAGAGGCTTCCATCCTATTCTAAATTTGAAAGAGATAAATGCCCATCTAATGGTTCCTCATTTCAAGATGGAAATTTTCAAGCCTTGAGGAAAGGCAATTGGGTGATTATTGTAGACCTGAAGGATACTTCTTCCATGTTCCCATTTTCTCAGGTCACAGGATGTTTTCTATGGTTGCACTTTCAGGGGAGACTTTACCAATTCAGAGCTATGCCCTTTATGCTGGCAATAGCCCTGAGGATGTTCACAAAGATGATGTCAGCTCTGGGGTGATTTCTAAGGTCCTGTCAAGTACGTATGTTTATGTACCTAGATGATTGGATGGTCAGAAATCAGGATCAACGCATCCTCAGTCAACAAGTGGTTTTGACACAGGACCTCCACCAGGATTTGGATTGTCCAATTGAATGTTTGAGAAAAGAAGGAATTCGCAGAAATCTTGCTGGATTCCATCACAAGAGACAATTTACCTGGGAGATTTCTTTAATTTGGAGGTGAGAGATTGTAGAATCTGATACAACAGATAGATCACATTTTGGAGATAAAGTTCCGCATGGCTCACATGTTTCTCACACTTCTGGGCCTAATGGCTGCATATATAGATCTGATTTCCTGGGCTTATTTGTATATGAGACCAATCCAATTTTATCTTCGCTCAAAGAGACAATATCAAAGATGATCACAATTAGCAGGGGTTTTTTTTTTAACAAAAAACCTGGACAAGAAGGGGAAACCGTCTTCAAGGGGATTCTTTTTCTTTCCATTTATTTTGTAAACAAATAGATTTCACATCTATTTTCTAAAAAATAGTCAATTAAATGTTTTAATCATTTTTTGTTCAATCTTTTCCTGACAATATGTTGATAAAATGTAATTCTATTAAAATCTGAAAGTCTTTTTCAACCATGTTTACTTTGATATAGTTGCTCAGTAGTAATAGCATTACACCAAACGTTTATAATTTCATAAAATATTTCCGTGCGGTTTCACGGTATGAAGATGAGACTGCATTTTTTTTCAGTTAAACTGCCCATACACACACTTCTTTTATAAAAAATAATTTTCTTCTAAATAAAATTAACCATGATTTTATCATTTCTGATGAAAGATCTTCATTGAAATACACGCATAAAAAATTCTTAAATAAAAAGCAAACAACAATGGTAGAAAAAATTAGATAAATGATAAAAACTAAAATGTTCTCTTTTTTACAATTTCATGTTCACACACAAGGTAGAGATATTTGCCATAGCTTATGAGGAAAAATTCACACAAAAATGTTTTTAACTCATTGTAATTAATGATCATTCTGACCCAGAAAAGAAACACCAAAAGCAATTGTAATATTATTACAATCTAAAACATAAAACAACTCTGAAAATTAAATCCATTCACTTTTTTATAAAACAAAGACTTCGTAATTTTTACAAGTTTTAAATAAAACAAAGATTATATATATATATATATATATATATATATATATATAATTAAAAGTCTGCAGGAAAATCCCCAAAGGAAAGCACTTATGATTTTAGGGTGGGTCTTGTCGCTCATCTAGTAAGGACATTGGCAAAGTTTGTGAATTAGGGGTAAGGAGGGAATGTTAAAAGCTTGGGAAAGTCATTCCTATGTATTACCCACAGAAAATAGTTTGGTTACAATAAACCTAAACAAGAATTTATTGAATATGAACTAGATCTACAGAAAGTCCATGGTGTATCATTGTAATCATGAAGAGAAAGAAAGTTTTTATGATACAGAAAAGATTTATTTAGTTTTAAATACTAAAAGAATTCAATATAAAAGAAAAAAATGGGAGATACATTGGTGTGAATCCATTAATTATTACTATTGTAAGCTATTTGAATTCTCTAAAAAAATCCAATTCAAGTTATCTGAGATATTTTGCTAATTCAAGAGATTCTTGGATAAAAATCTTAGTTACAGTCACTGATGATACTTTATGCTTAGACCTGCCATGCTTCCTACAACTTTCTTGCACACATCAACATCTGATAAACTTTATTAAAAAATTTAAAAAAATTGATAACCTGTGCACTCCCACTGAAAATCAGCAGTCATCAAACAAAAACACCTTGTTGACCTTTGCCCTCTTTTCCACTGTCTGGTGAGGTGTAGATCTGAATACAAACTACAGCAAATCATTATAGATGTAGGTATGTGTAAAATACAGAATTAAAGGGAGCTAGTTATGTTTGTTTTTTTATCTTAAAAAAAACAAAAAAAAAAACAAAGAGAAAAGAAAAAAGAAAAGCTTAAAAATGTGAAAAAATATGGTAGCCTACAAGTGTAAAATTTCATACAGTACAATTACACTGCGTCGCCAGAAATGAAAAAAGAAAAATGACAACACAAGGACATGAATTCTGCAAGTGCTGTCCCCAGGGTGAATAATTATCACATCTGACTATTTTGAAGTAAAAGGAGAAAACCCCATTTTCAATAAGCAACTGTAGTCTGTCGTAAAAAATAAAAAATAAAAAAAACAAACAAAAAAAACAATCGTTTGTAAAAAATGTTAAATACATAAAAATCTCGGAAATATATGACGCAAAATTGAGTATTTCTATTTTTCATATATTTTTAGATAGATTAAATAAATCTTTATTCATGACAAATATATTGTTTACAACATCCTACCTTCCAGACGTTTAAAATTCACTATTAAATTCTTAAGTGAATAAAAAAATAAGTCAATTGAATCTGAGAAAAGACTTTTTGCATTAATTTTTTTTTTAAATTGTTTTTAAAACTATGAAAAGAGAAAGCACGCAACAAAAATTAGTATTTGAGTTTTTTAAAAATAACTTAAATTTTCAAGTAACTTTTTTTGGGTGTTAACTTTTTTTAATGTAGTCTTTTAGTTTTGATCTTTCGAGAAATGTATAAGTTAGAGACTGGAAATTATTTTTATTAAAATGATCAAAGGTTGAAAAAAAAAAAAAAACTACAATGTTAATTGAAGAAAAAAAAAATTAAAATCAAAATACGCTATTTATTTTAAAATGTCCTTAATGAATAAAGTGCTGACAATTTCCTGATTTTTGGTAATTGTTTTAAAATTTTAAAAGTTGAATTTTTTTAAAATTAGGTCCTTTTAGTTATTTTGGATGGTATGTATATATTTGGTATTCATGGGTAATCCCAGAACCAATCCCTCATGGATACTGACTATATTCCTGAATGTTGTAAGCAGTGTGTATTGTAGTGTATTGAGAATTTATCACTCCCCTCACTCATCCTTTTATTAATCTAAATACTTCTACATGTGCAACCACAAACTCTTGTTGCAAGTTCAGGATAAGATTGATTTTTTAAATAGTTACTATTTAAATTGTTATATTTGTTAAATGGTTTGTACACACACATATTTAAATATTTATATCAGTTGTATTTATAATTATATAGTTGAAAAACCAACTATAAATTGATCCCACCCATCTAAAATGAGAAGCACTCCCATTTCTAAAACACACCCATCCACCCAGGAGCCTTTCAGAATAGAGTGACCAAACCTTTTTTTATTTTTCTTCCTACCACAAAATATAACTAAATAAATAAAAACTATCTGAGAAACAGAGCATGAGAACTGGAAGGAACTAAAACAAAATTGACCCCTGGTTCCAAATATCTTGACCTAGGCACCGAGAGAAGGAGGGAGGGTGTGAGAAAGAGGTTGTGTGTGTGTGTGTGTGTGTGAAAGAGAAAGAGAGACTGGGTGCAGTTGGCTGCTGGAAGGAGTGTCCTCTGAGATGTAGAAAAGAGCTTACTAATGTCTTTTTCCTGTACCTAGTAACTTTGATATGTCATTAACTCTTTTAACCTCTACCCACTAACAAAAGAATCAATGCTATTTTTAGACCAACTAATCAGTGGTCCCTTTTTGTTTTTTCATTTCCTCTTTTGGAAACTAAATAATTTTAGGCTGTTAATATTTCACATACTTAATAAATAAATAAATAATATTTTTATACTATTCCTCTTCCTCCATCATTTGATATTTACTTTTATCTGTTCACAACACAAGAAATTAGTAACTCAGAGATTGGAGGTTCCATTCAAAGTAAAAGTTATTTTTTAAAATCTGTACAGCAGAAAGCTTTTAAATTGTTGTTTGTTCTTTTGTAAAAATCTTTTATGACAAAATAAAAATATTATTCTGAACTCATAAAAAATTGTTTTACACAAATTTCATTCTTGTATAATAGGGATGCACAAAAAAGGAGTTAACTCATGGTTTGAGTTATCATCTTTTTTCAAAATAAATATCAACTTATAACTTAGCAAAATTATGGAAGCCTAGATGTAAGAAAATCTTGTACAAAAAAAGTTACATGGGGTAACGAAAACATGTAAGAAGAATAACAACAAGGATATGCATACTGAACAGTTGGTTCAAAACCCAGACTAAAAATCCGGATATTTTGAAAGAAAAAAACGTGTGTGTGTGTGGGGGGGGGATAACTTATGCCCCTTTAGTTTTCTGTAAAGAAAAAGAACTATTGTTAGAAATAATTTTTCAAATATATAAAAATCTCGGAAAATATGTTGTACAAAACTGTGCATTTTTAAACTTACAATTTTGGATAGATTAAATAGAGCTCTGGTGAAAATATTGACTTAGACATACATGCTTTCAGACATTTAAAATTCATTATTAAATTTTTAAGTGAATAAGAATAATCAAATTGAATCAGAAAAAATACTTTTATGCATCAATTCAAAGGGAAATATTGCTTAAAAAAAAAAAAATTTAAATTTAAATTTTTTAAAAAAGCTACATAAATTATTTTTTAAGAAAATAACTTTTAAATTTCCAAATCATTTTTTGGGGGTACTGAATTTTTATTTTTATTGTTCTTCTTCAGGATTTGATCTTTTGAGAAATGTAGAAATTTGGGACAAAACAATTAAAAAAAATTTTTTTTTTTTTAAGTTTATAAAAAAATAAGCAATTCATTATAAAATAGAGTCATAACGAATAAAGTAGTGAAAATTTCATTGAAATCAGACAATTCCCTGATTTTTGGTAATAGTTTGAAAATTTAAAATTAGAAAAAAATGTTTTTATTACCTCTCCTTATGGAGTTTACCATTGCTTATTGTATAATATTTCATATTTGTGAGGAGTTATCTTCTTGGTTTTACTTTAACTAATGAGTTAGTGTTGTTTTTTGGGTTCTTTTTAAGTTTGTTTTTTTTTAACAAAAAATTATCAAGCTTTGCTTTGTTTGGTACATTGTAAACATTCTAAGGCTTATGTGCCAGATGAAGCACAGCTTGATAATAAGAGTAAGGCAATAATACTGTTACTATGGGATCATCCAGTAGGCCCATCACCCAATTAGGTGATCTGATGGGAACAGGTGCTTTCAGTGTGACTTCATTGTAAGTCCTGATCCCTTTTGTCTGTTTTTTTTTATCATTACATGCCAAGTTGATACACTATTCAACTAATAGTACAACCCACACAAAATTAGAAAATAAAAACTAACTTCTGCTCATATCCCACAACTGGGGAACCCATTTTTCATGGCTACTGTCTTAATCACTTCAGCCAAAAAAGAATAAATCTATTCTCATTCTTCTTATTCTTTGTTCAATCACTAAATAATAGAAGAGCTATTTTCTATTTTTAAAATTTTTTTTAGATAAAACATTATTAATACTAATAGTGAATACAAAAATTCATAATAGCAAATATTTGTTACAACTGAAGAAATTGCTTTTTTGAGTAGGTTTTTGTGAGGGAAATATATCTGAAAAATTATACAGTCACATATGAACAGAACTATTTATGCTTTGTATGTACTTCCAATATGCATCTACATGCACAACAAATCTACATATAGTTTTAATAGTAAACTTATACATACTTATTTTAACACAGACTTTTCTGGAACTAGTCAACTAAATCTGGCACAAGGCTAAATTAGTTGAGCACCCAATGAGAAAATTCTTTATTTTGAATTCTTATAGTTTATGAATCAAAGGAGTAATTGCTAAAACTTCAGTTAAAAAAGATGAAGATCATTAAACCTGATAAAAAAATGTGTTCATGCATGTGTTGGGTGGGTGGGGGTGCATCATAATTTGGGAGAAACGCCCATTTTACATCAAAGAAAACTTAATCAGCCACTTGACAGCTTCTAATTCAAAATTGTTGATTCAGAATTCTTAACCAATTCTGTTCTTCCCAAAATTAACTGCCCTCATTGACCTTCCAGGTTGAATCATCAAATCAACATCATCCTTTTTACCCACTAAACAACCGAAACTTTTTATATCAGCTTTTATCATTTGAATCAAGTAGCTGAATGATAAGGATCCCACTTGCTGACTGCAGGTGTTATTACATAACTCATGGGGATACTCATTCACCCAGTCATCTCAGGGATACAATGGTGATATACTCAGTCAGTGAGTAAAAATGTGTTTATCAGTGATTCTTCTAATTCCTTGACCCCAGCAAAGTATAATATGGAAATTTGTCATTGATGCTACACTATGCTCACTGCTTTCTTATATCAGTAAGTGTTTAATGTTTTGGTTACTGTTGTTTATTTAGGTGCAGTGTTATGTTTTGCATTTGAGGGTGTGCTGGTATTAGGGATTGGCGTGACTAGCCAGTTGATTGCATTGGACTTCTCTGACTGCCCGTCTAGCCCAAGTAAGAGCCAAAGTGGAGTGTTGCAAGACCCACTGAGGCATCACAAAGATGCTATGAGTATCTAATCTCGATGGAAGATGATCAAATATCCAAGCAACTAATATCTATGGATAGATATCATATGCACCTAGTCATGTGGGTTATCATCTTTTAAGATACAAATAGAAAGTAAAAGATAATCTGAAATGCTTGGTATTGATCACATGGAATGAGACAGGAAAGAATGGAGATGAAAATATTTGTTTTTAATTTCAAGTGAAAGTTTCTAAATTAAAAACACTTAACCACCGAGATGTTTTGCATGTAAACATCAAGAAACACCACCTAATAAATCCTGTTGACTGCATCTCTCTACTGATTGTAGCTTTGCTGCAAAATTCAAAGCAGAACTAAGACAATATGAATCCTTTTAAAATTAATTCTTCTGTTGCTAGGCACTCATATGTTATTTGCAACAAGAGAATCCATATATAACACTGGAAACACACACCCAATACTTTGAAGACAAACAGAATTATGTGAATTTAAAAAAAATAATCTCAGTTATCTAACTTCATAATGTCAGAAAAAAAATATTGAAATAAAAAAAAGTCCTTTTGACTTCATGTTTCTAGAATTTCTGACAGACGTTTGTATCAATATAGGAGAAAAAGAAAAAAGACAAATCTGTTTTCATGATATATAAAAATTATTTTCATGTCTGTAGAGATGAAAAAATGAACAGATTAAGACAAAAAAAAAGAAACCCATGGAGGATTTGATTCCTGAAATGAAAGAACAAATTATAATTTAAAAAAATGAAATAAATCCAATGTATAGTTTTATTATCAATTTTTAGGAGTTTATTCCTGGGTTTTTTTTATGTTGTTCAACTGATTCATACTTCAGTCATTAAAATTTTACAAAAAGGGATGATATAACACAGCAAAAAATGTAAAAAATGAATCAAGACTTAAAAACTGCATAATGAAACAATTTAATCTCTTAAATCATATTTTCTTTTTATCTCTGATCATCAGAACTTAATGGAAACAGAAAAACAAGCAGTTTTGTTAATTTCAATTTTAGTAACTAACAATTATTTCCTATCCTAAATAAATCCATGGAGAAGGATCATAATTGTGTAAGTATTTTTAGCTGATCTCACTACAATCAAAAGAATAACCAAATCACCCTATTTGATAATTCCATTTTTGTAAAAGTTTCCATGATGTTGAATCCTTTTTTGAATATCAAAATGTAAGAGCAGGTAAAAGGAAGAGCACATTTTGTCTAGATTGCATATATTTATTTTCCAAAATATGCCTATGTCTCTTAAAAGAATTGGTCACACTTTTCCTCCAGTGATACCTGCACACAAATGATTTTTTGCCTCTAAGTTATTTCGCTCTGTTGGGTGTAGAGCTATATAGCAATCTGAGCCCAATTTATTTTCTAATCCCAGAAACACACATAATATCGGTCTGCATGACAATGGAGTCTAACAAAGAAGCAGCTCTCACTCAGGACAAAAGAATTCAAGAAAAGAAGCAAAAAAAAAAAAACAAAAAAAAAAAACAAAAGGATCCTTTGCAGGAAAATTAGTCAAGTTTAGAGATGTGATATAGATGTAACAGATTATAGATTATGATAATAGATGAATGACATTTTCAGCACAAGTGATTGTGTCAGTAATGCTACAATTTTTGCATGTTATTGTAAACAGTAAAAATGACACATCATAGCAAGATTTTTGTTAGAGCATTATAATGAAAAAAAAAAAAAAAAAAAAAATGAATAAAGTAATTTCCAACTTAATAATATTGTGATGTCAGCATGTGACAATGATCCCCAGAGAGGCTTGAAAACAGACCCCATCATGTATAGCATGAAGTAGAGATAATCCTTTTCTATTCCAAGGTCATAAGGAAAAGATGAGAGGTTATAAATATAATGTGGTTAATAATAATAAAAAATAAAAAAATGATTAAGACAACTGATTGGTTCCAATAAATTGATCTAATGAAATGAGTTTGTAAGGATCAACCCAAAACTTAACTCACAGTTAACTAGATTGATTGAGTATAAATCTTGTCACCCCATCACATCAAATGTGAAATTGCCTGGGTGATATGGGAAGAGGATATGTCTATATTGGCCAGTTGACCAACATTAAGATAAAAATGGAGTTTGAACATTGTTTTCTTTAGCTGCCATTTTCTCTCTGCTTGTGTTTCTTTAACAAGTCAAAGCTGAGAATTAAGAAACTTGGGTCAGATGACCTAAACTGAAGAAAAAATCTTGTCTTCAAGTAGGTGATTTTATAAGGTAATCTATCACTGTCGATAGGACAAAGAAGTAACCACCATAAAATAAAATAAAAACAATACTGAGAGACACATGTTGAGTGATTTAATTCAGCTATTAGGAGCAGAGACACCAAGGTATCCAGTAAATAACCAGCCCCAGCCAAGCCATTTATCCTTGTTCAGTTTAGAATAGTGACACAGTTGGAATCCACAGATGACCAAGACCATCTACAGTTCTAAATTGGCAGGCAAATCAGCTGTGCATAATGCCAAGAAGAATAGTCTACAAACATAGAGATAACAGATGCCATCAGTTATCTCTAGGTTTGGAGACTATTCATAGAATTACTATCAATCCTTTCTAATTAAAAAAAATCCATATATTTCATACTTAATCTATTTTAGTCAAAATACTAAGATTTAAAAAAAAACTGATGGATTCTTTGGAAAGTTTATGTTGAAGTAAAAAAAATCTATCTTCTTACCTCTACCATTTTTGTCTTTAATTCTAGAATCAAATCAAAATATAAACAAAAAGTAGCACATAATTTTACTTTTATTAGAAACCAATAGACAGAAGTATGAATAGGGAAATATTTTAAGAGATTCAAAAGGATAATTAAATAATTCCTTTTGATTTGCTTTTTTTCTTTTGTTTCCCTTTACTATTGGAAGGGGGTAAAAAATGTTCCCAGTCTATTATTTTTGCCTTTAGCCTCATTTTGACTCAAAACAGCTTTTGAAATCTGAACCAAAAGACAAAAGCAACAAAAATTATTCTAATTAATTAAAGAGCCCCCCCCCCCAAAAAAAAAACCCAACAATTTTACAATCAATTTTACTGATCATCAACCAATGCAAATAAATTTCTAAAACTCCTGATTGCAAATTACATGCATCTACTTACAAAAAAGAATGCATTTTGCTGCCCTCTTAAAGATATCTTTAATCAATTCAATTCTCTACAAGTTGAGGCTTGAGAACAGATTTAGTCTATGCTATTGGTTAATGGTTAAGTATCTCTTCTCAAATTAAATAACAATAAGTCTTATTTATCTTTCCCAATCAAGGAAACCTAAGTGGTAAAACAGAAAATTAGATTCCCTCATTCACCCCACCCAATAACACCAAATAAGTATATATTGAAAAAATACACAAATGTTGCAAAACTGATTTCTAATCAGGATAAAGTCATATACTTGCAAAATCCATGCTATCCCCATAAAATGTGGGTGTAGTTAAGATGTGAGAGTTTCAATTTTAGATAAATTCTCATGGTACTGATTGGTTCCCATCAAAGTCAACAATACAGATAACAGATTTTACTGCAACTGATTTTCTATGTAATGACATTATGGGAAAGTGGTTTGTTCAATCCACTCTTAGTAATAATCATGGTAGCATGCCAACCATGGAACATTTTTATTTAAATATAGGATAATAAGAGAACACAGAAAGATTTGATTCATGCCTTTTTCAACACAAAAGATGGAAGATTTTGGATCAAGACCAATAAGTGTATCTCCACATGGACACCAATAAACAGTATGAGGGAGTGTAGTGATGAAGAAACTGCCAAAATACATTCCTTGCACAACCAGTTCTTCCCTGTTGCCTTACCAATTTGTCTGGGTCAGCAGAAGAAGAATAAGCTAGTGTTAAACCAAGTAGCATGCAGTAAAAAACCAGAAAGGCAGAACGTCCATCTATTTCAGGTGTTCACCATTGGAAGTTTCTTGGCAAAGGGCGTTTTCCATTAAATATTTAAGAACATCAAAGTAGATGAAGAAAACAGTTACAAGAATGACTGGCAGAGAAGGGAATATGTAATATAGCCTAGTGGGTTAAATGGAGTGCATGAAGGGGAAACATTGGCATTTATGGAGAGGTGCTCTTCTTTCTTCCTATTCCTCATTACCTAACAGAAAAGTTTGTGTTGCTTCCATGGGAAAGAAAAAAAATGATTAAAAAAACAAAGATAATTATTTTAGATTTAGTTTACAATTATTAGCTGTGGGAAAAGGGAAGTGGATAGAGAATTAGACAGGTAAGTGTAAGGCTGAAAGTTCAATCTCTGATTGACATCAAAGATTAAACAGTGTTATCTAAATTAGAATCACATTGATAAGGATTAGACTACAGATTGATTCTTTGGCTCAATTATTTTGTTTCAGAGTACAAAACAAAATCTTCTAAAACAAAAGAAACAAGTTAGGAGTTATTAGTTCATAATGCATTAAACCCTAGAAAACCTTTTAAAGTAGAAACAAAAACAAAACCTCCTTTATATTTCACAAACTCTTATTTATAATTCTCACTTGAGGGTTTTATTTTTTAAATATCTTTTTATAGAGTCAAAAATTACATAAGAGATTTAACTCATTTTTGATCAAGAATATCTCAAATATTTGAAAAAACAGATATTTTATTTTACTTTTTTTATGTATGAAATACAAAAAGGGTAAATCAAACATCAATGTTCTTTTGTGTGATTTTCCTCAAATTTATTTATAAATTATTCTTAGTATCATTCCAAGTTGATTTAAACCTCAAGATATTTTTATTTTGTCCTCTTAGATTAAATAGTTTAACTGAGAAATCAGACAGAGGTTTTCAAATCAGTCTTGATTTAAAGAGAACAGCCTAATCTTTGGTAAGTTTAATCTAAGAGAAATTATCCCAATATGCAGAGAATCTTATTTAAATTCTGTGGCTCTAAAATGGGACGATTTTTCTTCCAGCAGAATTTTCTTTTCTTTTAATATAAAACTGTATCTTCTTTCAGCCTTCTTCTATGTGATTAAAAAAAACATTTTATATCTCAGGTTTCATTATTCTTTTTCCTGGAATTTGCATTCTGACTTTGGTATTTAATATGAAAAATACAAAGGAGGAAAAATATCTATGATTAATAATATTTATCGCATCTTTTTTTCTTTTACTTTTTAGAAATACAATAAACCAATGTGGCTGAAACTACATTAAGCAGACATTTCTAGATATAAGCCAGTTAGAGGAGGAAATAGCACTTTTAGCTAATATAAAATCCTTTTATTAGAATAAAAACCTGGTTTATTGGCTGATATAGAAGAGCACAGTAAGATGCTGATCAGAAAAGATTTAACTTTTATCAAAAAGACATCTTTTTTTTAAATACGCACATAAAAAGTAAGAATGGTTGCTATTATAAGTGAAATGTATAGCGAATACTCAGAAGTCTAATATATTCAATAAATACAGACTGCAAGGTTAACTAATAATATTCACATCCCACTTTAAGATTCATAACTATTTATCTGTGAAAGGTTTTGATTTTTTTTTATATATATAAAGAGATGGATATGTATTTACATCTATAAAAAGTTATATTGTTAACTATCCCTACTATCTTGAATTTCTGATAAGACACAACAATCCAAATGCAGTACAATACTTTATAATATTTTCTGAACATGATGTTTATTTTATTTTATTGGCTGCTGATCTCATATAATTCAGATCTGTAACCCCCCCCAAAAAAAAAAAACCCCTCTCCATTCTGTGAAAGGGGGAAGCAAAATGCTGTTGATTCTAATTTGCATAACAGGAAGGATAAGGAATCTGATGTGCACATTCAGTCCAACAAGGGTGAGTGAAATGCACCTAGTGAATGAGGGTCAGAGAGTCAGTTTAGCAAACAATTTGTCATTTTTGTCCCCTGAGGCCAGTCCCACTTCAACCATGATGTAGAATAAGTTAAGAGCCAAAATATCAACCAAGCATTAACAAGTCACAAGTGGAGATAAAGATAGTGAGAGAGAAGAGGAGATGATCAAATGCTCATTTTTGATTGCTTGCCTCGGCTGAATTGGTAGGGTTGTGGGTAGGAAGGAAATGAGTGATTGAATGAGAGATGATAAATAGGTTTTCTTAAAAGGAAGCAAGAGGAAATGCAAGGATGAGGAATGGTTTTTGCTGGAAATTAAGAATGATAGAGACAGTTGAACAGAGGGAGAAAAAATAAATCTCAAAACAAAAAATTGATGCTTCATCAGCAGCAGCATGTAAGCATATAAAAAAAAAATCAAAATATATAAGAAATTATCTTTTAATTTCTCTAAATATAATACTTTATTCTTATTCTAATCTCTTCCCTATTTTGCTGGATACAGAATATCAACTGTGCAATTACTTTAGCTTTGAGATTTAATTCATTTTAGAAATCACTTTAGGTTACTTCAAATTCTCTTTTTTGGTTGAGCCAGTGATAACAATGAAACCAATTCCATATCAGTTTAGTTCTACTGTTTCAAATTGTCTGGCGTAACATTTCCTATGATCAGATATCTTAATGCCCCATCCATATACAATGTAGGTTTTACAAGCACAAAACTTAGGATTTGTTCTCTTTTGTCCTGTAATAATTCAGTTTTCTTTCTCCTATGTTGATATAAATAACTTCAGTTGTTCTTCTTTTCCACAACTGCAGAGATACAAGCAATTTTATGAGAATTGGATTTGACATTAGAGCTAGACATTTTATAACCAGCCTGTAGAGTCACTAATGCATTTGCTTTTTGAGAAATACATGTATTCCAATATCCATTTATGTGTATAGGCCTGTATATGAAACAAGTCAGCTAGTGGCAACAACAAAGAGCCAGTAAATTAAAAAGAAAAAAGAAAGAAACTCTTATTTATACCGAGCAGTAGACAATGGTAAACCACTGTTATACAAGTATTCTATAAAAAAAGGGATAAAATGACACCAATAGAAATTATAATTGTGTTTGAAATATGGCAAGAATTAAAATATAATGAGTATTACTAACCTGGCAAGTGAGTTTGAAGCTTGTAATTTTAGCAACAAGCTCACTGGTCTATCCAGAGTAAAACATATATATATATATATATAATATATATAATACATACACATTGGATATTAAAAGTTTTATATTGGATTAATAAAGAGATTCTAATGATAACCTTTAGATGACCTTATAATTAAAATGGAAAAGGACCTTCCAGTCTATTAAGAATCCCTGAGCAAAGAGACTAGAAAATTAATTGAATGGTAAGGAGAAATATCTGTTTAGCTATACACATACATACTGTGGGTGTAAGGAGTAGGTGTTCACCTCTAGATTACAACTTGTTCTCAATGTAGAGAGATTTTTTTAAAGTCCCACATCAAGGAGAGATACAACATTAATATATATATATATATATATATATATATATATATGGGCAATTCCATGTCAAATCATCAGAAAAAAAATGAAATTTGAGCTTCCAATTCGAAAAATTTGCCGAGTTATGTCGATTTTAAACTCAAAAAATTTTAGGTGAGAAAATTGGCGCCATTTTGTAATCTATTTCTGTCTATAAAATGTGTTCTAGAGCTCCTCTACTTCTGAAAATTGGCTTTTAGAAGTTTTTAGGCCCGAGGAATCAAAAATCTTATCAAAATAACTTTTAAAGTTATAAAGGATTTTTGATTTTTTTAATGCAAGATCAACAAGTGAAAAAATCACAATGTGGCACTGCATATAATTTTCTTTTTCCTTTAAATTATTATTCTACATATATTGAACATTATTTGTACCAAAAATGGTACAAAATTTCAGAAAAATTGAAGGGGGTGGGTGACATGATACCCAGCAACAAGATAGAAAATGTGTCAAATTTTGATACAAAGAGTCAAAGAGTTAATGACTACACTTCAACTCTCTCTCTCTCTCTCTCTCTCTCTCCTGTTGCTATCATGTGATCCCTTGTAGTGGGGTAGGGGGAGAAGAAGATATGAATTGGAAAAAGATACAAATAGCAGTTGAGATTCGCAGGGTACATACATATACTGGTTCAAGAGGGTGGCCACGTGTGGTCAGCCTATGTGCCAGCTAATGGGGTATTTCTCACCATAGAAAAGATTCTGCTATGGCTGAAAATTCATTCCATAGAAAGGGAAATCATTGCAAGAATTGAATGGAGCTTAAAAAGTATCCCCCATCAAGTTGGCCTGAAACTTTTACCAATAAAATTTCTGCTCTGTCATATCAATGGATTCATACTTCATGCACAAATACTACAAGTTTCCAGAAGGAATTTGAGGAACTTCACCAAAGTGAAAAGCATCAACTCTTTCACAATTCTAGCTACGGAATTGAAAAATTATGAATTTGCGACAGTATGTGAAGAAAAATTCTTCGCCAATATAGACTCTGTAATGGGGATCTCGGAAGAGGATAATAAAAGAAATCTTTGAAAACAGACAATGGATAACATAAAGGAAACAATACAAAATATAAAAGAAATTCTAAAATAAACAGATATGGAAAGAACAAAATAACTAGAAGAACAAATTAAGGAAAATACCAACATTATACAGCAAGTACTCAAGTTTCCATTATATATGAACCTTTTAAGAAAACCCATCATTCATTTTCCTCATCCATTTTTTTAACCAAGTCAACTAGGAATTGAACTCCATTTTTATCCAAGTTAACTAAGAATTGAATTTCATCTGAGGGTGAAGGAAAAGGAGAGAGGGAAAGACTCCCCCCACACCTTCCTTTTACAATAGTATAAATGTTGATAAAATGTAATTCTATTAAAATCTGAAAGTTTTTTTCAACCATGTTTTCTTTGATATAGTTGCTCAGTAGTAATAACATTACACTGAACGGTTTAACTTTCATAAAATATTTCAGTGTGGTTTCACGGTATGAAGATGAAAACCAACAAAAAAAAAAAAAAAAACCCATGGTTTTTCGGTTAAACCGGCCATCTCTAATAAAACATAGAAGGCAGAAGAGAGAGGAATGCGAAAAGAGAGAGAGATGGAGAGAATAGGAAAAAGAGAGAGAGATGGAGAGAATAGGAATGGAAAGAGAGAGAGATGAGAATAGGAATGGAAAGAGAGAGAGATGGAGAGAATAGGAATGGAAAGAGAGAGAGAGAGAGAGAGATGAGAGAGAGATAGAATAGGAATGGAAAGAGAGAGAGATGGAGAGGAATAGGAATGGAAAGAGAGAGAGATGGAGAGAATAGAGAAATGGAAAGAGAGAGAGAGAGAGATGGAGAGAATTAGGAATGGAAGAGAGAGAGAGAGAGAGAGAGAGAGAGAGAGAGAGAGAATAGGAATGGACAAGAGAGAGAGAGAGATGGAGAGAATAGGAATGAGAGAGAGAGAGAGAGAGATGGAGAGAGAGAGAGGAATAGGAGAGGAAGAGAGAGAGAGATGGAGGAATAGGAATGGAAAGAGAGAGAGATGGAGAGATAGGAATGGAAAGAGAGAGAGATGGGAGAGATAAGGAATGGAAAGAGAGAGAAGATTGGAGAATAGGAATGGAGAGAGAGAGATGAGAGATGGAAGAATAGGAATGGGGAAAGAGAGAGATGGAGAGAATAGGAATGGAGAGAGAGAGATGGAGAGAATAGGAATGGAAAGAGGAGAGAGATTGGAGAGAATAGGAATGGAAAGAGAGAGAGATGGAGAGAATAGGAATGGAAAGAGAGAGAGAAGAGAGAGAGATAGAGATGGAGAGAATAGGAATGGAAGAGAGAGAGAGAGAGATGGAGAGAGAGATGGAGAGAGAGAGAGAGAGATGGAGAGAATAGGAAAGAAAGAGAGAGAGAGTGAGATGGAGAGAGAATAGGAATAGAGAAGAGAGAGAGAGAGAGAGAGAAGAGAGGAATGGGAGAGAATAGGAAGGAAAGAGAGAGAGAGAGATGGAGAGAATAGGAATAATGGAGAGAGAGAGAGAGAGATGAAGAAGAATAGGAAGAAGAGAGAGAGATGGAGAGAATAGGAATGGAAAGAGAGAGAGATGAGAGAGGAGAATAGGAATGGAAAGAGAGAGGAGATGGAGAGAATAGGAATGGAAAGAGAGAGAGATGAGAGAGAGAATAGAATAGGAATGGAAAGAGAGAGAGATGGAGAGAATAGGAAATGGAAGAGAGAGAGATGGAGAGAATAGGAATGGAAAGAGAGGAGAGATGGAGAGAATAGGAATGGAAAGAGAGAGAGAGAGAGATAGAGAGGATGGGAGAGAATAGGAAGAATGGGAAAGAGAGAGGAGAGATGGAGAGAATAGGAATGAGAGAGAGATGGAAAGAGAATAGAGAGAATGGAGAGAATGGAGAGAGAGAGAGAGAGATGGAGAGAATAGGAATGGAAGAGAGAGAGAGATGGAGAGAATAGGAATGAAGAGAGAGAGAGAGGATGAGAGAGAATAGGAATGGAAAGGAGAGAGAGAGATGAGAGAATAGGAATAGGAGATGAGAATAGATGGAAGAGAGAGAGAGATGGAGAGAATAGGAATGGAAAGAGAGAGAGATGGAGAGAATAGAATGGAAAAAGAAGAGAGAGAGGATGGAGAGAATAGGAATGGGAAAGAGAGAGAGAGAGAGAGAATAGGAATGGAAAGAGAGAGAGATGGAGAAGAATAGGAATATAGGAATGGAAAAGAGAGAGAGATGGAGAGAATAGGAATGGAAAGAGAGAGAGAGATGGAGAGAGTAGAATGGAAGAGAGAGAGAGAGAGAGATGGAGAGAATAGGAATGGAAAAGAGAGAGGAGAGATGGAGAGAATAGGAATGGAAAGAGAGAGAGAGATGGAGAGAATAGGAATGGAAAGAGAGAGAGAGATGGAGAGAATAGGAATGAGAGAGATGGAGAGAGTAGGAATGGAAAGAGAGAGAGATGGAGGAAGTAGAATGGAAAGAGAGAGAGAGAGAGAGAGAGAGGAATGGAAGAGAAGAGAGAGATGGAGAGAATAGGAATGGAAAGAGAGAGAGATGGAGAGAATAGGAATGGAAAGAGAGAGAGATGGAGAGAATAGGAATGGAAAGAGAAGAGAGAGAGAGAGAATGGAGAGAATAGGAATGGAGAGAGAGAGAGATGGAGAGAATAGGAATGGAAAGAGAGAGAGATGAGGAATAGGAATGGAAAGAGAGAGAGGATGGAGAGAATAGGAATGGAAAGAGAGAGAGAGAGATGGAGAGTAGGAATGGAAAGAGAGAGAAAGATGGAGAGAGTAGGAATGAGAGAGAGAGAGAGAGATGAGAGAGATGGAGAGAATAGGAAAGAAAGAGAGAGAGAGATGGAGAGAATAGGAATTGAGAGAGAGAAGAGAATAGAATGAGAGAGAGAGATGGAGAGAATAGGAATGGAAAGAGAGAGAGATGGAGAGAATAGGAATGGAAAGAGAGAGAGATGAGAGAATAGGAATGGAAAGAGAGAGATGGAGAGAATAGGATAGAGAATGCAAGAGAGAGAGAGAGAGAGAGATAAACATAAATGAGAATGGAAAAGATAAATCAAGTGCATGCAATAGTGAAACAATAATGTATGGTTGTATCTTTGAGGATTGGTTGGTTGGTTTTATGGCAGATCAACCCTTTTCAGGTCATTTAATGCTGAATATAGTCATTTTGATATTAGGTTTACTTACAGTACCTGCTGTTGCTTAAATGGTCACCCATCTAAGTTTTGAACAGGCTCATCACTGCTTAACTTTGATGATCTAGTGGAAACCAGTGCATGTATCTCTGAGGATCTGGTATATGTAGACATTTAAGTTACTACTAAGCCAAAGTCTTCAGATACTTCTAACAACAGTAATTCAATAGATGCTTTTATTTCTTCTTTCTCCTAATAGGCTAATCAGTGTGTGTATGTGTGTGTGAAAATGCACATGTGCCTGTATACTTGTATATGTTAGATATTTAGTGGGCTAACTGCCACAGAGATAAGAGGTGGAGGAAGAGAAACAGACTAAAGACTGATTTCTAGGTTAGAGGAAACTTGTAGAGATCCTCAAATTCTAGTTTCCTGTATTTTAAATTAAATTTGCAGATGCATATGTAACAGTGCATATGATTATATATGATAGTAGAGGTTTTGTACATTTTACATCTGTGAGTTCATATGAGCACACTCACACACTCTTAACACAATGTTGTATTAGTATACACAGGTTATCCACATCAAAAGTATACTCGTGTTTCAATTGCATCAGAGATTGTTAAGCTATTTGATGGAGAGGAGACACCTTTTTTTGACAAGATGGAGCACCCACTCTCATCCTATCTACAATGTGATGACACATCTTATTTTTTTTCTAGGTATATGGACTGAATCAATAAGAGAGATTAACTATCCATGACATTCAATAGATTAATACCACTTGATTTTTTTCTCATAAGGAGACAGTAAAGACTAATTTTAAGTCAAAAGAAACAATGCACTTGTATAATTATGGACAGCAATTGAAGAGAATCATTAGAAATGTATAAAAGACAATCTCTTGCTGCAGAAAAGGAAGACATTTTGAGCATTTCAGGCTTCAATTAAACATCACATATTTATTTTTCTAGAATGTATTATATTTATTCTGCATACAATGTTTAATATTGTGTGTGAGTGTGTGTATATCATTAAATGAGGGAGAGAGAGATACAGATACACAAGCATTATATAATGTTGATCTTTACATCTTTGACTGCTGTATTCCTACAAATACAACAGTCAGTCACCAAATCAACTAATGATTTATTTAAATAGAGTTTTAATCCTTAAAATAATTTGTTTATACACATCCTTAGATCATTTTGATTATTAGTTCTGAAACATTATGTTGCCCATTTTGTCTCAACACTCAATAAAACCTAACAAAAACAAAACTATTAAAGTATAATTCACTTCAGAATTCTTTTTTTATTTTTTTTTACAGTAATGAACTTGTAAATCTTTGTTAATGGCAACTTTTGCAGAATTAAAAAAAATCTAATGAGGATTTATAAACAAACATATCTGATTGGTGGGTGAAATTGGCATGTATCTCTCAGTAGTGCAAGTGTTCAGTGTTTGAATTCATGTAAAAATCAAGAGTTTGAATGCTGAATTTATGCAGGACATTATCACCTGAAAAACTTGTCTAATAAAATCTTCCTTTCACTATTATATATTTTTATACCAAACTGAAGAAATATCTACAAAGAGACAGAAATACTATAATGTACTGAGAGAGAAAAAACATAGAATTCACCAAAGCTGGGAGAAATAAAACAAAACAAAAATGTTTGAATGAAACAAGATTTAAATCAATTTTTATCATCAAATTTGACAATAATTTTATTTCATCTTTTTAATTTTAGTTTTTTTTCTTTCTTGAAACTCTTTTGGATCATTATTTTTAAGACAATGTTGAATGGCACATACAATGGACACAAAAATAAAGAATAAGCTTTTGGTGATACATTGAACTCATGTCTTCATTTGCCACAGTGAAGCCATCAGTGCTTTTCCTTACTACTGTAAAAATAACAACCTGAATAAGTTATGATAAAAAGTAAGTAAAATTAAAATGACAAAAGAAAATACTTGTCAAAATTACTAATAATAGTGATTGACAAATCTTAGGCTAAAAAATAAAATTAAATATAAAATCCATTTTGTTTTATATTTTTAACAACTGAACATTGCTTGGAGAACAACTGACTGTAGAATCCCAATTACCATCGAATTGGCAGACAAAGGTAGCAAGCAAGCCATAACTCAAATACAGTTCCTGCATTGCCACAAGCATAGTAGAGAATGGTGGTTTATTTATCTAAGCACCATAACCCCACTAAAGTCAGTAGCCAATCAGGACTCAAGGAATGGTATCACTCATATGCAAATATGGAATATTCCTGAGTGCTATATATACCAATCGCTTCATGTACAAATTCACTTAGACTTAGCTGGTTGTTGTTGTTCACTTCAACGGCATACTGACTCACTCCAACACTGATCAGTACAAACCACTCTTTAAGTCCTAAAGATGGATTTGTCATTCATGATTTTATAGTTTGTATTATTGACTAGATGACATATTATATGTCATCTAGGTACATCTTAGTGACTGAAGTAGTTGTATATTTTTTACCAGCATCAGAAGTCAGGATTCAAGTTTAGGTAAAAAGACAAAATCTCAAAAGTTGATCTTTAAGGCAAACACACTTTCTTCACTTGTAAGATTGGTGCAACATAATCTTTCTATCCTGTCATTAATATCTATAAAATATTAATAAAGCTTACCTTAATGTGGCACAAGGTAACCTGTTAAATCTTAGCCATCTAAAAGTTAAAACAAAGGTCAGGCCTTTTGTCATTCGGGACATGCTATTTTCTGATGTGGTAACACTCTCAGGACCAGGAGCACCTGCAAACACTCATGGACCATTTCATCCAAGCTTGCCAGGACTTAACCATTAATATTAAGACGATGGGTCAGGGAAACAAAAATCCTCCCTCCCTCAATCACCATCAACAATTACACCATGGAAGCCGTAAACACCTTCACCTACCTTGGGTCCACCATCACCGACAACCTGTCACTTGATACTGAACTCAGTTGCCGGATCGGAAAAGCTGCCTCAAATTTTGGGAAGCTCACAGCAAGAGTGTGGGACAACAGTAGCCTCAATATCCGTACAAAGGTACACGTGTATAGGGCTTGTTTTATCAGCACTCATGTATGGAAGTGAAACATGGACCTTATACTCCCACTAAGAACGCCGGCTAAATAACTTCTACCTTCGCTGCCTTAGACATATACTGTACATCACCTAGAGGACAGGATCACTAACACAGCAGTTCTAGAGAGAGCTCAACTTCCTAGCTTGTGTTCTCTATTGAGACAGAATCATCTCCGATGGTTGGGCCATGTCCGCTGGATGGATGATGAACAAATCCCAAAGGACATCCTCCATGAAGAGCTTTCGTCTGGTAAGAGACAAATTGGTCGCCCCCAGCTGTGTTTCAAGGATGTCTGCAAGAATAATATTAGGTGCATTGCCCCTTCCAGTTGTGAAAATTTATCTAAGGACCGCCCTCAGTGGCTGCAAGCTCTCTGTAGTGGACTGTTCATGTCTGAAGCCACCCTGGCACAAAACCATGAAGCCAAAAGGTCCAGAAGAAAGCAACAGAAACAAAGCTCCAGCACATCAACATCTTCAGGGACAGCCTTCACATGTGACATCTGTGGTCGAGAATGTTTGTCGAACATTGGACTTTACAGTCACAGGAGGCACTGTAACTTCAGGGGCGCAAAAACAATACTATAGTCTTCCAAGACTGAAATGCCAATGACATTAATATAGCTTAATTGATAACTGATAACTTAAAATTTATAAAAGTTAGCATTACTCCTTATATATTATGGATTTCCTTGTTTCTCTGAATTTAAATAAGGTAATGTTATCTTAGATATTTGGTACTTTACTCTATCTTAATTTAACTTGTCTTTTGTAGTTTACTAGATGATATAATTCAGAAGCTTTTAAGAGTTGCAAATTTTCCATCTATATCGATTATATATTATGTGGTAGTAAAAATTTATTATTGAAAATTAAATGTGGCTTGTTCCAATTTATATTATCTAGAGGAGAGTATAAATTTTAAAATTATGTTATAGTAGTAGTAGTAATAATAATTAAATTAATAATAATAATAATAACAATTTTGATAATAATAGCCAAATTTGTTTTTTCTAACTTACTGTGCAGATGTGATGGTGGATAGATAATGTGAGCCTTATTCATTAAATGGAAAGCACCATAACAAATAACCCCTAAAACATAAATACACTGAATTTTTTTCTCCTTCTTTTTTCACTGGCATATTCAAGCTAGTAACAATGTATGGCTAAGTCTTTGGCCTAGCTACATCAGTTAGCTCAACTAACCCATTTTTTCTTCCTAGCCTAATGGACCACAAATACACAGTGAACCTTCGAATTCTTAACCATGATCATATCCATGCCAACACACGTGCCACATATAAATCTCATCTAACATTTTCAACAAGTGCCACATAATAACCACTCAACTAACGGCTGCTTCTACACCAACATGTGTAATCCATATTGAGCCTTCACTAACAGTCCTGCCCACAAATTACATACCTTGTAAGAGATCCACACAATGATCCTATCCTAGGCGCACACACACACACACATGTACTGACTCCATTTGTCATACCCACTTCAGTAAATTCTGCATAGTTATTCCCTGATGGTTCTTTCAGTGACAACATGCTTAATCACATTAAATCCCCATTATGGCCCTATCTGCAACCAACACTTGCACAGCTATTGCCAAACTACAATAATAAAATAAGTACAACTACTAGTCTACCAAAATTCCCTTCTCACTACCACAGCAAAACAGGAAACACAAATGAATATATGCCCTGAGCACCAACAATGGTCTTCTCACCTTACTCTTTGGAGTCACATGACTACACCTCACATATACATAATCAACAACCAAATATACAGATCAGAACAGAAGGTCTGTTCCTCCAACTCTGAACAAGAAAATCAGAGTTTCGCACAATGGACACATATATAAAATTGTCACATATATTCCTTCTTGTTAAATTATTTGTCCGTTATTAGGTACACGGACAAGTAGTACATGTTCTCAGCTTTTCTTCTTTCCTTCTTTTTCTCATCCTTAGAAATACAAAGATTATAACAGAAAACCAGAATATTCCAATTTCTAAATATGGAAGATGGGAAAGTTCAATGACATACTGCTTAGACTATGCAATGCAGTATATAGACAAAATAGAATAGATAAATGGACGAAAGGCTACATCCTCCCGTTCCCCAAAAAGGGAGACCTTGGAATCGCTAAAAACTACAGAGGCATAAGTCTTACTGCTATTGCAGCCAAGATATAAAATGCCCTTCTTAATCGCATCCAACCCAAAATACAGAAAATCCTTAGGAAAAACCAAAACGGATTCCGTAGAAATCGATCCATAACCTCTCAGATCCTGACTATTCGACGGATCATAGAAAAGGTTCGACCAAAGAATCTAGAGGGAACACTACTATTTATACATTTCTCCAAAGCATTTGATTCTATACATAGAGGGAAAATGGAACATATACTACTAGCATATGGTTTCCCCCAGAGAAACGGTTGCCGCTATAATGATGCTCTAAAAAGACACTAAAGCAATGGTACGCTCACCTGATAGCGACACAGATTTCTTTAACATCGCCGCTGGAGTTCTACAAGGAGATACATTAGCACCATATATATTTATAATATGCCTAGACTATGTACTACGAACATCATTAGATACCATAAAAGAAAAAGGTTTCACACTAAAAAAGGCAAGAAGCAGGCGATGTCCTGCACAAATAGTCACAGATGCAGACTACGCTGATGACCTCGCACTTCTTGCAGATACACAGGCTGAGTCACTACTACATAGCTTGGAGGAGGCAGCAAAGAATATCAGCCTCTAAGTGAATTCTGATAAAACCGAGTTCATGAGTTTCAAAAAAGAAAGGAAACATCTCCACGCTCGATGGTAAGCCTCTTAAGCCAGTAGAACAATTCACATACCTAGGTAGAAAGCGATGTTAATACACGAATAGCGAAGGCATGGTCGGCCACAAACAAATTATCAGTCATATGGAAATCCAATCTCACTGACAAGCTAAAACAACAAATCTTCCTGGCTGTGGTTATATCAGTACTGCTGTATGGCTTCACCACTTGGACCCTAACAAAGTGCCTTGAGAATAAGCTAGATGGGAGCTGCACAAGAATGCTGCATGCAGTCTTGAACAAGTCGTAGAAACAGCACCTCACAAGGAAGCAGCTGTATGGCCACCTGCCCCCCATCTCACAATCAATCCGAGTGAGACAGACTAGGCATGCAAGGACACTGCTGGAGAAGCAAGGACGAGCTCATAAACGACATTCTTCTGTGGAAGCCAACACATGGGCATGCTAAGGTGGGGCACCCACCAAGGACCTACATTGACCAACTATGCGAGGATGCTGGTTGCTGTGCAGAAGACCTCCCAGGAACAATGAATGATAGGGAGGGTTGGCGAGAGATTGTCATGGATATCCGTGCTACATGTGCGACATGATGAGGATTGTTTCAATGTGAGTAAACTGGGATCATTTAGCAATCATCTTACTAGTTAATATATTCATAGAAACAACAATCATTAAAGACAGCAAATCTTTACATGGGAAATGGACACTGATCATTCAGATAAATCTTATAACACTACACTTTACAAAATTACAGACATTTCTTTTTTGTAATTTTAAACCAACATAAGCACACTGATCTATTTCTATGAACTACACAAAAGATCACTAATCTGGATTTTCAAACATTTTTTCAGATTTGATCAATATTTTTAATATTAAGTAAAATAGTAGTATTGCTTTGAAGTTTTATTTGTTTAGTCCACTTTTTAATGAAAAAATATTTTTTAACTTTGCTTTTAAAGTCTTTAAAATATGAGTGTCAGTCCAGATCGACAAATGATTTTTGAGAACTTGTTAATGGTTATTTTATTTACATGGAGAAATGAAAAAATGCTACATTTTTTTAAAAAGAGATTTTGCTTTGTTTTTCTGTAAAAATGTAGTTTCTATCTAAATGAAAAATCCAAGACTATTATGAATGCTATTCTACTGAAGAAACAGAGAAAAAAAGATGTGAGGATTAGATGAGAAAGACTTCTGTGTCTACCACTGCTGAATGGTAAGTGAACTGATTGAAAGACAATAAACATCAATATTGTGATTTTGCAGTTTTTACTTGTCAGGTGCCAAGTTGAAGTCTGACAAGGTCAAAAAAGAATGAGTGCAACCAAACAAATGGTAGCATGAGCTGATAACTCAGTATCAGCCAGTTGAGATATTCATTTCCTAAGGTTTACTCTTGCTCAATCTCTTTGCCCCTGTAGAGAGTAAGGCCCGAGAGTTCTGGCTTCATTTCAATGTCACAAGATAACAGGAACCACCCCCATCACTCGTCACTATTTCACCTCTTCCCTCATTCCCTAAGAGGATGAAAATAGGCATAGCATCTGCTTTACAATCTCAGAGACTTCTCTCAGAGAGAAAAAACATCAGCTGTTAAAAAGATAGAACATGCTGGTCATATAACTTAGATAGCCTAAAAAAAGTGAATAAAACAGCAGATTATGTGACTAGAGGTTCAGTACATTGGCCATATAAAACAAGGCAAACATTGTTTGATATATTTTGGCCTATTGATTGGATTAAATTATGAATGCATCATTACAGCACATCAAATCCCATATAGTGGCCATGTACTATTAAAATGAGATGGACAATAGGGTAGGTTGATTTTTCACTTTTTTAAAATATCAAACTGTCCATCTATGTGAAAGTTGTGTGTTAGTATACTGAATACTGATACCAAAAATTAGATCTTTAACTTGCACCATTGTTTGAGGAAATAGCATCAAAGATCGTCTACTAAAATGCACTAAAAATCCTCATTTTCTAAAGGTTAAATT
Organism: Doryteuthis pealeii; assembly: GCA_023376005.1. NCBI lineage: Eukaryota > Metazoa > Mollusca > Cephalopoda > Myopsida > Loliginidae > Doryteuthis > Doryteuthis pealeii. The sequence continues at coordinate 30,160,738 of CM042165.1, forward strand.
TTGCAGAAACAAGGATTTTTAGTGCATTTTAGTAGACGATCTTTGATGCTATTTCCTCAAACAATGGTGCAAGTAAAAGATCTAATTTTTGGTATCAGTATTCAGTATACTAACACACAACTTTTGCATAAATGGACAGTTTGATATTTTTTTAAATTGAAAAATTGACCTACTCTAATGGACAAGCTCATTACAAAACATCAAGAGAGAGGAAAACAAAGAGAATCCAAGTCACTAGTACAGTGACTTGGATAATGAGCAGATTAACAAAGTTGATCTAATTTAAGAAGTATGATAAACAGCTAATCTGACAGACATAACACTATAACATTTAAGTTTATCATCAATGGCATTCTCAGCTTTTAAATCTTTTGTGTACAGAATTTCAAGATTAAAAAAAGAAATATTGCAAAGAACTTAGAAAGGTGTCATATCCCATTAATAAGTGAAATTAAAGTTTTCAGTGAAATATGACAAAAATAATATCAATTAGATATTAAATTATGAGGTGGAATAATTAATTGCACAAATGCAGCTTGGATTCATACAATGATAGGATAAAATATAAATACCTGTGTTCCTGATAGATGAAGATAAAAAAAGTGGTGATAAAAATGACCCATCATGCAGATACCAACATTTTAAAAAGTAAAATAAAATCTAACCTACAATGCTTTATATAAGAGTTAATCATATCTGCATTTACAATAAACAACTTGGGGACTGTATAGTAGACTAAGTAAAGGTTAGAAAATAATAACAAGAATTTATCTGTAAAATTTCAGATGTTCAAAATTTAGAATTTTGGAAAGGGTAGGATTAAGATGGACACCTGTCCATTTGTCAATAAATGAGTAGACAGAAACAATCACATCACACATTTCTTTTGTCAAATCTTAGAAATGATTCACATATATTACAATTGTCAACCTTTTACAGGGGAATTAGAAATGTTATTCTCAAAATTATTCAGACTAGCATCCTTATCCTTGTTGTTTCAGTCATTAAATTTGAACCAGTGAGCACCCTGGTCTTATTTCACATGCAATAATTTTCTAATCTTTTTTTTCTTTCAAGATTGCTGGATGCAGTATATACATGTGAGGAGTGTGAGAGCACACTAGCCAATATGTATTGATTAGAACAACAAAGGTGAGAATATTAACCTCTATTAGTATTATTTGTATTATTCGGACTATTGTCCTCATTTTCATTGATATCTGTACAATGTTTCAGCTGATGTGCCCTCCGGCCTTCTTCAGGTATTTCCTGTTGGACTTAGGAACCTTCTTGTCATAATTGGGAGCCATCACAGAATTCTGAACCCAACCCTTTATTCAATCCATGGGAGAATCCTGTTCTCTTTCCGCTAACCATAGTTGGGGTACAGGTGTTAAGCTGTGTTAATTATTATTCTATTTTACTGCTGCCCCTGACCAGGATTGAACCTGCAGCCTAGAGAAAAATGTCACTTAGAACTGTCTTAACCCAACGCCTTTATCCACTATGCTATGTGTCCAATTGGACAATTTAGTGTGAATTTTGGGAACTTATAAACCTAATTGTTTTACCTTGAATATCTACCTATTCACTTATGTATGATTTTTTACCTTGACTCATATTGCATCCCGCCACCCCGAGTTTGAAAAGAAGGTTCCCAAGTCCGACAAGAAATACCTGAAGAAGGCCAGAGGGCACATCGATTGAAACGTTGTACAGATAACAATAAGGATGAGGACAATAGTCTGAATAATCCAAATAATACTAATTATCAAGCCTCATTTAAAAAATTCAGAGAAACACTAATCTGTATGTTTCATAGAATAATGATAATAGTTTCCTTTCAAACATAAGAAAACTTATTTCATGATTGGCTTTATTGTGACTCATTGTTGCTTTTTATGAGTCAAAGTGTTTAATGATACAATGATGTGACAAAAAGCAACAACAATAAGATGAAGCAAAACTAGCAATAAAATAATAGTACTGAAAATTTCTCATCTAAGAAAAAGATAATTCAATCATTTTGTGACCAATAAGCAAAGTAAGTTAAAAATGGCTGAAAAGAAAAAAAATGTTCAGTGATTGTTGCTAATTCCTTGTGTAAATTTGATTTAGTCAGTCAATAGAAAAAAGGAAAGCCAGTCCAAATTTCTTAATCATTTGTCTAGGCTGATTACATACAATTTTTACTTGCCATAATTTAATACATATTTGCAAGAATAATTTTTATCTTTTAAATTTTGTAACATGGAATATGTTGTTTTAGAGTAAGCTCATGAATAATTATAAGTTATCATAATGTGTATATACATTTACCAAACCCCTCCGCATGAGCAAGATGTGACGCAAAGTCAATTTTTTAAGCAGAGTTTAACAGATTTGATTTCAGAGTTTGCCTTCTCCTAAACTGGTTACCTAGCCAAAGTTTAAGAGTCCATCCCAGCCCACCCAACTATTTACTCATAGCTGGAGGGAGAATAGTTGGATTCATTAGTGCTATGTGAAATGCAAACAGCCTTGTCAAGGATTTGAACTCATCTCTATGTTGTGTATCTAATAATGATAACTAATAATGAATAATACATAACACTTTATAGAGCAAAACATTTCTTTCCCTGGACAACAATTATAAAAAAGCCCACAATTAATTCCTAAAAAATATTTATATATTTCTCCATTAATTTAACAATTTTTATGAAAATTTGTCATATTTAGTTCAGTCCCGGCCCCCAAATTGTCAAATGCATGATTTTAGATGATTTTAGAATATTTGTACGAAATAATGCTTAGCATATATTTTTGGATTTGCTTGATGGCTGAGATAAAAGTGTATTTCCTACTAAGTTTCAAGTTCAGGCCAACTGATTTTGAAGGCCACTTACATAATTGATAATCTTTTTTTACCCTTCATTTAGTGTTGTAATAGACTAAAAGGTTAGGTTTAGTAAATATCCAGTGCGAGTGTGTGTGTGTGTGTGAATGAGAGAAAAGAGTGAAAGAGAAAAGCTGTAATGATGCTTAACAAAAAACTTCTTAACCCATAACAGGGTAATGAAAACAAAAATAAGAAATTCAATCCAATTCCATCTGCAGAGATCACCCCACCCCATCCCACTTTCCTGTGCCAACATTGGTAAATGTATCAGTGTTATCAGCACCCGTACAGAGCTGTTATTTTACATTGATTCATCTTGTTAACTTAGCAAGACCAAGAAATAAAACTAATAAAAAAAGGGGGGACTGCAGGTAATTTGAAAAAGAAGCCCTTTTTAGAAAGAAGTTTTTCTCCCTCTTTTTTTAAAATTTTATCCTTAAGTGCAATTTAATGACTTTGGTCAATCAAACATGACTCATTTAAGAAAAATAAGCCAAACAAATCTTTGTTGAGGAGGATGTTGGAGGAGGGGAGCTTTAAGAATGGATAGTTTTTGGGAAAATAAAAAAAATATATCTATCTGCAAGCTAAAAACAACTACCCAAACACACCATTTTTTTTTTAATTAAAAGGTGTAGTTGATAAAATATTTCATTTCAACAAGAAAAGTAGAGTAAAGCTTAGAAGATATATTGGGTTGACAAAAACAAACTTGTTCTGTGTTTGGTGTTACATGTTTTTAATTTTTATTCAGACAGTTGTCATGTAATTTAAAGAAAGAGTTGTCCAAATAGGCATATTTTTGTTTATTGATTATAACACTAAAGATAGATAAGCAATGTTTTTGGCTTGTGTTGTTTTTGTTTTTTAAAAATGAAACTTAAATGCAATAAAAATGGATCACAACAAAAGTAGATGAGCTAAAAGCTAAATAAAATAAAATAAAAAATGACCTGAAGATTTTGTTGACATACTGAGCCAGATATCTTCTTTAGACATAGAACTATTAAAGATTTTGATCAATAAATCTCAAATCTCATTAATATTAGAGAACACACATCATGTATGCAAATACAAATATAAAAGACCTAGTGTGACACAAATCAAAAAACAACACATCAGATAATAAATATAAATATATATATATATATATATTAAAGCATCATTAAGATTGTATTCTCATCATATGATTCACCAAATTCTTTAAGATGTTTTTTGACATGACCATTAATTTTTGTTATAAGACTGATAAGCAGATAAATAATTTTTATCTGAATTTAAAAAAACAACTTCAAATTCTATGCTCTATATTACTAATTTTTCTTTAAACTTTTGACAGTTAGCTTTCTTCTACAAAAATCTAACAATTTGACCAGAAAGAAGATCAAATATATACAAGACAACCTTTTCAGAGAAAGATTAGAATGTTTTCATTAACTAAGATCAAGTTGCTTTACATCAAACTAACAACACTAATAAAGAAATAGGAAAAATATCTTTTGTTTCTTTTAGGCTTTTGTACATTAAAATCATAGATGTTACATGTATTGGGGAAAAGCAAAAGAGATCCAAGCTTGTCATCCTTGTTGTTTAAGATTAAAGATAGTGCAACTCTAATTTGTAATCATTAATTTTTCTAAAGATGATGATAATAACTGCAATGATGAGAATCCTGAAACAAAGTGATAATTATTGCAGACTGTAAAAACGTCTGTGGAATCACATGATAAATGAAAGTGGAAAATGGAACTGAATTCCTCATGCATGAAACCAACATGAAAGAATGAAGATGTGAAAAAAAAAATGGAAGTTTTTTGGGGGCTGTTGGCTTTTTTAATAAGTGGTTTTCTTTATTGGATAGATGAGAAAATTTGGATTATGTAAGTAAGAGAACCAGGAAAGATGAGAATGGAGGCAGAGGAAAACATGAAAGAAAAAAGAAAATGACAAAAGAAAATATTAAGAAAACATCAAAAAGTGTTGTTCTCCATTATTTAATTATTCTAATAATCTTAATTCAACTTTGCTGGTCATATAATTCTTTCAATCAACCTAAAATAGATACTTTCATCACCAGTATCACCAAAATGTCACTATATATATCAAGATAAATTCAAATATCCCAAAAACCTAGCAAAAAAAAAACTAAAAAGAAAACCTGGAATATTATATAAAGAGACACAAGCATTATATTTTTAAATGATTTGGTGTTATTCAATCTCTAAAAGTGACTAGCAAAATACATCACCACCAACAAACAATAATGCTAATTAGAAAATAGTAATAATTTATAATTATTTCATATCATTAGAATTCATTGGAATTAACTGATAAAACATTAATTACTATTACTAATGATAATTTAATTGTGCAGAATAATTAATAATGATCTATTACAATTGCATAATTATAATTATTTAAGATTTTTAATAACAATTTTGTTATTTTTCATGAAAATTAAGACTCATTATTATCATCATATGATGAAAATTCTAAGTGACAGTAAGAAAAGAAATGTTCTAAATTTGAAAAAAAAAAAAGTCCAAGAGAATGATTGTTCAAGTTTTTCAATGAAGCTTTTCATTGTAATGAAGAGTTCAATTAATTTGCTACTTCAAAGATGTTCACAATAAAGAAAATACAAAATCCAATTCATTTAAGCAAGTGCTTTTTTCCCTAATGCAATCACTTTAAAGATTTTATTGTTATGGTGATTTGAAGAGAAGTGAATAATGCAATCTAACACTGAAAACTGTTCATTTTCCCTTGGAACTGGAAATGAATTAGAATATTTGAGATGAATTAGTTTGTGTATTAATGAACAATGGAATTAATGTCAATATTATAAAAATAATGACTTTTGGAAGGTTAAATCTTAGAGACAGACAAATGCCATCAATTGAAAAACATTCTTGAAATATTGAACTTCACCTGAAGCATCTACATTTAAAAAATGTCCTTTTTAGTATGGTGGTGTCTGCACAGAGTAATGATATATATATTTACCAACCCCTCCGCACAAGCAGGATGCAACACAAGGTCAATTTTTTAAGCAGAGTAATGATATACGGTTGTTGCCGTATTCTGTCCATCTTTTAAAGATTTCCTCCTTGTCTGACAGCGGCTCTGGGTTGGCTGGTTTTGGTGAAGGTTTTTAGTGTGATCCTTGTTTGTGGTTTTCAGCTTTCAGACTCTCTCTCTCTCTCTCAATGAAAATACACTGCTCCCCAATCCCCTCCTTTTTGGCTATTTTTATCTTTCTCAGTTCCCTGTTCAATAAGTTGATACTGAATATGGGCTTATTTGCTTTATTATTTCACAGCTCACATCCTTAGTCATTCAGAATGAAGAACTTATCCGTAACCCTTGGCTATACTTTATTGAGCTGTTTTTTTCCAAAAAATCCTCAGCTGTTGTGATAAGCACATGTTTGCTGGCATTGGCAAATGTGTCTATATTGCTGTCCAATATATTTAAAACTACAAACTTTCCATCGTCTTGGGCCTAAGATGTCTTAGCCACTTCAAATTCTCTTAGCTTTTCAAGGTTAAAATGAATATGGGATCTTTTTTGCCATAGACAGTTTTCAGTATCAATTTAAAAGTTGCAAAGACTGGATCATGGTTATTGCTATGATAATGCCAAGGAATAAGTGTTCACAATGCCAATACTGGATTTAAAGTGTTAAGGTATCAGTATGAAATCAATCTGATTGTGAACTTGCCAGTTGGGTGACTGCCATTATTGATAGCTTATAGAGGTGAAGGGTGTTGTCCATGGTAAGAGATGGAGGCATCTGTCATTGACCTCTCCAAGACTGAATCTTTCAACAGTTCTTGACCAATTCTGCTGGATATCCTGACAAACCTTGGATAATCAAGATCGATTTATTTGGGACTTTCACTATGATGGAGTCATGAAACTACTCGCTTTCCTTATCATTTCTAAATCCCATCTTATAATATCACAATATCATTCCAGATCAGGTGTAAGCTCTCGAGTTCTGCTGAATGGTGTAGAGGGTGAAAATGCTACACATTTCAACTGTTGGCAGGTTTATGGTGTTTTTGAAGTTGTTTTTCAATCCAGTAGTCAACTTGTCATGTCCATCCTGGAGTGATTCAGTGGGATGCATGAGCATTATTGATCCCAGTCTCTACTGATCTGACAAACATTAGGCCAAACTCAACAAACAAAAATATATTTCAGTATTTCATTTAATATGAGAAAATGATGGCTTGCTAAACACAACTGACTTGATTCATTCTAAAGTTGATCTCTGATTAACTCTCAGAAAGAAAGGAATTGACCACTGTTAGGGTGTAAGGGAATTGAAGATAATACATATGTTGGCTTGTCAACCAGATGCATAAGTTGGGTAGTACAGATTTCAACATTATTAGTTTTCTTTGCCAAGAAAAAAAATGTTATAAAAAATTGCTTTTTCTTTTTCACTATGGAATACACATGAGGACTGGACCAAATAAAATGTTGTGCTAACAACATCAAGTATATAATGAAGAGGTTCAATTGTCTAAACAATATTTTGGAAAGAAATCGAACTTTAGAATAAAACCACATCTTAGAGTTCTTATAATCTGTTTACCAATCCTAAACTTGTCTGGAAGTCACAAAAGAAAAAAATGCTAAAAAGACAGACAAAATTTGCTTTTCTCTAAAAACTCATCAGACTAAATGCACTGCAGATAAAAAGGAAATTATTTTTCTGATTACAATTACACCTAACTATAGGCTTTGGGGTTGGATAGAACTTTCATATTCATATAGTTGTGTGTACCCCTCCCCACACACCTACTACATTTAGCCAAGTAGGTCTAACATCCTCACACTTGGTCAAATGAAACAGTAGAAATCTTGAAAAAAAAATGAATTCCAACACAAAAATGAGCCAAGTTTTGTGTCTCTCTTAATTCAGCAGAGAGCTTGCTTATATAACATTCAATATAACCTTTGTAGTTGATAAAGCCAATACTTCACAACCACAATAACTGATCAAGACATTTGAAAGTCAATCATTGATATTTGCTATCAGATTTTACAAAAACAAATTTGACATGAAGTCAAAAAGGATTTGTTCTTTATTGGAATCTTCTATTTTGGTAATTTATCTCTTTTCATTCTCTCCACAATAAAATTATTTTTATTTACTGAACCTGAGAGATTTTATGTTATAATAATAAAAAAGACTTTAATTCCACTTTCAATCATAATTTTAGTGTGATAAAATTTTTATTTGAACAAGAATTCTAAGGTACTTATGATTGAAGTGATACTGGATTCATTTTGGATGAAATTAAATGCATTTAGAACATGAGAATTATAAGAAGTTCATGAAATTGTGTTGTAATATGAAGAAAATATTAAATAATCAGGATAATGATAATAATTTAATTATAAAATGTAAAGTAATAAACAATGGAAAAACATTTTTTTCTAAATTTTTAAACATTTTTCCATGAATCCTTTTCTTATTGAAGTGTAATATCCATTTTCTGGTGGATTTTGGCTAACATCAAAAGTAATTATTTGTTTTTGTCAAAGATATGTAATATGATTTTTTGCTTCATGACCATTTAGTACCAAGGACACGGACCACTCAGTTACCAGGATCCCATCCTCAGGTATTATGGGTTGCCACCCACGGCCAAAATGTAGATTCTTATCCCTCTGTAGAGGTGCAGTTATCATATTCTACAGCTGACAGGGCAGAAATTGTGTTTTGGGTTGTTTGTTTAGTTTTTCAATAAAATTGTGTAAAACTAGTTTTAATTCTGTACATATGATACAGATACAAGTATTTTCACTACATCTATATATCTTTATGTCATATATATTAAATCAAATATATACATCCACTTTCCAATTTTAAATACCCACAACCATGAAATGTATGTATTCATGACATCTCATTAAGGAATGGTGGTTTGCTAGACAGTTCTAAAAGATAATCACTCCATAGATTTGATCTTATATATAAATGTCTATATGCATACAAACAAAGAAGCATATAAATAATTCCCCTACTCTCGTACATGTTAGGGATCACAAATGGAATATGCCTAAGTGCACCTAGGCATATTCCATATAGTCGAACATCTTCAATTAAATTAGTTGCAAGCCTGTTAATTCTAAAGGGGTGAGGTTCCGTCCAGGGACAGACACAATAAGTGTCATATACAAGACAATTGGCAGAGAACTGTCACATGTTGGTGACACGAATACTAAAAACTTTGGCAATGATGAGGTTCTATGAATTGGTTTCAGTGGAGGGTGAGTCAACAAATGCCACAAAACATATGCAGATATTACACATCTCAGGAGAAATTTGTTTTTAAGTTGATTCTAATGCAAATTCTGCCAACATATTTATTATTGTCAAGGTGTCTATGTAAGTCAGAGAAATATAAATAGTTCATTACATGGTAAAAATACTTTTTTTTATTATTATAATAAAGAAAACAATTTTTAGGCATTTTTTATATTGCGGACAATATAGCAAAATCTAATCTTATTCTTAAGGGAAAAAGCATGACTTTCTTCTAAAGGGTTTTTTAACAAAAGTATTGAGAGATCAAATTATACGTTAAAAACAACAATTGAATTCATACCTTACATATTTCCATACACTTACTGCTTTGATTTTAAAGTTCAAACAAAGCTCTCAACAGTTAACATTAACATTAACTTACAAAGCCACCAAGATTCTGTGACTCAGGATATCAACCAAATCAATGCGACTTTTGACTGATTTTCATGTTTTTTTTGTTATTTTCAATTTTTTATGTTTATCAAAAGGGAGGAAAAGACATTTTAAATGGACTCATATTGAATTGTAAACCATTTTTTCTAAAGACTCAGCCTTTGTACATTTCCAAAATTCACTCAGAAGCATTTCAATTATATTCTGGCACAAGGCCAATCCAGATGAGCATTTAGATAAGCCCATGATATTATACATAACACATGTAGAAATACTTTGAAAAAAATGCAAACTCCAAAGAGAGAAAAGCATAAATATCTGTTGATTAATGACCTTTAACTGAAAATCTTGTATTTTGGAATCTTGAAATAAAGCTAAATAAGCTTAGAATCTATCAGTCTTTTATTCATTTAATTTCTGAATTCATTTTTCTTTCTGTTTCTTCCAGAATGAATAATTATAATAAAGATTAGCACCACAATAAAAACCTTTTAACTTGCAATGCTTTTCTTTCAGAACCTTTTAAGCTTTTTCAGAGTGGAAATTGTAACTTCAAGCCATTCTGTATTTCCTTTTTAAGTGACAATAAAAAGTCAAGAAACCAATGTCAATAGGGTAAAATTCAAATCATCAAAATATAAACTGACAGATATCTACTCCTGTTCTAATTTTAGTATTTTATTCAATCTGAAAAACTGTTGCTAATGTTTCTCCTTTATATATATATATATATATAATATATATATATATATATATATTATATATATACATACACACACTAACATAAAAAAATAGCAGGATTATTTCTATTGCAAATCAAAATGTATCTGTTCTTATGGAATTCCCATGGATATTATAAGATAACACAATAAAATATAAAATATGTGATGAAAATATTTTAAAGAGTATAAAACTTCATACATCCTCATAAATAGATACAAAAAAGAAGAAAAATCAGACATAAATATATAAATGATTAATTAGATTTTCCTTATAGACACTACACACTGATCCTAAGAAGTAGTACAGAGGGTCAACACCTTTGTCCAAGACACCACACACAGATACTGAAGTATTATCATGGAAGTTATAGATGAATGAAAAAAAGGCAGAAGTCACATTTTATCATATATAACTACTAAAATATTTGAAGCTGATAGGTTGATAATATTCTTACAGGTAATATTCAGTTATTATTGTGTAGGGCTGTTACTTGAAAGAACTTACTGTTTATTTCCAGCAGAGGAAACAGTTGTTTATTTACATTGGTCAGTCTAGACAAAATACCTATCAAATATACAGCTCAATAAAAAAGAGTGAATAGTGCATATGTGACTAGTATTTAAATTGTATACTCTACATCAGAATTTTACCCAAAAGAGCAACATAAAAGTAACATTTATTTTTAGTGATAATCAAGATGAATCATTATTTCATAATTTTTTTGTGAAACAAGAATATAAAGAAAACAGTTTTGTATAAAAAAATTCCACTCATTTGAAAAGAATCTAAGACCTTTGAAACTTATCAGTTCAATGGTCAAGGATATTTAATAATTTTCCATGTGCTACAGAGTCAGGGAAGAGAAAAGATTAAGGGTAGATAGAGACCAGATGCTGGGGAACAAGAACAGTTAAAGGCTATTGGAAATTATAGAAAAAAAAACAGTTTCTGTTATTAGTAGAAATTCAAGAAATGAAAAGTGTGAAAGTGAAAGGGGAAAGAGAGAGAGAGAGAGAGAGACATAAATTATTGAGAGAAAGAAATGATCAAAGAAAATGATAGTGAGAAAAATCAACTGTTCAATCAGATTCACTCCTCACAAAATCAAGTGAGGCTCTGCCTTATTTCCAATCCAAGTAAATGAAACCAATTCATACAAAGCTTACAGCAGAAAAATAAAAAGATTACAAGCAAATAAAATCTCATTGCATCTACCCATCTCCAATACCTACTGATACAAAAATGCTGAAAGAAGTGGATGAAGAATGAGGCCTTGTACTTCCAAAATATTTGTTTCCAAACTAGCTAGTCATCTTTACCTCCCCCAATGCAATGTTTTATTTCTGTTTTTTGTTTTCATCAAATAAATTGTCTTATCTTCTAAAACTGTTTAAACTTGGGGAATTTTGCCTGAAATGATGAACAATGCTTAACTCTCAATTTACACCTCCCCTATACACACATTAACAACATTATTGAAACACCCACATATTTACAACAGATAATTACTTACAGACATTCTGAAATAATTATTTTTTACATGACAGAGTTAAAGAGGTTTGAATGGAAATGAAAATAATATTCTACATTGATAAAAAGTAAAGAGGCATTTGCCTTATAGCAATAGTTAACAATATGCTTTTACTGAGTACTCTATTATAATAGACTAGACTAAAATTTGTAGTCATTTCAATAAGTCATGTACAAAATCTGACCACACTAGATTGAATATTTTCACAATTTTAAAATGATAGTGATACATGATAGTATGTGTCTGTACAATTTCAAACAAGTAGGTATTTATCCAACACCTTATGTGAAACAAGGTCAACTATGGAACACCCAATGAGAATCGAACTCACTATTCAATTTCAAACAAGTATGTCATTACAACTTAGTAACTTGACCCTTCTAAATATGTCTATGGGGTAAAATAAGATATGGAATATTCTATGAATTCAGAAAGGCAATAAGGCTGCAGAAGCAACTTGAAATATTGATGATGATGTTGGTTTGTTTGTTGGTTGGTTTTAACGGCAAATCAATCCGCTTGGGGTTATTTCATGCCAAAAGGTTAGGAAGCTATATATGTTGTGTATCTATATTTACACTTTTGTAGTTAATGGTTTTAATGATGTGTTAGAATCATTGGGGATGATGTTGAGGGGTTAGTTTTGGGTGGTATTGATCAGGTTCATGTTTATATTCTATGGTATAATTTTATTTCCCTCAAAAAGGATATAATGTCTTCTATGTTGCCTTTTTCAAGTAAATCTTTCCTATTATTTGCATTAAAATAATGGTTTCTGATTTGAGCAAAAACCTCACATTCTATGAATAAGTGTTTAATAGTGCAAGGCATTTGACATGTTTCACATTGTGGTTCTTGTTGTTATTTGAATATAAAGGAGTGCATAAGTCTTGTGGGACCCATGCGTAATTGGGACATAATGACTTGTTCCTTTCTAGACTTTCTTAAGGCTGGTCTCCAGTCTCCCAGGGTGGGTTTGATTAGGAAGAATTTATTTTAGATGTTGTTATTCCAGCATTGTTGCAATTCTTTATGAAGGAGTCAATTAATTTTAGTTTTCAAGTCAGTATATGGAATCTTGAATTTGTTGCGGATCAAATCTAAAGTACGTCATGGACTGCTCAGCCACCAGGGTTCCATCTGTAAGCATCATAGGTGGCCACCTACAACCAACAAGTGGCCTAATTGGGGGTAGGGGATTCTTATACTCTGCAGAGGTGCAGTTGGTGTATTCTAAAGCCCCAGCTGACAAAGCTGATACTGGTTACTGTTTTAAGGTTGGTTAGTTGGATTTTATGACATGTCAACCCTTGTTGGGTTATTTTATACCTAAGACATTTTGTCTTATTCATTCTTGATGGATACTCAATTTTTTTAAAACACTTTTTAAAACTCATTTTTCTCTACTTAAATTATAGATGGGATCCTAACACCCGGGTCAGAGTGGACCTGGGAGTAATGGTGATGAAAGGGTACTACACATTTCCCAGAACTTCAGAATTGGAACTTCATCAGATAAGTTTACCATCATAACTGACATCAAGACCCTTAGCCACCATTTTCTAGTACATATGATAAAAAGGGTTGGGGGGTTGCCATAAGAGCAATATGGTCAAGACAACCTTATAGGTGCAAGGGCTTGACATGACTAGCTGTTTGATGGGAGCGGGACTCTCTAACCACCTGCCTAGCTTAAGTAAGGGCCAAAGTGGAGTGTTGCATGTCATGGACTGCTCAGCCACCAAGGTTCCATCCTTAAGCATCATGAGTCGCCGCCCAAAGCTAACAGGTGGCCCCATTGGGGGGATTTTAGCCCTCTGGAGAAGTGCCAGGCAGACTGTTTGTTTGCAACAATTTATATACCTAATTAATAGATAAAATTAATTTAAATTTCATATTTTTAAATTCTAAAAACAAATATTATTTGATAACAAGTTTACTTTAGTATGGTTATTTAATAATATCAAAGAAAACTCAAGACTACACCCTTTTAAATAGAACAAATATCGAATCTTTTCACTGATATTCTAAAAGAAAATTCTATACATAACAGTTTTATTTTTATTTACATATATATATATATATATATATATATATATATATATTTTTTTTTTGTTAATAAAAAGGCCTTAAATACCAGGGGTATCGTGATTATGGACCATTTCCACTCGTGGGTATCTGGGGCCCACCGAGCTCCACGAGTGGAAATGGTCCATAATCACAATACCCCTGGTATTTAAGGCCTTTTTATTCACAAATAAATTTGCTCTGTTTATAAAAATTAAACATTGAGCTCTCACACGGAACCTGAACTCTACAACAAACTACTGGTAGAGAATAGGACCAGCCTAGAATCACCTTGTATCAAGAAACTTGGTACCCCAACAATATATATATATATATATATATATATATATATATATATTAATATGGTAGAAATGTGTAGAAAAGTAGACAAACACGGGATGTTATGGAAACTTGATGTTTATTGTCGACGGTGCAATGGGGAGTGCCATCCACCATTCCGGCACTCCCCATTCCAGAGAGAAAAAGAATCCACTAACCACCCCCAACCACACCTCCCCCTACTGACGACCTTCTGTTTTCAGCATTTTGAGAATTTCCATCATTGGAGTAAGAACTATATTCAAGTCCTGAAGATGGTCTAATAAGAGACCAAAACGTTGCACCGTCGACAATAAACATCAAGTTTCCATAACATCCCGTGTTTGTCTACTTTTCTCCACATATTAATATATATAATTTTTTTACATTTTTTTTTTACATTTAATTTTCAGTTTTTTGGTACTTATTTTCTACCAAAATCGCTCCTTTAATTTTTTTTCTATTCACACCTTCAGTCTTTTTATTTATACTGTAATTAGTTTCAAATTTATATAACCCAACCAATATTTTGCACCCAAAAAATAAGAGGAAGGGCTCTAAGAGACCTGAAAATAATCAGAAAGTTTTGAAATAAAATAACTGATTCATTATAAAATCCATTCATTTATAAATCAACACTGAAAATTTGATTAAAATCAAATAATTCACTGATTATTGGCAAATTTTTTTCGCACCCCTGCTAATATCAAAAGGACCTACATCATGTTAAATCATTAATGTGCATAAATCAACGTGGAATGCATATTATATGTATTAACAAATGTCATGAGATATTTAATTTGCATAATAATTTTGAAATGTAGGGTTTAATAAATAATTTCACATGTTATATCCATTTATACTTTTATTGTGTATCTTTATAAAAATTATACCCAAAACTATTTTTTACTCCCACACACACACACACACACACATATATATATATATATATATATATATATAATATAAGATACATAGAGAGCATTTGATATAATTGAATAATCACGACAAGCAAACTTGGTCAATACTGCGTGCGACGTGCAGAACACTGGACAGTCGTTTCGACCTAATTATCGACATGTCACACGCGGTATTTGCAGAGTTTGCTTCATATATATATATATATATATAATGCAAAGCAAAAAAAAACAAAAAAAACGCACTCCGGTCAATTTTAAAATACACTTTTGGAAAATATTGCCTGGGTTGGGTGGGAGTTAAAAATTCAATGTCAAACTAAATTTTATTCAATTCTGTAGAAAAATAAATTCTTTAAAAATTCTTTTCAATGAATAAGATTTATTTAAAAAATGTACAATCAATGAATGAATGTAGAGATTTAAAAAATTTCATATTTAATCAATTTTCATAAAGATTTAATCAATTTCATATCAAGCATTTATTTACCAAAGTAAGCATTAAATTAATTGAATAACTTCATTTAATTTTTAAAGAACAAAATAAAATTTATATAAATTAAAATTAAAAAGCTATTTTAATTATCTAATACCGAATAAAATTAAAATGTAATTTTTTCCATTAAAAAATAAATGTAAATGAAATCACTTCCAGTTGAGTCTTATGGATTCAAAGTAAGCATTAAATTAATTGAATAACTTTTTAAAATTTTGAATGAACATAACAACATTTACATAAATTAAAATGCTATTTTGATAATCTAATACTGAATAAAATTAAACTAATTTTTTCCATTAAAATTAAATGTAAACGAAATTACATCCTGTTGAATTTTATAGATAAGTTTACAGGTCTTAAAATTTAAGCTAAGACAAGTTGATATGATATTTTCTCATTTGTAGATAATTTTCTCATAAAAATCTATACATTAGATAACTTTAAATATATATTAAAATAAAACAAAGTATATATAAATCAATAAATAATAAAACAAGTTTGTAGAGTTTTGTATTAAGTCTTGGAAAAATTTGGTTATTGATTTTTACTGATTAAGGGATATAATTAATTAATTAAATAAAAATAAAACGGTTTATGTTAATGATGGCTTAGCTGTTGATAATATAAGAAAAATTTTGCTTATATTCAGCAACGATTTAAAATAGCACCGCTGCTGGTAATTTTAAGTTGACAAATTTGTGCCCTAATCATTTCAGCTCGGAATTTCTCGCATATCACTGGTCTAATCTTACAAATATTTATTTGGTAAGAAAGAAAATAGAATAATCTTTCTAAATATGTAATTTGTATGTGGTTTTATCAATTGAATTATTTTTTACAGTGAAGTAAATAACAATAATAAGTGAAAACATTTAATTTAACGATTAATAATAACTCAACTTTGTTTTTAATCAGTATTTAATTTTTTTTGTATGCTCAAAAGAGTTTTAGAAAATAAAAAGCCTTTTACAAAAATCTAGGCAGGAGTTTAAAAAATACAAGGTAGTTATGTTATATAACTTATTTGAAGAAACTTACATTTTGTAAATAAGTAAACAAACAGTAAATAGATACATAGATATAGTTGTCGAAAGTTTATTTATCTTTACATTTTTTTTTTATTAGTAACACTCAGCTTTGCCTTTAAATGTGTTATAACAATAATAACAATAACAAAATTTAAAAAATAAAAATATGAGGTAGTTGAATAAATTATATGAAGAAGCTTAATTTAACATTTTGTATATAAACAGTGTTTATATACAAAATGTTAAGTTAAGCTTTATGTTTGTTTAGTGTTTATTAAACACTAAACAAACAAAATAAAAATGATTGTAATTTGAATAAAAAATTTTTTTTATCTAATAAAAGAATATAATTCTAATAATAAATAAATAGGCAGATTTTTAAAAAATTAAGTCACCACTTCCTTTTTTTGGTATTGTGATACTCTATGTTTATAAGAAGAAAGACCTAAAATGCATTTATGTCTATTTGGTAATCATGCCTTCACTCACTCACTGACTGTTTTTTTTTTTTTTTTCAAAGCTTGGGACTTGTTTCATTCTTTGAAGAACAGATTTTCCAAATGCTTCCAGATTCTTAAAATGAAGCTAGAAGTCAAGTGGAATGAACACAAACAAACATTATTTTTCTTTGTTAGTAAAGAAAAGAATGAAAAGGAAATCTTTTTACCTGACCAAGCAAACTCAGATTGGAATAAAAACTGGTACTCACCTGTAAAGAGAAGCAAAATATTAAATCAATAATCAAACATTAAAGAAAAATATTTTCAATATTACATTAACCTTATATTGTCACTAAATTTGGATCATTTTCTTTCTGAATAATTATTGAAACTTTCCCTAACTGCAGTATTTATGTTGTAATGAAGAACAGCAACATCAATAACATTATCCTGGCTTTGAGCAACACTGTGTTTTATAAATTACCTTTTAAAGTATTAAGGTTGATTAAGGTTTTCAATGACTTAAAAGAAGTTATTTGAAAAATATTTTGGAAAAAATAACTTTTGGCTTTACAGATAATAAAGGAAACCAGCTGAAGTAACACTGTAATAAGATAAACATAATGATATTTTATGAAGATGCAACCATCAGAAGCATTTTTTGGTATCGATAATAGATTTTTTTGACAAGTATCTAAATGTGTAAATGAATTTTACATGACTAACACTGAGAATGAATTAATATCACAATTAGGAATTGTGATATTAATTCATTCTCAGTGTTGGTCATGTAAAATTCATTTACACATTTAGATACTTGTCAAAAAAATCTAATTCAAGATTGAATTTAAAAGATTGACGTTAAAAAAAGGAATTTTTTTTTTTTTTTTCATAAAGAAGATATTGAACTTGGAACCGTATGGTTTCCAGCCAGATGCTCTACTGGCAGAGCTAAACCTGCCCCTTAGTAAAGTCGATAGAGTGGCCAATTGTTAGTATCAGCTGGACAGCAAGGGGAGTCTATCCCCTTTTCCCTAGAACTAGACCAGGGAGATTGTTTTTGCATCTTAGGCATAGCACCACATCTACAATCAGCTCCCCACTTTTCCGCACAGATCGAAATTGTGCTACTCATGCACTGAGTTAGCAAGAGAGTCAGTATTGAACTTTGTAGTTTCTAGGTACATGCTATATCAACTGAGCTAAGCTGGCCCCTTAAATCTAAGTGTAATGATATGAAATTAATAAATATATATATATAGGTACTGGCAAAATCTGCACAAAAGCCTCCTGAGCAGAACTGTGTATCATCACAGATGATTTAAAATATACATCCTCCTTTACTGCATATCAGTTTAATAATAGAAATAAATTTGCTCCTTTTTCTTTAAATACTTGGATATATGGCTACAACATGGATACCATGGTATCACTATATAGTGGATATTATGTAAGCAAGGCTAGTAACCCATTAAATTATTTTTTTTCTGTCTGTAAAAAGTTAATAGGAAATGTTTCTGAGCAAGCACACTGGTGCAGATAAAGGATATTTCCCCAGATTCCACAATACCTCCATTAATTATCAATTGACAAAACCATCTGCTCTTGTTCTAAATGAAAGCTTTCATCTTTTTATTTAGAACAAAAAGTCACTTATTTGAAATTAACCAGGTAGAAGATTGCTCAACCTTGGAGGGGGGGGGCTGAAGAGAGAAAACAAATGTAAAATGTTTTAAAGAGTTTATGAAATTACATGAAAGTGACCCAAATGTCATCACTCTCTTTCAGACAGAAAATAATCCAAAGACTTTTTGACAACAATTCACAAATGGAAAAGGAGAATCCAATTAATATAATTTGTATGCAAGTCAGGATAGAAGTTGCAGTCCAAGTGAAAAACAACAGTTATTTTTTGTAACAGAAAAGATTTGACAGCCAGCAGGCAATTTCCAGTTGACAAGTTCTGGAGATAATGTGCAGCAAATGTCTCCCTCTCTTGCTTGGTGAGAATCTTCATACAGAGAGGTGAGATGGAGAGAGAAAAAACTGTGTGTATACACATATATGAGAGAGATCAGAAAAGAGAGAAAGAAAGAACAGGAATACAAAGAAAACAGAAAGAGATGAAATGGAGTATAAAAATTATATAATATAATTGATAAATAAAATGATACTTAATAATATCCAATTTGATAGTATAATGCTCTACTAGAAATAATAAAATTCAGGTGTGGTTGGTTTAAAGAGAAATTATTTCTTTATAAGAAAACTGTTAGGTGTACTTATGTATGGGCAATACTGTACATATATGCATGCACACACACACACACTATACTATATATTTGAAACCATAAAAAATGTAGGTTCTTTTAAAATGTGAGTAATTAAGAATTTGTGCAGATAAGGAATAAAAAATATAGTTAAGAATCAAAATTTCTTAAATCTGAGCAAATACAAAATAGTTCACTGGTCTCATAACAAAACAAAAAAAAATATTTAGACTGAAGCATTCTTCAAATATATAATTTATCTGGAGAAATTTGAAAATTACTAAATCCTCCAATTCATTTTAGGGATCATATTAAAAAATTGCAACTTTTTTTTTTTTTTCAAATAAAAATATGCTAATGTACTAGCATGGAATAAGGAGTATCAACTTTAGTAAAAGTGAGTGAAATGTAGAAAAGCATAACTGCTGCTTTACTAAAGAAATAAAGAAATAAAATTCATTTTTTTTCAGAAGCAAAGATAAAGAAACTCTAAAGAGTATTTAAAAAAAATGAATCAGTATTTTCAGATAAAGAATATTATT
Source organism: Doryteuthis pealeii (assembly GCA_023376005.1). Taxonomy (NCBI): domain Eukaryota; kingdom Metazoa; phylum Mollusca; class Cephalopoda; order Myopsida; family Loliginidae; genus Doryteuthis; species Doryteuthis pealeii. The sequence goes on from CM042165.1 coordinate 30,180,672, forward strand.
GATAACTATTGTTTTTCCCATCATATTCCTTCTTTTTGACACTTATTTACAAACCCAAAATAATCTTGAAATGAAAGTTTATATTTTTAAACAGCAGCAAAATATTTGATATTTTGAATGAAATACAGATGCTGCCTTAAAGCAAGACAACATTTTAATAAAAGTATATGTATTAGTATTATGTATTAGTAAAAGGCAAGAATTAAGGAAAGGTCTAAAAGATTGCATTGTAAAATTTTGATAAGTTCAATTTTATCTGAAATAGATAAACAATCTAAATAATCTTTAAAAATTGAATTATTAATATTTTTAAAATTAAAAACAAAAACAGGTTGAAACTTTTGCTGAGTGCATCCTTCATATATATGCATCTGTGTCTAGTTTTGTTCAATTTTATAGATATTTTCACAATTAAATCTTATTTTGTTCTTTTCAAGTAAATCATGTGACAAAATTTTCTCTATCTCTCACACACATATATGGTGTATGTTTGAGTACACAGCTATATTATAATCATCAGATTTTTGTATGTTGTATGAATACATTTGAGCAAACATGATTTTTTTTTTCAGAATTGATTTCCTTCAATTTTTTTTTTTTAAGTACAGTAAGAATAAAATACTTTGAAACATCAATCAAAAACTATTCTTAAGAAAAAAAAATCATTCATTCTATTCATGTTTATTTCTCATTAACAATGCGTAAGGTTTTTGGTAAAAAAATTGGTATCTCTAAAAGTTTAAAACTTCTAATTAATGTACTAGCATGGAATAAGGAGTATCAACTTTAGTAAAAGTGAGTGAAATGTAGAAAAACATAAGAATCTGTTGCTGCTGCTTTGGTGAAATGAATTCTCCTCCCAGAGTAACAGAGGGGGAGAGAGGATAGGGCTAATAGATTTTTAAAAACATGTGTCCTTAAGCAGACATGCAAGAATTTTGGAAGATGCCAGCTGACAAGGCAAATTTTTGCAATGCTAAACCTGTATGTTAAGGGGATTCAGTACTCTGTTGCCAGACAACAAAAAACTGTAAAGAAAGGATAGAAAGACAAAAATAATAAACAGAGGTGGGGGAGGGGGTAGAATTTGGTCAATGCAATTGAAATTCTTTAGACAATAGACACAAAACATTATGAATCTAATTTCAAAGATTCCAAAATGTTGTATTTGGGATCTTAAGATCAAAATGTTAGGTTCAAGAATTTGTTATTTATCACAAATAAATCAAGGACAACTCTAATGATTCATAAACAAGGATAAGTGATCATCATGTGGCCATCATTTAATAATCTATTATCTTTCTCTTATAGTTCAGAAAAATAGCACATCATAGTTGGATTTCTATTTGAGCAATACACTTAAAATGCTCTAACCCAGCAAATAAAGGAATTTCCAGTCCAATTTGCAAGTGATTGATTATTTTGTAGGCTTCATTCAAGCTAAACATTTCTTTAATCATCAGAATTCTAGATAATGGAATTAACTATGAAATGATAATTAAAATTATTTACTCCTTCCTAAATAGAAGTATTGATATAATCAGAGACTGTTATTACAATAGAAACCCAATAGTATTTCATAATTTTTCTTCCTTAAATTAGACCTATTTCATTTTTATTAAAGTTGTTAATTTCCACTATTCTCATAAGATTATATACATACACATAGCAATCACATAATCTATACAGATCACTGCCGTCCCTCACAATCCTACAACCCCACCACAAGAACCTTTCCTTTCATGAGCCCTCAAGTGACTCATTAATCCCGCTGCAGATCCACAAAGTTTGATGCAAATGTGACACAGGAAGGACGTCTTTCCCACAAGATCGAATGGATCAGATGGTAAAATTTGATGCTTGTGATGCTTAAGACCAGAAGCCAACTTACAAACTTTGTTACAGATTGTACAAGTCATATTGTTTGTTCCTGGAGAGTGCATGGATTGTCTCTGATGAGATTTCCAATGATATCCAGCCTTAGAAAGCAGAATCTGACCACATGTTTGACATTTCCAACCCTCCATGTTCTCACCAATATGACAGGTGTATTCCTTTCGAAGTTGATGTTTGAGGTTTTCATGCTCAATTCTTTCACTCTCAAAACTGGTACAGCCATCATCCACATGGGTTCTCGATTCAGTCCTCTTCAATGCCATCCTTTCCCAGTTGTCAGGATCTATTTTTATTTTTACAAGGTTACTTTTGAAGCAATTCTTATACCTCTTTCAATGCTTATGCTGTGGCCTTTTGCCAGCCTGCAGCTGATCATAAAAGAGTTGCTTCAGCATTTTATCACATGTGGGCCGTTATGATGAGAGTTTCAATGCTTGTGCATCCTGCCCTTTTAAGAACCTCTGTGTCAGGTTTACTAGTGTTCCACTTGATGTTTAGAATGTGTATCAAACATTTCTGGTGAATGTGCTCAAGAATTTTCAGATGTCTACTAAGCAATATCCATGTTTCCAAAGAATACAGTGTGAAGGTCCAATCAGCAGATGATTTTATGCTGCTGCAAAGCTGTTGCCAGTAGTTGTTGGCACAGCAATGTTCATTGAAGTTTCTTCCTTGATGCCCGGAGGGCATGTACGGTCTTTTTATTCAACATATATACCTTTCATGTATACACTTTCTGAATCAGGTCGCTCAATACACTACTGGTACCCAGTACAAGGCGTTTCATAGTCAGATCATTGGCGACTAAACCTGTAACCCCACAGATTTTTTCTGTTGAGGAGGGTGGCTAGACACCCTGCAGGATGAAAAAAAAGACCTGTAAAAAAGCATGATGCAGATATTAAAATGTCAATAAAAGAAATTAACACTGGTAGATGGCCTCCTGGTTGAAATGTTGAAGGTAAAAAGGGAAAATGTTAAACATGCTCTGTTTGATCACATCACTAAATGCTGGAATGGATCTCCTTTGATTGGATCAATAATGTTTTAGTGTGTTTGTACGAGGGCAAAGGAAAAAAAGGAATTTGTGATAACTACCATGGGGTCACTCTTTTGGGTGATCTCAAGAGTCTTGCTGAATCTATTGCTTTGGAACATTTGTCATATAGTCATTCCAGAATCACAAAGTGGTTTTAGGTATGGCAGGGGAGCAATTGACATGATATTTTAGGCCAGGCAAATGCAAGAGAAGTGTATTGAGGAACAGGTTCCCCTGTATTAGGTTTTTGCTGATTTGACAAAAATTTTGATACAGTTAACAGAAATACAATTTGAACGATACTGGGTAAAGTAGGGTGGCTATCAATATTTGTGAATATACTCAAGTGGTTGCACAAAGGTATGAAAGTTAAAATTGTCATGAGTGGTAGGTTATTGGATGACATTCCAATAGATAACTGTGTTTAGGGAAATGTTTTAGCCCCAATACTATTCTCAATATTCTCCTCTGTAATATTAACTCACATGTTCCAGCATTGTGAGAGGGGTGTTCTTTTGGAATTCAGAACCACAGGAAGGGTTTTCAACTTGAGATTATTCAACTTAAATTCCAAGAGATCTTACACACTGATTAGCAAGTTCCATTACACTGACGACATTGACTTTCTGGCTCATACTGAGGATGATATGCAACATATTGTGGACTTATTTTCAGCCTCATGCACTGCGTTTGGATTAAAAATAAGCTTGACGAAAACAAAGGTAATGTTTACCCCAGTAACAAGTGGGTCGTATATTAAGCCATTTATAACTGTTCATGGTACTTGTTTGGCTGTTGTTGAAACCTTTATATACTTAGGAAGTACATTGACCTGTGATAGCTGTTTGGATACTGAAATTCACCTACACATTCAAATCACTTAGCTGTGACAGAATTACAGCAGAAGTTCTAAAGTGTAGGGAGCCTGCTCTCCTCAAAAAACTCCACAAGCTTCTCTGTCAGTGAAGGGACTGTCCCACAAGATATGAGGAATGCCACCATCATAAATAAGATTGTAACAACTGCCGTAGTATCTCTCTACTCAGCATTACAGGCAAAATCTTTGCCAAAGTTTCACTGTATAAACTCCAGATTCTTGCAGAGAAGACTTACCCAGAATCACAAGCAGGGTTCAGAGCAGGAAGGTCTACCACTGACATGATTTTCTCTCAGAGAAAGTTTCAGGAGAAATGTAAAGAGCAGAGGAGACCACTCATTCATCTACCTCACAAAAGTTTTCAACCTAATAAGCTGGAATGGCCTCTTCCAGTTGGTTGAGTGGCTAAACTCCTCTGCATCATTCATTTCTTTCACACTAACAGGCAAGGCACCATCCAGTTTGGTAACCTCAAATCCCTTCAGCATCTGTCGTGGTTTCAAATAGGGATACATGTGCCAAGCTTTTGGTACACCAACTGAAGGAGTCTACCTTCACACAAGGACAGATGATAACCTATTCAAGCTTAGCCATCTAAAAGCCAAAAAGGTCAGGCCATTTGTGCTATTTGCTGATGATGCAGCAGTGGTAGCACACACTCAGGACCAGTTCACCCAAGCCTGTCAGAACTTCAGCCTGACCATCAGTCTAAACAAAACCAAGACAATGGGACAGGGTACTGAAAATCCCCCTCCATGACCATCAACAACTACACTCTGGAAGTCATAAACACCTTCACCTACCTCAGGTCCACCATCACCAACAACCTGTCACTTGATGCTGAATTCAGTCACTGCATTGGAAAAGCTGTCTCAACTTTTGGGAAGTTCACAAGATTGTAGGAAAACGGCAAGTTCAGAATGGTGCAAATGTATAGGGCATATGTCATCAGCACTTTCTTGTATGACAGAAAAACCTGGACCCCTGGTACGCCCACTAAAAGTGGCAGCTAAATAGCTTCTACCTTCACTGCCTTAGATATATACTGGGCATCACCCAGGGAGACAAGATCACTAACACAGCAGTCCGAAAGAGAGCACAGTTTTCCAGCTAGTGCTCTCTGAAACACCATCATCTCTGCTGATGGGGCTTACATCCACTGGATGGATGATGGGCAAATCCCAAAGAACATTCTCTATGCAGAACTTTCATCTGGCAAGAGACATACTGGTCACCCCCCAGCTGCAATTTACGGATGTCTGCAAGTATGATCTCAAGTCCTTTAACATCAACTCTGCCAGCTAGGAAAATTTAGCCCAGGACCACCTTCGATGGTAACAGGTTCTCCACAGTGGGCTATTCATGTCTGAAGTCACCCTGGCACAAACATGGTTAAAATATTTGGGAGTATTTTATTCATATTTCAAATTGATAAAAAGTTTTTAAAAAGATTTTTTTAAAAAGAAAAAGATTTTAATTTCATAAATACTAATGGTCATTTCATGATTATTAGTACTTAGCCATAAACAATAGCTTTTTTTCCATATCCAAAACATTAAAAAATGTTGATTAAACAGATAAGCAGATAATAACAAGGCAAAAAGTGCATTTTTTGTACAATCAATAGATTTTCAGGAAGTTTGAAGAAATGGTATTTCTTCTTCAAGTATAAAAATGTTTGTGAATGGATGAGTCATTATTTGAAGTTGTAAGTAATGAGTTCATTTTTGTCCACAGTGATTCTATGTCAAATCAACAAATTTTTTATGCAAAAATACCATGACTGACATGAATTTTTTCTAATTTGTTACATTTATAGATTTTTATGATATGAGCCGAATTACACTGTTTCACCTCTCAAAGTTGAATGGTTCAGGACTTACAACCTTTTGACCATTGCTAAAAATTGGAATTTTCCATGATAGGTATAAAGTTTAAATTCAATACCTCCGGTGTTTTTGCACCCAAAATCTGATTTATGTACCATTTTAAAGTACTTGGATGGATTGACAATGGACCATATGCATTTTTATCTTAGAGGTCAAATAAGATAAAGCCTTGTCATCTGGGGCTGCACCTTTGCAGGGGGGTAAGGTCCCCCAACAGGGTGAAAACCTGTGATGTTTAAGGATGGAACCCTGGTAGCTGAGTAGTCCATGACATGTAACACACCACTTTGGCCCTTTTTGGTATATATAAAAAGATTTAATAAAAATTACTATCAGGTCCTGTGGATATAACACAGTATGATAATTTAATTATTACAATGTTTGATATGTTTACTTAAGAGCTATTACGAAATAGTTCAATACTTCAAAAGTATAATGATCTTGATTTAACTCTTTCTTTCTTTCTTATTATATTTTTTCTGAGTAGCATGTTCTTTTTCTAACCTTTTTTTCTTCATAACAAAAACGGAATGGACCATTATTTAGCTGAGGTGATGATACTCATGAGAAATAAGAATTCAGCAGGATTTACATTTTTGCATTTCAACTGGGACAAATTTGGAGGGTGTTACAAGATGATAATGGTCATACAATTAAGGAACACGAGTATTAATATACAGATCATTTTGAGGATTTAATTTACTACTTCCAAGATTAAATGAATTAAGTTGACCATTGGCATAAAATTCTTTCAATGTCTGATAAAATCTTAACATAATCACTTTTTAAATATTTATTTTCATTATATCACTTTTTTTCATAACACAATCCATTTGTTGTATTAAAAGATGTAAATGAAAAACAAAAATCCCCCCATAGACCTATTTGATCACCATTTAACCATAAGTAGCAAAGGTTCATGGCATTTATATCAATGTTATTTAGCATTAAAATAGCTTTCTAAAGATATACAGCTTGACCATCTTGTGAGATATCAAAATTTTAGTACATTGTAGCAGATGTCCAAATCTGCTATTTTGAACTGGTATCATTTCAGTAAAACACTCATTAGGCTAACTTATCTTAATTGACTTTATAAAAAATATATATGGTACATTTTAGATCCATCCAAGGACATAAATCAGATATTAGGGTTCAAAAACACCGGATATATTGAATTTTAAACTTTGACACTATCATGGAAAATTCCTATTTTTGCCAAAGGTTAAAAGATCATAATCACAGAATGGTTCAACTTTTAGAGGTGAGACTAGTGCCATTCAATTCGTATCATGAAGCAAATTTGAAAAGAAAAATATGATAGTCATAGTCTGAAGCATTGTTGATTTGACTTGGAATGACTCATTAAAATATTTGTATTGCATTGCTGGAATTTAAAAAAAAAATGAGTTAACAAGACAAAAGAAAATTTAATTCTCAAGATTAGTGTCTGTAAAAAAGAAAACTTTTTGTATGTAGCATTTTACTGTTCTTCTAGACTATTATCTTCATCTTTACTGTTTTTATCAAAACTTTTTGCTTCAGTGTCTGCTCATCAAAACCTTTTTGCTTCAGTGTTTGTGCCTCAGGCTTCGCTACTGTATAGGAGAGTACTGAGAACACACGCTCTGTAGATGCACAGTTTGGTTCTCTTGGTAAGGCTGGTATTATCCCATACTCTCTGGTTCAGTTTGGCCATGAATGCTGCTGCTCTTGCGATTCTGCTGTTGACTTCATCGTCAGTGGAGATTGAATTGGCAATGGTGGACCCAAGGTACTTGAAGTTCTCCACTGCTTCTAGGCTGTGCCCATTGATGACAATGTTTGGAGGGTTGTCTACACCTTGTGCCATGACTTTTGTCTTATTTAGACTTATGGTAAACCCAAACTCCCTGCAAGCCTGTGTGAGTCAACTGACAAGCTGTTGCAGGCCGTGCTCAGTGAGTGATGTTAGGCTGCATCATCGGCGAATAGCAATTCCCAAATGAGGACCTTCGTGACTTTGGTCTTAGCTCTAAGGCAAGTGATGTTGAGCAACTTGCCGTCAGCTCTGGTGTGTATGTAGACTCCCTCGCTGCAGTCCTTGAAGGCTTACTGGAGGAGCAGGGAAAAGAATATCCTGAACAGCATAGGTACAAGGAGACAGCCCTGCTTCACTCCACTGCTGACTGGAAATACCTCGGATGTTGCATCATTAAAACAAACAGTGCTGCGCATGTTTGTGTGGAAAGAGCTAATGATTCCTAGAAGTCTGGGCGGGCAGCCTATCTTCTGTAGCAATTTAAAAAGTCCACTTCGGCTGACTAGATCAAATGCCTTCGTTAGGTCTATGAATGCGGTATATAGAGGCATCTGCTGTTCCTGGCACTTTTCCTGTAGCTGGTGTAGAGAGAAGATCATGTCCACAGTTGACCGGTTTGCTTGGAAACCACACTGTGACTCAGGATAGATGCGAGATGCAAGGGTCTGCAGACGTGCTAGTGTAACACGAGCAAAAACTTTTCCAACTATGCTGAGGAGTGAAATGCCCTGGTAATTGTTGCAGTCGCTCTAATCTCCTTTGTTCTTGTATAGGGTGACGATGGTAGTGTCCTGCATGTCCTGAGGGATGTGTCCTTGTTCCCAACAGCTGCAGAGTAGTTCATATAGTGGTTGGAGCAGTGCTGCCTTCCTGCTTTTCAAGACCTCTGCTGGTATGCCGTCGCTCCTGGTTGCTTTCCTATTGGCAAGGCGGCTGATGGCTTTGTTGAGCTCTTCCATCATTGACAGTGAGTCCAGCTCTTCCATTTCCAGCAGATCAGAGATGGCACAGAGCATTTCTGTCACTTCGTTTTGGATTGCATATAGTTCCAAGTAATGCTCAACCCATCATTGCAGCTGTTTCCCTTGGTCAGTGATGACTCCCCCTGTTTTATTTTTCAGTGGTGCAGTCTTTGTTATGGGTGGGCCTGTAGCTCTTTTAATACCCTCGTACATGCTTCTTGCATCTCCCGTGTTGGCTGCTGTCTTTATGCCGCTGCACAGGTTTAGCCAGTAGGTGTTGGCGCAGTGTCAGGCAACTCTCTTGGCTTTGTTTCTGGCACTGCTCCAGGCGTCAAGTGTGTTTTTGCTAGGCGCTACCTTGTGTGCCAGGAGGGCTGTCCTCTTAGCTTCCACCACAGGCTTCATTTTTTACCAGTGGGCCTCAAACCAGTCCTCGTTTTGTTGTTCCATCTTCCCATAGGCGATAATAGCAGAGTTGTAGATGGCATCTCCGAGGTGAGACTACTTTGTATCAATGCAGGCTTTATCTTTAGGCGGCGTCTTGTTTGTGAGAACTTCTTGGAGACTGCCTAGGAAGTGTTGTTTCTTTTCCGTGTTTCCTACACAACATGTGTTGATGCATGGTCAACCCCTCCTTCTTGCGCAGTGTATCTTTCTTGGTGTCATTCGCACTCTGCTGGCAACCAGGGAGTGGTTCGAGTCGCAGTCTGCACTATGGTACGTGCAGGTGAGCAGTACGTTTGCATGGTCTAGCTGGTGCCAGAGGTGGGAGTGCGGGTGTTTCCATGACACCTGGTGGATGTCTTTGCACTTAAAGTAGGTGTTGGCTATGCATAGGCCTTGGTAGCAGCATAACTCTAGCAATCTCTGGCCGTTCTCATTCAACTTGCCCTGCCCATGAACACCTATGTAAGTAGGCCAAGCCTCATGGTCAGCTCCCACTCTTGCATTACAATCCCCGAGCAGGTAGAGGTCTTCGGTAGGTGGAATCCCAGTTATCACCACACTGAGGTTTTCAAAGAACTCCTCGTTTTCCTCAGGGGTAGCATAGAGGGTTGGGGCGTACGCTAATGAGAATTTGAGTTCAAAAGAAGCGTTACATAATGATATTTCATCTCAATATCTTCTACATGTGTTGTTTTTATTTTTCTAATTTCAACCTGAATCAATGAATACAAAAAATATTTTTCATCACCTTTTTCCATTATTGATCCATAGACTCAAGAAATATAAAAACTCTTTATATGAAAGGTACAAAAAAAAAAAGGAAGATTTTTCTTAATTCTCTTTCTGATACTTAGATTGGTTGAGGAAGTAATGTAGCTTTCAGCAAAATATACATACACTTCTTACTGATAACTTTTTTGTTGGCAGTGAAGGTTATGAAAGATAGCTTCCTTTATTTTACGATCATTAATTTACAAGTAAAAACTTGGGAGTTTTGAATTTGCAGGTGATTTTTCTCTTCATCATTTTTAAAATTTATTTATGAAAATAAAACAAAAATAATCTTCAATGACAGATTTCAAAAACTAAGTCTATTAACCAATTGGATTTTTTGGCTAATAGAGTAATAGATTTTTTTTGACAAATTGCCTAATCAATTTAGAAACAGCAATAATGTAAAACAAAAATTTAAGAATAATTTGGATGATTTCAGAAAAAAAATGGTAAGGAAAACAATTTAAGGGAACTATCAGATGAATTACTTTACAAAATTTGAGCAGAAATCATTTGCCATATTCTGTCAAATCTATACATATATAAAGGGCAGTTGTGTGTATCTGTATGTCCGGAGGAAACTTCACAAATAAAACAATTAACGACAAAGTAAATATATATATATATGGGTCATTCCATGTCAATTCACCGGGGTGTTACACCCACCGACACCAAATTACTTGAAATTTGGCACAAATGTTCCCCTTCATGAGTTAGGAAAGTGTGCCAAATTATTTTGTCTTAAACCTTACAGTTCCGATTTTAGAGGGGGGGATATAATTTTGCTATTTTGCCTCAAAGTTAAGGCTGTGCGGTGTCGCAAAATCTCAGTGCTTTTTTTTTAATTTTTAAAAAATACTTTCATACATTCAATATTTCTGAAATTTGGTATGAAAGGCAAATAAGGACTGTAGAATCCAAATATCCAACTATTTTAACCCTATACCTCACAGAAAATTTTATTTTGCCCACCCAAATGCATGACTCCAAAATCAACAACTTTTCACATATGTAGCTTACGGTCAGTCTATCGAAAATGGGTCCTCTTCAATTTTCATAATATTTTTTTCTCTACTATGTCTGCCTAAGTTCACCAAAGAATTTTGTGAGGGGGTCAAGTCTACTTTAGAAGATATGAACCTGCCAAGTTCAGAGTTTTTTTCCTATGTACGTGCAGGATTTCAGTGAAAGATTATAATTAAAGACAATCATCCTAATGCTCCATGAACTCTCAAATGTTGATATTGTGCTCAGTGACTTCTTAAACTATTCAATAATATTGTTTTTATCAATTAAAAAAAAAAAAATTAAATACGAGGGTGAGTCAAAAAGTAATGCCATTTTGTTTAGTACAGGTATAATTACCGACACAGGAACATGTATCATGAATTAAAATGAAGTTGGTCCTCTGTGGATCACCCTACTTTCCACAGTCACTGTTTTTGTTTTTTTTCAATAGCAATGTTCCACCTTCAAATGAGAGTATGTATCCCTATTCTGTTAACTGTTTTTGAGCCACTTCTTCACTATAGATTTCACTTCCTCATCACTGGAATAATGTTTTTATTGAAAAGAAGAATGAAAGATAGTTTTAGAGGAAAACATTATTGTACTATTTGTACTGAGCTAACAGTTGAAAATGTTATTCATGAGGTTGGAGTGATTCCAATTGATCAGTTGGATGCGATGGATTAAAGCTTATTGCCTATAGAACAAGATTGTGATGAGGATGAAATACAGACTATCTGTTGCTATCACAAACAGACCTTGTTGACTAAATATGATGGCTTGAAAAGAGATGTTGTATTCCATTTAAAAATCATAAAAAGCAAATTAAAGGCAGTTTGAAACCAATTTCATTGGTGATGGCAGACAAGGTAAAGGCTAAGTTGGTACTAATCCCAGACAATAAACTCTACCCTAATTGTCAAATACAAATCCACAAACTTCTTCCTGATGAGGAAATGAAAGAGCTTGAAGCAGGTCTTCTGCAGAATCAGAAAAGAGTAGTAATAATGAAGAACCAAGACATGTATCAGATCAGCAATGAAAAAGCTTGATACAAGTATTCTGCAGAAACAGAGAAGAGAAATATCAATGAATGTTTCTCTGCTATTGGAATTTCTCCAATAAAAACAAAAGGACACCATTACTCTGGAAAAGCTCATTTAGGTAAGAGAAAACATTATTCTGTATTGCAATGTATAAAGACCAAAGTAGGCAGGTCGTTAAATGTTGATGATGAATGATGAGGCTTTGAAATTTTAGATAAAGCTAAGTACATGATAAAGCTTCAGTGGTACAAATCTTGACACTCTCCTACCAACTGGTAAAAGTCATTGGAGTTTCAGAACACATTGTACGCAAGGCTCACAAATTGTGTTTGTAAGAGGTATTTTAGCTGTAAACTAATATTGCACAGCTAGTGATAAGACTATGTTAGTCATCAGCAGAAAAGACTCACCTTGTGCAACCTAAATGAGCTCTTCAGGATAGCAAGTGTAGTCTAAGGCTGAAAGTAGTGCAGGTACACATGCTTCCAACAAAACATGTTGAATGAGATCTCTTGAAATATATTGTCATGTATATGAATTGTCCTAAATCATCTGACATCATTGATAACACTGAATCCTCACAATGGTGAGATTGACTTTAATCCTGTCAGCTTACATTTATTTAGTTGTTTTGCCTTTTAGTGATTTTGAAGTTTTGTTCCTGTGAGATTTTGCTGAGAACTACAAATTTGTAGTTCAAGATGAGATCCAGAGTTTTGATTGGAGTATCACAATGTACTTTAAATCCAGTGGTACCTACTTTAAACTTGAAAATGCAATGCAAAATCATTGTTTCTGCATTATGTTGAATGATAACTCACATGTTGTAGCATTTATTTATATGGTACAGAAAAAAAATTGAGGTAATCGGGCCTACCTTGCCAAATATAAAAAATAGTGAGTATTTTACTGATAGTTGCACAGTACAATACAAGAACTTTGCCAATTTTGCAACCATCAGAAATATTTGGGTCTCAATACAAAATGGAATCTCTTTGCAACAAGTCATGGTAAACAACCATGTGATGGTATAGGTGGGACAGTGAAAAGGATAATGTCAAAAGAAAGTCTCCGAAGACCAACTACCAAAGAAATCCTTTCCAAAAATCTATGTTTGAATATTGCAGATCTGCAATTGAAGGTATCAAATTAATTCTGGTTGAAAAGGAGGAAGTTGAGAAAGCAAGGAGGAGCCTCAACATGAGATTCAAAAATGCATCCACAGTCCAGGAACAAGAAGTTTTCATCAATTTATTCCACTCATCAGAGATAAAATAGCCATAAAACAATGTAGTGAAGATGAAAATTATGACCTAATACATGACTTCTCTATTGGAACTGAAGAAAAACTGAAATTTGTTGTTTCGGATATGTTTGTTGCAGGTGTGACAATAAAATTTGGATTGATACAGAGAATAACTTGCTGATTAAGTTAGTGCGCCCAGCTCTTCCATCTTGTTCATTTTCCTGGGAAGAGAATTTTAAGGATATGTTTTGTGCCATTCACAAATATTCTGTGCACTGTTGATGTCCCTATAACACCAAATGGTAGAGTTTATCATCTGTCCAAGATGGTCTATACACAACAAAATTTATGGCACAGTGTAGTTTAAAATGTAATAAAGACTCCTTATATATTCATTTTTATTATCACTTTCTTTTGATTGAAAAATAGTAAAAAAAATTTTTTTTTTAAATAACAAAAAAACACAAAAAAAAAATAAACAAAGTGAAATCTGTAGTGAAGTAGTGGCTCAAAGACAGTTAACAGAATAGTGATACATACTCTCATTTAAAGGTGGAACATTGCTATTGAAAAAAAAAAACAGTGACTGTGGGAAAGTAGGGAGGTGATCCACAGAGGACCAACTTCATTTTAATTCATGATACATGTTCCTGTGTCGGTAATTATACCTGTACTAAACAAAATGGCATTACTTTTTGACTCACCCTCGTATTTAATTTTTTAAAAATATTATTGAATAGTTTAAGAAGTCACTGAGCACAATATCAACATTTGAGAGTTCATGGAGCATTAGGATGATTGTCTTTAATTATAATCTTTCACTGAAATCCTGCACGTACATAGGAAAAAAAACTCTGAACTTGGCAGGTTCATATCTTCTAAAGTAGACTTGACCCCCTCACAAAATTCTTTGGTGAACTTAGGCAAACATAGTAGATGTTAAGAAAAAAATATTATGAAAATTGAAGAGGACCCATTTTCGATAGACTGACCGTAAGCTACATAGGTGAAAAGTTGTTGATTTTGGAGTCATGCATTTGGGTGGGCAAAATAAAATTTTCTGTGAGGTATAGGGTTAAAATAGTTGGATATTTGGATTCTACAGTCCTTATTTGCCTTTCATACCAAATTTCAGAAATATTGAATGTATGAAAGTATTTTTTAAAAATTAAAAAAAAAACTGAGATTTTGCGACACCGCACAGCCTTAACTTTGAGGCAAAATAGCAAAATTATATCCCCCCCTCTAAAATCGGAACTGTAAGGTTTAAGACAAAATAATTTGGCACACTTTCCTAACTCATGAAGGGGAACATTTGTGCCAAATTTCAAGTAATTTGGTGTCGGTGGGTGCAGATTTCAAATTTTTCCGGTGTTTTGACATGGAATGACCCATATATATACATTAAATATCAACAGGGCTTGGTTTTTAAGCAAAAATAATAGAGATTTGATTTATATTCGTGAAGATGATTTAAAAATAAAATTTAAACAGCATGGATTTTTTTTCATTTGATATTTTAAATAGTAGACATTAACATTTCTTTCCAGAGTAGGTGGATCAATGCAAGGTCTATTTTTTTTTTTATATAGGGATTCAAATGGGGCATCCCACGAGGATTCAACTCACGATTCAGTAATAATGGATCTGTGGGACTAACTTAAAAAAATCCCTGTCTACCCAGTAGATGCCTGGTAGCTGCTTCTAGTTCTGTAGAAATGGTTGATTTTTTGTTGTTCTTCAATAGGAATATGTTCTGTTTAAAGATTCTTTTTGATTAAATGTTGATGAGAAAAGATTAAAAAAATGGGGAGATGACTAAGGAGGCATAAACAAATAATAATAAAGATAATAATAATTCAATCCAAATTTATAAGATTGATAAAAAATTTCTTCAAGGTTTATTATTACATATATATATTGCATATACTATTATTATATATATATATATATATATATTGCATATATTCCCTTGTAGTCTAATACATAAAGGTGAAATTAATATAATTGTTATTCATGAATGGTCAAATTAATTAATCCATTTTGTAAAGTTATAACTCCAGCCCTCTATCCCATCAATAGTAATTGTGTGTGTATGATAAACTGGCAATACAGACATTGTAAAGTTGATGCTATTAAAGATTTATCCTCTTAATCCCCAGTAACAGTTGACATACAATAACAAGACTAACTTAAAACAAAAAGGAATTTACATAGTAAATAAAATTGTTCTTTTATCCTGTTGTAGAATAAGTTCCATAATATATTCTCATGCACATTCCTAAAAGGAAAGAAATCTAAGAATGAAAAGTGCTTAAGCAATGTACAAATGTTCAACTGGAAGTGCTGGGTAGGTGAGACATGTTTCCAAGGGTGTCTGCTCTCACTTTCATAGTGAAGGGCAACAGGTCATATACAGAATATATCTAACTTACAACCCTCTTTTACACCCATAGAGAAGGTGCTGCACTTGTAGTGTAGGGATCCACTGAATTATCCTTTGCCTTTAGTAAAAACACTTGTCCAAGAGGATGAGTAAATGAACAATGAGAACATTTTTGTACATGAAAAATATTCATTTCCCACAAGTATAATAAAAATTTGTTAATATTAAGAATACATCTACATCAAATGCAATTGTAGATTACAAGTAATGAGAGGTGGTGCATTTAATGACCTGAAAGTACCTAATAACAAACACATCAGAAACTTTCTTACAGATACAAAAAAATCTTGAGATGCTTATAAATCTCCTCCTATCAAAAAGAGAACAATAAGATACATAATATCCTATACTTCATTTTTTCCCTATGAAGAGAGAGAGAGAGAGAGTTAAATTTAGGTCATCTACCAGGATGTGGATGTGTTAGTTAAGTGTTTACTTCTTGTCAATGACAAAGACAGACATTCATTGTTTCAGTTGTTGACAAATAGGCTGCTTGGCAAAAAAAATGTTGCCACACCACTGAGCTTTTGGTTGTTGGCTTCAGTTTCTGTCCTAGAAAGAATTAATCAACAGACACTCCACTCCTACAATCAACCAAGAGAAATCAATGGAAATGATTTGAACAAATTCTCAATAAAATTACAGCTGCAAGCAAAGTATTTTGACAAAGTAAAAGTTGGCCATTAATTAAATAAACATAAATACATTTGCACACATGATCAGTGTCTAACCAACATCTTTTTTTAGGGAATACCTTTAAGAAATCTAAATAACTGCATAATATTGTCAGAATACTTTTGATTATGAAAACAATTATTTCGATTAATCTATTTTGAGAATTTAGATTATAACATTAATATTTACTTGAAATTAGTACATCCATTTCATTTTTATATACCAGGGTTAGAGTTATATAGCAGTAATTTTATTTTGTGATAAACATTTATACAAATACATACAAGATTTATAAAGTTCTCAAAATTCTTAGCCCAATCAAAGGAAAAATAACCTTTTTTAATTTTTATTGGAAATGTTAAAGAGATATGAGAAACAATGTACCAAATGTGTGGAACTGTTGGGTGAATATGAAAATAGCCATATATGTTTCATGGCTCTAGATCATTTCTTTCTTGGCCAGGTCAAAATATAAACATAATGTAAGATAAAAGAAAGAAAAATAAACTGACAACCATAAACATGCTCAGACAGAAAAAAGACCAATATCTATTTTGGTATTCATTTCCAGAAAGGAAAGTAAATAATTTGAACACACTGAATCCGGAAACTAAATTGGATTTAGGCAGCTCTCTGATGGTTTGTTGTCTAAAACTTTAATCAAATAATCCAAATAAAAAACCTCATGTTCAATAAAGAAAAGTAAAATATGTTAACAAATTCTCAGAAAATGTTTAGCTCCCTTAAATGAAGGTTTTTACATTAATTCTCTTGAGTGCCTCTGTAGAAAAAATATCATCCAATGAAAGACCACATTCAAAAAACAAAGATTAAAAAACTATTATTCAGATGAAATACTTTTTATCTAATCAGTCATATTTTTTTATTCGTTAGTTTTACATTAATTAACAAATTTTCCATCACTTGTAGTGAGTTAAAGAGTTTAATATACCGATGTCTATTTTAGACTTCTAAAATTGCTTTTAAAAAATAAATGTTTAACCTGAAATTTTTTTTTTATTACACATCCTTAGAAGATTAAGCTGTGAAAATAAAGTTAAAAAATGACTAGAAGATCAATATTGTACCTTATTTGACCATTTTTTGAACTTCAAAAATAAGGCATCCATACAAACAGACAAACCATTATAAAAAATGTAAACAAAATCTAATTCTCCCATCTTTTTAAAAATGTAAAAATCATTCAGTTACATCTTCATTAAGTGAGCCAAATTAACAAAATGATTGAGACAATAAAATAATAAAAAACAATATTGTCTTCAGAACTTTGAGGGAAAATCTCTTTTATAAGAAACCTCATCTTTTATTGCTTTGAATAGCAACATTCAATAATTAGCTGATTTTGGGAGAATTTAAAGTTTTAAAAATACTAGTGTATTTCGCACATTCGCATTTTTGTACATAACAAGGAATAAGCAAAGATATTATGATGATTAAAAATGTCAGTGTATCACTGATTTTCATACGTACAATTGATATATTTTATACAAGACATCAGAAATTTTATAAAAACAAGATTGACTACAAGATGTTTATGGCAGAGATTTGTTTTGGAAAAAGTGAATGAAATTTGTAAAAAATACAGATGTTTTTTATTTATTTTTACTTGGTTATCTATTACTAAAATTCTCATTATGCTTATGTATATGTATGTAACTATAACACAGCAAAAACTTCAAGATTTTGTTTTAAAATAAAGAAATGTCTAGTCCAATTTACAACTGAAAAATAACTTTGTAGAGTTGGCAATTTATGCTGAACATAGGTTTTTAAGGATTCAAATTCTTGATGTTTTAAAGATGATAACTACAAAATCCTTATTAGAATCTTCCACTCCTACCGAAATGCATCAATATCATCATGAACCATTGTTACAACAGCAGGTCCCCTAATTGGTTTACAAATCATCTAGTTTCATAATAAACTTGCATTGGTATTGTTAGTGATCTGGTGTTATCCAGTCCACTGGTCTAACTTCTAAACTCTCAATCTAGAAAAGAGAAAGGGGGTTATGAAAGAGAAACAGACAACAAATAGTTAACATAAGCGGTCACATCCTGGAAAACCATGTGTCTTCCTGCAGATAACAATTATATTAAAAACCAAAAGAGAAGTTTTTTTGTTGTTTCTTTTAAACAAATCATGTTCTTGATATACAATTTTTTATGAAGAAATCCCCTCAGTTTGAAATATAAAGGATATAAAACACGTCATCAGAATATGAACAGAAAATACACCAGTCAAAATTGGGAAGTCAAAATATATATTTGAATTTGAGTTATAGTTTATCTAACATATTTAGTGAACATAACTGTTCTTTTGTTTCAAATACAAATTTGCAGATTTTATTTTAGTTGCATGCTTAACTCTGCCCAAAAGTATTTCATAATCTTCAATGAAAAAAAAGAAAATGTCAATTATGATATTATCTTTAAGAACCAGTAAATAAAATACAAAAAAATAGATCACCAAAACTTTTGTGGTTTTCTATAAGTGAAAAACATGAATAAAGAAACGCTAAAGTATTTTCTTTTATCATCAGTGAATTTTAATGAATAACTTAGAGAAGCAATTGACATTACCTGTTTTTTGAGTGGGAAAGTGTAAACATTCCAGTAAAAGAGTTCCGTGGGACGTGAAGTTTCATTGAAGGGAGCCTCATGTCTGATTTGTCAATATTTATTCTCTTAGTAGGTAAATTTTTTACCATCTTTTTTTTGCCAAGGAAAGTGGGTGAGGGAAAAGTCACAACTAAAAAGAAAGAATTGTAATTTTTTTTTCTCTCTCTCTAGCTTTATCTATTTGTTCCCTTTTGGAAACAATCAAACAATAGTTTTTTTCTTCTTTTTTTTTTTTTAATTAACATCCACAAAAACTTCAGTTGTTTTTAGACTTTGCATAACAGAAACTAAAAATACAATGCAAAATATTAGGGGAAAAAATCATTCCCATAAGCTTTTGTTCAATGTTCAATATGTTTTTTTGGTTATTTTAGGTTTAATCTCTTTAAAATCCAAATATTTTTTCTCTTAGGGGAAAAATCATTCTTTCAGTCTTTAAGTGAAACTCAAAATATTTGAAATGCCATTTATAAAATGCATGTTTTTTTCTTCTCTGCAACAATGTTTAAACACACAAAATTTGAAGAAAGAAAGAAACAGAAGGAAAAACTAAATTTGTAGATAAGTAAATACTTACAAAAGAAATAAAGATAAGGGATATTTTTTTCTCATTTGTTTTAAATAGTTTGCAAAAAAATTGTGTTAATTTTTCTATTCCTTTTCAGAAAATTGTTCACAATAAACAACTTTTAAAACTTTCAACTTTTGAACAACAATAGAAAATATGGGTAAAAAATAGTGACATTGTTACAGTTTGTGATCTTTTTGCAACTTTCAGTGTTGATTATTCACAGAAAAAGATGCTTTTCAAAAAAAGGTTGAAGCAAAAATTATAAAAAGGAGTTTAGTAAAAAGAAATGAGCATTCCTTAAGTTTTTCTCAAAAACACTTTTCCACTTGAAAGGATCATTGGAATACTCCAAGGAAGAAATCCCTTGTTATATTTGACGGACCATAACCCCCATGATTGGGGGGGGGGGTATTTATTTAGTGAGAATTGACATTTTTTTGCATTATAATCAATATTCATTCAGAAAAAAAGTATGATTAACATTATTTTTTTTTTTTGGGGGGGGGGGTACTGACATATTTGGACATAAGAAACAGTTTCTAAAAAATACTGTCATTATCATTCTTATTTTTTTATGCTTTGGACATATTTTGGTAAAATAGATAATGTTATTGTTGTTGTTGTTGTTATTTCAAGATGTTGGGATAATAATCACCTTCATCTCAAGTAGAAATATAAATTATTATTTGTTTAAAAGTGTTATTTATCTGGTTATGATTTGAGTTTAGGTCTTTGCATTAGTTGTTTCACATTGTATAAGTACAGTTGATATTAATTTCAATAATTAATCCATGATTAATAATAATCATAATGAAAAGGAGAATCCACTGCTGTCTTGTCAGTTTCTATTCACTGAAATGATCAAAGTCCCCATTCTTTTTTGTTTTTGTTTTAACACTGGTGTTCAAATTGCAAATAAATTGCAGATGATGCAAGAAGAAGAAGAAGATTCCAGTTAGCTACATTCCCAACAAAACAAACAACTATGTTCACTTTTCCGAGGGATGGACTTTAACTATAAGGAGATTAGTAATGAAGGATGAAGAGGAGGAGAAGAGTGTGAGGGAGAGGAGACAGAATGGAGGAAATGAAAAGAGAAAGAAATAACCAATATAAAAAGGCAGAAATGGGATGAAGGACTGGGAAAATGAGAAAGTCAGAAGAAAGAGGGAAAGATGGATAGAGAGAGTAAAAGAGGACAATGTGAAAAGAATTAGGGGACAGATTAAATAGGAAGTGAATAGTGGAAGAAACATTGAGAAAGTGAGGATGGTTGGAAAGAGATGAAACAGAGAGGGAGGAAAGGGGCAGAAACAGTGATAATTATAGAGAAGAGAGAGAGAGGAGAAGAAGTGGAGAGAGAAATGGGTAGGATTTAAAGAAAGATGGGTAATTTATGAGGAAGTGCGTCCTGGTCTCCTGCCTCAGAAATTGCTACCCGGTGACTATCAAAATAACATCCCCAGCTATGTCATCTCAGCGGTGTTACTTGAAAGAAAACAACCAACTTAGGGCGTTATTTGTATTTTAGAGGGGGGGGGCATCTCTTTTTTGATATGAACAAATGGAGATGGGTGGATATATATATATAAACAAAGTAAAAAAAATGAACAAATTGAGGTAGATAGATAGATAGATATCCATCTTCATATCTAAACAAGAATTATGACAAATTTCTATAAATAAACAAGAATTATGACAAATTTCTATAAATAAATTTCTAAACAAATTACGATAAATAAATAAGAATTACAACAAAAAAAGAGAAGCCCCCCCCTCTAAAATACATTTATGCCTTAAGTTGGTTGTTTTCTTTCAAGTAACACCACCAAGACGACATAGCTGGGGACGTTATTTTAATAGTCACCGGGTAGCAATTTCTGAGGCAGGAGACCGGGACGCACTTCCTCATAAATTACTGAAAGATGAAAATAGAGAGTAAATGTCAAATGAAGAAAGAGAGAACCACTAAATTAGATAGAAAGAGAGACAAACAGAACGTAAATGAAAGAAAGAGAAAAAGACTGGATTTGTGTGTGTGGTGCTCATATGCAAACAGAAGATACAAATTTCAGGAGACACAGTTGTCTCTTCTCAGTAAGAAAGGGTTATAAGTTGTTATGGGTACTTCTTCACTCAATCTGATCTTTCATATGTTAAAATATATAGAAGTAAAAACAAAAAATGAAAGAAAACCAATTTCTTACCAATCAGCAGAGAGAGAGAGAGAGAGAGAGAGAGAGAGAGAGAGAGAGAGAGAGAGAGAGGAGTGAAGGGTAAAGATGTACAAAGCATGGAGGAGTGCTATATAGGCTCAAATGTTTCAAGTTTCACTTTCAAAGAGAGTCATTTTGTTCTCTTTTTGTTTATTCTCTTCAGTTCCCTACACCCCAGTAGAACACAGCAATAGAAAATGCATCTCATGTGTCAGCTTGTAAAGCTCATCACAACTTTCATATTACAAAGGAACCTCTAAAGACTATGAAGAAGTAATGAAGATTATCTGAATCTACATCTACGAATAAAAAGAAATGATTTGGAATGTTATAAATTTAAAAAAAAAAAAATTATTTAGTGTGAGTGCAAGAAGGTGACCAAAACCTTCATGCCATCACCTCGTTTCTTTCTTTCCCTTCTGCTCTTCTTTTCTCTCTCACTCTCCTATTCTTCAAACAATTCCTGTTTACTAAAGGTGTTCTTGGATAAGAGGAGAAAATAATTGTTCTAAAATGAGGTTTCAAACTTTGAGGGGAGACTTCCTGGGTGGATTGTTGACTCTTCCAACTACCATGTATAACCTATTTTTCTCATTTTACACAAAATAAAAGTGAAAAAAAAGATTCTTTCAATGGTTTTTTTTCTCTAAATAAATTTGTTCAGTCTGTGATTGTTCAAAAATGAAAGCTGGATCAGTAGTTTTAACAATTTGACTCATTTCCTGGGGAATGGATTTCATGAAACAATATGAAACTTAGAGATATACAGTGTGGTGGTGGTGGGGAGGTTGGATTGACCTGTATGACACTTAGAGATATACAGTATGGTGGTGTCAGTGGCGGGGGAATGTTGGATTGACCTGCTCCAAAATTAGCTTTGAAAGCCATTTTTATGCATTTTGGATACATCATTTACTGTTGTCAATAGAAGACAAAAAAATCAAGGAGAAACTAGTATCCCTGATGAGCTTTGGCTAGTGTGCTCTCCACCCTTCCTTAGAAGGAAATAGCATCCAATGGTCTTCAAAAAACCAATCAAAATTTCTTGTTTTGTTAAAATGTGAAAAATAAACTCTGTACAAAAGATTCCCGGATGTGACACCTAAAGAAAGCCAAACACTTAAAATGTTGAGAGTAAAACAATAACGATTCCTGCAATAATCACAATATGTCATCTCAAAAATTCAAGTGATATCTTAATCTTTGTGTAGAACAGTGAAAAGATTATTTTTACTGGCCAGTGATCAAAGTGTGGTACCACTTCTTTTTTTTTTCTTTCTTTTTCTTTCAAATGAAGATTGTAATTGATCCTTCAAAATCAAAATGCTGTGTGAGTATTTAAATAAATCATGTATATACTTTCTATCATTTGCAAATTTTGAAAACATTTTGAAAATATTTTTTGTAGTAGCAAAATTCTATTTTTCATGATATAATTTCTATATATTACTACAATTCTCATCATGATTGTCCACACACACTATATATATATATATATATATATATATATATATGTATGTGTGTGTGTGTGTGTGTGTGTGTGCGTGTTTGACCAAGCAGAAATTACATATGATAGTGAGATTTTTATTAGACAATTTCTTTTAAAAATTTGAGTCGGCATTCATGCCATCATTTTTAATGATACAAATTCTTGAAATAATAGAGATAACTATGAAGTAGTAATTAGAAACTTTAAGCATCAATATCATCATCTAAACAGTGGCCTACAACTGTCTGTTTTAACTGAAACCCAATAGATTCACAGGTTATCTAGTTTTTCTCTAAAATTAAACTTTAAGGAAACATTAAAAGCTTTGCATTGAATATGGAATTTTCATTGAACAATTACAAAATAATAATAGTCAATATTAGAAGAATAGTCTTCTTATATTGAATGTTCAAAATCAATTTCATAAAAATAATCAAATTGAAAAACACATCATAATTGAACTTGATATAAATGTACAGAAATTAATTTATCTAACTACAATAATCACTTGGAATAGATTTACAAACTAATAAACATTTATTTGTGAATCCTTCTTGTCTTTCATTAACAAAACATCACACTTTCTTAGACAAGCATCAGAAATATATTTTATTTAAGATGCTTTGAATGGTCCAAATTTACCTCTATTTTTTTATTATAAAATAAACCATTTTTCAGCATACTGCAAGAATAAGACCAGAGAATTAAAGAAGGAGCATCATTTAAAAGAGGAGAAAAGAAAGGGAAATCAGAGAGGTTTGTTGGATTTTATGGTATGTCAACACTTAGGTTATTTATGCCAAAGATATTTTTGTTTTATTGATTCTTGTTGGATATACAACATTTTTGTAACCTTTTTTAAAGACATTTTTTAAAACTCATTGTTTTATCTATTTAACCGATAGATGGGACGCTAACAGGTACTACCACTCCAGGTCTGTGTGGACCTGAGAGTAATGACAATGAAGGGGTACTCCACACTACCCAGAGCTCCAGAATTGGAATCTTGCCACAGTTTACAATCATACTCAGGACAGTAAGTCCCTCAGCCACCACCTTCTAGCACATATATGCTAAAAATGGTTTGGGGTTTGCCACAAGAGCAATACAGTTGGGACAATCATATAGGTGAACAGTCAATTCATCAGACGGGGTGTTAGGCTTCATGGATTCTAAAAGGTAAAGATGAGAGCAATTACAAATATAAGGTTAGATTTGTTGCAAAAGGCACAAAATGGAAGATTACCAGGACACGTTTTCCCACATGATAAACATGTCTTCCATAAGAATTCTATCACAAATAGCAGTACAATATGACATGATACTACACTACATGGACATCAAAAGTGCATATTTAAATTTCCCCAATAGACTTTGAAATCTATGTAGACCCACCAAAAGGTTTTGAAGATAAAAGTAAGGATTGTGTTTGGAAAAGTCCTTATATAGGTTAAAACAGAGTAGTCGAATTTGGAATAAGACATTTCATATTTATTTGATAGAACAAAATTTCAAACAATCTTCTGTAGATTCCTGTATGTATTCTAAAGATATCAACAATAAAATATCAATAATTTTAGTTTTGTGGGTTGATGACATACTAATTGCTTCAAAATGTGAAGCCAATTTAACAAAAATTAAAGCAAGTCTAAATTCAAGATTCAAAATGACTGATCTTAGAAAGTTATTGTGGTTCCTAAGGATAAAATTCGAATGTAAAAATACAACTATTAAAATAAACCGATCACAATATATAAAGAAGATATCAAAATTTAACATGGAGGAATGCTTCGGCGTTCGACTCGGCGGGGTTACTATGGGCGGCGCGCTCCGCTTTGGTGACTCTGGATAACTCACTGGTCGATCGCACTGGCTTTATGCCTGGTAACGGGTCTCTCGAGGGTCCGCTCTATCAACTGTTGACGGACGGTTAAGTGCCTACCGTGGTAACTACGGGTAACGGGGAATCGGGGTTCGATTCCGGAGAGGGAGCATGCGAAACGGCTACCACATCCAAGGAAGGCAGCAGGCGCGCAAATTACCCACTCCCGGCACGGGGAGGTAGTGACGAAAAATAACGACGCGGGACTCTGTCGAGCGATCGGAATGAGTACACTTCAAATCCGTTAACGAGGACCAACCGGAGGGCAAGTCTGGTGCCAGCAGCCGCGGTAATTCCAGCTCCGGTAGCGTATATTAAAGTTGTTGCGGTTAAAAAGCTCGTAGTCCGAACTCAGGTTCAGGGCGGCGGCGCCATCGTCCTTTGTTGACTTTGGTCGTCCGTTCGCATTCCCTGCCCTTTCTGCCGGTGTCGACTGCCATGTACATCCGCCTCGCGGTCTGTCGGCAAGAATCTTTGCGTGTGCGCGGCATCGCTCGTCGTCATGTCACGCACAATCTCCCGTCGTGGGCGCGTGTTTGCGGTCGGGCAGTTTCTCCTCTAAGGGTGCTCTTAACCGAGTGTCCGCGGCGGCCGGTACGTTCACTTTGAAAAAATTAGAGTGCTCAGAGCGGCCTGTTCAAGCTTGCATACGTCAATTCTATGGGAAATGGATATAAAAAGGTAATCCATGATAAAGCTGAATACATGACAAGCTATATAGAGAAATTATTGGAAGCCTAATATATATCATGATAGCAACAAAACCAAATACTTACTATACAGTTACTAGATTATCTTAAGATTTAGTTAAACTGACAACTATACATCTAACAAGAGCAAAACAAGTTCTGCACTATTCAAAAAGGTACAATAAGCCAGTCATTAGGATTTAAAATATCAGAGAAACCCCTGAAACTGGAACGATTTTGCTTACCTGTTTCAGATTGTCAATTGACAACTTAATGATTTTATGGAAATCAAAAAAAAAAAAATCTGTAGCTTTTATCAACTTGCAAATTCATTGCAATCTCACAAGCTAGCCAAGAAGACATTCTTTTAAAGCATTATTAGGGATAGTGACAAAACCAGGGTTCGTCTACTATCCTAACTATTTATAAAGCATCGTTTTTGAAAAAAAAAAAACAGTAATCCACCAACAGTCTATTGTTATACTAAATCTGAGTGAATCTTTTGCCACCTAAAGGCTTTTATCCTAGGTAGTTTAATGACATAAAACACATCCCAAAATATAATTTAATCCTAAATCTAATTAATGTTTTAAAAAAATTCCATTTCATTTGGTTCTAATTAGTCGTAATTTGCAATTAAGTAAAAAATCCACTGTTCTCTGTCTATACTTGTTTCTTTCTTCCCCTCTCAATATATTTAGAATACCTACTCGGTATATGTCTTACTTTCTCTATTTGCATCAATGTGTGAGACAGAGAGAAATTAACTTCCATTTCCAACAGACAATGCTGACTGACGGCTGATACCCCCTCTCTCTCTCTCTCTCTCTACCCAGAGAGAAGACTAAACCAGTTAAACATAAGATAATTGTTTGATTTCTAAAAAAAATGTAAATAAGATTCGTACACAATGCGACTTAAAATTGTTTTCTTGGTTGTGAAATAAATAAATAAATAAAATTGATGTCATGTTTTAAAATAGATTTTTTTTAAATTACTTTAATTATTAATTTCTAAAAATTTATAGGGTCAGAGGAAACAAATAAAATAATTGTGAGTAAAAATTGAGGAAGAGGCTATTATCAAGACAAACCTACTTTTATGTTTATTTTACTGGCCCTGTATATATTTTTATCATGAATGCAAGTAATGTTAAAATAACAGCACAGATTTAACACAAAAGTTTATTTATATTCATTTATATTTATATTTTTTGAAGGATATAGATAAAAAAACTTCTTCGAAATGAAAAATATTAGATACTAGCAAAGTTGCCGTAAAATCCATATCTTATAAAATAAATTTGCCCCCCTCCCCGATTGAAAAAGAATTACCAAAAATCAGGGAATTATCTTATTTTAATGAAATTTTCAGTGTTGATTTACCAATGAATGAATTTTATAATGCATCAGTTGTTTTATTTCGAAACTTTCTGATTTTTTTCAAGTCACCTAACTTTGACCCCACCCCATGTTTTTTTTGGGTGGAGGCACAAAATATCGGTGGTGGGTATATAATGTTGAAACTAATTACAGTATAAATAAAAAGACAAAAGACTAAAGGTGTGAATAGTAGAAAAAAAATTTAAGGGAGCTATCCTGGTAGAAAAAAAGTACCGAAAATCAGAAATAAAATATAAAATAAAAACTAAAAATAATTTTTGTAGATCTTTTTTCTTTACTCTTTTCGATTTAATTGGCTATTATCTTATAAAAGAAAAAATATAAATTGATATTTATTCTGTTTAAAGGAGGGGGGGGCTAAATTTTCAATAGAGGGTTTAAAACAATAATAAACTAAAGTAGTTATTAAATAAATATTTGTTTTTAGAATCTAAAAATATGAAATTTGAAACTTAAAATTAGGTGTTTCATATTTTAAATGAATTTTATATATTAATTTACGATAACAGAAATACCTAATTAAGTCAGGTCTTCTGCATGCCATTCAGAATCTGCTGGTCGGCCTACACTGGGTGTCCATATGTAGGTGTCCACAGGAGAACATTACTTATAAGTTTGTCCTTGCTTTTCCAGTAGTGTTCATCTTACTTTGATGGTTTCAGTGATAGATCAGTGGCGATACAGCTGCTTTTATGTGGGGTGCTGCTTCCAGGATTTGCATGCAGCATCCCTGTGTAGTTCCCATCTAGCTTTTTCTTTAAGCATTTCATTAATGTCCAAGTGGTCCAGCCATACAGTAGCACTGATATGGCTACAACTTGGAATAATTCTTGCTTTATCTTATCAGAGAGATCAAAAATAATTATTTATTTTCATCTCCAAATGAAACATTGTTAGTTATTCTTATACTTATATTGTTTGGACTTATCATCAATGTATCATAAGAAATAGATAATAATGATATACAATGGTACCTTGACTTTCATTTTTTTAATTTTGTTGTAACTTGTATAGTATTATATTCGTCATTGTCGAATCCTCTAGCAGCTACCGTAGCAACACTTTGAGAATACGGCAAGTTTTCATGCCTGCCACTCAACTCGTCTTCTCTGTCACAAGTATATATATAACTAAGTATTGTATATACTAGCAAGAATATACACCCTCCTGTCATAAGTATTTAAGTTTTAATGTAATGAAATATATTAAATTAGACTGACTAACAAAATTGAATAAAAATGAATATAAAAAGATTACACTTATTTTAATTAAATTTTAATTGGTTTCTATATAAAATAATTCATATGATAAATTCTAATATGTTGAAGAATAAAACAATAATATTAGAGATCAATAACACCAAGTAATTATTTATATAATCCAGTTTTGTTAAAACAAATATACAAATTAACGATTAGATAAGACACAGTAGAATTTTAAACGCACTAATAACATGGGCTGTATTAGTGATTTTGACTATAGGTTAAATACTCATTAATAAACTTACACAATTCCTGAGGGTATACATAGTTTCAGTTACAGACAAACACTGAATCTCCATTAAAATAAGACGTGCAATTTTACTCAAGGAAGGTCTTGAATTTGAAAAAAAGATGTTTTAATTTTAAAACAATTACTAAAAATCAGGAAATTGTCCAACTTTAATGAAATTTTCAGCACTTTATTCATTAATGACATAAATTTATAATGAATAGGTCATTTTATTAAAAAAACAAAAAAGAACTTTGAAAAAAGGTTAGGAATGTGGGGTGGGGGTCAATATTTGCTCATTTGATTTTTAAAAATTTCCAGTCCCTAATTTTTACATTTCTAGGAAGATAAATACAGAAGACCACATCATGCAACAAAATGTGAATATAAAATTCACTACAAAAATAATTTTTTGTAGTAAAGTGCTGAAAATTTCATTAAAATTGGAAAATTCCCTGATTTTTGGTAATTGTTTTAAAAATTAAAAAAAAAAAAAAAATATTTATTACTTCCCTGTAGTAAAATTGCACATACTTACTAATCTTTATTACACAAGAGAATGAATGGTTTTCTTAGAAAGAAAAAAACACTAAATTAAAAACTGAAACTGAACCAAAAAATCGTGGTATCAAGGGGGTAAAAAAAAAAAAAAAAAAAAAGCAATCGATACTGAAAACAAAATTTGCCAAACCACACAACTCTATACAGAACTATGAGGCGCCCAGTGAGAATCAAACACACTATCAATGGTCTACTAATTTAACTCACAAACCATTACACCAAATGATTGGTATTGTTATTTACTAAGCTTAACTTAGATGTAACAAGACCAGAAGTATAGAGTGTCCAGAGAGAATCAAACTCACTATCAATGGTTTGCTAATTTAGCTTGCTAACCATTACACCACATGAGGTGCCCTCCTTACTAAGCTTAGCTTAGATGTGGCACAAGGCCGAATGAATGGGGCACCCAGTGAGGCTCAAACTCATAGTTTGCCAGTCTACCTTACTAACCATTACACCACAAGAAGCGCCCTTAAGATGATTGGTATAGTTATTTACTAAGCGTAGCTTAGCTGTGGCACAAGGCCAGAAGTATGGGGCACCCAGTGAGAATCGAACTCACTAACAATAGTTTGCTAATCTAGCTTGCTAACCATTACACCACATGATGTGATTGGTATTGTTACATAATTGTATGGTGGCGTAGGGCTTTTGACAACCCTGTAGCGAGAGGTCTGAGGGAATGAAAAATACCAGTGATGGTTACTGGCCCCAACTGACCCCAGAGGCGAGAATATCGCAAGTCACGTGAGATTTAGTTAGTCAGTTCCAGCCAAGATGTGTCACAGGACAGACGTGTCCTACGGTGGCTGGACTCACTCTGTGCAATGAGTTACAAAAGGCAAATAAAACTTTAAAAGCCATAAGTTTTGTTGATCAGTTGTTGCGTGACTTAGAAAATGAAGAACCATCAAGAGAAGACTAAAAGCAAGAACTTAGGCGATCACACAAATGGCCGAAGTAGAAAGAAGAAATGAATATTCAACATGGTGACTAGATAAAGAACAGCAAGTAAGTTATATCTATCTGTCTATATCTCTCTGATACTCTCTCTCTATCATAAGAACTATTGTGTATATACCAAACGAGGGTATATGGCATTGTAACAGTATAGTTATTTACTAAGCTTAGCTTAGATGTGGCACAAGGCCAGATTATGGGGAACCCAGTGAGAATCGAACTCACTAACAATGGTCTGCGAATCTAGCTTAATAACCATTACACAACATGAAGTGATTGGTATATATATTTACCAACCCCTCTGCACAAGCAGGATGTGATACAAGGTCAATTTCTTAAACAGAGTTTAACAGGTTTAAATTCAGAGTTTTCCTTCTCTAAGCCTGGCTACCTAGCCACGGTTACAGAACCCAGTCGGCCCTACTATTTATCCATAGCTGGAGGGAAAATTGGATTCATGCCTTTCCCAAAGGTATTAGCGCCATGTGAAATGCAAATAGCTTTGTCCAGGAATTGAACTCTGGTCAACGAGTCCCTTTCCTATGACTCTAACCATTACACCACGCACATCCAACAAGGTGATTGGTATAAGATAGGGATACCCAAAATGAGACTAAATTGCATTTTTGACAAAATGACTTTAGCCCCCCCCCCTACAGAAAATAATTTACCAAAAATCAGGGAATTATCGGATTTTAATGAAATTTTCAGTGTTTATTTATCAATGAATGATCTTTATAATGCATTATTTATTTTATTTCAAAACTTTCTCATTTTTTTCAGGTAACTTATTTTTTACCCCCCTCATGTTGGGGGGCGTAACTTTTTTTTCAAGTTGGTCTTATAGTTTTCTAATTACAGTATAAATAATGAGATAAAAGACCGAAGTTATGAATAGAAACAAAAAAAAAATTTTTATGGTGGCTTTTCTATGAGAAAATAAGTACCAAAAATTGAAAAATAAAATGTAAAAAAAATAATAAATAATTAATTTTTTGGAGATTTCTTTTTTACTCATTTTGATAATTATTTAATTGGCTATTATCTTATAAAAGAAAAAATTATACATCGATATTTTTTCTACTTAAAAAGTGGGGGGGGTACATTTTCAATCGAGTTTTTCTTCAAAAAGTATACTTTGATGTAATAAAATAAGGTTTGCATTCAATAGATATTTATTCCTAGAATCTAAAAATATAAGATTTTACACTTAAATAAGGCTTTTCATATTTTAAAACAATTAAATTTATTTTCAATATAATTCACATAATGTTCGAAAATTAATTGTATGATACAGAAACCGGAAGTGAGTACATACATTTTCATTTCAAACGAAACTAATATATTTTTTATTTTTTTACATGCAAAAAACGGATTTTACTTAGTTAAAAGTTAAAACGAGTGAGTAAAATTTCAGTAATATTTAATAAATATGTATTTAAAGTAACGCCTTACTTATTTCTAAAAAGAAATGTTTACAAGTATTTTAAAACTATTTTTAAACCATTATTGAATACGATAAATCAAAATAAATTCGAGTTAACTTTTCGTAGAAATTTGGACGATTTTTAATGTATAAATTGTATTAAAAATAAATTGCATATGTAATGATATTTTTCTTTTTTTAATGATTGTCAGTGTGTTACTACTTATAGATTTAGACAAAGTTTGACCGTAAAATAATAGATTTAATTAATTTTAATTCGTTTTTAAAAACCTAGCAGCTGACAAAAATGGGTATCCCTAGTATAAGATGTAAGCAAAATCATCACTTCTATTTCTAACCTTACCAGCAGTGGTATCAGCAACTTTCAGTAGAAATTGACCAATGGTATGGCAGGATAAAAAAAGCATTTAAGATCGATATACTCTAGTGATACCCAAAATGAGACTAATGCATTTTTGACAAAATGACTTAGCACCCCCCCTACAGAAAATAATTTACCAAAAATCAGGGAATTATCGGATTTTAATGAAATTTTCAGTGTGTTATGTATCAATGAATGATCTTTATAATGCATTACTTATTTTATTTCAAAACTTTCTCATTTTTTTTCAGGTCACTTATTTTTTAAACCCCCCCCCCTATGTTGGGGGTGTAACTATTTTTTTCAAGTTGGTCTTTCCACTTTCTAATTACAGTAAATAAAGAGATAAAAGACCGAAGTTATAAATAGAAACAAAAAAAAAAATTTTACGGTGGCTTTTCTATGAGAAAATAAGTACCGAAAATTGAAAAATAAAATGTAAAAAAATAATAAATAATTAATTTTTTGGAGATTTCTTTTTTACTCATTTAGATAATTATTTAATTGGCTATTATTTTATAAAAGAAAAAATTATACATCATATTTTTTCTGCTTAAAAAGAGGAGGGGGTACATTTTCAATCGAGTTTTTCTTCAAAACGTATATTTTGTTTGACTAAAATAAGGTTTGCATTAAATAGATATTTATTTTTAGAATCTAGAAATATAACATTTTAAACTTAACATCAGGCTTTTCATATTTTAAATGAATTTTATATATTAATTTTTCATAGCAAAAATACTAAATTAAAGTCTTGAAATAAAATAACTAATGCATTATAAAATTCATTAATTGATAAATCAATACTGAAAATTTCATTACAATCGGATAATTACCTGATTTTTGTAAAAAAAATGTTTCCATCCCAAATGTTACGTTAAAATTGTAAACAAGCGCCTAAAACCATTGAAAAACAGCCAAAATGGCGGATCGCGTCGAAATTGACCAAGACAAATCATTTTAAATCTTTTAAAAATAAACTGCATATGTAATGATATTTTTCTTTTTTTAATGCTGGTCATTATGTTACTACTTATCATTTTAGACAAAAGTTTGACCTTAAATAATAGATTTAATTAATTTTTTTTCCATCCCAAATGTTACGTTAAAATTGTAAACAAGAACCTAAAACCATTGAAAAACAGCCAAAATGGCAGATCACGTCGAAATTGACCAAGACAAATCGTTTTAAATCTTTTAAAAATAAACTGCATATGTAATGATATTTTTCTTTTTTAATGATGGTCATTATGTTACTACTTATCATTTTAGACAAAAGTTTGACCTTAAATAATAGATTTAATTAATTTTAATTTGTTTTTAAAAAGCTAGCAGCCGACAAACTTGGGTAGGCTAATATACTCTCTTGATATCAGTCTAACAAATACTTAGGAGGAAAAAGTTTAAAGAACGAAATCTGACATCACTGAAATTGTCATAACATAAAAAAAAACAGAAAATTTGACCCCATCTTTTTCAACACAAAACAAATGTTCATTTCAACAAAAAGGTAAAAAGAATAAAGATGGAATCTTGTATAAATTCATTTTTAAAGAAAATTCAAAACACTTCTTTCTTAATAATCTGAATAATAAATAGCAAGTGCATCAGCGTAAAATCTGCATCCTTCAAAACAGGATTAAATGTTTCAATATCCAACATATCAGTTCTCCAAAACAAGTCAGTCAAACATGCTAAATTTTCATTTGTAATTTACATGTCAGCCCAACAAAAAGACTGATAAGTTCTACACCTTGCTCACAGATAACCTATATAGTTCTCTTGCTTAAAATATATTGTATCAATTGGATTACATCAGTTAGACAATATACAGGCTTACTGGTCCCATTCCATGCAATCAATAATTCACAATTACCTTCACCTATTTTGACACAAGTTTGGCATCATATTTGTCAAAAACTGACAATAGAAATAGAAATATTCCAAAAAGCACAAGATGTGGAACTATAAGTAAGAAACATTCTCTCTAAGTGGCATCAGTGATTTACTGATGGATACTCACTGTGATATGACAGTTGCTTCTCTACATACTAAATTCCATCTGTTTATTCGACCAAGGCTCCAGCTTCTTCGGAATGGAGACAGTTTTTTTCTACAGAAAAAAAAAGATGCAAAATATTTTTCTTCAGTTGATGTACTTTCAAATGAAAGTTCTGATTAGTCCATTTTGCCACTCATAAAGCGATCCCCAAGGTTAGTGCCTTTGAAGCTGTATAGTTTGGTCAAATGTGGAGTGGGCAGTTTCAGTAAAGAATAGATGATATTTTGCTTGCAGCAATATATGTATATATATATATATTTTTTTTTTTTTAATTTGTATACCTTTAAATGATTTTAAGGCTTTAAAAAGTGTAGAATAAAAATATACATATAGGAAGATAACATATTTTAAAGAACAAAATAAATGACTAAACATTATGATTATTTTTTTTTTTTTTTGTAATTAAACATTAAAAAAATGTTCTTAAAGCCTTAAAAATCTCAAGATGTATGGCAAATACTTTTAAAAAGGAAGCATTTCTCTGTTAAGGAAAACTGTAAATATTATACATCTTTACTAAAAGAGTCTTCACAGTTCTCAACTTTTCACCCAAAGTTTTAGTTAGAATCCATCAAACCATAAATTATGTTAGTCCTACAAAAAGGATGGAAAACCACCACAAAGGGTTTAATGAGGTTTAACTACTGAGTCAGAGTTTGTAAGAAAACCAGTTGGAAAGGACAAGGTTAGAAATGCAATATTGAAAGCAAAAATAGCAACAAACACACACGCATACACACACTGTAAATAGAAATGTAACATCTTAACAGTGGTTTTTACCTCCTGTGTATCCTCTTTTTATTTGATCCCAAATTATCTATTATTTCCAGAAATAATTTTTATTGGCTAAAAATTTCAGCTGTGAACCTGATTTGGCTGAAAAATTGTTTGTTACATTTGTTGGTGTCTGGGAAAGGAAGGTAAGGAGTCATTCAGGATTGTTATAGTAAACATTACTAAGAATAGCAATTTCCTCATCAAACCAATTCAGATTCAGATGGAATTCAAAGAAAGAATGGCAGACCAGACAGAAAATGACCATTATCCTGTAGATAAAAGAAAGTCAAATCATTCTATCAGCAGCTCAAGAAGGATAAAGATGCTCTGAGTGATTTGTGCTAACAAAGTATAGAGCTTTTACTTCTATTTAATTCAAAAACTAATGCATATGCTTACATAAGAATTTCTATGAGGCTTTCCTTTGATATGATATTAGTTGCTTTTTTGTTGTCTCTCATCTAAGTTTGGGGAGTTCCTTAATGGTTAAAGTTTACTCTAAAACAAGCAAGTTTGACAAAAATACATATTTACCAACCCCTCTGCATGAGTAGGATGTAACACAAGATTAATTTTTAAGCAGAGTTTAACAGGTTAATGGATTTGCAAGACTAGCTTGATAACCATTACACCACATCTGTAGTTTAACAAATATAACTACAATTATGCTTTTCAATCTCAAGCTGGTTTTTATTAAATCTTAGGATAAATGATTTTTTTAAAATCCTGTACAAAATAGACAAGACAAAAAACTCTCATTGTTTACTAAACAAGTATTTCCTAATAAATGAAGTTTTGTTAAAATATTGAAAAAAAAAATGTGTTGATACAGCTAAACAACACATTTTTGGTCCAAAATAAAAAATGTAAAAAAAAAATAAAAAATAATTTTAAGTAGATTCATTATGGGAAACAATTTTTTCTATGTCAAATCAATTTTAATGGGATTATTCTAAATTCACATTTGTTAATTAAACATTATCTAAAAATATTGATGATGTATTAATAAATGTAATTTCTGTTAAATTATAATTATGTTTGACTCTGTCATGAGAGTAACAGTATACATTACTTGTGGGAAAGTTTTTGTCAACCTCTGTGATATGCCACTAATAATACATAATCTAGGGAAAAGTAGATTCATGCCTTTCCCAAGAGCATCAGTGTGAAATTTGCTGATCCTGTTTTCTGTATCAATAATTGTTATACAATCTTGCTTGCCCTCAACTACTGTGATTCTTTATCATTAGTATCCTTGTTGTCTTTATTACAATGTTTCAACCAATCTACACTCCAGCATTATTCAGATGATCTTCAGGAAACTTTAAACACATTCCTTAATTTATGCAGGGTCACTCGGGTATGTTGCTTTTTGAAATTTGATGAGTTGAATTTGCCAGCCAAAACCAGCATCTTATCCACCATAATATTGTCTCTTACACAATTGCCATGAAATGTAAGAGGCTTAAATGTCTTTTCTAACTTCTTGGAAGTACACAGATTCAAGGAAGGAAGAGTTTGCAATAGGAAAAAAAATGGCAGAAAGAAGCAACGGAATGTTCCATTTTCAGAAAGAACAAAAAGAAGAAGGGGAAAAATTCAGTGTTCCTTAAAAATAAATAATCTAAAAAATGAACATGGCACTGGAGGAAGACAGGAGAGTAGATCAGCTGAATTGTAGTAATAAAAACAACAAACAGTAGCACTAGAAGATCTCAGTTTACCATAATCTGCACAGGATTTATTTTACTGATCTCTTGTTAAGTGTAGTTTTATTCCCTATAAACCTACTTGCTACTAAAACAACAGCAGCATTACTCGTGTGATTGGTTTTGCAACTCTAAACTCTAAAAAAGAGCTTGTAAGAATTTTTTAAAGAAGCATAAATATAGCCCTACATGTTGTGACAAATGTACATCATAATAAACATAGGACATTACATTGTCACAAACACATAGAGATGCTCACTTGAAATAAATAGAAACATGAAAAGTTCATTGAGGAAGAAAACTTAATTCAATTCTAAAAATAGAAATGTAATTTAGAATCCAAAAAAAGAAAATTCAATTGATTTGTAAAAATTCCATATAGCAGAACAAACTGTTTGCTGACAAATTTTCAGAATTTATCCATTAACCAAATGGCTAAGTCATTTTTCTTCCTGATATCCTGAAAGTCTTAAACTTTAATTATTATGCAATTGTTGGCATGTTTAAACATTCATTTTACTAATTTTTTTGTTTAGGAAAAGATTAAAGAGTAGTATCCAGTTTTTTTTTTCCATTCAAATAAGAAATTATACCTTGATGTACTCAGACTAATATCTTCATCTTGTTTGTTATTATAATACACAAGTGTATGATAATGATAATTCTTCATCTCAGAGATTTAGACAAAAATTAAATAAGAAAATATGTTATTTACAATCAAACACACCAATAAAACAATGTAAAAAATGATCAGTGAAAATTCATTTGAAAACTTTAGTATAAAAATCAAAGCAGTTTTGTAAGTAGCAAAAATGATGGAATTATTTATATATGAATTGCAGATGAAAACAATAATTAATTTAACATTTCATCAAAAACAAATACATAGAATAACAAAAAGAGATGTATAAATACAGAGATAATTATTTTGTTTCTCTGAATGTTTGAGATGAGGCTTGATGATTAGTATTATCTGCGTTATTCAGACTATTGTTCTCATCTTCATTGTTATTTGTACAATGTTTCGGCCGATGTGCCCTCTGGCATTCTTCAGGTATTTCTTGTTGGACTTGGTTCCCAAGTCCAATTGGACACAATCCAATTGGACTCATGGCCTAGTGGATAAAGGAGTTAGGTTAAGACAGTTCTCTAGACTGCAGGTTCAATTCTGGTCAAGGGCAGCAGTAACATAGAATAATAATTAACACAGCTTAACGCCTCTACCCCAGCTATGGTTAGCAGAATGAGAACAGGATACCCCCATGGACTGAATAATGGGTTAGGTCAAAAGTTCCATGATGGCTCCCGATTACGACAAAAAGGTTCCCAAAATTGAAAAGAAGGTTCCCGGTTCAACAAGAAATACCTAAAGAAGGCTGGAGGGCACATTGGCCGAAACGTTGTACAGATAACAATGAAGATGAGGACAATAGTCCAAATAATGCAAATACTAATTATTTTGTTTGTAAAGCATAAGAATATATTTCCACATGTAAATATTCTATCCTCTGATCTTAGAAGCGCTCAAAGCAACACTCACATATTACATTCTCATTTTAGCAGAAGCCCTACATGGATGAAGAACTAAGAAACAGAAAAGGTTAAACTATTTAGCACAAAGATAAGGACACATTAAGTTTCATATTTACAAAGCAAATAACTGAAAAATCCACATTAGTTTGCTAATTGGTATCATCCTTTTTGTTTAAGAGAGAAATGGAAAACTTATTTTAGAGGCTTAATCATATTCTAAAAACAGTGAAATGAATGTCTAACTAAATCTGTCTGCATATCGAGAGAAAGAGAGAGAAAAGTAAAAACAATTATACAAATAAAGAGAAATTTTGTGAGTGGGTTGGAGATAAAGTCAAAGTTGATATGAAATCAGCTGCTATACATGTTGGGAATAGAAGATGCCAACCAGCAAATTAAAAAATAAATCCAGAAAGACAAGAATGGTTTTAATCAAAATGCACAGCCAATTTGCAAACATTCATGAACGTTGGTTACTGATTGTTTGTGGCAATTTTGAAAATTCCAAAATCCTTGGAAACTTTTAAAAGAGTAAAAAAAAAATAATTCAAAAGATAAAAATGAGTAAGAAAGAAAATTGTTTTGTTTGTTTGGATGTCAACTGCAATTGGTCATTTTATGCTGGAATTCTGTTTTTTGTTACTTGTGTGATTATAGAATGGTTGTCAATTGAGTATTGAGAGTTTTTATACAGATTCTACAATAGAGTTTGGTGGTATTGTTATTTTGCTTTTTTTTTTTAAACTTTATTTGTAGTTGTTGATTGTAATAGGAAGATTTTATTTCTTTTTTTATATAAAAAAGAAAACTTGGAGGAATGAATATAACTTTTTTTTTAGATTCAAACATTATTTGGCATCTTGGTATTAGCTCATTTGCATATAAAAGTTGGTGGTCAAATTTTGAAAATTCTGTGATGAATTCATTTGTTATCATAAATCCACACATTTTTTAAAGACTAGTATCCTTATTATTGTCATTTTTAACAGTGTTTTGGCTAATGCATTCTACAGCCTTCTTTAAATATAACTTCTAGAAGTCTTTACATATTGCCTAATATTTTCATTTTTTATATCAGAAGTCACCAAAAGGCAAATTCATTAAGACATTTGTTTCTGTCAGTCTCAGAAAATGTTCTCTTATAGACAACATGGTTCAGGAATTTTGTTGAACTTTGATGTTTCAATTGAGGAAAAGGAAAATACTTTTCTATTTTCTATTCAAGATTTATATTAAAATCAAATCTGATTACCCCAAATTAATTTTCTCCTGAATAATAGATACTCTTAATGAATAACTCATTCTGAAGACAAAAAGTATCTTCTGACATCTGAAGGCCTTTAAGTGAAATACCTACTGTATGAGAGAATCCTTAATAAACAAAACTGGAAAGAAACAAGTTAGGTGCATATCATTCAAGATTATGGACCCAGTTGTCTTGAATATTTGTATATAATATCCCCCAGTGTATAACTCCCTTTCATCCTCTCTTGGGTCAATAGTTTTTATGTTCTGACCACTCCTCAGCCATCTTTTTTAACCTTTCATTTTCATCTTCAAAATCATTTTTTAATTATACAGAAGTAAAAATGTAAAAAGCAACTTTAATATTTTTGAGAAGAGCATAAACTAAATTTCTATTAATTTTCCACTAGTATTTCTTCTACATTCCTGTTGCTTTTAAACAGAATTCTCAGTCTTTCCAGCTGGAAAATACCAGTTGACAAAATATTCAGTGCCAAAGAGCCAGGTATTCCTAGGTACTATTACATTAAAAGCATAGGGTTAGAGTCAATCCTTGAAATTTGAGTCCTAACAAAGGAGATTGTTTATGGAGCTGGATAACTTTTATTACTACTCTCATATATGAATGATCTCTTCCCCTTTCAATAAAATTCATCATGTGTGGTATCTAACTAATGTAGAAGTGTAAAGTAAATCAATCACAATTCTAAGATTGTTAATCTATGATTGTTAAATTAGCAGCACTGACAGGAAATAGGAATTGCAATAAAAAGCAACAGAAATTAAGATGAAAGAAATACAAGTAAAATATCAACAAGAAGAGCAAATGATGTCACTATAAAGAAATAATTAATTAATATTGAAGCAGACTTATTTATTCTTTAATGAATGCAACAAAATTATTTCTTCAAATGGATCAGAGTTTATTTCCTGGAAAACATGTGGCATGACAAAAGATATTTTCTCATCAGGAATCCTGAGAAATATACCCCAAAACAAAGAGAGTTTAATTCCATTTCTAATGTATCAAGTTTTAAGAAAAAGACTAGGGTTTGTTTTTTTGGGTTTTTTTTTTGGGGGGGGGTGCTTTGTTTTCATATTTCTCTTAAATTTGGAAAACTATTTTGTACATTTTTTATAAAACAAATGAAAAATAATTATTGAATGATTATCCTCACATTATTTCACCAATGGCTGAATAAATGATCAACAGACATTTCACTGAAAATTAAACAAAAACATAAGGCTAATTTCATATCTAAAATCACATTTAACTTTTTGAAAAACAGGGAAGTTGAAATATTGCCTTAATGTGCACAATCAACTGACATGAATCCCTCTGAAAATTTGTGGGCATATTTTAACAAAAATATTAATTTTAATTTAAAGACTGCAGTAAAGTTTGAATTAAGTGCCATTTTAAATAGGAAATCAATATTGCTTTTGTTTATTTTTCAGTGAAATGACTCTCAGTAAGATGCATGACCGTTCGTTGAAATGCCCATAGGTTAAAATGTCTGAAAGCCATTTTCCCAACTTATTCAAATGGTCTTTTTTTCCCCTCTCAAAAAGGAAAACATTTTTTGGGGTTTCTCAAAATCAAATGTTAAAATTTCAGGTTCATTCCATTTGGGAACATTAGACCGACCATGTTTTTCACTGGTGAGAGAACAATGGCATTGAAATATAAATAAAAGCAATATGTACCTTAGGAAGGCTCGAGATTATATCAAGCAAAACATTTCAATAAAAAAGCAAGGAAACCCTTCTAAATAACTTGGAGAATAATGACAGCATCTGTCTGAACTTGAGAAAATTCATAAAAATATTAACAACTTTTAAAATCCTTTCTTATGGGACAGACTAGATTGTATATGAATTTTGTCTGCTTTTTGATAAAGTTTCAGAGTTGATTTCAGATACACACAATATGAAACCAGTTAAAATTGATTCTATAAAGAGCAAAATGAAAAGAAGTTTTGCCAACAGAACAAATATGGCAACAGATGTAGATTAATTTAATCAGATCCATACATGAACAAACAAATGCAAAGCTGCAGGTCACCATCTACAAACTCTAGGCGGATATTTTTGTTATTTAAAAAAAGATTTTTCTTTACTAATAATAAATATACAAAATATAAAAGTCAAAAGGAATCAAAGAAAACTTTCCTTTTAAAAACCAGCTGCAAATCAGACATTTTTATATCATTCACATTCAGACATTTGTACATATTTATATCAAAATATAACTTAAGTATTTACACAAATCAAATTGTAAGCCAGAAGTAATTCATTTACTACAATATAATCTACATGCAGCCATTTATGAAATATCTATAGAGATATGAGTCAAGGTTTCCATTGAGGCCTGTTATAAACAGATATTCATATATAAAATATAGAAATTATAGGTTGGCTCAATAGGAAGACAAAAATCTGTAGCAATTGTATATCAAATGTTTGATATAGAAATACTTCCCATATCTTTACATATATAAAATGAACAAGTGATATGTTGTTGCTGATTGCAGATAGACAATCTAAGTAACATCTAATCATCAGTAAATTAGAGGTAGTATCAGGTTTATATAATTTCAGGCAGTTGAATAAGAGACATATACAAAAACTGTTGGTGATCACTGGATAGGTCTTTTTAATCCAGGAAGATGAGATAGTCTTCATTTTGTTATCAATCTCTTGACAATCTTGAGATAAATGAATATTTGACAATGAGTAAAAAAGAAGAAATTTATTGATAGAGTTTCTGTCTACCTGTGTTGTTATGGAGATTGTAAGTATTACTTCTGTTAACTTATTAATTTGTAGACTGAATTTAAAGAAGGGAATCAAGTGGGATGGCAATAAAAATGCATACAATTAACAGTCAAGAAATGAAAATGAGTTGTTTATTAATCAATAATTATTAATATAATAGATTTGATTTAAATAAAACATAAAAATCAGAAGTAAATGCAATTTATATACATGAATATGTTCACAATAAAAAAAACATTCTTCTTTTACTGAGTGTTCATTTATTAATTCTTTCTCTCTCTCTCTCTCATATATATATATATATATATATATATATATATATATATATATATATATATATGATATTCAATGGGTGTCTGACATAATTGTTATGGGCTTGGAAAATGGAACCAGTATGCCAAGTTCAAATTCTGGCTTAGAATGTTTGGATTCATTAATGGTCTTAGAAAAAGCATGGATCTACCAGTTCTCCTTCCATCTATGGATTACTGATTAGCTTTGGTAGAAAAATCAGTTGAGACCAACTAACTGCTAACAGATTATGGGAAAGAGAAAGTCCATTACTACCATATTTTGAAGAACTTGGGAAAGGCTCCTATAATTGACTAAAAGCTTATGGATATATATATATATATATATATTGTAGGCAGGTGTTGTTGAATAACATGGAATATTTCTTCTTCATGATCTTCAGTTGTAGTTTTTCCAGTCTTCTGGCTATTTTTCTCAGGTTAGGATCCAGTTGTTTTAGAATTTTTCCCATTCTATCTACCCTAGTGCTTTCGATGACGACTGAGGAAACAGTCGAAAGTGCTAGGGTAGATTAGCATTCCCAGTTGATTTTTTTATTTGAGGTTATTGTTGTTTAGTTAATTAGTTATATAGAGCTGTGTAAATGGAGTTCAGAACCATTTGAATTATGTAAATATCCCCAGTGGTTCAAAAGTTATGAGAATTTAAAGCCCTGAAATTGGGGGTACAAATGTGGACATGATTTTGTTTCAAAAATATGTCAAATCACGGACCATTAAAAAAAAAAAAATTTCTTAACTGTTTCTTTATTTTTGGAGCAATTTTGATAGAATTTGGTATTCTTATGTAAAATTGTATGTTCTTTCTGATTATGCACTCAAATTGTATGTATCTCTATGCTTTAACCCATTATTTAGAGAATAAGAGATACAGATAGCAGCAATTTTGTTTTTTTAAAAGTTTAACACCCAATTATTCAACATTTTCATTATAATACTGCATGTATATACATGTATAGTATTAATTCAAATAAATAACATCACTTTGAAGAAAAATAAAACATTTATTACAAAAACACAGACATAAAATGAGGGTTCAGTTTATTTTATGGTAGGAATTTACAAGGAAAAAGTTAAGGATTACTGACTTTAAAACATAGCTAAAAAAAAGTTCAGAAAAAAAATAGTAATTTCGTTGTTGCGGAAATTTCCATAAAATACGATAATTATCAAATTTTTTTACACGTGAATCTTAAAATTCTCATGCCAAAAATTAATGTTTAATAAATATTGGGTAAAACTTGCAAATCATACTCAAAATCCCATGATATTACGGCTAAATTCTCATCAAAATCCCATTATATTACAGGGTGACACAGAAAAAAAAAAAAAACAGAACCCAAATTATTTATTTTCCCATTAAACTAACCCTAACCCCCCACCTAGTTAAAATTAATAGTTTTCTTACAAAATTTGTGGGTTCTGTTTTTCCTGGGTCATAGTTTGTTTTGAAATGTTCGATGCACGATTGAAAAGTACATTGTACGTTTACGAATTTTGCACAGGTTGATTTTTCAAACGTAAATATATGTATACACATATATAATATTAATTTAAATATGTAACATCACTTTGAATTTAAAAATACATTTCTAAATGCTTATGTTGAATTACATAAAAGAAATAGATTATATATTTACATGTTTTCACACAAACCCGGTTAGTGTGTGCTTTTGTTTACATTTCTCGTAATTTCAAGTTTTTTTTTTCCAAAATTGAAACGGACGTAAAAAATAATTCAATTATTAAAAACACATAAAAGTTAAATATTTAGAAAGATTCTTATTTTATTTTCAACGGTATACATATTTTAAAAATTGGACGAGAAATAAGCGATAAATTTAAACTTTATTATCTGCATAACATAAACAATGCCTCGCTGTTTAACGTAAACTTTGTTACACGCTATGCCTGTCAGACAAATAAATTTGAGTTTTTTTCTTCAAAATACAAATTTTTGAATAAAAACCCCAAGCAGATAGCAATATTTACATTTTACACATCATATATCAAAATAATTCTGAAACTTTCTAATTCTACACACAAAGTGCGTCTTTTTCACTTATCATCCTCATTTTGAACAAATAGTCTTGGAGTTTGCACTATTGTAATTTTACTTCCACGGGTCCTAGAAACCAAAAAAAAAGCTCCCATTTGTACTTCCAGGTTTCTTCTAATTGAATGCAAAATTTCAAGAATATTGATAAAGATTATCCACTTAGATTTTCCAAAGAAATGTAGAGTGTAAAATGTATTCTCAGAAAAAAATTCCTATCACACATTTTTGTTTTTTTTTAAGCAAAATACGTTTTTAACTCGCTGTAAAAAAATATTCAATTAATAAAAACACATACAAATTACATATTTAGAGAGATTGTTTTATTTTATTTTCAACAATATGAATATTTTTAAGATTGAACAATAAATATACGAGAAATTGTGAT
The DNA here is from genome assembly GCA_023376005.1 of Doryteuthis pealeii. NCBI lineage: Eukaryota > Metazoa > Mollusca > Cephalopoda > Myopsida > Loliginidae > Doryteuthis > Doryteuthis pealeii. Next base: position 30,225,352 of record CM042165.1, read on the forward strand.
TTTAAAGGCACGTAAATTTGAGGTTTTTCTTCAAAATCAAAACTTTTGGATCAAATGCTGAAGCACTTAGCAATCTTTAAATTTCACAAATTTTATAGGAAAATAATTTTGAAAGTCTCTAATTTTACAGAGAAAGTGCGTCTTTTTTGCGTCTTTCATATTTTTTAAACAAATAACCTTCAACTCTCATATTTTCGTTTCCATGGATCCTAGAAAAAAAAAACCCGTTTGTACTTCCAGGTGTCTTCTATTTGAGTGCAAAATTTCAAGAATATTGATAAACCTACTGTTACATAATTATTGGATCCCTAATGCTTTTATAAGGTATTGTAGAAATCATTATGGTGATTAGTACAGCTGATGGCCTTGAGAGTGAGTGACAGCGTTTGACCTCACTCTGACCTTGCTTTCCGGGGATGGATCATGAGAACCGGAAGGCAATAGAAGGCCCTCTTCTGGTTTAAGGATATAGTCAGTTTAAGTCAGTTAGAAGTTAGAAACCGAGCTAGCAACATGTAAGTCTGACTGCGCAGAATGTCTGGTTGGGGATTTATAAATAAAATAACATCAACATAAATCGAAGTCTTGTGTTTATTACCAAAAACTAACAATGACACAGGGCTTCTGATAAGGAGTGATCCCCAACAGAAACCAGACCCGAAGTCCCCAAGAAACACCACGACAAGACCAGACCAAGATGTTAGAAGATAGAATAGCAAAGCCGGACAGAAGAGAATACGACCAGAGTAAGAAGTAAGAAAGGTATATAACATTATATGCTGATTTGGTAACGTGAAAAGTCAGTATATAACACTACTTTGATTTTGAAAAACAAAACAGCGTGTAAAATTTATACTAAAAAAAAAAAAATTTAAAAAAAAAACGGTCATATTTTTGTTTACAGCTGTTCAACCGAAAATACAGTTTTAACTCACTGTAAAAAATAATTCAATTGATGAAAACCGATAAAAGTTACATATTTAGAAAGATTACTCTATTCTCATTTTAACCATCTTTTTAAGATTGGTTAAGAAATACTCAAGAAATTGCAAATTGAACTGATTAAGATCACAAATTTGAAAATGTTAGCATTTTTCAGCTAAATGCTTGTAATGCTAGGTAGATAGAATGGGAAAAATCCTATACCAACTGGATCCTAACCTGAGAAAAATAGCCAGAAGACTGGAAAAACTACAACTGAAGATCATGAAGAAGAAATATTCCATGTTATTCAACAACACCTGCCTACAAAATAACTTACTGCCAAAATACACAACATTATACACACACACACAAACAAAGGTAGATCAATATCCATATTTAGAAACATACTGTATTTAGTGATATATAAAACCTACTTTTCTTCTCTCAGTATTAGAATTTCATAACTGTATAATAAAAGCACAAAAAGAAATTTGTTTTGATTCGAGCCAAATAAGGCACATGAATGAAATTCCGATATGTGCTATCAAACAATTTTTGTTCTTAATTTTCCTTGATGAATATCTGGTTAAGAACAAATAGAATGCAAAAAAAAAAGTTAGCACAAGAATAACTTGCAGGTGTAACTTACAGCTAAGAAGTATTAAATGTTTCAAATAAAAGTGTATCATTAATCAGGTATATAAAGGGTTTTTATACAATAATTTAAAGTATGCATAATTCTAATGAACTTAGTTCACATTTGTTGCCCTTGTAAGCAAGAAAATTAAAGACAATCATAAATTAGAATTAGATATTTATATGAAACAGAAAAAAAACTTTGAAAAAGAACTTCAGATAATTATTCAAACAAAGGAAGGAAGTGATTAAGAAATTATAAAATAAAACAAAACAATAAAAGCTGAAAAGGGACAGAGAAAACCATGAGAGAAAATATTTGTAATGCGAGAAAGTTGACTAATGAAGAAAAAAAAAAAGAGAATCAAGGGGCAGAGTCATTGTCAAGGGAGGAACTCAGTATCAAATAGAGGCTGGTTCTTAAATTGGATAAAACTGAGGACTTCCTTCCTGAAATATTTACATTTTTTTCCTTCTTTTTAGTAGGTAAAGCTTTGTATCTGAATGGAGCTTTTTCTCCAAGACAAGCTTCGTGTCATAAGCAGTCACAAAAAAGTAATCAACATGATAGACAAAGGTCAATGAACTGACAGAGTTGTGGCCTGTGATAATTGCTGAGAAGCTGCTTCATCAGAAATTTGAAGATATCAAAAATAGCCAAAGATAATGTTGGATCAAAATGGCTGAGAAAATTGAACAATTGAAAATGAGAAAAATCTTAATTGATTCATTCCACAAATTGAATAGACTTTAAACTGCATCATTTTATTTTAAACATTTTGGGATTAGAGAAAACAAAAATATCAATCTACTACAAGTGTCCATTGCACTTTTGCAAAAACGTAAAAACATATTTACAACAAAAAGACTTCAAAATAATAATGGCTTTTCAATTAAGTTAAATTTTACGACAGGTTTATAAAAGGTTCAGAAAGTTACAAAATATGGGGAATTCAATAATCTTGTTTTAAATTAGGTTGTTTGGTACTGGAGTAAAACAGAATTTTAATCATAAGCTGAAGATTATCCACAAGATATTTTGTTAGCTAAATTTGACAGCTTATTGACATTTTTATATGAAATTATTTAGCATCAAAGAGCAACCATTCTCTGAATATTCTAAAGACACAATTCGGAAAGGAAGATAACATTTTGTTGTGGGATTGGTGAGGATTGGAATTATAAAGAAAAGAAATCAGGCAATTAGTGTCCATTAATCCTTTTGGTGAACAATTCTTTCAATTGCCTGATTCTCTTCTTTGAAATGATCAATTTCCAAAGATTTCTTATAACTTTAAATACTTTTGATGACAACACCAGCATCTTTCTTTTATTACACAAACTCATTCGAATGATTCTGAGGTTTTCTCCTAATTCATGCAGATAGATGAATATGACACATAAATACTGCATATTTAACAGAATTCCCAGTTGATTTTTTTTAATTTGAGGTTACTGTTATTTAATCACGTTAGTTATATAGAGCTTTGTAAATGGATTTCAGAACTGTTTGAATTATGCAAATATCCCCAGTGATTCAAAAGTTATGGGAATTTAAAGCCTCAAAATTAGGGGTAAAAAAGTGGACATGATTTTGATAAAAAAAATGTCAACTCATGGACCAATTCAGAACAAGAAATTCAGTAATTTCTTCACCATTTCTTTATTTTTGAAACGATTTTGATAAAACTTTGCATTCTTGTGTAAAATTCTATGTGCTTTCTGATTCTGCACTTAAATTTTATGTATCTCCATGCTAGAACCCATTATTTGGGAATAAAAAGTAGAAATATCAAGATTTTTTGTGTTTTTTAAAAGTTTACCACAAGATTATTCCAAATTTTAATTTCTATACTACATGTATACACATATATAATATTGATTTAAAAATATATAACATCACTCTGAAGTTAAAAATACATTTCCAAATGCTTATGTTGAATTACATAAAAGAAATAGATTACCTATTTACATATGTTTTTACACAAACCCGGTCTGTGTGTGCTGAGTTTTGTTTACATCTCTCGTAATTTTTTTTTTTTTTTTTCCCCCAAAATTGAAACTGACATAAAAAATAATTCAATAGTTAAAAACACATAAAAGTTACATATTTAGAAAGATTGTTTTATTTCATTTCCAACGATATAAATATTTTAAAAATTGGATGAGAAATAAGCGATGGATTACTATTTAAACTTTATGGTCTGGATAAATGATGCTTAGCTTAGTTTACGTTACGGAACAGAGGACAACTATATTTGAGTTTTTTTCTTCAAAATTCTAAGTTTCAAAGCAAATCCCTATACAATCATTTTTATTTCACACATTATATATGTAAATAATCTTAAGGCTGTCTCCTATCAGGTATATAGTGCTTTTTTTTTGGTTATCTTATATTTTTGGAAGAAATTGCTTTTAATTTTGGTCTATTGTAGTTTCAAAGGTTTTTTTCAAAGGTCGGAAAAGGAAAAAACAAATTTCTGCTTGTAGTTAAAAGTGTCCCCTATTTAATTGTAAAATTTCAAGAATATTGATAAAGATTAACTACTTTGATTTTACAAAAAAAATAACACAGAAAATTCGACCGCGGAACAAAATTTCTATCACTCATTTTTGGCCGATTTAACACAAAATACCGTTTTGCTGTAAAAGATAATTCAATGGATAAAAAACACATAAAAATTACATATTCAGAAAGATTATTTCATTTTCTTTCCAACCATATAAATATTTTTTAAATTGGGCCCGAAATATGCTAGTAATTACCTTTTTAAGCTGATAAGGTCAAAATTACAAGAGATTGTAACCCGAAGCATCTAGCAATCTTTAAATTTCACAAATTTTATAGGAAAATAATTTTGAAAGTCTCTAATTTCACATACAAATTGCGTCTTTTTTGCGTCTTTCATATTCTTTAAACAAATAACCTTTAACTTTGCCCTCTGATATTTTTGTTTTCACGGACCCTAGAAACAAAACAAAAAAACCCGTTTGTACTTCCAGGTGTCTTCTATTTGAGTGCAAAATTTCAAGAATATTAATAAAGATTACCTACTTTGATTTTGAAAAACAAAACAGCGTGTAAAATTTATCCTAAAAAAAAAAAAAACGGTCATATTTTTGTTTTCAGCTGTTTGACCGAAAATACGGTTTTAACTCACTGTAAAAAATAATTCAATTGATGAAAACCGATAAAAGTTACATATTTAGGAAGATTACTCTATTCTCTTTCCAACCATATAAATCTTTTTAAGATTGGTTAAGAAATACTCGAGAAATTGCAAATTGAACTGATTAAGGTCGCAAATTTGAAAATGTCAGCGTTTTTCAGCTAAATGCTTATAATGCTATGTTTACATTTGAAAATCAAGTAAATTTGACAGTTTTCTTTTCAAAATTAAAACTTTGAGCAAAATCGTTTTTATTTCACACATTATATATGGAAATAATCCTGAGACTGTCTTCTATTACTGGTATAGTGTTTATTTTTTTTTGCTTCTCTTATATTTTTTAAGGAAATCGCCTTCAAATTCGCTCTATTGTATTTTCACTAGAAACAAAAAAAAAAAAAGTCCTGTTTATACTTCCAGGTGTCTTCCAATTGAGCGTAAAATTTCAAGAATATTGATAAAGATTAACCACTAGGATTTTTAAAAACAAAGTGGCCTGTAAAAATTAGTCTTAAAAAAATTTTTTTTTTAAAATGTCATTTTATGTTTTCATTTTTTCGAAGCAAAATATCATTTTAACTCGCTGTAAAAAATTATTCAATTGATAAAAATATGTAAAAATCATATATTTAGAAAGATTATTTTATTTTCTTCCCAACTATATAAATATTTTAAAGATTGGTTCAGAAATACTCGAGAAATTGCAAATTTTACTGATTAAGGTTGCATATTTCAAAATGTCCGCATTTATCAGCTAAATGCTTGTAATGCTACTTCTAGGAATTCAAATACAAGTTTTTCTTTAAAAAAAAGGAAAAAAAGAATAAAAAAGAAAAAGGGATTTAAACACATACAGTAGAAATTTCCCTCCAAAAATATATTTTCTGTAATAGTTTTGTTTAAATGTTGTGATATCCATCATATGATGATGTTTTAATACTGGGAATATTCTGCTGCTCTGATATTTTTGGTCATCTATCTTATGAGATGCTTGTAAATTTAGCTGGGCTTTATCACATATGGATTTAGAAAGCTGATTTTGAGGTAGGAGTTCAGAATTTGTCTTTTAAAATAGATTTGCAAGATTGAAATTTAAAGAAATATAAGTAATCATTAGCATTAATATTGTTTTTTTTTGTTGTGGATAAAGAATGAGAAATCATTGTGTAAATTGGTGACTTACACAATCAGACAATATTGCATAGCTTTATTTAGTTAAATTTAGTAATGAATAAAGTCAGATGAAGAAAAAGATTTATTGTTAACTCTCTTGAATCCATAAAGCAAGACAAACTTGCTGCAAAATAAAAAATATAACAGAGATTGAATTTGCTTGTCTAAAAAATCATTGATGGAATCTTCTGTATTAAAAGCAGCAGAAAGTGGTCCCAATGGAATGAGTGAAATGGTTGAGGGAAATGAAATTCATTGCTGATATTAGAACAATAAAAATGAAAGAGACTGAGAAGAGGGAGCAGGATGACAAAAGAGCCAGTTCCTCAGTCGATTGAAAACGGAGACAAAACACACACATACAAAAAATAGAAAGGAAAGAAGAGAAAAAAAATGTGAATGTACTTTTTAGACTTCCCCACCCAATTACCCATCAGTCATACACTATCCTCATCATCCTTGTCCCACATGAAGCAAAATGAAACTGATTCTAAATAAAGCGTAATTAGTAGCAAAATGACTTGAGATAACAAAACAATACCGCCATGAAGGTAATCTTTTGATTAGATTTATTTGTTTTTACCTCCATAACAATAGATAGAAAATGCAGGATATGGAAGGAGATGGGCGCCATCATGTCATTTCTTGTGTTTCCTCATCTTCAAACAAGTCAGGTTATCTCTAATTTAGAGGTTTTCAAGATTTCTCTCCTCCTTTTCCCAACATTTTTCTATTACCTTTACACCCTTATACATATATACTAGAAGCTCGATCCTTGCAGGATGTCCCATAAAAATTACTATGTAAAAAAGATCTTATGTTAATCCAGCCTGGTCGGAGGTCAGAGAACTTTTTTTGTCGGGGTAGAGGAAATGACATCATATAAGGATATTTGAATGTGCTTAAAAGTTAAATATCAAATTACAGTACTGATTTCTGGTACAAATGCAGAATAGCGAGCAATAAATGGTATCATTAGAATTGCATTTTATGAATAAATAACATTAGATTACAGAAACTTCCAAAGTAGCCTAATCTTAACCAAAACCTTAATCATTACCCTTACTCGAGTGTCTCAAAGTTTTTGGGTATTTCTGTAATCTAATGATATTATCTCGTGCACTATTCTGCATTAGTATCATGATTTTATTTGAATTTTTAATATTAAAATAAATAAATCAATGCAATTATTTTATAAACAATGGCTAACATGAAAAATAAAAAAGAGTTTGTTTACACATTTTTGAACAACAGATGCCAAAAACCTCGGCAGTACATAACTATGTAAATTTTAATTTTTAAATAAAAGAAAGTGCGCAGACATAAAACCTCAATGAAAAATTAATGTGTCCCATTTAAAATATTAAATGCAAAAAAAATCTAAACTTATCTTATTAAAAAGGATTTTGTATTTGTTTAAAAGTTTAATATCAATTCACCATAATTATTTCGATGTCAAAAATGAAACTAAGTGATTAATTCTTAAACTGTTCATAAAAATTGTATGATAAAAAAATAGATTAAATAAACAATTGTTTATCCTGTAAAATTAAATATTTACTACAACTTTGAATGAGTAAAAATGTAGATTTAATCAAAAACTTAATTATTGAATTTTTATCTTTCATTTGTTACTAATTTCTTGACATGTCAATTAACACATCAATATAATTTTTTAAAGATTTAATAATTGTATATTTAATATTTTAACATTAAAAAAGTAACCCAATAATTAAAAAAAGTAAATTAATGCAATTATATTATAAATAACAGATTTCTTTTTTTCTAAAAAGTAAACATGAATAACAGAGGATCAATCAATTTTTTCATTTCATTTTTAGTCACTAAAAATGAAATGAAAAAATTGATTGATCCTCTGTTATTCATGTTTACATTTTAGCAAGAAACCCCAAACAATGGCCAAGTAGTATTTAATGTTATTTTATAATGCTATTTAATTTTTAAATATATTCGAAAATATAAATCAAATCTTCCTTATTCTTGCTCAAAAAGCAAGATCTAGTGATAGTGAATGTGTATATATATTTAATTTGTTGTTAATTGTTTTATTTTCATAGTTTCCTCCGGACATACATACATACACACACACAACTGTGTGTGTGTATATATATATATATATATATATATATATATATATACATATATATATATATAATTACTTTACTTTCAAAAACCATAAAACCTGGATTAGAGATTGATAATATTTTATTTAATTTAATATATAATCTTTCTGATATTGTTTAAAGTTAGCTTAATTCAGCAAAATGAGAATAGTAAAAGATTCCAAGTAGAGATTGTTTCTTACTTTGAAAATCAGCATCCAAAAGCATGGCTTATAAGTAGACTTGAACACAAACAACTAACACAACTATCAAGGAAATGAAATCTATCCAAACAATCATAAACGTCATCATCATCATGTCACACTAGTAGCACAGATATCCATTACAATCTCTCACCAACTATCCCTATCACTCATTGTTCCCAGGGGGTCCTCTGCACAGCATTCAGTATCCCTGCAGAGCTGGTCAATATATCTTTGCTGGATGGCCCACACTGGTATGCCCATGTGTTGGCTTCCACAGGAGAATATCACATATGAGTTTGTCCTCACTTCTCCAGCAATGTCCAGTGTGTCTTGTTTGTCTCACTTGGATGGTCTATGTGATGGGGGAAATTTCTGGTGCAGCTCCCATCTAGATTATTCTTTAGTCATTTCATTAGGGTCCAAGTGGTGCAGGCATACAGTAGCACTGACACAACTATGGCCTGGAAAAATTGTTGCTTTAATTTGTCAGTTAGATCAGATTTCCAAATGACTGATAATCTGTTTATAGCTGACCATGCATTTCCTGTGTGTGCATTAACATTGCTTTCTGTGGATGAGACATTACTACCTAGGTACATGAATTGTTCCACAGATTCTAAGAGTTTACCATTGAGTGTGGAGATGTCTCCTTCATTTTTAAAACACATGAACTAAGTTTTATCAGAGTTCATGTATAGGCCGATGTTCTGTGTTGCCTTTTCTAGGCTGTGTAACAAGGATTCGACTTGTGCAGGTGTGTTTGTAAGAAGTGCCAGATCATTTGCATAGTCTGCATCCATAATAGTCTGTGTGGGATATCATCTCTTTCCTGCATTTTTTAGTGTGAGGCCTTTTTCTTTTATGGGATCTAATGATGTTTGAGGTACGTAGTCTAGGCATATTATAAATACATATGGCACTAACGGATCTCCTTGTATGACTCCAGTAACAATATCAAAGAAATCTGTGTTGCCATCAGGTGAGCATAGCATTGCTTTAGTGTTTTGGTAGAGCATCATTATGGCAGTAACTGTTTCTTTGGGGAGATCATATGCTAGTAGTATTTGCTCAATTTTTCCTCTGTGTATGGAATCAAAAACATTGGAGAAATCTACAGATAGTAGGGTTGCCTCAAAATTTTTTACTCAAACACCTATGATTCAACGAATAGTCAGGATCTGAAAAATTGTGGATCGATTTCTACAGAATCCATTTTGGTTTTTTCTAAGGATTTTCTCTATTTCAGGTCTGATGCAATTAAGAAGAAGGGCATTATATATCTTAGCAGTTATAGGAGTAAGAGTCTAAGTTCTTAGGTCTCCTTTTTTGGGGAATGGGAGGATGCAACTTTTCATCCATTTTTCTATCATATTTTGTTTGTATACTGCATTGCATAGTCTAAGTAAAATGTCATTTTTCAGACCTCAGGGGGTATTTTGTTGAGGCCTGCAGCCTTTCTATTTTTTAGTTTTCTTAGTATTTCGTTAAGTTCTTCCATTATAAAGTTTCCTAGCTTAATGTCTAGTTAATTATTCATTATTTTTTGGGTATCATTTTCTATGATTTTAGTGCGGGCAGGGAGTTCTAATAGTCTCTGGAAATGGCCTTTCCATTACTGAAGTTCATCTTTTTGACTGGTTGCCTTTAACTTTGATCTAGAGGTATTTTTTCTAATTTCATTTACTGTTTGCCATGCTAATCACAACTGTGTCTTCTACTGCATGTCTGATTTTATCTATTTGTTCTTGGATGTATTCGATCTGTTCTGTTTTGTATGTTTCAGTTACTTCTACCTGGGCTTTCCTAAGGTTTTCTATGTTGGTGTTAGTTGGGTTTGTTTTATTGCATTGGGATGCTTTTTTAATATAATTTCTTTTTACTCTAACTGCTTCTGTCTCCCAAGGGACAGAGTATTTGGCTCTTTGATCAGTATGCATTCTGCTGCAGCTTCTAGGTGGGCACTAACAAAGTTTTTGTATTCCTCAATTGGAGTGTACCTGGAGGATGTCAAACTTATTTCTTACTGTTACTGAGTAATGATCACATATATGTATCATACAGATTTACTGGTTTGCCCTTTCTTTCTACATAGACTTAGGTGTAGTTTGGTTGTGACTAGGTGTTGTGTAAGCAGAATCTATTGTTCTTGTTTCTCCCTATCTGTGCATTCATGTCTCCCCAATGTGTTTAGGAGTGTGTCTGCATAGGGAGGATAGCTCATTGTAAAATGCTTCAATGTCAGTTTCATCACTGACATTTGTGGGTCTGTAGCACAAGACTACAGTCATGCAGGGATTACCATTAAACATAATACTCGTGATTCTCAGTTGGATTTTTTCTATGCTGTTTAATGATTTTAGTGCGCGAGGACTGAGAAGCATGCCTACACCTCTTATGGTGGCATTAGCAGAATTTTTCCATGCAGATGCCGACCCAAATGTCCAGCCATTACCAGATTCATTGCATTTCAATTCTACTTCACTATGGTCAAATCTATGTTCATGCACACATGATGTCTATATTTTGGGGGGCTGCAGACACTGTTAGGCTTATCATTTTTAACATTCGAACGTTAAATGTTGCTAAGAATTTTTTTGTTTTTTTTTCCTTCTAAGTAGGTTAGTTTTGTGTTTAGAGCTACAAACTCAGTAATATGCATCTTCTTTGTGCTGAGAGTGATGCGTTTGGGGGTGGGTGGGGTGATGTTGTTGGGGCTCTTTAGCTTATTTTTTGAATACCAAGCCAGAATTGCTTTAAGAATTTTTTAATTTTTTAAGAAGCAATTCTTTTCCTATTATACTATATCAGTCATATTGTTTTGTTCACTGCCTGTACAATATTGCCAAGAATAAGCTTCAATATCAAACAGGGCTACATCATTGGAATATTTATTGGTTTGCCATCTAATTAAATGGAATGTTGTATTTTTTGTTTTTGTTTTTTTAGTTTGTCGGTCTGTTACCGAAAATCACAGACAAGGTATGTAGACTAAAAAATGTAAATAAAAACTGTTTAAAAATTTAATGAATCATAAATGCATAACTAATCTATTCTATGTACTATATATATATATATATATTGTATCACATGCTGTATGTCTGCTGTATTGCTTCACTCTATACCTCTGTGTCAGTCTGCATTTTTGGTACTCTAATTTTGAATTTAAAACATACTGTTGCAGTGTATTGTTTTACTTTAATTAAACATGGTCAACAAGAATTAGAGTTAGGAAAATGCTAGAGATATTCAGGGGAATTTACTCATATTAACTGATGATGAGCAACTAAAATCAAATACTATGTGAACCATCAGAATTGAAAATAATGCATACTGACTTCTAGTACCTTATGAATTAGTATGTCTTTATATTATTAAAAACTTGTTCAGTAAAAGAGACAGCTGAAGTTGTTTGTTTATTTCAAAATAAAATCAGGAGATATTTCAATAAAATCAAAATTATCCACTCCAAATAGGTATTAACATCAAAATTTCATTTTTTTCCCTTTTAGGGCTGGTTTAGCTCAGTTGGTAGAGTGTCAGCCTGGGAAACAAGGTTCCTGGTTCTATACCTGTCCTTGTGTATAAGTAGCACAGGGATCTGTGTGGCAAAGTAAGGAGCTGATGGTAGAGGTGGCGCTCCACCTCAGATGCTAAAAACAATCTCCTTGGTCTAGCGCTAGTGAAAAGAGGATAGACTTTTTTGCTGCCTGGCCGATACCGATTTTAGGCCACCTCGACGACTACTTTACATCTTTTGCTAAAATTCTCAATATGTTTATCAATACACAAATGTGTGTGTGTAGTAGGAGACCATAACCAAGTGAAATCAGCACATCATAGTAATTTTTTTAATTAAAAATGTATCAATATAATGGATATACTAATTAGATTTCTTCACTCCTTCCTAAATAAAAACATCAATATTATCATAAACTGCTGTTAAAACTGAAACACAACAGATTCTTGAGTTTTCTAATTCTTTTAAAATTTTAATTTCTATTTGACCAACCAAATCCTTAGTGTATGTGTGCATGAAAATTACCAGCATTCTCACTAAAGTATCTTTTACTTTGTATTGTAAAAAGAGGTTATTCTAATTTTTTCTTTTAAATCAAGCTAAAAATCAAAACAAACTATTTCAAACCGTCATCATCTTGTTGAAGCAAAACAATTTATTAATCAACTTTTAAAATTAACAAAACAAATGGGGGATTTAATTCATATGAACTTACTTATAAATAAAATATGGCAGAAGATAAATCTGAAAACAGAGTTCCAATATCTGCATTCATTCATCTATTTGATGAGAACATTCTTTTTTAAATTGAAAACTAGAATTAGGATTTTTGTTTTCTTTGAATTTCTTTTGTTGCCTTTTATTGAAACTCACAGTTTGTTATTCTACAATCTTTAAATAAGCAGCATCAATGAAATAGAATTTAAGAAATTCAAAAATTTTATCTGATGTTGTTACACTCAAAAATTAAAAACTTAATGTATCTTCTTACGTGTTTTGAAAGATAATTTAAATATAAACCATGCTGCCACCTTAATAGCTAAAATGAATAAAAAGAAAAGGAAATCTATCATATTTCCTCCATTTGGAAAAAGGTTTTTTTTTTATTTTAACTGAGTAAAATGGTAATCCAAAATAGAATGGAGTTAATAAAATTAATTCATCCAGCAAAATCACCTTTTCATAAGAGATGTCTTAAAACTTGTCCTTTCAACAAATTCTGTCTGTTTTTAAAAAGTCTAAGTAAGACATGACAAGCATAAAGAAAATTCATCCTTTCTTACTTGAAAATCAACATAACTGTTCAAAGACAAATACCATCCTCTTCATATTCAAAAACCTATCCATTAAATACAAGGTCAACATGTAAAAAAAAAAAGAAAGGTATAACCATTAACGAGAAAGAACTGATTTTGAATATGACTATACTTTACCAACTGTTAAGTTGATTGCCAGATTTTTTAAGAGGACAAAACTAATGCAATTATTTGTATTAATGAATAATATTTCATCATGAACAAAACTTATTTTATTGGATCTTATAATCAAGACATTTATTTTTGGAATGATTCTCTCACTGAAAAAAAAAATTTTTTAAATCTCAGATTTCAAAAGAAAAAGTAAAAAATAGCCCGTTGACAAAAGTGGTAAGTTTCAAAGTAAATCCGAGAACAAGTTGACACTAAACAGAGATAAATTTAATAAATTGAAAAAAATTAATAAAACCTAAAACAAAGAAATGTAGAAATAAAAAGGTAGATAAAAAAACTTACGTAAGAATGTAGCAGCAAAAGAATATTAATCTTCCATGGAAGAAGTCAAACAAGGGAGGCAAAGAAGAGGGAGGGGTGATACTAAAGGTAGGTGGATTGGGTGAGGGTGAAAGTCCAGTCTACTGTGAGTAATGGTCATTATTCTATGTGGACTGTAAGCAAAAAGTAGACCTAAGAGTGGTCATCACAATTTTTTTTTTTTTTTCATTTTTCTTGTGCTTTAGATTTAATTGGCTACTTTGACTGACCATTCGCCTCCATTCAGTTTATGCAGGGACTAATTATGCCACATAAGACTGACCAACTGCTTTTACTAGCATGCTTTAGGGATGAAGGTGGTTGGTGGGGTGGGGGGGATACAAACTGAAATGGGGTGTCAAAAGAGGTTTCCATAGAATATGGTAAAAAGTTTATTGTGTATCATGAATAATGATGGTGGAAGAGAGGAAGGAATAGTAGGAGAAAAGTGGTCAAAATGGAAAGGGTGGGGGGATAAAGGATGAACAAAATAGGAAGAAAAAGAAACTAAAAGGAAAAAAAACAAAAAAACACCAGAAAACATTTTTAGAGGCTAAAGAAAATGTTTTGGTCAAAAGTATCCTAAAAAGAAAAAAACTTAGAAAACCTATTAACAAATTGTAGGATTGTACATCAAATGGTAATGAAACTTCATTTATGTTTTCTAATTGGCCTAGTTTAAAACAATTTTTTTTCCTGTTTTTCTTTGTTTTATTTGCTTTTTTTTTTAGTATATTTTTTTACAAGTTTATGAAATTCTAATATTGAGAAAATATCCTGAAATGACCAGATGATTTAATGATCATGTCACCTCTCCAAGACAAAAAACAACTTGTTATAGTCAATCTTGAAAGATGAAAATGTTAAGTGGGAACAAAGAGGAAATGACAGAGACTACCAATGGTCAAAGAGAGGATTTGAAAGGCCTATTTATAAAGAGGAGGTATACTTGAAAACATGATGAGAGAGAGAGAGAGAGAGAGAGAGAGAGAGAGAGAGAGAGAGAGAGAGAGAGAGAGAGAGAGAGAGAGAGAGAGAGAGAGAGAGAGAGAGAGAAGAATATTAGATGAAAATAAAATGTAAAAGAATGAGAACCCGGGAAAGAAAGTGAAAAATAAAAGGCTGAAGATAAACAGGAAAAAAAGAAGAGAGATGGAAAAAAGTGGGGAGAGGGAGAGAACAATGAATAGTAGGGGAGAGAGTGAGAGAGAGAAAAAAAAGGAGAAAGTGAAGAAAAGAAATCAATAGAAAAATTGAAATAAAAACAAATTTAACAAAGACAAACAAGAAAAGCAATGCAATAATAACATTAAGAGGGTAAATTGAGAGAAATTTGAAGTTACACACCCTCCCTTCAAACTTTCACAAATCCCCAGAGTCTAAGAGAATTTTCAGGAGTCAGTTCCACCCACAATTTTTTTTTATTACCAACAAGAAATCAAAAGTCAAGACCAAAATTCTAACACAAGATTAGGCATTCTTGGGATTCTTTCACATTATATGATACTGTGCATATATATATGTGTGTGTGTGTGCGTGTTGCACTATGCATGTAATTAGAAAAATATTTTATTTTTACACAGTATCCTTTAGTATATAAAAGTCCTTCTTCAAGAAAAAAAAATCCAAATAAGTTATTCAGCATTTGTGCAGACAGTGTTTTGCATGATTGTTACACATTTTAGAAATGAGAAATATTAGTTTCATATATGAAAGATAACTTTATTTAAATTAATAACCATCAGTAGATGAAGACTCAAGAGGATTTAGACAAATCTTTTTAAAGCATAAATGCAATATATATAAACTATATTTTGGCACTGACTTTTGTAAACAAGTTTTGTTAAAAAACACAGATAAAATTTATTTGAATATTTTTTAACTGAATTTTTTACTCTCTTTACATAAGACTAAGGTTAACACAAGACTTTGGTTGAATCTTATATAAAAATAGTTCTAAATTTTCTTCTTGATTTGTTATCTACAAGTGTTTGTCTATTGGCAGGAATAAAATTGTCTTGTTCATTATTGTGAGGTTTTATGGCACTATTTTTTTTATGAATAGCAAGTAGACATTGATATGTTGTTCAATCAATGTTAGAATTTGTTTTTATTAACATTGGAGATAATCTCCTAATGGGCAAGAAAATTTATATATCAATTTTTTTTTAAAAAATGGGGTTTGGCATTATTAGTAAGTTTTTGTTTTACAGTATAAAATTGATTATATATGTTTGCTACACATGTTAGAAACTGGTAGCATAATCACACACACAGAGTGTGTATATAATTATGCTACTCATTCTGAGTTAAAACACCTGCCCAAAATCATCATTAACCCCCTAATCTTTTAGAGTAAAAATGATGTGTTCAATTAAAATGCTATTGATTTTCTTATTATAACTAATAAGCTAAAACCTGAATCTAATATGAATCTAAAAATTTTTTAAATCTCATTTTTATATGCAAACTATGAATAGTATTGGATCAAACATAAATAATATAAATCTGCTTTTTATTATTATTATTTTTTGATAAAGTAGTGGATAAGGAAAAACTTGGCTACTATTAATACAAAAATATAAAAAGGAGAATTTGGCAAAACAACAGAACAAATTTTTTTATGAAAAAAAAAAAAAGAAGATAATTAAATAAACAAAAATAACTGACATTATTTCTGAGAAAGGCTATAGAACTCCACAGGCCAAGAATTTGTGTATTTCCTAAATATTAGAAAATAAAATTCAAAATAGAAATTTTTTAACAAACAGTAACTGAAATGATTTGGACTTTGAAAAAGAAAAACCTATTTCAATGAAGTCATGTGCAAAAAAACTTTCCTTGTTTAAACTGACGTTTGTCAGCCATTTTTTTTTATATTTAAAAATTTTTTTTACATGAATTTTTTGCCATCATCATCTGGGCCTTAGTACATTTTTGTCCCAAGATCAGATTCTTGGTTGGGGGAAGGGGTCATAATTATTGCCATTTACACAAATTGTTTTTGGTAGCAAAGCAACTGACAACAACAGTGAACGAAAAAGATTGCTCAACTGCCAAATCTCTATAATCACACTGGTTAAAGGTTACTGGGTTTGTGACCATGCAGTTCCACTGCCTATTCTCGCACCCCCCCCCCTGCTCAAAAAGAAACTTCCTTTGATCTGAGACCTGATCATAGAGCTGACCTTGTTTTCAGTTGATATTTAAAAACAAGCACCAACTCCTCCATCCAACATTTATTTAAAACTTTTCTGCATACTCAAAGGTCAGCAGGTAAAAGTGAGGACATTATTTTATCACAGCTTGCCAGAAATTAGATGTCAACTGGAAAAATGGATAATGTCCAAGGATTTTTGTTCTTAAGTATATAAAACAAAGGAATTATTACAATTTACTAAGTTAAAGAATTGCATCTATGATTGCCAATGATTTTTTTAATTTTTACTATTGAAATCCAATTTTTCTCAAAACAGAAAAGAATAATTCCACATCTGATGTATTAAAATATGTGTTCAAAAATTGAGTACATTATTTTGGCTTCCTCTCCCAATAAATTTATCAATTTATGCATAAAAGCCACTGTGTACTTAGTTTGGTTCATATGGTGTTTATCTAGACAATTAATAGAAAATATTCAATTGAACCATTTCAAATTATTTTTATTATTATATGTTTCAAGGGGAAATTTGTTACTTGTTTCATGAGTCAACACTTAAACTTTACAGATCTTCAGATCATGTCCTTATGTACATACTTGTTGACTTCTACATACCATTTAATATTTCATTAAGTGGTTAATGACACAAAGATGATTTTTAAATAATATTCTGCAGATTCCAGAAAGTATTTTCTTCATTATTTACTTGGCAGAGATTAATTCTGGCACAAAAACACAAGAATAGGGCACTCAGTGGCAATCAAATTCAATATTTAATAATAATGACCTGCAAGACTACCTTGCTAACAGTTACACAAGTATGAAGTTTCTAAATGTCTTTCTTCGTTCTTCCAATTAACTCCATGTTGATATATTGTCATAATTTTTACTTCATTGAAATTATCTTCTCAAATGTTAACTGACAGGCAAATAATTTTTTCAAACCTCTGATGACTGTGCCAAAAAGAATTGTCAAACCCTCTACAAACTGATTTACTTTTGCAAGTTTAATATAAGATTTTAAATCATTGCTGTTTTTGACATGAATACAAGTATCACTCGACTATATTGAAATAGAGAAAAACTTTAATTCAGCTAAATATTTATAGAATGCTTAGATTAAGGTAAATTGTATCCTATAATATTTAAATTACATAATAATCTATAAAAAATTTCCCCAGATTGAAGATCACATGATCACATGAAAAGAGAAAGCAATTATTTCACCCAGATTATTTATATTAATTTCCATACTATCAGCTTTTGTACTTTTCTACCATAAAGCATGTAAATCTAACCCATCATATTTTTTAAAATTATAAGTAAAACTATGCCCAGTTTTATGAAGTCAATTATTCATTGAATGTAAAAGTCAAACAGGAAATTGTTGGCACTAACCAAAAAGAGAAATTAAAGAGTGAAGATGAATATTGAGAACAATTCATTTCATTACAGAGAGATTTGAATTTATATGACATATATAAATGTCAATATCTAACTCCCTCTCAGTCATATGTGACACAGGGTCAGTTTAATGAGGAACCTCATCTGCATCTATACATAAGCAAGGACATGACCATATTTTGCAGATGCTGCTGATGGATAGGAAAACCCTGGGTTCAGACTGAAAAAGATTAAAAGATATCACACAGATCCCAGCCCAAAGACCAGTGTAATTTTTGTTATCTATATGCAGTGTCATTCAGAATTCATTTTTTGATTACTGTATATACAATATCTGCTGCTAATAAAGCAAATATTTTTTAATTTTTGTATTGGAGAATCATTGGTATAAATTGTAAATATGAAGTGGCACTGGACGAATAAATGATTAGTTCTGGATTTGGATTAAAAAGTAAATAGATTCAACCAAGAATTATTATAATAAATAAAACTAAACTCATTGGTCAAATCATAAAATTTTTGGAGCCAAATGGATTGTGAATTTAGAATTAGGTTTGGGCTTTTAGATTTTTTTCTGTCTCAATTCTTTAAACATCTTATGAGAAAAAAATATTGTAGAGTAGGTTCAAAGATTTTTAGGTTTACAGCCACCAAAGAATTTAGGGAGTGGGTAAAGATGTAACCACTAACTAAAAAAAATACCTTAATTCAGATTTAATAGGAAGTGAATTAAAATATAAATTTGTACTTCTTTAAATCAGCAACAGTGTGAGCTGTCTATTGCTATAGCTCATAAAACATTGGAAAACAGAATCATATAGATAATAGAGCGGAATCATTTTAATTTAGACATTAGAAATCATATCATAAGAGATAAAAATAATTTGTGTTTACACTTTGTAATTGGTGATATTAAAACTAATATCTTTCTTAATTAAAAAAAAAACAAACTTATAGATGTCAAATTTTATGCTAAAATAAACATTGAATGTTTTTAAATTTTGAGTTCTTTGATTCAGTTTCAAACTGTATTACAATTATTTTACACATTCGGTTTAATGTTAAATTACAATACAAACCATAATTTGAGATTAGATCAATGATTTCTAGAGGCAGATCATAGATATTGCCGGGTTAACACAGTGTCAAATTAGAGAAATTCAACATATACTGGTTGATAAATCCCAGCATTTTTTCCCCAGAATGTTATGTTTTCTTGGTTGGTATTAGAAGTAGCAATGAAACATTGAAATTTGTTTTTCTTGTAATTAATACACTGATCCTTGTGTGATGTAACAAAAGCTTTCATTGGATGAAGCATTAAACAATGAAAACAACACAAACTAATCAATCAATGTCATCAATAAAACTGACTGAAACAAAATCACATCAGTTTACCTGGGGAATGAAATAGAATTAATAAAATTAAAATAGAAAAACTTGTCAAAGTATAAAATATAAGACAGAGATACAAAGACTAGAAAATGAGACTGGCAATCATTCCAGTTATAAGAACAGTTATTATTATCATAGTAATATTATAAGAACTGTTCTTACTACTGGAATGATTGCAAGTCTCATTTTCTAGTCTTTGTATCTCTGCCTTATATTTTATACTTTGACAAGTTTTTCTATTTTATGTTTATTGATTCTATTTTATCCCCCAGGATATGAAAGAAATTGCTACCAAAGTTTTTGTGTGCAGTTTAAATGTCATTGTACTGAGAATAACTTCAACACACACACACACACACACACACACACAGATGTCATAGTTTTATTGTAGCCTTGTGTCAAACCAGGTGAACTTTGGTAAATATTTGGGATACCTGCTATATAGCAATGGTTTAGAAGGTAGCTTTGCAAGACATTGCTTGAAATTTCAACCTACTCTGTGTTACATAATAGATTGGCATAATCTATTACTGATGAGTAGTATAGTTTAAAATGGTAATAGGAAAAACCTGTTAGATCATCAGGTTTGATTGATGGATGATGACCTCAGGGCCATTTGAAATTGTGGCTCTCATTGGATAAAAGTAATGTAATCAAATGACACTAGAAGTTTGGAAATGAAATAATGTCAGTAAGAGAATCACAATGAAAGTGATTGATAATTTTTCATCCACCGACCCAGTCAGTTGGTAAGTAAGATAAAGGTGTTGTCAAAGTAAGAAAGAAATTATGTGCAAAAAAAAACTGTTTTCATATGTCATCATTCTGCCTGGGAAGAAATGACAATGAGATGATGAGAAAAATAACAAAATGGTGGACAAAAGGCAGACAGACAGCAACTTAGAAAATAACAAGAACAGAAGTGAAGAGTTAAGCTCTAACCAATAACTAAGATAAACATGAAATAAAAAATTCAAAACAGGTAATAATATTACAACCTGGTGCCATGCTGGTCAACCATGAGAGAAAAATGCAAAATATAAGGGAGTATGTAACATTTGGATACCCTATTATTGCAGCCTTGTATTTCTTCTTGTTCTTTGTTAAATGCAGATATTCTTTTGGAGCCTCAATAATGTGACCTTGAGTCAATGTTGACCAATTTCAATAAATATTTAATATAATTTATCCTTTTATTAGTAGTAAATCTGTTCTGAAATTTTTGATTGCTAAGTTTTGTTAATGAGCACACCAAAAAGATTTCTTGAGATATACAAAAGCATAGGGAAACATTATAATAAATCAGATTGTAACACACACATACATCACTTGAACTAACCAGCGTATATATATATATATATATATATATATATATATATATATATATATGGTAGATTCTCCTATCGAGAACGATAGATGAGGGTCAGCAGTGAGTGATTTGATTCCTCCCATGTTGTGCATACTGTCAAGAAGACATTTTATGTTTCCTCGAGTGTGACAGCAGCCCAACCCTGCTCTGAGCCATGAAGCCACACTGACAAACAAAATGATCCAAGGCAGGAGTTAAATGTTTTTCTTTTAAAGTTAGGCGGAGCCGATCTCTATGCTTCATCTATTTTGTTCAAAGCTCTTTAGTTTAGCGAAACAGGTCTTACCCCATTCCTTCCGATCCGATGCTAGATCTTCCCAAGCACTCAGGTCAATATCGAGGCGTTTCAAATTGTCCTTCAATTTGTCCTTGTAGCATAAGAGAGGACGTCCAATAGAACGCTTAGCATTTGGTAGTTGCCCATATAAGATCTTCTTTGGAAGCTGGTTCTCATTCATTTGGACAACGTGACCAGCCCACCCAAGTTGAATCTTGGCTAGTAGGGTTTCGATGCTAGCAATATCGCATCTTTTTAAAATTGTGCCATTTCTTACTTTATCATCCCATTTTATACCACAAATGACACAAAGACCATGCATGTGAAATATATATATAAGTCAGGATTCCTTTCAAAGACAATATACAATGTGTCTAAGATTCTTTTAAAAGCCCGAAAATTACTATTTAAGATATGATTATAAAGGAAATGCTTTCTAATGTAAAGTATAAAAGTTGATTTATAAGTTCATAACCTAAAGTACAAGAGAATAAATTAAAAACTAAATTTACATATAAAACCTTGATTCAGAAGTGTTGAATGACTGCCAAATTGCTACAAACTTATCAATCGCGTCTTATGTTTCCCTACCAGATTAATTGTGATAGTTTTGAGACTGTTTCAATTTTAAAATATTTGAAGAAATTATGTATTAAAAAATTGAAATTTACTATCTTAATTATGCCCAACTCCAGAGTCAACCAATGCTGGAAACTGGCCAAAGAACTAAGAGGGTGCATATATGTACATTTTAGCTTGTTTAGTGTTCAAGCCAAGTAAAGGACAGATTTTTGAATGCTGATTTTCAAGGAAGACACTTATGCAATAGAATCATCCTACTCATATTCTTGTTTGGCCTTGTGCCAGATTAAGCTAAAACAAGCAAATTATAAATCATTTATCAAAACTACTAAAGTGTGTAGCAGTGTTTCAGAAACTTCTGCCTGGTTATTAATCAAGAAAAAAGAACATAGAAAAGGCAAAGATTAAACAGGATTTAAATGGATTAAATCTTTTATTTTCAAGAATTAAAATTTAAATTTGTGCCAATAACAAAGGGGAAAAAGCAGAGAAACCACAAAGGATGAAGATTAATGAGAAGCAAGAAACAAAAATAATTGTTTGTGGATTAGAAAAAGCAGATTGGAATGAAAAAGATGAAAAAGCATTTGTTTGTTACCTGAACCAAAATAATCAGGAATGACTTTTGTACTTACCTGCAAAAGAAAAAAAAATAGAATTAAAATTATTAAAAAAATATAGCAATCAACAAAATTAACAATTGACCCTAGAGAAATGGTCAGTATATTATTCACACAAACCATTACTATTAAAATGAATTCAGTTCTTTAAAGGAGCACAAAAAATATGTCCTTGTGCCAAACTAAACAAAACATGGTAAATAGTGAAAGAGAGGAGTGAATATTTTTTTTAAATTAACAAAATGCAATATAAACAGTTTTACTTAAAATGAAATTTCTGATGTTTGTCTACCACCTCTGATAATATTCAATAAAATGACTTCAGATATCAAAATTATGCCTCCATTCAGTGAGAGAAATAAACTTCTTAAAAGGAAGGAGATTTTTGAAAAACATTAGTCATTATGAATTTTAAAATTTGGTGGTAGGGGGAAGACTATTTATAAAGGTGAAATAAAATTGGGTTAAAAACAAAAATACATTTTCTTTCTTTTTTTTTTTCCTTTCAATTATAAATATGTGAACTGAAATCTATGAATATTTTTAGAAGAAAAAATGAAATGTACACAAAAAGAAAAAGTATAAATATATTAGTCATCTTTTAATAAAAATCTGTTTAGTAAAAAAAATATCTTTTATTGTATCACCAGAAAAAAAAAGAAGGCCAATGAAAGATAAACCTTTTTTTCTTTAATAACAAAACTTTCAATTTAGGAAAATCCTGTTTTGAATTTACAATGTTAAATAGATTAAACCATATAAGTTGATTATGCATGAATAATTATGTTCTTAGAGATGGACACTAAAAGGCCCATATAGAAACTTATAAAAATCTTCTGATATGATTATTCAAACTTCTTTACAGAAAAAAATTAAAAATCGTTTTCATAGGTTCATTTGTTCAGATTTCATAAAATAAAATATTGGGGGGGGTGGGGGTGGAGACCTCATAAAAAAAAACAATTCCCCAAATATATTTTAGGAAAAACCTATTTCAAACATAATTTCATCAAAAGGTAAGTAACTTCCAAAATTTTTGTGAAAATTTGACTGTTAGTTGATTTTTCATAGAAATTAAAAAAATAAAAAAATAAAAAAAATGGTAGTCATAACTTGTTTTTGGCTACATTAAATTTCAATTGATTTAAAGGTGCGAAAATGTAAACATTGTTTTCATTCATAATTTTCATTATTTCCGTAGCTGAAAATTTAAAAAAAAAATCATCAGGAGTTTTTTTTTAATGTTTCTACTTTTGAATGGTCCAAAAATGTTCAAGTTTCATTGTGTTAAATATAGGGGTGACAGATTGAATTGGAGGGCCCTATATACAGCCATTGTAGAATTATACATACATACATATCTAAAAACATGTAAATATAACAGCAGCTTATAACTTGTATGTCTGTTTTAATACACACATGTATTGATGTATGTAGCAATAGCATGCAGAAAAAGGCGGACAACATTATAAAAAAAAAAAAAAATCAAAATTAGAAAAAGATAAAAACAAGGAAATAAAAAGCCTTGCCCTCAATCCAGTCGGTCAATCAGTCTCTCCTCATGACATTTTTCTCTTAATGTATTCCAAAAAGTGACAAATAGACAGACAAGACTTTCACGGTGAACAAGAGAAATCAAGAGCGTGGTTTCTGAGCGGAAGTCAAAGCACGTGCCTCTCTGCACACGTCACATCACTTTGAACCCACGGGCCCAGGGATTAAAGGAACAAAAAAAAAAGTGTGTAGGTGGGTGATGAAGAGCTATAGACAAAAAGTATTGGAGATGGCAGGGGCGGCAGGATTCAGGTTAATCACCTGCCTTGTAACCGATGATGGTGGATACATGGCTGATCCAGGTGAGTAAAAAGCAAGGGATTGTGTCAGTTAAAAAAAAAGAAAAAAATGCCCAATACAAAGACTTCTTTTCAAGGCAACAACAGCTGTTTTGCATCAGTCAAAGAGAACAACAACAGATCAAAATCAAACAATTAAAATTTGCACAAATTTGACAAGTGTGCATGTATTTATGTATATTTATATATTATGTATTTTATATATATTTATGTAACCACACACATACACATAAAATATACCCAAATAAATATACTATTCATGAGCCAATTTTAAAGCAAATGATTTTTTTTAAAATTCATAGGCTAATGAATAGGCTTTAATTCTTATTCTAATGGAAATTCGGTGTCTGTCTAGGGTCTGTAACAAAAATTACATCACTGCTTACATCACAATACCCTCAGGAATAAAAAGTAAAAAGTCATCGAGGTGGCTTAATGTCAGTATCATCCAGACAGCGGGGGAGTCTATCTCCTTTTCACTAGCACTAGACCAAGGAGATTATTTTAGCGTCTGAGGTGGAGTGCCACACCTACAATCAGCTCCTCACTTTACCACACAGATCCCTGTACTACTCATAAAGACATATGACTCAACATGAAACCATTATGAGGAATTTACACATTCTGTGAGGCTTCCTAAGCAACTTTCATTTACATAGAAAACTTAAAGTTCATTTTGGATCCATCTTTTCTGACCTCTACATCCAAGAAGAAGGGATCCCACAAGTAAGTATCCTTGTGGTAACCCTTTTTAGTATAAAAATCAACAGCTTCATTAAATGCTTAAATCAACCGTTGACGATTTCTTGATATGCTACAGATCCAATTACATCCACACAGGACTTCATCTATAAATTAACATAATTAACACATACACACACACACACATATATATATATATATATATATATATATATAGCCACATTTATATAGAAATACACACATCCACACTTATACACACACATATATATATAAGTAAAGTCATCGGGGTGGCCTAAAGTCAGTATCATCCAGACAGCGAGTGAGTCTATCCCCTTTTCACTAGCACTAGACCAAAAAGATTGTTTTGGCATCTGAGGTGGGGCACCACAAATACCATCAACTCTTACTTAATTGTTACTGCACAGATCTTTGTTTTACTCATATGCTGAGTTAGCGAGGGCCGGTATCGAATCTGGAACCTTATGGTTCCTAGTTGGAAGCTCTAGGGACTGAGCTAAACCAGCCCTTACATGCACACACACACACACACACACAACATATATATATATATACAAACATATACACATATTATCTAAGATTTTTAAAGATCCAAAATAAGACAAAGTACTGAATTTAGTACAAAAACAAATTGCCCAATTTTGAAACAAAAATTTAATCAATCAATTTTGATGGTAATTAATACAAACTATCAAAAAGTTTGATATGAATTTTTAGTTATCAATTATTTCTTTTTAAAATACTGTTGAAGTCTTTGTTAAACCCATTAGTAACCCTGAAATTTTGAGAATATTCTTTGGTTTTATTTTATGATTTTCATTTTGGCAACAAAAAGGCTG
Organism: Doryteuthis pealeii; assembly: GCA_023376005.1. Classification (NCBI taxonomy): domain Eukaryota; kingdom Metazoa; phylum Mollusca; class Cephalopoda; order Myopsida; family Loliginidae; genus Doryteuthis; species Doryteuthis pealeii. Next base: position 30,251,110 of record CM042165.1, read on the forward strand.
CTGGGAGAATCAGTTCCAAATGAAAAAGAGTAAAGTAGTGGAAATACACACAATCAAGATGAAACTGGTGCAAATAACATGTGTAAAATATTGATTGCTAAGAGTCAGGCTAAATGTAATTAATGGGAAGTAAATTAGGACTTGATGAAAAAGAGGCAAGGGGTAGTAAAAGAAGATTTTAGAAGAAAATGTATAAAAAGAAGGGCTGATAAGAAGAAAGAAGACAATAAAGGAGGAGGAGGTTGTGGAATGAGGTATAGGAGTGAAAGAAGTAATAATTTTTGTTTCCATAAAGTTAGTGTGTGTGAAATTAAGAAGATTTAACAATTTAGAAGGGGTGAAAAGATTGGGGAGGGGGGTTGCAAGCAGGAAGTAATTGAAGGAAAGAATGATGATGGATTGGAGAAGTGAAAAGGGAAAGCAGAAGGTTTTTTGAAGAGATTATCCACAAGAAGGAAAGAAATGAAGTTTAGCAGCAAAGAAAAACCTGTTCTCTCACACACACTTATGGGATTTTTAGATTTCATTGATTTTTCTTTAGAGTAAAATTTTGTTATGGGATATTCTTATAACTATTAAGTGTAGCAAGTCAGTTGTTATACATGTCCTAAATGTGACAAGGACCAAAAAGATAGGAGAGAATGGAGTCAATAGAAAACAAGTGATAAATTATAGAGAAACATTCAATTATCAATAAATAAGCAACATTAAGATTGAAATACTGAGATCTTATTTAAAATTTGATTTTGTTATTTTGTTAGTTTAACCCAAAAGCAATAACCATTTCAAAATGTTTCTCCATTAGGAAAAGAATTTTTTAACTCAAGATTTCAATTCCAAAAATTGATATCCATTTCTTTAATCAGCAAAATAATAATTATTTGACTAGTCTTTCATTCAAATTTCATTTGGGTTTACAGATAATTATTGTCTAGAACTTGCTTAAAGGGCCACAGTGTTTCATTGACAATTCTCATAAAGAATATAAGATGTTTAGAATCACCATATTATCAAGAACGGACATCCTGACTATTTCTTTTTAGAGCAATGAGGAAATAAATGAGAGGGGTCTCCAGAGTTCAGACTGGTACTAAGAAACCCTTTCATCAAATTAACAACATAAAACAAAACATTCATACCAAATTATCTACAACTTTCAGAATAAAACTTGAGTCAAAGTTTTTAATTATAGATGTTTAGGACAAGATTATTTGAAAGTCATAAGATGGGAGGTGTGGATGGTATGGAGAAGTGAATTAGTGAACAGAGGTAGGATGGTTTACATTCACTTCAACCTAATTCCATTGAGATAGAAGATGGTCAGATTCATGCCTATGAGTAAATAACAGGGCAGTTGGAAAGAGATATCACAAAAGCGAATGGCACATTGATGATCTATTAGATCATGAGAAATATCCACATTACAAGATGACAACTATTTGCTCCATAAATTTGAGAAGAGTTCATATCTTATTCGGGCAATTGAACCTGTTCTTTGAGTATTTGTTGTTATCCACACAAAGTTTCAAATGATCTAGTCTTCAACCCTCATCAGTGTATAATCTGTAGTAAAAAATCAAAGAAACTTATTTCTCTAGAAATGAATAGCAAAAGAAAAAAGTGATCATTGATATACCAATTGGATCAATCCATTTCAACAGTAATAGATATACAAATGACATAATACTGCAATCTATATACTAAAGTGTTTCTATATTCTATTTATTTAAGTTCCCCAGAAGTTTCTTTGCTGAGTAAAGAAAACCTGAAGATGTTGAAATCTGAACAGTGAATGAATATAGCCAACTATCCCATATATATATTTTTTTCTCTCTCTCTCTCTCTCTCTCTCTCTCTCTCTCCAACAGTGCTGTCAATTATCTGGATTCATCCCAAACATTACATCCTGAAATGAAACTTTTCATATAATAGAGAGTGGAGGGGTAAGTGTGATTGTTTTCTTTTGAAAAATATAATTTTGGGAAGCAGGATATAAACTAACATCTTTATCCCACATCTCCACCTGGTCACAACATTGAAAGATTTTTATATGAACATTGAAACAAAGGAGGATTTCAAGAAAGACATACATGATGAGAGCATACATCCCGAAAGGTGAAGTGGACTTATTAAAAATATATTAGATTCATTTTGATATGTCTCACCATCACGACCCACCTCAAACACAAATACATTTAATACTGTCATAAAAGTATACAAAATTTATATGTAGGTAAATATCAAATACAACATCAATTTTAAAACTATTAATCACTTGTGGTGTTACGATAAGAATCATAATTCATCTTAAAAGTATCCAAATCAGATCAGAGATGGTAAACTATTCCACAGACCTACAACTGTTGTTGAATGAATAAATCTGTATCAATGAAGCAATGTTCTATTCTTAATTTTGAAAAGCCTATCTTGTCACATATTAAGATACTTCCAGAGAGCTGGTTCAACCATTAAACTTAGTATCAGAAGATTTTTAACAAGAAAGAATAAGTATAAAAGATTTTTTTTTAAACGAGGAGTAGGGTGTGGGAAATAATCTATTGGAGTTTATACCAATAGCTAATAGCATACTTAGATTTTTAACCAAAATGTGTGCATTCATTTTCTTTTCAAATATTTGAAAAAAATGTTTGATCATTGCAATCAAGTTTTATTGATTCATTCTACTTAGAGAAGAAGAACAAAATAACATGAAAATGTGATATCTGTATTGCCCTATTGTTATTGTCCCAACCAATAAGATTTGAACACAATTTGACTGATCTCTAACAATCCAACTAAAAAGATGTACAAGACTGACAGGAAAAAGGGACAAAATGTTTTTGATTCTTCAAGATCAAATTCTTGTTCAAATAAAAACCACAAATAGTTTTAATTGGTGATAAAAAGAAAATACTTTTTTTTTTCTTTTTCAGGCTTCTGTTTTTTTAAGTTAAGGATTAATAACAAATCCTACAAATCCACAACAATAATTCATTAGATAAATCCCCATTGTTTGTTCAGTGAGGAGTGGAGAAAAAACAAAATTGAAGATGATGTAACAAAGCTGAGGAAGTTTTGGAGAAGCCTTTGGAGAAGCCATTGGCCAAAACAACAATGCTATATATAACATCATATACAAAGGAAAGAGCTTTAATCTGAAAAATTGCTGATTTCTTAGTGAAAATATCATTTTTCATAATGAGATTTTTAGTACATTGATAATTAAATGCTGATATTAGCATTTTTAACTCAGAATTATTTTACTGGTAAAGACATAACACACCTAACTTCATTGCAGTTATTTTTTTATTTGTAGTTGTTTTTTTTTTGTTATAACAGGAAATGGATAAGTCTAATACTTGTAAAATCCACAATGTTGTTAACATTGTAGGGAGGAAGAGACAAATAAATAAAGGTTATGGGGAAGGGGTGACAACAAGTAAATTAAGAAACTGGTGACAAAAGAAGGATAGGGAGGAGTGAGGAGGGGAAAGAGAAAGGTGGTAAAAAGTATGTAATCTTATTAAAACCACCTTTCTCTAAAAGACTCACATTTAGAGAACACATAATCTCTATCACTAAAAACTAAATTAGTTTATAGATATGATGATGCAAGAGAGAGAACTGTAAGTTTCAATTTTTTTCCACATTTTGGAATAGTCTAAAATGAATTATCTCTAAAGAAAATCCTGTATCTGCTCCTAAATTTAATCAATTATTCTTTGACCATTGGCTCACCAGTTCAATTTGAGCTTAACAGAGATTTTCTTGGGTGGGTTAAAAATTTTAAGTGATGAAGAAAGTAATTTTACAGAATTTGTTGACTAATATAAAGAACTCTTACTTTTTTATGTTAAATGTTGCTGTGTGTATGAGGGGGGGTATGTGTGTGTTTGGAGAAAAGAATGAAAAAATAAAATAATAATGACTACAAAATATAAGTTTTGAGTGGCTTTGGTATTATTTAGAATAAAAAGACAAATTATCAGGTAAATCAAAAGCCAAACCAATCAAATGGTAACTAGAGTAATTCTGCTCTCTACAACCGAATATTTGAGTATTGAAATATATTACTGCAAAAACAAAACAAAAAATATTCTTCAGTACTTTTTTTTTTTTCATTTTTAGATCAGTGTTTAAATTGGTGTTTTTCTTGGATTTGAAACATTTATCATGATTTCTTCTGTAAGGAAAGAAACTGAATATTGGTGATTGTAGATTCTATCCTTTGTATTAAATATTGACTGGTTAAGTGGTAATGAATCCTGCATAGAACTAAAAAAAGAAAAAAAAAAAGAAAGGTGGATGGTGGAGTCATTAAGTGTGCAGAGAGAAAGAGGGTCAACCAAGAATAACATGGAAATGCATTTCTAGTCAATCATTAACATTAAAACATGATAAGATGACAATGTTGGTGTGCATAAAAGCATCACTATAAAATACCTCTCTTCCTTCCTCGCCCCCCCCCCACCCGATGTTATAAGAAATCTTAGCAATGAGTTGAAAATAAGGACATAGGGGAAAAGCAGCAATGACAATTGGCTTAAAGCCAGGTACAATTTCAGCAATTTTGACACAAAACTTAATAGTCAGAGATTATCACATATTGCCAACATTATTATTTGAGGTCAGAGGTCAGATTAGAATTGGTCTTTTTATTACCATTGACAGTGAACATGTTCACATTCACTTCCCAAAAAATCTATCAGAACTTTAAGTGTACTAAGTTTTCATTGTTCAATCGTGTTATTTCCAAAGAGTCAGATTGTTATTGCAAAAATAGTATTTCTCAATAAACAGACCAATTGGTTTCAATATGAATTGATTTTATATTTTTGCCATCAGTCTATATCGTATATACAAAAATGGATTGAGCTCTCTCTGGCAGCTTTTAGATATATATGTATGTACCATTAAAATTCTCTTCTACTAATGGGTCATGCTGATAGGCCAGTGGTTAGAGGCTCTGACTGATGAAAAATCAGTTGAGTCTTGATCCCGGCTGGAATCAGCCGGCTAACTCTTGCCGTATTGAAGAGATATAATATGTCAAAACAACACTAATTGCGGATGTCTATATATAATATATATCAAATGATATATATATATATATATATATATATATATATAATATAGTGTGTGTGCTTTATGCTGATTTGCTAGGGACCTGGCTCTGAGGAGCAGTTTAGGATTTAGCTTGACCGTTCCCTTAGGGATGGGGGTAGGTCTGATAAGTAGTTAGGATCCTGTTTTATTTGTTTGCCTATTTGTCATTTCATTTATTCTATTCCTTAGTCTGCTTATCTGATTTTATGGTATTATCTATCCTATGTTTTATTTATTTGTATATGTGTGTTTTTTAGTTTTGGGTAACAGTGGCAGCAGGTTTATCATAATTATTATTGTCATTATCTGTGATTTATTATTGGTCTTTGGGTGTGGAGGTGTGTTATGTATGTGTCTGGTGTGGGGGCGGATTGTGGTTCCTTGCTGGTTTATTGCAAGATGAACGCTGTACTTAATTACTTCTGTTATTGATTTGTAGAAGTAGCTTGGCTATTAATATCACTTCCTTGATTCTCAGGTTGCAGACATTTCTGTCTCTGGCCTTGATTGTTACTGTTATATTTTTTCCATATTTTTACATTCAACTAGGTGTATGCAGAAGAAAGATGCCTGTGTGTGCAATATACTTTGATCCTAATGTGCAGTGGTTTAGTGGTGCTACCTATATAGAATTTGGTGCATTATACCATGTAACATATACTTCATGGCACATGCTGGTGTTACAGGTAGGGCAGTTTGCCAGTGACCAACTGGTGGTGTAGTTCTTGGATAGTTGTCTCTAGAGTGAAGGGTCAGGTGGGCTAGTTGTATGTCCAATCCCTCTTTCTGGATGGCCCTGCATATCGTTGCAGTTATTCTTTCAGTGAAGTGTGGTGAACTCAGCAAGCAAGTGTTAGAGCAAGTATGGCATCTTGGACCTTTCATTCATCCCAGGTGTTTTGTGGCCGATGCAGAGTAACCATTGGCTTTCAGTATGGCTATGAAGTGTGTGGTATATGTGATTTGATCTGGATATGAATAAGTTCATTCATTATGTATCCGGTTTTTGCATCAAGGGGGAAGACCGATTTGTGGTGGACAAACAAATTTCTGCAGGCTGACTTTTTGTAGAATTTAGTGTGGAGGTCACCTTTATCTAGTATTGTAAGTTGGAAGTCTAGCAGTAACAAGTTTTTTGTCTTGTCAGGCTGTTTAGCACTAAAATGTATATTTCCGTCCATGTTGTTTAATGTTGTTGTAATTTTGTTGAATTCTTCATAGAAAGATGTAAGAATGTGTATATAATCTACATATCTGGTGAAGAAAGTGCAAGAGCTGCAGGTGTTAAGCACATAGTGATCAAGCCAGTCCATGTAAGTGATGGCCAATAAACCTGACAGGATGGATCCCATCGATAGGCTCTTGATCTTTTTGTATATTTGCATATATATAATATATTATAAAAATTTGTTTTATTAAAAAATGATAGGTATGTCCAGGGATTGGAAAAATTAGAATTTTTTTTTAATTTCTTTAATTTTCAGGCAATTTTAAGTACTTTATTCATTAATGATTTATGATAAATAGCTTATTTTATTTAAAAAACAAAAACAAACTTTTTTATCAATTCCTTCTGCATACACCTTTGGTCATTTGAATAAAAAAAAAATTTCCAGTCCTAAATTTTTACATTTCTCAAAAAGATCAAATCCTGAAGACCAGACAAAAAAAAAAAAAAAAAAAAAAAAAAAAATGAACACCCAAAAAATGTTAATTTAAAATTTATTTTCTTAAAACTCAAAAAATAATTTTTGTAGTGTTTTTTGTTTTGTTTTGTTTTTATAGTTTTAATAACAATGTTTTTCTTTGAATTGATGCAAAAAAAAGTATTTTCTGATTCAAACGGCCTATTTTTATTCACTTAAAAATTTAATAGTAAATTTTAAACACCTAAAAGGTAGCCTGTTGCACTCAATATTTTCACCATAAATCAATCAAAATTTTTAGATTTACATTTTTAGACAAATTAGTCTAAAAATGTAAATCTAAAAATTTTGCGCAACATATTTTCCAAGATTTTTATATATTCAAAAATTATTACTAAGGATTGTTTTCATTTACAGATCACCAAATGTATTGAAAGAAGTTCTCTTCGACTCAGACTAAGAATACGCAGTATAATTTTAACATATAAGCTACCATAGATGTCTTCTTATTTACACAAAAAAATGTACTTGATGTACACATATTTACCTCCTTTTAACCCTATGATTGAACATAGCTAAAAAATGACCAAAGGTTGAAACCTCCCACTACAACCATAAGTGATAAAAAAACATTTTTTTCAAGTTTAAAAAAAATAAAAAATATTCATTATAAAATTAAATCTTTAAAGAATACAGTGTTGAAAATTTTATTTTTTGGACAATTCTCTAATTTTTGGCAATTGTTTTAAAATTAGAAAAATAAATCTTTTTACAGACATTAGAACCTAAAGGAGAGAGAGAGGAGGGGGGAGTGAGAGGAGGGAGGGGGAGAGATAGGGAGAAAGGGGGAGAGAGAATGTGTTGTTAAGAAAACAGAATCTGTTATCAACTTATCCCTTCCTTAGGGTTGTGGGAGGAGGAGGCTTACTCAGTCAATGAAAGGGAGTGAGTCTCTCCTCTTGCCTTCTCTTCCATTCAATTGACACTTGGCTAAAATTAAAAGTGACACTTGTACACTTTATTATTTGAACTCGGTCAGTAATAATCTTTTTTCCTTTATTTTTAACAAAAATGTTTTTTTTAGATATGTGTTCATTGGCTTTTAGTTGATGATAAAGAAATTAATGATAGCAATCATCACTTTGTTCTGTTAATGTAGAAGAAGGATTTAGAGACTTAGTTGTCATGTGTAGCCCTCATGACAGACATATGTAATCCATGCAGCCCTAGGGGTCTACTCAGTTTAACATGCCTGCTCTAAATGAATGCACAGACAATAATATGCAAAGAAGACAAAGACCTAGAAAAATAGAGTATTAGCAAATGTCTTGCAAGTAGATAACTTTACTAACGGATAGAGTGTGAGTTTCACAGGAACTCTTTTACAGTGGCCTTTTGTCATATTTTGTCATTAAGCTTTAACTTTTTACATGGTCCTTTTATTTTTTACAAGAACTTACATAAAAGTTTATACTTCTGCCTAAAAATAAAATATGTGATTTTGCAAGGATCTAAGTGTGGTGAAAAGTTCACAATTAGTTCCTAAAAAATAAATAAAAATAAAAAACATGAAAAGCCAGACGTAGATAAGATGATTATTATTTGTATTTATCTATTTATTCAATCATTGTAAGATACTTAAATTTCTACAGGTACAGACTCTGGACCTAACAGGCATTAAAGACAAACAAAGTAATCTCTCTCGCATATAAGAGAGAGAGAGAGAGAGAGAGAGAGAGAGAAGAAATAGATACATCCAACAATAAAAACCTTCACCTCACAGCCAAAAGACATCTTAAATGTAGAGGTGGTGATCACGTGCATCACTTTTGGGGTGGTGATGAGAGTTTAATAAAGGACCTAAGAGACAAGTCAACACCTGCTTTTACCAGTGACCACCACCTGCTATCAAGAACAATTACAGTTTGTGAGACCCAACCTTACCCATGCATATTTATTTACTCTTTTTTAATCCAATGCTTATTAAATGGTAGATCATTGCACAAGAGTAAGCAAGTAAGGAAGTACAACAGCCCTGTCATAGAAATCGAATAAAGATATATGCTGTTGCTTTGATGGCTATTAAGATATAGAAGAGAGGAGTGGAGGCTAAGAATGATTAAAGACGTTTCATGCCAAACTTTTTAATACAAATGTCAAGAAAGAGGTCTGTTAAAAAGATTTCATATCTAAGCAGTATGGACGTCCAAAGACAGGTGCAGTAGTTTTGACATTAAAATTTAAAACGATTTAAAAATATTTAAATAGATTCTTTCATTAATAAAACATAGCTTCAATCGTTAGATAAAAGCATAAAATTAATCATAATTAAAAGAAAAAATGCATATTTTTTCAACCAAACCCGTTTTAAAAGTTTGAAAAAAAAGAAAGGCATTTTTTGAAAATTTCTGCCATTATTAATGAAAAGAACCCCCCTCCCCCATCAATCTTAGATTTTGAAAATCTCCCAAAAATCAATTAATCTAAATAGAAACTATTTATTAAACAAAATTGTTTCATTACTGTTACCTTAAAATAGAGAGAAAATACATTAATTCGATATGACATATTGGATATTTTTGGCTCTTGCTAACAAACAAACATGAGATTCACTGTCAGTGAACGTCTTCTTAGAATCATGGATGACCAAAAAGAAACTAACATGAAAATACGTTGTTTTTTTTTAATGTAAGTACAACTTTAAAAAAATAATTGCGTAATCCTTTTTTAAAATCATTTTCTATAAAATGTTTGCTTAAATAAAATGATTTAAGTTTTCTTTTAAAATATTTTTAGTCAAATAGAAAAAATAATGAGATATGTAATTTAAATAAAATCAGATAGATTTTATTTTAATTTTTGTGAATAAATTTTATAACATTTCATTTTTAAAAATCAATAAAAATTGATACTTTTTCTTTCATTTTTTAAATATCTAACACTTCGTTTAGATTACAATAAAATATCTTAAGCATAGTAGGAATGAATCTTCCATTTTTAATTACAATACTAGGAATATCTAATATTGTATAATTGTAATTTGTTTAACATTATTTTTAACAAGATATAGAATATAAGAAAAAAATATTTAAAAGATTTAAAAGATATCATTTCTATGAGAAGTTTGATAATGATAACATTATCATTATCAAACTTCTCATAGAAATGATACTATTTCCTACCTTGTTACTTTTTATGTTTCATCCAGGAATGTAACTCCATATATTTTATGTATCTATTTAAACATGCATTTAAATAATAAGAACAACCAAATGCAAGAGTCACTTTTATATATACAATGGATATAGTAAAATAAATTACACATCTTTTAGTCATTATATATTTCTCCTGAAATAAAGAATAACGATAAAAAAAAGTTAGGCAATTAAGGGAAATAAGTAATACAAAAATTATTTCTCTTATGAAACTCCATATTTATGAAGTAACAGTATTTTTTATACCTTTTTGTTCATTAAAAATATTCAAAGTTATATTTTGAAAAATAGTGTCTAATTTTATCTTTAAAATAACATTGTTTGAATTGTGAAAACAAATATTTTTTATTGAAAAAATTATATATTTAACTTTCAGGTTTATATAATTTAAAAAGGGATTTTTTTTAAAGTAGTGACAGAATCTTAAAATTAATAAAAATCCTTCAACATTTTTTTTCACATTTCTAAATTTGGGAGTATGTAAAATAAATAGCTAAACAGTATACATTTATTTTCTTAAATATTTTTTCAATTTTAATTTTCAATGTCGATTTAATTTTAATTTTCAATGTCAATTTTAAAAAATCTATTTACATGTGGAAAAATAACTTAACTGGTTTAAATTCTTGAGATCTATCTTTACAGGAATATAAATTATATGTTTAAAAGGAAAAATTTTTTTATTTAAATGATATTTAAATGATATTTCTCCTACAAAACTTATTTCAAGATATAATTTATTTATAAATAACTAGAGAAAATTTCATTAAAATTGGATGATTATTTTTTAAAAAAGGTAATATTTTGGGGTGAATATTTCATTTGCTATTTTTAATGGTAATTATTACATCCCCTTCTTTTTGAGCGGTCAAAATTCAATGTAAACAATTTAATACACGATTTCAAAAATTCTATGATATAAGAAAAAAAATATTAGATTTTTTTTTTTTAAATCTTATTTCTTTAGGGACTAGCAAACGGAGTCTAAAATTCGTTTTTGTCAAAATATTTACCAAAAATCAGGAAATTATTGGATTTTAATCAAAATTTCAGTGTTTATGTATCAATGAATGATCTTTATAATGCATTATTCATTTTATTTAAAAACTTTCTCATTTTTTTCAGGTCACTTAATTTTGACCCCCCCCCCTTATGTTGGGGGCGTAAAATGTTTTGCAAGTTGATCATTTTCGATACTAATTACAGTATAAATAATGAGATAAAAGACCGAAGTTATGAATAGAAACAAAACAAATTTTTTTACGGTTGCGCTTTTATGAGAAAATAAGTACCGAAAATCGAAAAATAAAATGCAAAAAAATAATAAATAATTAATTTTTTGGAGATTTCTTTTTTACTCATTTCGATAATTATTTAATTGGCTATTATTTTATAAAAGAAAAAATTATACATCGATGTGTTTTCTGCTTAAAAGGGGGAGGGGGTACATTTTCAATCGAGTTTTTCTTCAAAACTTATTACTTTTGGCGCCTAAAATAAAGTTTGCATTAAGTAGATATTTATTTTTAGAATCTAAAAATATTTTAAACTTAACATCGGGATTTTCATATTTTAAATGAATTTTATATATTAATTTTTCATAGCAAAAATACTAAATTAAAGTTTTGAAATAAAATAATTAATGCATTATAAAATTCATTAATTGTTAAATCAATACTGAAATTTTCATTAAAATCAGATAATTACCTGATTTTTGGTAAATTTTTTTGCAATCGCGAATGTTACAGTAAAATTATAAACAAGCACTTAAAACCATCGAAAAAGAGGCTGAATGGCGGATATCGTCGAAATTGACCAAAACAAATAGTTTTAAATCTTTTTAAAATAAACTGCATATGTAATTATATTTTTCTTTTTTTAATGTTGGTTATTATGCTACTACTTATCGATTTAGACAAAGTTTAACCTTAAATAAAAGTTTTAATTATTCTTAATTCGCTTTTAAAACTCGTAGTATCCGATTTTTTTTGCTAGTCCCTATATTTCTTTCAAATGATACAAAGAATTTTTTACAATAAAATAACTTTTAGAAACGCTTTGTAACTTTTCCCGTCATATGTACATGTATTGTGCAAAATCAATTGGACGTCTCTATTAAGCAACCAATCTATCACAAAATCTGAGTCTTTAGTTTATTTCATGTATTTGTTTCATATAAAAAATATATCAGTGAAAATTTTTTTGAATAAGTGTCACACCTATTCAAAAATAAATTTTCACCGATATATATTTTATATGAAACAAATACATGAAATAAACTAAGAGTACTTTGCTTGACTTTTCAATAATGAGCCATACCAGTTGGAAATTTTGTACTACTAGGGCTTCAGGCTATTTGATCATTGGCTCTTTATTACTAAGCCATGTCAATGCTTAAGCTTAAAGAAAAGAAAAGGAATCATTAAAAAAATAAAAATAAGCGAGGATGAGGTTTGGTAAGGGAGGCAACTCATACAATTTGATAAAGCCGTACGCACAGCTTAATGCAGTTTACATAGACGCCTTCTTCTTAAGTAAATACTTGTGACACCCTTGTGTGGATCGAAGCAGAAAAGAGAGGAAGAAAGGTGAAAGAGATGTAAATATCAGACAGCATCTCCACCTACTTCACCTAAAGAGAAAGTGAGTTATGGAGATTGAGGAATGTATAAATCACTAGCTGAAGTAACCACACTGGGGAGGAGGTCAAGACTTGTTTTGAAGCTGGTTATTTTACTGTCGCTGCAGTCAATTTAAAATTTACATTGAACGATTGTCATAAAACAGAGAAACACTTTTTGCCATTCAATACAACAATATTCAGAAAGGCCATTACCTAGAAACTTTGGAAAGTATTTTATCTAGGGGTACAAAAAGAAAAGAATAAGATTTAGGAACATTTTGTTTGATGAAGAAATTGTAAAGAACAAATTTCGTTCGGAGTTAATTTAACCATATTTCCAACCAATGCTATAAAAAGACAAATCCTCATGACAGAAAAGTTAATATTTACCATTTCTATTTTTATATAATCTTGTGAAATTAACATTGGTTTGTAAAAATTTTCTATCAGTGACAATTATTTCTTTTATGGAACACAATACTTTTTGACTGACCTTATTTTTTGTTCATTAAAGCATATTCAAAATAATATTCTTAAAAAAATAGGCTCTGATTTTTTTCTAAAATAACATTTTTTGAATTGTGAAAACTAATTTTTCATTGAGAAAATAATATACATCGACTATAAGAGTTTATCATATAATTGAAAAATGGATTTTTTTTTTTAAAATAGTGATGAAATTGTAAAAACTAAAAAAAAAAAATTTAAAATCTCTAAATTTAGGAGTATATTTTAATGAATTAAATATATAAACTGTTTAAATTGATTTTTCTTATTCAATTTTAATTTTCGACTTTAGGTTAATTTTTAGAAAAAATCTATATATGTGGGCAATATATAACTCAACTGATTTATATTGTTAAGACATCTGTCTTCATAGTAATAATCATTTCTTAAAGTGAAAAGCCTATTTTTTTTTTAATTATTGGGGGTCCACCGACAAAAATTAAAAATAATTCTAATAATATTTCTCACACAAAACCTATTTCTAAAAATAATTTATTTATAAATGAATAAGTAGTGAAAATTTCATTGAAATTGAACAATTATCTGACGTTAGATAGATTTTTACAAAAAAATTGATTTTCTAATTTTTAATCGTAATTATTACATCCAATTTTTTGAGTGGTCAAAATTTAACATAAAAATTAATTTAAAACACAATTTCAGGAATTCTCTGATATGAAAAAAGAACTAAAAAATATTGGAGTTTTATTTAATCTTATTTCTTTTAAATAATACAAAGATTTTTTACGATAACTTTTATAAAACATTTTGTAACTTTTCCCATCATGTGTACATTTATCGTGCAAAATCAATTGGACCTCCCTAGTAAAAACATAATTTTCAATTTTTTTAAAGTTTTAAAGTTTTTTCTTTTTGTTTTGTTTTTTTAAGAAGTTACACACTTCAGTAGGTCCACTTTTTGTCCATCCCTAAAGGATAGTATACAAAGTTTGACATATTTCCAAGTTAAAAAAAACCAAATAAGTCTGTATTTTAGGTTTCTTTGATATAATATTAATTCATTTCCAAAGTGAATTTATCATCTTGTAAAAGTCCTAGGCAATGCCATGTATAGTTCTACTAGACTGCAGTGACAAATTCATGAGTGTCTACCTACAAGAGTTTAACAGAAAAGAATTAAAGTTCAGTTTTTTTAAAAGGCACTTTATGTCTCTTGGTTTTTAGTCAAATTGAAAATTAGCAATTTAATAAAGATAAATAAATTGATTTGAAATGGAGAGAGAATGAGAGTTGTGTTTCAGTTCAAAAGATCACAGTGCCATACCTATTCAAGTGAATGTATATTTCTTTAATCATTATTACAAATGGTAAAAGATAAAAGAATTCTGATGGGATTAACTCATCAACCTTCCAATTTCAATGATACATCTTGAAAATGATTGTTTAATAACCAATGTTTGGAGTAAAATTTTCTTTTTTCTTAGATGAAGCAAAAATCTATTATCATGAATACAAGCAGAGATTTACAAAAACAGATTATTGATATAAGTGACAAATATTCTGAAGATTGCACGTAGTGTAAAGTAATGGTTTACAAACTTGTTTCTCCTCAGAACTATTAGGTTGTAAAGTGACTTTGATTCTTACTAGTTATCTTACTATTGTGACCTTGTGCCATACTATACTGAGCTTAATAAATAATTTATAATAACATGAAAATAATTCATGAATAACAAATGGTTTGGTTCAGTACATGTCAAAAGAATTAAATTTAAAAGTTTCATTTTTTACCAAATGCAGGATGTGGCAAACAGTTTGGATTTACAAAACAACAAACCAGATCAAATTTCTTTCAAAAAACAAATACCATTTTTTTACAATGGTGATTTACTTTCTCTTATACAAGACATTTTTTGTTTGAGCTGAGCCTCCTGATCTCTCTTGGCTATGGGCCCAGCAATCCCTCTCATAAATAACTTCAGGATGTCTATTCTTCATAAAAAATATTCTTAGATCAGCATCAAGTTTATATATATATATATATATATATATATATATATAAGTTAAAAGAAAGGAAATGAATCTGACAGTATGAGTATATATAAAAAGATATGAAAACACCACAAAATGCTGTTAAAAACAGTATTTTGTGGTGTTTTCATATCTTTTTATATATACTCATATATATATATATATATGTATATATGTGTGTGTTTCTTATAAACCAAATAACCCAACATTGCCAGGCTTCTTTTTTCACTGACCATGAAATATAAATATATCTAGGGTAAGTAAATACCTCATCTTGGTACAAAAATAGGCCTTACTATCTTCCTCTCTACACACCTCACCCTGGTCCTTCCTGTGGGGCCAGGAAAAGTATATTGGCATCAAACAACAACAACCCCCCCCAAAAAAAAAAAGAAAAAGGGAGAAATACTGAACTCCTTTCTGTAAAGACTTACTGCTCTTTTCATCTTGGATTTTTTTTTCCAGCAAGTTGGGAATAAATTTATCTTATCAAGAAAAAATGTACAGATGATTCTTGGTTTATTATTAGAATTGGTTCAAATAATACAAAAATACATAAAAAGCAAAACCATTGATGTGCATGCATATATATATATATATATATATATATATATATATATATATGTTGTGGTACATTATATAATATTAGTATCATCGGCATTGCAGTCTCAGAAAACTATATACTTCTCATGCCCCTGAAGTTACTGTGCCTTCTTTGACTGTAAAGGCCAATGTTAAAAAAAACAACCCCAACCACAGATGTCGCATGTGAAGGCTGTCCCTGTGTTCTGTCGCTATCACTTTTTTATGGACCTCTTGGCTTCATAGTGTTGCGCCAGGGTGACTTCAGACACAAATAGTCTGCCACGGAGAGCTTGCCCTCACCGAGGGCGGTCCTGAACCAAATTTTCCTAGCTGGAAGGGGTAATGCCAAAGCACCTGAGGTCATACTTGCAGACATCCTTAGAACGCAGCTGGGGATGACCAATCTGTCTCTTGCCAGATGAAAGCCCTGCATTTTCCCCCTCAGGATTCATCCATCCATCTGGCAGACATGGCCCAGCCAGCAGAGACGATGCTGTCTCAGTAGAGAGCACATGCTGGGAAGTTGAGCTTTCTCTAGAACTTCTGCATTAGTGATCCTGTCCCTCCAGGTGATGCCCAGTATACATCTAAGGTAGTGAATGTGGAAGCTATTGAGCCACTGTTTTTGGTGGAGTACAGGGTCCAAGTTTCACTTCCATATAAGAAGAGGGTGCTGATAATACATGCCCTATACACTTGTACCTTTGTATGGACAGTGATTCTGTTATCCCACACTCTTGCTGTGAACTTCCCAAAAGTCGAGGCAGCTTTTCTGATTTGGCAACTGAGTTCAGCACCAAATGACAGGTTGTCAGTGATGGAGCCAAGGTAGATGAAGGTGTTTATGGCTTCCAGGGTGTAGTTATTGATGGTGACTGAGGGGGGATTTTTGGTTCCCTATCTCATTATTTTGGTTTTGTTTATACTAAAATAGTCAAGCTAAAGTCCTGACAGGCTTGGGTAAACTGGTCCATGGGTGTTTGCAGGTGCTCCCGAGAGTATGCTACCACTGCTGCATCATCAGCAAACAGCATATCCCGGATGACAAAAGGCCTGACCTTTGTTTTGGCTTTTAGACGGCTAATATTGAATAGGTTACCATCTGTCTTTATGCAAAGGTAGACTCCTTCAGTTGCTTTACCAAAAGCTTGGTGCAGCAGGAGAGGAAAAAAAGGTCCCAAACAAAGTGGGTGCCAACATGCATCCCTGCTTAACGCCAAGACAGATGCTGAAGGATTTGAGGTGGAATCACTAAACTGGATGGTACCTTGCATGTTGGTGTGAAAGGACTGAAGGATGTGAAGGAATTTGGGGGGTAGCCTATTCGTTCTATCAACTGAGGCCACTCCTTCTCAAAAGGTTGAAAGCTTTTGTGAGGTCAATGAATGTTATGTAGAGTGGTCTTCTCTGCTTTCTACATTTCTCCTGAAGCTGTCTCAAAGAGAAAATCACATCAGTAGTAGACCTTCCTGCTCTGAACCCTGCCTGTGATTCTGGGTAAGTCTTCTCTGTAATAATCTGGAGTCTATTTAATGCAACTCTGGCAAAGAGTTTATCTGTAATGCTGAGTAGAGAGATACCATGGTAGTTATTACAATCACTTCTGTCTCCTTTGTTCTTATACAGAGTTATGATGATGGCATTCCTCATGTCTTGTCAGATAACCCTTTCACTCCAGCACTGACAGTGTGGAGTTTGTCAAGAACAGGCTTCCCATACTTTCAATTTTCAGCTGTAATTCTGTCACTCCCAGGTGATTTGCCGTACTTTAGGCTGTCAAGTGGTTTGCTTAGTTCCTCAGTTGTAGGTTCTGTGTCAAGTTCTTCCACTACAGGTTGACACTCTACATGACAGAGAGCTGCATCAGAAACAGTGTTGTCACTGGAATAGAGTTTGGAGTAATGTTTTACCCAGCAATCAAGTTGTTTAGATCGTTGTTTTATGATTTCTCCCGAGGCCAATTTCAGCAGAGTGATTTTGCAATGTGAAGGTCCAAGCACCTTTTTCATGCCTTTGATATTACCGGATTCAGCTGCAAAGCTGTAGCCAGTATATGTACTAGTATAGCGTGTGACATTATAGTTCAATCCTAATCGTAATGTGTATTACAGTGGTTATGTAATATGGCATTTGGATGATAGATGTGTTTAGTGATAGAGATGGGCAGTTTAACCGAAAAAACATTTTTTTTTTTGTTGGTTTCCTCTTCATACCGTGATATTGCACCAAAATATTTTACAAAACCAAAACTGTGCAGTGTAGTGCTATCATTACCATATACAAGAAAACACTGTTTAAAAAGACTTTCAGATTTTAAAATTAAATTTTATCAATATTTATACTATTGTAAGAAAAAAATTAAAAATTTCAAGACCCAAAAAACATGTTATTTGAAAATTTAAGTTATTTTCTTAAAACTCAAAAAATAATTTTTGTAGTGAGTTTTATGTCCACATTTTGAACATTCCTAATGATTAGATATTTAGTGGGTCTAATTTTCTGGATTTGCAGAATTATCAATCTTTAATGGATTCTGGATTTTTAATGAAATTTTCAATGATAAATAACAAATTTGCCCACTGATTTTGGGTTTTTTGTTTTTTTTAAATTATTTTAATTCTTTCAAAACTTGTTAAGAAAATTGGGGTTATTCAACATTTAGTTGAATTATGCCGTTATTTCTATAATACCCCCTCAATGGGGCTAATGAATTTTATCTTTCTAGAAATGTAAACATTAGAGACTGGAAATTTTAAAAATCCAATGAGCAAATGTTGAAATGATCCTAACATTTTTTCAAGTTTGTTTTTAATGAAATAACCTATTCATTATAAAATCATGTCATTAATGAAATAAGTGCTGAAAATTTCATTAAAATTGAACAATTCCCTGATTTTTGTAGTTGTCTTAAAATAAAATTTAAAAAAATAAAAATATTACCTTTCTTAAACAATAGTAAAATATAATACTGTTTTAACTTGCCATAAAAAATAATTCAATGGTTAAAAACACATAAAAGTTACATATTTAGAAAGATTATTTTATTCTATTTCCAACCAAATAAATATTTTAAAAATTGGACCAGAAATAAGCGATGAATTACTATTTAAACTGGTAAACAGGTCTTAGTTGTTTACATTCGGAAGACAAGTAATTTTTTTTTCTTCTCAAAATTCAAAGTTTCAAAGCAAATCCCTGACGGTATAGAATCGTTTTTATTTCACACATTATATATGACAATAATTCTGAGGCTGTTTCCTATTAGGGATATAGTGCTTTTTTTTTTTTTTTTGCTTATATATTTTTTGAAGAAATTGCTTTCAATTTTGGTCTATTGTGGTTTCAATCCCCAAGGTTGGAAAAGAAAAAAAACAAGTTTCTGCTTGTAGTTAAAAGTGTCTCCTATTTAAGTGTAAAATTCAAGAATATTGATAAAGATTAACCACTTTGATTTAACAACAAAAATAACACAGAAAATTCGACATGTTTATTTTGTTTAAGGGTAGGTACCTTAAACAAAATAAACTTTGAAATAAGTCAACATATTCTCAAATGTTTATAATTTTCCGCCTATCCTCCTTCCACTTTACCCCTCCCCTTCTCACAACTTGTGCCCCCCTCCCACATAAAATCACTACCATGAATCTGTTGTATTCCTATTGTAACAGCAATCCATGATGAAATTTATGATCATGCCCGGTTTCGACTGGGGGTCCGGTGAGCTTCAGCTGCTGGACCGGGTCTGTTATAATAATAGCGTCGATCCCAGGGGGCCATCCCCCCAGGCAACACCTGCCCCCTTGATTTAAAGGGGCAGGGCTGGATTTATTGCCCAGTGCCTGAGGCGCCCCCCTTGAGGGGGAATGCCGACGGGATCGACGCAATTTTTCACCTGCCACTCCATGAGCTTCGGTTTGTGGGTGGTCCCACGTTAATAGGGACTTTGTGCCTGACCCGTACAAGTGGGGTACGCGGTAAATACAATGATGAAATTTATGTTTCTGTTTAAGAAGGAGTCAAGGATTCCAATTAATATTTCATAGTTATCTTTGTTATAGTGATAACATGCAAGATTAAAATTGACATTCAGTGCTACAAGTGATAAATTTATCATTAAGTTGCAAATTGAACTTGAAATTGATTTAATCTCTAAGTTACATCATTTTAAGTGTATTTATATAATAAAAACAACAATTATCCTGTTTTCGCTGTGTAACACACAAACATATCATAACCAAACAACGGTCTTTTAATTTATCATTTCAATAATGTTATTGGTTTTTATTTTATTTTATGCAAAATCATTTTTTAAATAAGTTTTTAAAAATTATTCCAGTTTCTAAAATAATGAATATAAAACCATCTAAAATTTTGGAATACTTTTGATAAAATGACATGAAATCAACATTATTTTTTTGCTTATTTTGTGGTGAAATATCCATTCAGCTAAATGCTCATCAGGAAAATGTCTGTGGGCCATTTGTTCAGTAACCTATATATATATATATATATATATATATATACACACAGAGACACAGTGTATCAATAAGTTTGTAACTAGTTTTTGATTTTTGAACAGAAATGTTTCATATAAGATTGTCAAGTCTATCAACTGAAAGGTCAACTTGTGCATCTTACAACTCATAAGTACTTGGATAATTGAGTAAAAAGATGCAATGGTGGGTAAACTATATATATATATATATATATATATATATATATATATAATGGAAAAGACTTTCTTGAAAACAGATTTTTTTTAAATTCCATATCAGTCAAACTCAGCAGTTTTATCTCGGAGTTGCAGAATTGTGGCTTATTTATATACTGGCTAGCCATTGGTGCTCCCCAATCCCTAAAGCCAATTCATTCAACCTATCCATTCCTCACCTACTTTAAATAGAAAACCATTCTGCAATGGCCCTCCCATCACAATTGCTGTTAGTTAGCAATCCCCTTTTTTTTTATTAGCAACAAGTTAGCTTTTTTTTCTATGTAGCTTCCAAATTTTAAGATAGTTATTTTGTATATTCATGTGCATGTATGTTCTCATGTAGGATATGTTTTAGATCTTAACCAACCAAATGTGGTAAAATTATTGTTTGAATCAAATGTCATTAAGATTGAATGTTCATGTTTGTTATTTTGATTATAAATAGGCATCTTTGATTTAAAAATTAATAGCTATTATTTCTTATTCCTGCCCTACTCCCTTGTAGGTTAGTCATGAAAGATAGATTAGGAGAGAAACAAACAATGGTGCATCTGACTAATAGAGACCACCATTGTTTTCTGTAATGATATTAGAACTTTCATTCCCAGATGTGAATGCATATGGGAATATTCCCTCTTATCACTCATTCTTTGAATAGGCAACAGATATTCATTCCCTTTTTGTATTTTAAATAAGATCTCTGCAATAAAAAAAAAAGCCAATAAAGAATTCTAATTCCAAGAGGATTTTTTCTAATTTCATTATTCACTATCAAAATTAGAAAAAAACAAATGTATTTTCTGAAGATTCTTTTTTATATACAAGATGTTAGATAGAGAATCAGTCTATCTTAGGGTTAACTGATAATGTCTTTATAAAAGTACAAACTTAATGAGAAGGTTTAAGGAAAAGAAAGATTTGCTTAAGATCTAAAATAAATCTTAAGCCTCAAAACTTGTTATAAGAAAATTATCAGCAAAATATTTTGCATGAACTCTTTGAATCAGGAAAATGTCTCTTATTCCACAGCATCAATTATGGTGTTGGATCACTTACTCCCTCATGGTCCTTATTGAGTAAGTATGGGAAACAGCAATACTCTGATAACAAAATCTGTTCAACAAATACACATTCAATTTTTTCTTGCTTCTTTTATTCTTGGAGTCAAGAGGATTTTTCAATAAGAGAGCTTGCCAAACAGTGAAAGGTGATGAAGGACAAGTAGCAGCAGCAGCAGCTTCCAGTAATAAATATTTACAAGGCAAGAAAATGTGATGAGACATATGTTAGATTTACCCCCAGATGTACACTATCAATCCTTTTCACTTCCTGTTTTTAATTATGAAATAAATTTTGAACACTGATGTGATATATCTGAAAACTATTATATCTACATTTTTATTGTTAAAGTGTTTCATTTGGGTTTAAAAGATGTGTGTATTTTAATGATAATCCTGTTAAAAGCAATCAAGCCTTCATTAGATGGAAAAATTTAGAAAGTAGTGAAATAAATAATAAACAAATAATTGGTTCATTTAAACTTTCATATGTTTACATTTATAATCTTAAGGATTTGCTTGAAATGTATTCCATATGGATCCTGATATATAAACAATATTAAGCAAAGTTTGAATCCATGAGTGAATATTTAAGATTTTGAAAA
Organism: Doryteuthis pealeii; assembly: GCA_023376005.1. Lineage (NCBI taxonomy): Eukaryota > Metazoa > Mollusca > Cephalopoda > Myopsida > Loliginidae > Doryteuthis > Doryteuthis pealeii. The sequence continues at coordinate 30,273,161 of CM042165.1, forward strand.
TTCTTTAGTACTCTATATTTATTTACCTTAATCCATTTTATAAACACAATACCTAAATAATGGAAAATATTCCTTCTTTATTTGTAAGTTGAATGCTAATATTTAGCACAGTTACAGATTCCTCTTGCATAAACATACCACAAAGGATCATATTTAAATTATCCGTACTGTTAGGGAAATGTCATTCACCATCTTAGACACTACTTGACCACTATATAATAATCACTGTGCCATAAAACTATTATCTTTTATTTCTAATGAGATATTCAAAAAAATTCATTAAAGATTAAAAATAAATTAAGTCTTTACAAAAAAAAACTAGACTGATAATTTTTCATAAGGTGAATTTTTAAATTTCTATCTTGGGTTGTTTAGATCTTAATGTCTACTTTATAAGGATCAGTGGATTGTATTTTAAAAGGATCATGGGATTATTTTGTCATTTGCATAAAGATTGCTGTTCTGAAATTATGTTTGGTATTGATGAAAGAATTTAAAGACCACCAAAGTCCTTATATTTCAAGAATTATCTGAGCTTTGTAAAGGTATTTTCGTTTGCTATCTCAACCTGATATGTTGCAATGAGTTCACAAGCAGACAGTACAATCCAAATATTTTGGCTAATTAAAAGTCTTGGCTACATTCATAAGTTCTGGAATGACCCCTTAATTCAATAAAAAGAGTTCATTTGTAAGATGTGGGGCTTAGGAATTAGTCATACAATCCAGTTATTGAAATGTTAAATAGGGACAAATGGTTAAAAAAATATAAGCATCCCCACAATAAAATTAATTTTATGTTTGATAAAACAATGTTAGTCATGTTGTTACACATAGCTGACTAAGAGCTAAAAAGCATCATCACAACAGACTCTTAGGTTAATAACTTTAGTACAAATCATTGTGACCATAAATTTATCTAGAAAATTTCCAATGTCATGTAAAAATAAAACCTGAAATTCTTTGAATTCATCAATTTTTCACTGAGCTTTATGAAAAGATGACTTTGTAAATTTGTGTGTTTGACTAGAAGTGAGCAATTTAACCAAAGATGAATAAGTGCCACTTATATATTAAATGAAAAAAAAAATTCTAAAGACTTGATGAAGAACAATTCTAGTCTTATTTAACACTGATTTAATTTGATATTACTACAATAAAATAAATATCAGAATATATGTGTTTAATATGTTGTGGGTTTTTTAAGAGGTTTGAGATCTGCATGTGAGAACAAAACTTCACTGCTCAGGTTTTTGATTGAGAAAAAGAAATGGATTCCTCTTGGTCGAAGAAAAAAAATAAAAATAACTTGTCAGCACTGAAGGACTACTGCATACAACTAATGTTGGACAAAAGCTGGAAGACTGACCAAAACATTGTGATAAAACAAAACTAAAGAGAATAGCTGAAACAATTTACAGAACAATAACAACACTTCATATGAGAATTTCAGATGACAATTACAATAACATTTCTTTGTGTTGGCTTCAGGATTGTCAATTATTGACATGGAACAAGAGATTCAGAAACGAGATAACTCTCTGCAGCTACAAACTGAAAACAATCAGCCAAAGAGTCACTACCTCAAGGGATTTAGCAAATCTTTTCTTCATGAGGTTCATAGTGTAAAATGACAATGAAATCTGATATCAAGAAAAGAGAAAAAAAAAAGTTTTACAATTACAAAAGCAAGATGATCAAATATGAATTTCATCTCCCAACTTTCTTGAAGTTATTATTTACTGTTGGTTTTGTATATTTGAAAAGTATGCTACACTTTTGCACCCTAGAAATGTTGACTGGAGATATTTAGTGCAACTGTATGAGCAGGTAAGTTAGTTATGAGAGGGTGGTTTATTCAAATGTCTACTGACCTCCTCCATTAGCCATCATGGCATACTAGTAATGAGACTTTTTCAAGGTATATAGTGATAACACAGTGGGAAGAAAAATAAATTCATGCCTTTCCCAAGAGCATTAGTATAAAAAGAAGAAACAACCTTAGCCAGAATTTGAACTCACTTTGATAATTCCATTTTATGTGCAGATAATCATTATCAATAACAACAAATATTACTGCTATTAATTAATTGCCCCTAATGACCTATGTATGACATTAAACCACATTTGGTGGTGAGGCTCCAGTTCTAGTGCTCTAGGGAGTGCAAAGGCACCTTTTTATTACCATTACTCCAAGGTCCATTCTGGTCTGAAATAATCATACCATATATATGGGTGGAATAGAGCTGTTTGAGATAAAATGATAGTGAACTACATTGGCTCTTAAAACATTGATATTGCAACTAAGTATGAAGTGTTTACCTGTTTAAAATGATTGTAAGTAAGTAAAGTCGTCGGGGCAGCCTAATGTCGGTATCAGCCAGACAGCGAGGGAGTCTATCCCCTTTTCAATAGTGCCAGACCAAAGAGATTATTTTAGCATCTGAGGTGGAGCGCCACACCTACCATCAGCTCCTTACTTTACCGCACAGATCCCTGTGCTACTCATACGCTGAATTGGCGGGGGCCGGTATCGAACTAGGAACCTTGTGGTTTCTAGCCGAACACTCTACCGACTGAGAATTGGAGATCATAAAATAACCCAACTAGGGTTGATATACACTTAACAACTGCACTTATGCAGTTTAGATAAAAAGTTTTGTTACCAACTTCTTCGGATCAAGTCTCCAATAAGCACCCTAGATCTTCAAGCTAATCAAAGGTTTTCATTCTAACTTGTCACTGATAAGTTCCATTTCAAACATTTGTAAATAAAGCAACAGACAATTTTTTGCATTTATATTGTATCTGACAAAAACAAATTTTACCAATTGTGTGATTCTATTTCTGAGCAACATCCTTTTATTTAGATCAACATAAAAAAATATCTTTTATAAATAAAAAGCATATCTACATTTCTTTTCTGATTAAATAAAGACTATTTTAGTTAAAAACGTGTCTTTTGTTTCTTGGTAATTTATGATAAAAGTTGAAAAATATTCATAAACTTCTGATTATGATATTATCTCTTGTGCACTATTCTGCATTAGTACCAGTTTTTGATTTTGATATAATGAATTTATATTTTTTTTTAATTTTTGAAAATATCAATTTTGATTACATAGTTGGTATACATAATCAAATTAAAATTCAATAGCAAAATCCGTTTTTAAATAAATACTTTTTAATCAGAAGTTTATGAATATTTTTCAACACTTATATTAAATAATAACTTAAAAAAACAACAACGAAAGACATTTTTATACTTATACTAAAATAGTCTTTATTTAATCAGAAAAGAAATGTAGATATGTTTATTTAAATAAAAATACAGTTTTTATTTACAAAATATTTTTTATGTTTATTTGATTAAAAGGATATTGTTTAGAAATAGTATCACACAATTTGTAAAATTTGTTTTTTGTCAGATAAAATATGAGTGCAAAAAATCATCTGTTGTTTTGTTTACAAATGTTTGAAGCAGAACTTATTGGCGAGGAGTTAAAATGTGAACCTTTGATTCTGTTGAGAAACTAGAGTGCTTATTGGAGACTTGATCCATTTCTTCTAGCTTCTGTTCTGACTATCCAAGAAACTGATTGATTCAGCTTCCTTTAATTTCTTTGAATTAAATGTAATGATGTTTTATTGAGAATATTGATTTAAAATGGCCAAAATGGTTGCTGTAACTTAGTAAAAAACAAAAAAAGAAGTAATTAGAAAAGACAAAATTAAAATAACCAAGGACAAAGGAAAACTCTTCTTGCAAAGAAAGGCAAATGGAAACAAAATTCTCCAAGAAATCTCAATAGATTTAGAGCAAAAGTCTTGGAATGATAAAAAAAATCTTTTCTTTTTTTTATATTTCATTATTCCAAGACTTTTGCTCCAAATATATAGAAATTGTTTTGTGCAGAGATTTGTTATGTTTTAATGGCATATCAATCCTCTCTTATATGTGTGTACTGAAACAGCTTTGTATGAGGAATTTTCTTAGCCATTACTTTTTTTTTTTTTTTTCTCTAATGACGACAAAAAAAAAATCACTACATTACTTTCACAAACTCTATAATCAACCTACATACACCTAATAACTACAGCATATACACTTACGCAAAACATGGAAAGCCGGTGAACAAAACAAAAAAAACAAAAACACAAACAAAACAAAAAACAAAACACAACCTATCATTTTATCTCACACACACACACACACACAATTTTTTATTCAAACTTTTGAGACACACATGGGTGAAGACTGCGATAAAACTGGGTGATGTTTCGAACTAGAAGATTGCCCAGAAAATCATGTATGTCATCTCTTTTAAAAACTGAAAATTCATTCAAGAATAGATGGGTTGTATGTGGTAAATGTCAAGGCTCTGTTTGCCTACAATGTGCCACAAACATTCAAAAGATCCCAGGACAGAAAAAGAGACATCACATTTTAATGATGGATGGACTCTGGGAAATGGTCCAGCTACCAAACTGCAAACTGGGAATCCCAGTGTGTAGCCTGTGTGTCTGTCCCAACGACAATTTGTGGACAACAGGTCTCCACTACTACCCATCAACAAAAACAGCAATCTATACCTTTCCCCTCCACTACTTCTAACCAATACCTGTGCCTTCCCCTACCATCCCTGTCAAAGAGGAAAAAGTACAAAAATTGGCAAGGACTGCTACTAAACTAGCTGAAGGGAACCGACAACAACAACAGATATCTTCCACCATCATTACCATTCCTGTGGAAGAGAAAGTACCAAAACTGACCACTACTGTGGAATTTAGGCAAATCTAACAAATGATCTCTGACTTGAAGCAGGAAATAGCAGGAATCAGAGCAACCGCTCACATATATCTTCACAATAAAAGATCCTACTGGAGTGCCTTGCTTAAGGATCTCTCTGCGGCTCCTGCCAAATCCCCCCCCAAAAAAATTGAGAAAGCTACTGAACCTGTGAACCACGAAGTGATTGCCATTGGTGTATCAGAGGATATAGCCGATCTCCAGGTATTTGCTGCTGACTCATCCAAAAACCTAGGGTGTACCCCGCCAAGGGGTGTTCTCCAACTTAGTCGACCAGGTCCGAAACCCAGGTCGATCAGGCTAACCTTTTCAAGCTCGATGGAGGCACATTCGTACTTCCTAGCCTCAGAAAAAGCTAGACAGGAGAAGCGGATTGCCTTCCGAACATGCACTGGTCTTTCATGTGAAGTATGCCCAAAGCTACGCACTGCAGCCTCCTTAAACCATGATTTAGCAGATCATGAAAGCTTCAGCCTGTGTAGTGATGGGCAAATTTGGAAGTTCACCAAGACGGGGGACTTGTGGAAGAGAGATACCAGCTGGTCTGAGCACAGTATACCCACGATAGATAGTAATGAAAAAAAATCTGTGGGAAACTAACTCGGAACAACCTGACACTCCTTTACACATCATCATGAGCTGAAATCAGGTATAAATTGTTGTCATTGAATGCTTGCAGTCTATGCAACAAGATACATTTTTTCAATTCATACGTCAAATGTATCAACTCTGATTTCATAACAGTCATGGAAACATGGGCTCATTCCATACTATGTGATGGGGTCTTCAACATAACTGGCTACAACCTATTTCGCAAGGACAGCTCCAATCGTCGTGGTGGTGGTGTAATGATCTACGTTCGCTCAGACTTTTCAGCAATTCCTTGCGCTGACTTGAACCAATCACAGCAAGAAGATACGTATGAACATGTCATCACTCATACTTGGAGTTATTTACCGCCCCCCAAATTATCACCAGGACATGCAGCTCTGCAATATCCTTAGAGCTGCTACCAGAAAAACAGCCACTTATGTCCTCATTGCAGGGGATTTCAACTATCATGAAATTGATTGAGAAATTTTCAATGGCCACAAAGTGCTAATGATTTCCTCGAGCTGGTGTTGGATTCGAACTGGTCCTAAGTAGTCACCTCCCTGACAAGAGGTGACAACACTCTGGGTCTACTCTTCACCACTACTCCTGAAACGGTCATTAGTGTCACTACTGAGGAACCTCTAGGTGACTCTGATCATGCCATGATCATTGCCAATCTGTTCCTCATGGGGAGTAACAAAAAACAGAACCATCCCCAAAATGCTCACTTTGATTGGAATAAGGCTGACTGGGACTGTTACTGCACCGAGCTGCAATGCCCAAATTGGCCTGAATTCTATGAGTTATTGCTGAATGCTATGCAGGTACTTTGACTGTTGAGGACCAAAATGTGTACCATCTCCTCCATCTCTGACATCGACTTCTATAACCACTATAGAATTCACACCTGCTATGCTGCGATACCACTTCAAGAGTAAACGCAACCATGCTTCTCCTGGTCTCCATGATGTGAAATACCTGCTTCTCAAATGTGGCGGGTACTTCCTTTTGCATCAGCTAGCTGTTTTTTTTCCCCAATTTTGCTTAAAAAATGGTGCTATCCCAGAACAGTGGAAAACTACTAGTGTAATTCCACTGTTCAAAAAGGGCGACCGCACATCACCTGTTAACTATCATCCAGTCAGTCACTAAAGTTGCATTGCTAAGTTGATGGAGTCCTGCATCAGAGAAGGACTTTGGAATTTCTGGAACTTTCACAGTCTTATCTGACCATCCCAGTTTGAATTTATCCCAAACTCTAGCTGTTGTGATCAACTTGTGGAGTTCCTAGAAGACATCACCTGGATCATTGATGGTGGCTCATGGGTAGACATTGTCTACCTTGACTTTGCTAAGTCCTTCAACTCTGTGCCACACAAAATACTTTTGGCAAAACTCTCTGCAATGGGTGTGAAGGATGATATTCTTAACTGGTTAAGGTCTTTCATTCTCAACCGGAGAGAGAGGTGGTTACAGTTCTTGGGCAACACTCCCACCATATGAGATGTCATCTGGGGTACCACAGGGATCTGTTCTTGGTCCCCTTTTGTTTGTTGCGTATATCAATGATATAGATGCTAACTTAAGGAATACCACAGTACTGATGTATGCCGATGACATCAAGCTGTACCTTGAGATAAAAAAGACAAATCCTGAACGCTGCAGATCTTTCTTGCAGTCAGACCTGGACACAGTGCAGCAATGGCTCACTGACTGGCAACTCAAGCTGGCTGTGGACAAATGTACCACCATGCATTTTGGAAGGAAAAACCCATCATACATATACTCCCTCCATAACACTAATATCAAGGAATCTTCTTGTGAACGTGATCTGGGTATTACTGTCAGCAGTGATTTACGTTTCGATGAAACATCGCTAAAATTGTCAAAAAGGCTGAGGGTGTCCTGGTGTCGCTCAGCAAGACCTTTGTCAGCCACTCACTGGTTATCTATTTAAAGCTGTACAAAGCTATGGTGCAGTCACACTTGGAATTTGTATCTCCAGTCTGGAACTCCTATCTTGCTCAGAACATGAACCTCCTAGAATCTGCCATATTGCTGCCCTGGGAATGGATTCATTGAAACTCCGGCATCTGGCAACTGACCTGGTAAACGCTCATAAGGTCATTAATCATCTTAACAACAGAAACCTTGAGCAATTTTTGATCTCCATGTTTCTAACACGTGGGCATGCTTACAAAGTCAGAAAACAGCATTGCTCAAATGACTTTTGAAAACATTTTTTCATGCTCAGAATTGTCGAGGCATGGAATAAGTTGCCTGCGTCCGTTGTGGACTGCCGAAACACTGCATCTTTCAAAGCCTCCATGTTTCCTGTAGTCCACCAACACTATACCTGATACTCCCATCCATACACATATGCACGCACACACACACATACATGTATATTATTACTGTAAACTGTTCATGTTCGTGATACTAATACATTATTCTGTGTACTAGACATGAGACTTTGATGAGTTGTGGTGCACTTGAGAACTGTACACAATAAATTTCATTATTATTCATTATTATCTAATGCCAAAACATTTAGAGAGTGAGACAAAAGTTGGATTTCTTGGATGTATTTTATATCCGTTTCATAATTTTCGGTATATTTTTATTATTATCTATAGTTAGTAAGGAAGGCAATATTCTCCACATGTTGAAGATGTTATTGTTCAGCAGATTGGATTTTATATGCCAATTTTCAAACCAGGCCCTTCCAACTAGGAAAATTGGTGCAATAATCTTAGTAATTTTTTTATATCTTACTCACACTTTATATACATCATCAGAGAAAAGAGTCCATTGGTGTGGATACTGTGAAGGAAAGGACGACAAATGATACGTCCAACAATTTCAATCAAACTCATACACATTAATTTTGCTTGTTTGAATGAATAGCTTAGAAAGGTGTTAAGGCGGAAAGCTACTGTCCTCTGTATAGACAAGGAAGATAAATAAATAAATAAAATTGACAATGAGGAAGAAAACACAAAAAGGAAGAGACGCGCTTATGAGCTAATGATTCCTATGGACCTAAGAGAGAGGAGAAGAGGGAAAGAGAGAGGGGAAAAGGGAAAGAGAGAGGGGGAGAGGAGAGAGAGAGTTAATGAAGGAAAGACACATCAGTGGACACACAAGTTTCTCTTTCAACTGTTGGCAGGTGCAGTTCAGCACTAAAATCAATTCTTACCACAGTATTGAAGAACATTACTAGTCAACTGCTTAGACGAGAAGAATAAATTATCAGTAGCACAAAAAAAGCTACTAATAATTTAACAGGTAAGAGAGGTAATAATGCTAAACTGTGTGTAAAAGACAGTTTTAAGTTTTTTTTAATAGAAGAGACATTAAAAAAAATTTACAGTTGAACTGGGTCATTTTTTTTAATATTCAATAATTTTAACATTTAATTATCAGCAAGACAATTAGTCGGATGCGATTAAAATGCAAAATGAAATTTTTAAAAAAAAATCCAAAATAATGTAATTATAAATTAATGCAACGTAAAAAAAATAGTTGGTCAAAATAAGGAAAGGACGTTTTCAAAACGTTTTTCTTCCATAAAACAAATGTATAATTGGTAGTAGAAGAAGAACTAATTTGGACACAAGTGTTGAATAAGTGGGGATGAAGAAAATAGTATTGAAGAGAAAAGAAATGTAAACAGAAAAATCTGAATTCATTTGTAATAAATAAATAAACGAGTTTATTTATTATTTTGCAAGAAAGATATTAAATCCACAATTTTTAGACAACAAATTATTTTTTTAATGTAAATATTTCACACCAAGTACCTCAAAACTAAAACAGTTAAAAAAAGAAAAGTAAAAGAAAGGTCACATAGTGTCACTATACTCGCATTTTATCAATATATATTTCATTTAATTAATTGAAAGGCGATAAAACAGAAACAACGAAATATTATTCCATATCCATCAATTATTTTCATCTTGTTTTTAGACTGACGAGCGATATTCTTCCAGGTGTATCGGCCGAAACGTTACACTAAAAACAACAGAGATGAAGATCACAGTAACGAAAATGTTTCATATGGAGAGGACTTCTGAGATTTAATTTTATTGAAAAAACAATATTAAGAATTGGCAATTATAGCCAATATCACCTGGAAAGTATAAAGAAAAATTAAGCATCTTTTAATGCTTCGTTTGAATTTTTATTAAAAGTTAATTAAACGACAATTAATATTGAATGTAAAAATAGAGAAAGAAAATCAATTAATCAAAATTTGATAATTGATCGATCAAACAAGTGTATCATATGGACTTTGTTCAACCACGAGCCAAATATTAATTTATAATCATCTTCAAGTAAAAAGATTACGTTATGTTTTTAGCAGCAGCAGCAGCACGTGTTTGGTGGGAAGGGGCGTCCAATAGAAGGTGGGGACACATACCCTTTCACCTACCCAGTCATATATTGTCGTGCAAGGTAAAAAAAAAAATAAAATAAAATAAAGTTACATGAAAAAAGAAGAAAAGCTTTAAAGTTTCAAAAGAAAGTGTGATTAAAACCAAAGAAGAATTTTGGCTTTTTTCTACCTCAGTGTCTCAAACACAAGTGTGTCTATTAGTATCCTTCCTCAAGAAGAAAGACATTCACCTTTACTGTTAGAACAAAACAGGTGTGATTTATGTAAGAAATATTGAACGCATGAAAATAAAATTTTAAAAAAAGACCTTTTCATTGATCCTGAACTAAAGAAAGAAGAAGTCAAGATTTACACCAAATTCAAGGCTAAAAATACAAAAGCTAGGATTAAAGAAAATAGTCAAGTCAGTAGGAGAAGAGAATGTATTTAAAACCTCCATGTCCATAACTCCTTGTTCCTACGATTTTTTTGCTTATTCTTCACGGGAGAATTTTTTTTAAATCTTTAAACGTAACAAATTTTAGGATTTATGACATTAAACGAGTATTGTATTTCTGTTACCTATAATGATTGTATTTTCGTGTTTATGTCTTTATTTTATTTTTAGAAGTGTATTGAAAAAATGGTTTTATAAAATAGATATCCTTATATAAAAAAAAAAAAAAAAAAAAAAAAAAAAGACTCAGTTTATCTGATTTTACTGAAATGAAGAAGTGACAGTAAACAAATAAAGCATCAGTTTTTTTTTCCTTCTTAAACAGAAGAGCCGTTTTAGACGTCGAATAAAATAACAAGTAAATACTTCACACATGACTTATTGTGCCTGTTGTACAAGGCAAAAAGGTATCGAAGAGGAACAAATAATAAATAAATAAATAATAATAAACATTAGACAATAACTTACTTGATTGGTTGGAGGAAATGCCTACCATCATGGTTATCCTCCGAGCCATCGTCAGGGGACCTGTTAGTATTTTCAGGACCAAGACTTTTACTGTCAAAATCCATCCTGACTTTTATGGAATATAGGTAAAGCTTCCAAGTATTGTAAGGTACTCCACAAGTGGTAAAATGGGTTTTTTAAAAAAGGCTATCTTTTTAGCCGACCCAACAACCGTAATGTCTTCTTAATATTAGCATAGAGCAACATTTAAATATTGTGGTTGGTTGTTGCTAATTTTTTTTAGACTTTATAAAGAATTAAAAAGAAGAGTAAAAATGAATAGATAGGCTTGAACATACAAAGTAACTAACAACTAGAAATAAGAGAGAAAACAGTATCGGTTTGCTTTTGTTTGTAGAATATTAAAGCAGGAAGTTAAGTTAAAGTAATGTCAAATTTGGTTTTGACATGAAAGTGGCGAGAGTGAAAGACAACTGAATAAATAAATAAATAATAATAAAGAAAAGGGGTCACAAAAATGACCCGTCAATTATGCGTTCAACTTCAATATCCAGGACTCTTTAAGTTTTTTTTTCTAACAACAAACCAAGTACTGAACTAAAACGTTGAAGTAGTCGATGTAATAGGAGTAAAGTGGGTTTTTAAAAAAAAAAGCATATATGTATATATTATATATTATTGTTGTGTATGCGAAATACGAGCAGTAGCAGGTGCTGGCTCCCACTGTTGTCAACTGCACAAACAAGAAAATATAGGAGGTCCAAATATTGTCAAATTCATTCATTTCATGTTCACCCCGTCTTTGTTTTTTTTTTTTTCGTTATCCGGGATGATGATCAATGTAAATGAGAGGAAAGGAATAATAATGTGCAAATAATCGTGATGATAAATTAATTGAGAACACCGATTGGGGTTAGCAACAGTGAGAGGAGGAGGTGAACCACCATCATCATCATCACCTTGATGCTGGTGATGGCGAATTAAGAGGATGAATGAATAATAGTAGTTACTACTACTACTGGTGTGAGTTATACAAATGTAATAGTAGTTATAATAGTAACATGTGAATTGGGAAAGGTTGGGATGAATTTTAAAATAAAATGAAGAATTAGATATTTTTAAGAAAGTAAAGCAATAACAAAAAAAAAAAACAACCCCTATGCCATTATTAGTGTTTATTTACTTATTGTGGTTGTGGGAGAGAGGACGAGTGATGCTGCTTATTTGGCAAAACGTTGGTTCTCATTTTAAAGCAGCAGTTCACGGCTCGATCCTGAGATATCCAATGTATTTTTAGAGCACAACAAAATAGTTCAAATATTATTGCTTTCACTTAATAAAATAAAATAAAATAAATTTTACAGGCGTTCGAGAAATCGACGTGAGTTTGATGCCGTTGCTCATTTGGTGAAGACGCTGTCAGCTTATCGAAAGCAGCAGGTCCTATTTTAAGATTTTAAAAAATAAATAAAAGAGGAAACGTTAATACCTGAGGTGCAGAGTATGAACACTGTTCTTACTCTGTACCTCGGATTATCAGAAGGTTTGTAAAGCCCACAAGACGCAGAGATTTAAAACAAACATAAATGAGAAAATATTTCCTCATAGCTCATTTAATAAAGACGTTATTTAAGTATCCGGCTCCGGTTTGAGACATGAGTATTGTTATATAGTTAGCAGCATTTTCTTTTTCTTTAGTAAGTGGTCAACTAATCTCAAATCGATACCTGTCAGTAAAAGCACTCGTATTGACAACTAGTGTTTCTTGAATTTGCTGGCTTGGATCCATGAAGATAAAAAAAAAAACTTTGTACTTGTAAAAACTTTAGTAAAAAAAAAAAAAAAATAGTAATGAGATAGCTGTTCCTTATTTTCAGCTTTGGTAGCCATAAAATATAGTGAAAAAAGAATTGCTTCTAACTTACTTTAAAAGCAACCAGATGTATAATGCATAATATCAATAGTGACCTCCACCCCTTAATTGGAAAATAATTGGAGGAGGGGGGTCTGCTTAAGAGCTGAAGTAGTTGCCTATTTATCACTTTCATAAGTAATCAATAATCAAGCCCAAGTGAAAAGTCAACATTTCACATGCTGATTTTCAAGGCAGGCATATCCTCTTATCTTGGTACACTTATACAATAGACTCTTCCTACCCTACTTTAATATATGTGATATATTGTTTATAAAAACTAGTTTATTTTAACTGAATGGTAGAAGCAATTAGTTCTATATTTCAGTGTATGACATCTTTTTCAAACTATCATGTGCATATAATTAATGTGAGTTGAACAGCATCACTTTCACTATTACTTTCATGTTTACAATCATTGCTGCTTCATTACATGATAAGAGAATGTTAGGGAAGATTTATTTCCGGCTCCCCTCAAGATGATTGGCTCAGAAAGCTGTGACTTGAATTTGCAGGAGACTTGATAACCAAAACTGACTTATTCTCTAAATAAATACAGTAAAACAGCAAAGAGCTTGATTTATATTTATACTCTGAAGCAAGACATAAATCCACCATTATTTGTATTGACCCATTACCAGATTTCTTGTCTAAGTTCTTGTCATTGGTATGCCACAACAGTTAAGAAGAGGCAGTTACTGAGAGTTTTCTTCTTTGCATAGTAATATGAGAGGCTTTGAAGGCAATCTACTGAGAGCCAGCCTCCCAATCAACCATCCCAAACCATATTATTTAGCTGTTAGAGTGATTTTGCATTGTCAATATTATTTTATTTTCATTCACTGAAACATTTTCTTTCCTTTTAGGTAAAGGAATCATTAAAACATTTACACATATCTAAAAATAAATTAGGATATTTCAACCCATAATTACTAGGTTATCATCAGATTAAAGTGTGCCCTTCCCCCATCATTTGGTTTGCATGTCAATCAAACAGTTTCCTTTAGAGACAGAATTGACAGCCTTTAATTTTATATTTGATTGCATGCAGATATTTCATTATCTTGTCTTTATTTCACTCTATTATCACTTCTGTTCATGTGTACTTCCAAGTTTGACTTAATGCCAATATAGAGAATATGCATCAGGAAGATTGTGCAGCACTAATCTTCCATGTAGAGAGGACTCAAACTGTATCAAAAATTATTATATGCATGCAAAATTGTCCAGCACTGTTTTTGTGTTTTTTAATTATTATTATAATGTAAGGTTTCTACTGTATATTCAATGTTTAAATTAAAAAAAAAAATTGGGAACTGTTGAAACACCTAATGTGATGTAATAGCCCCCACTACACTCAGCACTATGGATGGAGGATGTGTTGGACATTTGTCGAAACATGATTTACAGGTATTCGTCAAAGTTTATCACTGTTGAAATAAGCTTCCAATTCAAATAGGCACTTATTAACTAGCTATAAGCAGTGACATAGGATTTGAGGTATTTAATTAGATTTGAAAAGTGAGTTGGAGTCTTGAGAACAAAAGTCAAACATGTTTTAAGGGGTTTTAATATTTTAGAAGCCCTTTTAATGGGCTTCAACAGAAATTTAAAAGATGAAAAGAGTTTTCTCCTCCCTATGAATGATGGTTGGGAATCCATTGAAAAGATTGTCCCAATTAAATTAAAACCTCAGTAATAAATGTGAGAACCAAACTATAAAATACATACTTGTCAATTTCTTTCATCACTCAGACATCAATAACGATCGATGACTTTGAGACTAGTTCAAGAGCAAATGCCTTCAAGACACCCCCAAGATGTTACACTAATAGTATTCAAAATCTTTGCTCCTTACACTGACCATCTACAGCTATAAGGTATGGAATTCTTTATATATATATTTGGTTAAATAGTGCAGACATCTTTTGTCTACATATTTTGGTCCATGAAGGAACCGAAAGTACTTGGGAACAAATTAGTTATGGTAAATTCCATCAGATATTGTATCATCCATTCAGCGACTTGAAAACAAAATATGTAGACAAAAGATGTCTGCACCATTGAACCAAATATGTCTGAATGAAGAAATGCTGCCCAATTACACACACACACACACACACACACACATATGAAGTATGTTATAACGCGCTTAGCGAATAATAAGACGTGTAGCACAGTTGGCGTTAACTGCGAGAAGAAATCACTTCCGCTTTTATTTACAATAATATAAGATGGCTGAAACAGTATTTCCGTTTCATACAACAATGTTATAACCGGTGCTTCCGGTTGTTAGTATACCACATCCCTCCCCACTTAGCTTGAAACATCCATAGGTCCCTCCCCGGAACTTTGGCAAGAACTCCCATTACTTATAGGAGGCATTGTCCGACTCTCGGACATAGTCACATCATCATCATCTGTAGCCTCTGGAGAATTCCTGAACAGCAATTTCCCCAGTTAAGGGCTAGTACTGGGTCGTATCCCTTTTGTGTCTGGTTTAATGTTGGTGCGCTGTCTTTTGGGTTTATTCTCAGCATTGTTCCTTCTTTCCTCCTCTTTGCGTTTCTGAAAACGTGTTCTCATGCTAGTTCTGGGGTGTTCATCTTCCAAACTGTCACCGGTTGTTGAAAAACTGCTATCTCTGTAGGGTGCAGGAAGCTGTGCAAGAAAGTGCCCTGTAACTGTTTGTTCCTGACTCCCCTGAGGCTGCCTTGATTCTTCGGGACCTCTCACAACAGGTTCTGTTGGAATATCCGCGCGAATATGATCCACATGCCTTTTCCATAATCGACCATCCTCCAATCGCACTCTAAAAGTCAGTGGACCAAGCTGCTCCTCTAAAACTCCGGACAACCATTTTGGCCTCCCTTGAAAATTCACCACACTAACACTATCTCCAATATCGAACATCCTTTCACTACAATATCTATCCATTGTTCTTTTAGTATCGTCTATTTTCGTGGTGACTTGGGTAGATAAATCGGGATACACAAGGTCCAGACGAGATCGAGGCTGACGGCCCATTAGTAGCATTGCTGGTGATTGACCCGTTGTTGATTGCGGGAATAACCGGTATCGGGCTAATACACAATAATCGTGTTTCCAAATCTCCAGTAACTTTTTTAAGACCACTCTTAATGGTTTGAACTGCACGCTCAGCCAGTCCATTTGAGGAGGGGTGGTATGGCGCACATCTAACATGCTTAATGCCATTTAGGGTACAGAACCTGGAAAATTCCTTACTAGTAAAACTGCTAGCATTGACTTCTCGCTTGGTTTTTGAGGGGTACATAAATCCTCCAAGACTCTGTAGGTCCTTTCTCCAATTGTACTCAGTAATATGGCTTTGCATTTTACTTGGTTTTCATGTCCAATATCGTTTGTGATAAAAAAACTGTTCTACTCGGTCCAAATAGGTTGATATATTTCCTGATTCCGTACAGAATTCTTCTAAATGTCCGAGTAATGGCATTTTCTTGAGTGAAACAGATCCTCGTCTGCCAATTGTTATAACGCGCTTAGCGAATAATAAGACGTGTAGCACAGTTGACGTTAACTGCGAGAAGAACTCACTTCCGCCTTTCATTTAAAATAATACAAGATGGCTGAAACAGTACTTCCATTTCATATAACAATGTTATAACCGGTGCTTCCGGTTCTTAGTATACCACAAGTAACAATAGATTAGAAAAATCTGTCAAAATCTGAAAAATATAAAAGGAAAGGTGGATAAACCAACACAAACAACTGATTCAATTAATTTTTCATCATTATTTGTTAAAAGACTTGGTTTATACACCTTTCCTTTTACATTTCCCCTCCACCTCCTACACACACACACACACACACACACACATACACAGTATTTCCCATAAATAAGTACACCTCTACCAATTTTTTATAAAAAGTTAATTATCTTAAAAGATACCAGAATTTTATTATTTTCAGTAGAATATTATTCAATCAAAACATTATTTTATATTCTTTATTACCAAACTAGAGTATCAAAAGTCTGACTAAAAATTAAATTACATAAACAGATATAAGAGGTGTAATTATTTATGGACGGTTACAGATTCATATTTTTTGTTACAGATTTTTGTAATAAATAATATCTAATAAAATCTGGTTTAATTGTATAATGTTCCATTAGAAATTACTAAATCCTAGAGGTTTAGGAGAAAATTAACTAGGCATTCATGCTCTAGGCATTCTTGCTCGAAGCTCCAATATGAAAATTTTAGAGTGTTTGGGTGTCAATTTGAGGACAGTGGAGAGGATTCAAAAAACGTTGGACGAGTTGAATGGTGATACAAAGGTACAGCAGATCAGAAGCCTCATTCTGATCATTCTTATAAAGAAAGAACTCGTGAATTTGTTGATGAGATTCAGGCCATAATTAACAATGTTCCCAGCAAGTCAATCAAGTTCATATCCAGGGACACTGTAGTATCTGAGTTTCTTATTAGGATGAATATGATATTCACTATTTTTCATACAAGAGAAGAGAAAGGGCCAATTTTTATCACATGCCATGAAGAACAAGAGAAAAGGTTGAACTGCAAAGCTTTACAACAAACTCAAGCATTCCCTCAAACTTTGCTTTTTCTCAGAAGAGAAACATTTTCTGCCAGAATCCCATGGTGAACTCCCATAACAACTAATAGCTTACTCTATCCCCACAAGATGTACCAATAGTAAAGAAAAGCAAACACTCAGTCAACATCATGGTGTTTGGGTTGGTCACTAGCAATGGTGATGCTTTTATTCATCTTCCCGCATGGCCTCAGACTCAACACAGCCTACATCAAATGACTGGAGGAGGTAGTGTTTCTCTGGATCAAGAGGTGTGGCTGCTGAAAGACCCTACATCAGGACTGTGCCATGCCACACAAGCAGGAGAACCCAGTCTTGGTTGTTTGAAAACTTATGTGACCAGATCACCCCCAATATCTGGCTGTCTACCTCCCCAGATTGCAATCCCCTTTATTATATGTGGGGCAGCAGCATTTACCAATTTAAACATGGTGACTATCAGAAAGGTTACAGATTCCAAAGTTGTCTGGAGGTCATGGATGAAGCCAATGGCAATTTCTTTGAATAAATTTAATCTATAGTGTTTCAAGATATTTTCATGTTTTGGTGGATATATCTGATAAAGTGAGATGTCAATGTTATTTTCATATTTGTGTGATTTAGACAACAATTTACCCCACCCCACCCCCACATATTTATCCTGAGATCTTAATATTGTACTATTTAGAGAAAACTTCAGCTCTAACAGTTTATATTTGTTATCTTCCTTTCTAATCAACTCTTCACATGAAATCTGTTCATATCTATCTTGCAGCATATTTATCTAAAAATGTATTTGGAGAAGATCTAAATTTGTTTCTATATTCTGTAAGATTATACACAATAATGTATCTATATTTGTAGCCTAAACTATCTATTCCAATGTCTTTATCTATTTCTCACTAGTCTGTTAATACCTATCTGCCTAGTTTAGTGGCTAAGACAGTTATAAGTTCATCTCTTTATGGTTTGGGTAAAAGTTCAGAAAAAAGTCAGGATTTCAAATTTTCATGGCATACAAAGCAAAAAGATTCAAACAATATGATTTTATCCCTATATCAGTCGGTACATCTGAGTGCTTGTAAAACCTATAATATCTATATAGGATATAAATATTTCAACCTTTTCATACTAATGTATCTACATCTTAACTGCCTGCTTCTTCTCAATCATTTCATATAAGTTGAAACCTTATACCTACATCAGACTTTATGTTAACTTTACTTTTTTTAGAGGCAATGCTTATCTCTTCTACTTCAGAATTTGACAGACAGAACAGAATTTACTAGACAATTTATTCAAAGAAAAATAAATATTAGTAAAGTTCACATTTTATTCATTTTATTTTTATTTTTAGATTTTCTGTACTTTAAAAACATCCAGAAAAAGTGAAAGAGAAACTTGAAAGTACATAAACATTAATTCTCTTGGGAAACATAACATAATCTTTAACCTACCCATTTTAAAATCTATATATTACTCAAATGCTTATTATGTTTGTATGTAACTATAGTCCATCAAAATGGTTCATCATAGCAAGAATTTTTATTAGAGTACTTAACATATTCTAATTTAGAGAATAAAGTATTTTCCAATACACTTTCCAAAATGATAATTTTGTGGGGTTTATATTCAATGCTACCATTTTTTAATCATCCAAATTCTCATTATAACAGAGATAACTATGAAATGTTAATTAGAACCCTTAACTCATTTCTAAATAAAAGCATCAATATCATCATAGACTTCTCTTACAATGGGAACACAATGAATTCATAGATTATCTAGTAAATAAATAAAATAAAATTACTTATTGCTTATCTAAATTTTGTTGTCTTGTAATTTAGTTTGCTAAATTTTCCACCATGATGAGGTGTCCAACTGCAAAGTTGGCTGTAACAAAATCAGATGACATATAAAGATAATAACAATATATATAGGGTGAGTCAACCGAATAGATCACTCCCCCATCCTCACACATACAGAAAAAGGAAAGTTCTTGACCCCCCTTCCCTCTCCTCTATCTTATGCATTTATTCCTCACCATCTGTTATTTTCATCTTTTCTCTTTGATATTTCTCATTTCTGCCTACTACAAATAAAGAATAGGGAGCAATGACATCATCAAGCAAGAGAAACCCTAAAATATTTGGTAAAGAAGAGATTTTTTTTCTCGATTGAGCATTTATGGCATCTGCTATGGATAGACACCAGTATTAACTATTCATCCTTTGGCCTAGTTGATATCAGTATTAACTGACCATTGGGAAATAATCTCATGAATAATTAAGTCACTGAATTTGATGGCCACTGGGTGCACCTATAATAATGGGTAAATAGTGTTTATCTGTTCATCATAAGATATTCATATTTTATCAGGCTACTTCCTTGAATGAGTTTTAGACATATTCAGTAACTTGCAAATGACAAAGCTATGAAGAGATCAGATTAGGTGATATGCTCATAACCAACAATATTTGTTTTTAATCAGGAAATGACCAAATCAAATTCATTCCTATTGACCATACAGAACCAAAACAGACTTAATAGTGTGCAAAAATTCAACTTGAAGAAGGCTGAAAAATCCCCCTTAAAAAAAAAAAAAAAAAAAAAAAAAAAAAAATAACAAAACATCTCTCAGATTTTTTAAAAAGTTTGTAATATAAGAGAAGTCTTCTATATGTTTGTGTAAATTTTTAAGACCAAAGTTTTAGGGGAATAAAGTGAATCCCATACATAAGTAATAGATTTGTTCAGTTAAAAAAAAAACATGCACAAAAAAAAAAAAAAAAGCTGAAACAAGTCTTAGTTTTCAACAAGAAAAAATATGTTCTCCACTTATAAAAGAAACTGTGCAATGATTTTTTAAATTCTAATTGGCAGGAATAAGAAATATCTCATTTTTTAGTTTAAAATACTGAAATAATAAAGGGTCAAGTTGGGTCAACCATTGTTGGGTCATTTTATAACTACCCGTCTAGCCTAAGTAAGCGCCAAAGTGGAATGTTGCATGTCATGGACTGCTCAGCCACCAGGATTCTATCCTTATGCATCATGGGTCACCACTCATGGTCAACAGGTGGATATATATATATATATATATATATATATATATATATATATATATATATATCTCAACAGTGTATGGTTATCACTATCTCACTTGGTGATAACACATTTGTTGCATTATAACTTGCAGATGTTGACCAGTTTTAATATTATATTACTAATGCAGATATCAACTTAACATGATATAATATAACTGCCACAGTACATGATACAATTAATGTTGAACTATAAGATATGACATAGGAATGGTAGTATTGTCTCATTATATCATGATATTCTCACCTCAACTATTCACGTTTTGAATTAAAAATTTATTTTTCTTAATAATGCAATGGTGATGATATCTTTGACTCTTAGCTAAAATCATCACTATACAAACAATAAAAAGTCAAACTTGCAGCCATCTCTACACTTCCGTCGCTTTAGCTACACATCAATACAAATATATACTCACAAGACCACCTCTTATCTGCCAGGCAATAGTGTACACACATGTAACAACATATACATTCATTCATACATACATACACACTAATAATCGCATATAAGCCCACATACACCAATATGCAAATATAACCAACACAAAAAAAGAAAAAAAAAATTGTGCATGTATGTATATCTGTGAATGTAACGTCGTGTGCATATGTATGTGTGCGCATACATATATATACATGCAGTAGTAATATCTACATTCTCATATTAGCATATGCAAAAAAAAAAAAAAAAAAGCCAAAAGGCCCATGCAGGCTGAAACGCTATTTCAATATACCAACAAAAAATTATTTTTGACCACATTTTTTCAATTTTTTTGATTTCTCAAAATCTTTATTTTTCTGCCCGTGTAAAGATGTGCATGAAACCCAAGGTCACAGATAAACATCCATGTAATTAAATTAAATATATATACAAAAACCAATATATATATATATATATATATATATATATATATATGGGAGTAAATATGGAAATTAAATCCGACAATATAAAGAAAATTTGAAAAAACAAGTGTTCCGAAAAATGGGATGAATTTAATAATCGATGTTTAAAACATTTCAGTTACATTGAACCTTCATCAGGATGTCTCTTGGAGTGAAGAAAATGATGAATGTTTTTATATGTGACAGGAGATGAAAATCTTTTTAATTATGTAACTATTTGATCAGCGTTTTATTTTTGAAAGGCAAGTCGCGATCTACTCACGCGAAAGTGTCATGACGCGTGACGCAACTCGAAGAAATGCAAAAGACGAGAAAAAGTATTAATGGACTGATTATTTTTAAGAGAACATAGGGAAACAAAGTGTGAATGATAACTAAGTAAATAATTAAATGAAGCCTGGTATTTAGTAATTATTTAACACTATTTAACTAGAAACGGAGATATAATAAATAATACATGTCGGTTATTAAGGGAACAAAGTGGGAATGATAACTAAATAAATAATTAAATGAAGCCTGGTATTTTGTAATTATTTAACACTATTTTAGCTAAAAACGGAGATATATTGAAAAAACCATGTCGATTATTAAGGGAGGGCAAATGCGAAATTGCACAGGCTTCAAAAATCTGTGCAATTTCGCATTTGCCCTCCCTTAATAATCGACATGGTTTTTTCAATATATCTCCGTTTTTAGCTAAAATAGTGTTAAATAATTACAAAATACCAGGCTTCATTTAATAAAAAAATCTTAAAATAGGCGATAGATTCCAAGTGGAACGACTTAGACTGCAAAATTTATTCACTAAAATTAAACTTCACTTCTGGTATTGCTGTAAATCACTATAACAAAAACCAGGCAGCGAACAATATTTTATTATCAGCAGGTGCTGGTATACGGACAGTTCCACAAATTGGGTGATTTTGGCTTAATTAATTAATCATATCCCTTACTTAGTAAAAATCAATAACCAAATTTGGCGTGTTTCTTAGTTAGAAGGTTATTAATCTATATGCAAGATTTCAAATCTGAGTGACTCCTCTTTTCTGAGTTATAGGTCGGCACGGACATATATATATATACATATATATACATACATACATACATACATATATATACATACATACATATATATATATATACATATATATACATACATACATATATATATATATATATATATATATATACAAAAAAAATGTATTTTTACATCATAAACAGATAAACACTTGACCCATACCTGAGAGTAATTGCAATGAAGGAATGACTCTACACTCCCCAAAGCTTCTGAATTGGAACCTCACCCCCAGATATGCAGTTTAGTGTCTTACTCAGGACACCCTTTTAGAAGAAGGTGTCTTACCTTTCAGCAGAGGATGCAATTGGTGTATTTCAAGCCTCAATGACAGGGGGATGGTCAATATTTCTTGCTGAGTGTTTCTCAGGTTGGTCAAAATGTGCTGCATGCCAAAATTAACACAAAGGATTTCAAATCTACACCTCAATATAGTCTCCTTCCTTCTTAAACATGGTTTTCCACCTTTAGATATGTATACCTGCCTTTAAGAAGGTTCTTGGTTACTTTCTTATCCATGAGTGAGTTGCCTCTTTCACATTATCATCATTGATGACTAAGTTCTTTGAAAATATTCTTTATGCCACTGAATGTGAGAGTCCGTGGGTGGTATATGACAAAGCAAGACCCCACAACAGCTTCAAGATCCAACAAGCAATCAACCTTGTCTTATTCACCCTACACCCAGTTTGGGCCCATGAAATAGGCATACAGAAAACTGTGGTTCTTCAATGATGATGGAGTAAAAGAGGGAACATAGCCAAGAAGCTTCTATTCATGTCTTCATAAAAAATGTTATATCATGATTGAAAAAAGAAAAAAAATATTATGTCGAAGTCTAGATCCTGAGATGTTGGTGTTCATTTTGACAACATATTTGATAGTAAGAGCTAATAAAGCTCTTAATATCAAATATGTTGTCATTCAAGTATATTGGAGAAGTTTTTAATGGGAGTGTCCAGAAATGTGTTTTATATGTTGTATTTGCCCAGATCTATGATGAGAAACTCAAGTTGAACAATACACAAAGTATGAATAAATGATTTCTTGCCCCCAAATCAAAAGTCATCCAAGATATAAGATTGGTCTAAATAATTCTGAATTTAAACTTATAGAGCTAGAATCATTATTGATCACCTCACACAATAGTAGCAAATTAAAATAACTAAAAAGCCTTACAAAAAAGACATTTTTAATTTGATGTACCAATTAAAAATTGTCTACATACAAGAATAAGTGTACTAAAAAAAATAAACAAAAACAAAACAAGTGGTTATCATATTGAGCTAGGAAACCAGAGGACAAGAGTATAAATGCTGAACTGATTCTTTAGAATGAAAGCAAAGTCAGATATATATTTAAATATGTAAATTATTAACAAATTAGAGTTTTGATTCCATTTATTTTTAATAAAAGAAAAGAAAAAAAAAGGGTGATTTTAGCAATTATCAGAACATTATCAATTGCCTGTTACTCATGTTAAGAAGATATTTTTCTTTACTTGTTGAAGTGTTGTTAGATGTAATTAACTTGGAATGGAAATGGATTTTGTCACAATTGGTCAAACAAAGGATAAAAAAAAAAGAAAGAAAAAAAAAAGGAAAAAAAAGAAAAAAAAGAAAAAGAAAGACATGCAAAGTTTTGCCAAATCGTTTTGTAAATTTAATATTTCCAAAGAACTCAAAACAACAGAAACAAAAAACAAAAAACAAATTGCACAAAAAAAAAAACAAATTGCACATTCAGATTATTCACCCTCATTTCTTACGCATAAGTTTAAAAAATTAAGAGTATTTAAATAGAGAGAAATGCACAAGAAAGTAATATCAACCACAGATGACTGAAGGAATCCAAATGGAAATAAAAAGTATTTTAAGAGGAAAAATTCCAAGGATTAAAAGAAATCCTATTATTGAAGAATGAACATGAAGATGAAAGAATGGTGTGGAGGTAGGAAGGGAGAGAGGGAGGGCAACAAAGAGAAATTGGGAAAAAGCAACAAAAAAAAAATGGGGGAAAGAGGAGTGAGGGAAAAAGCAAAAAAAGAGATAAAAGATAGAAAGAAGGAGAAAAGGAGACAGAAGAAAGAAAAAGGGCAAAGAGAAAATGGAAAAAGAAAAAGAGCATGGAAAAAAAAGGAAAAAGAAAAAGGGCATGGAAAAAAAGGAAAAAGAAAAAGGGCATGGAAAAAAAGGAAAAAGAAAAAGGACATGGAAAAAAAGGAAAAAGAAAAAATAGTATGAATAGAGAAAGAAATTTGACAAAAAAGTGCTATAAAAGAAAAAGGTGAGAATGAAAAAAGAAAAGAAAAAAGAAAAAAATACAATAAAAGAAACCTAGTTAAATAATTCTTGATAATTTTTTATATTTTCCAGTTGATTTAATAAAATTCTGCATTATCCTCTTCTTCATTGTAATATTGTACATAAATGATTTTGAACAGAAGGGTTTTATAGATATTTACAAAGCTTAGCATAGTCTGGCATAAGGTCATAATGATGACTATCAATGGTTTGCAGATAAACATTTTGTCAGGCATTACCATTAAATATTGAAAGAAAGAGTTTATGAAACTAGTTTGTTAACCATAGATCTATGGCATTAATCTATCATGTTTAATTATATATATATATATATATATATATTATATATATATAGTTATCTCTTCTTAAAGAAATTCATGATTTGGATTATGGCCAAAAATCCAAATTCTATTATTTGTTATTGTATTGCATTTTAAAACAACCTGGAGAATACTATAAGTAGGGTTTTAATCATTTAGACTAAAATAAATTGGTATGCAGTTTACTTATGATTCACAGCATTACAGTAAGAAAAGAGTATACCATCTAAAAAGAGATCATTGCATTATCAAAAATATTTGCCATAGAGAAATTCTTCTCTTCTTCACTAGGTGCTACTCAAAAGTAATTTTGTGCAAAAGCTATATTTCTTAAACATTATATAAGAATACAAAAAGATTCTAAAATTTCAATAATTGTACTGGAAAACATTTTAATGCTTTAAGTCAAACTTGTTTTTTTTTTCAGTTTCATTAAGAAATCATAATTGCTGCCTTGATTGGTAACTACTGATTTTAGTTTAGTCAACCACAAGGTCAAATATAGATATAAAAGATTCCAAGTAGGAAAAATTTGTCGACTTTGAAAGTCAACATTCAAAATACTGGATTTTTTTAATACCTAGGTTCAAATACCACATCTCTGGTACTATTAGAAAATATACAACTATCTGAAGCATATAGCAAACCTTGAAGTCATTAAGTTTGGCATAAGGTGATAAGTATGGATCTCACAGTGAGGAGTGAACTCATTATACAAGTAAACAGTCTTTATAATAAGCTTGTTAATCAGAGCTATACAAATGCTGAAACCTGTTTAATTGGTTTATCCATGATTTTGGTCTTCATTTCTTTTACATTTTCATTTATAAATATTGGAATTTCTAAAAGCTTTACATGTTTTATAAACACAAATATTTTTCTCAATGTCATTTGCTTGGATAATAAAGAGCAAAATTTATGTCTATGCCTTTATGTTCATCTATAGATTTGTTGCCTTGTAGCATTACATAAAATGAAATGATTGTTAATTTAAGGTCACATAACAATAGATAGACCACCACACATCATATTTATGCATTTATTTTATGACAATCCAAGACTTTAAATTATAATTATTAATTCTAGTGACTACATTTCCACAAAAAAGAAAAGGTTGCCTATGGATTGTAATCTTCTGGATTTCAGTTTGTTATATAAGGAAAAGTTAAAACTTTCTTGTTTTGAGAATCAAGCCAAAAATGTCAACTATTTTTTTTTACTTTGGTTCTTTTCTTGGGATTTAAGCCTTAAAAAAAAACTGCTTTCAAGCTCCATGTATTAACTAAACAAATAAATAATAGATAAAAAATTTAAAATAAATTGATCTTTCTTTTTAAGGTCCATGCACATAAACTGACATTAAAAACTAAAATGATTTTCAAAGGTATCATAATTTGTAAAAAGGAAGGAAAAAAAAAGCTCCTATAAAAATCATTTGTGTTTGTGCATTTAGCAAAATACTAACATGTATCTCATAACATAAGTTCGTGCAAGCAAAACATAAGCATCTCATAAACAAACTGAAAAGCTGCTACTGCATCTGTTAATTTGATGAATCTAAATTTCAATTACAACAAACAAAAATGAACATTACATATAATCCATGCTATTAGAGTGTTCAGTGTCCAATAGAAATTGGAAATAATTGACGGCCTTCTTCACACCCAACCAAAAAATAATTCACTAGCAAACAACACCAAGCCAAGTCAACAATACATACCTCCCAATTTTTATTTCTTCAATATATGAACAGCTACAAGAAAATAATCAAATTAGGAAAAAATTAACAAAAATGTGGAGATAAATTTATGTAAAAAAAAAATTTTTTTGAATGGCAACTAATCTTAGACTCTTGATACATAATCTGTACTGTTGAAAAGCTTCTCTGATGTTTAAAGAAATAGTACAAATAGTATAAGGGAAAAAAACATTAACATTGAATTTTTAACCTTCATAGAAACAATAGTTATTCCTTGAGAAACAAGAATCCAGAAAATCATAATTCGTTTATTGATACACAATGACTTCATATTCGATTATGAGCTTAAAATTACTTTTCAAATTCCAAGAGGTACTAATAATTCTTTCTTTTTTGGTTTGATGTACAAAAAAATAGACAATATTTCAATAATATATGTGTATATGTGTATCTAATTGTTTGTGTATGAATATGTGTACTTCTGAATATTTATACATTTTCCTTCAATTCATTTTACAATAGATCACTGTACATTCTGTAAAAAAATGATCCTAAATTTGTTCAACAATTCTTCCACAAATATTTAACTCACAAACTATTAATTGAATTAAAAAATTGTACACTTTTTATTTCATTAATTGAATCTGATTAAATCAGTCAGCTTCAACTGACTTTATAGAATATACAAAATGAGATGTCCAAAAAGTAAGGTACAAATGTTAACCAATTTAACATATTTGTAATAAATATACAACTAAAATATTATGCATATGTTACTATGCAATCTTTCCATATATTCACCATAAAGATTGTCTTAGCAATTTATAAATGCCCTCCACAAAAAAACAAACAAAAAACAAACAAAAACAAAACATGGCATCAAGCAATTAATTGTGTGGAACTGCTTTCTGGATAACCATCATTTGAGAGGCCCAAATGTGAAGTCATTCTTAAATAGTGAATGTAGTAAAATATCCCAACCATATCAACCTATGTGCTGGAATTTCTTCAGTTAATTGCTTTGTTGAGACACAATGAGATGAAACTTATTTCACACCCTTTACTTAATTAGTTTTCTTAATAACTTAATACAATGACTGCTGTTTAAACAGTAGCATTACATCCAACAAAGCCTTCATTAGATCATAACAAGCATGGTTTTGGGTCCAAAGCATCATTACCACTAACCCAGAGTGCCCCAGTAGTATCTCACAATACCACCAGACTTTGTTGGTTTGTTGTCACACTGTAGATTTGCAATATCCACACCGATGTGGTTAGAGCCTTATCCTTGATCTTTTTTATGTATTTCCTCTTGTCTGGTGGAGAAAGTCCAAGTTTAGTAAAAAATGCGAAGGTTGAGTTGGTAAAAAATCCTTGGCATCCAACTTCAATAGGAAATACCTCTATTATCTATCCATTTCTGACACACTGTAGGTCTTCATATTTTTCCAACTTATGTTGATGTGACCAGTCAAGATTTTCCTCAAAAAGGACTGTTAACTCAACAATGAAAACTTTTTTTAGTTTAACAGACCAGATGACAATATCAGGACGCTAGGCCATTAACATTATTTCAGTTGGAAATATGAGTTGATGTTCTAAATCACATACAATGTGACAGTCTGTGCAGCCATCAAACAATGATGAAAAGTGCCTATTTTTATGCAAAAGTTTCCTTCTTTAATGAAATGTATTGCTTTGTTGTTAATGTTATTAACAGCTTTATTTGCAGTCTTACAACATTTCTTCAATGTCTCTGCAAAAATCTAAAGGACTTCATTGTGCCTCCATGTGTAGCTTCTTAGAAAATACTCACATCCAGTGAGAATATGTTTCAGGCTATTTTCCCACATGGTCTGCATAGGTCTGATGTAGCTAACCCCCAGATGTGTAGGTTGATTAATGTTGGTAAGATGTCATAGACTGCCTTTATCAGGAAACTTAACTCTTTAGGCTACATATGTCTGATGTCTCTCCATGTGACAGCTCTCTCTCTTTTGCACTTTCCCACTTGGTCCATACGCCCTGTGTACTTTGTCCTACAACTGTAGCAACACGCTTGACTTCTTCAAGCTGATGAATTTCTTCCAAAATCATTTTCCTTTTATTTAACATGGATTCATTAGACCACCAATGCTGTGGGTGAAGGCCTAGTCCTGATCTTCCATTTGCCACAGTACCAATTATTTCTTTCATCATTGCCTGATATATATATATATATATATATATATATATATATATATATATATATATGAGCCTCCATAAGAATCAGTATAATTAAATAGGTTACAGGTCTTGTTATTTTTTTCTCCAAATTATCTTAGTATTTTTTCTGGAGTTCTTATAGAGTACAAAAATAATAGAAATTAAATTCAAAGATAGTGCTTCAAAGCCAATTAGCCCTGTCGGCTGGGGCTTTAAAATACTGATTGCACCTCTGCAGAGGGGTAAGAAACTACCAATGGGGCCACCTGTTCGCCGTGGATGGAAACCCATGATGGTTAAGGATGAAATCTTGGTGGCTGAGATAGTTTTTACATCTGAGATGGAGCACTACCCCTACCATTAGCTCCTTACTTTACCACACAGATCACTGTATTACTCAAATGCTGAGTTGACGAGGGCTGGTATTGACTCAGGAACCTTGTGGTTCCTAGGCTGACGCTCTACCGACTGAGCTATCCCTTAAAGTGATTTCCAATCTACTTAGCAACAAACAACTTACTGTCAAAATCAAGAAAAATCCTTGTAAAAGACATAACAATAAATTTGATTATCCCTCACAACCTACCGCTTGGCATAAAATAACCTTGGATGGGCTGACATGCCGTTAAAATCAATCAAAGACAAATTTCCTCAATGTAAGTGAAGTTTTTTCTTTCGCTTAACTTTTGAGACAGTCAAAAAAATTCACGAGAGAGAGAGAGAGAGAGAGAGAGAGAGAGTGAGAGGTTTTTGATTTGTTAGTTTGGATTAGTTTTGTGTGTCTGAAGATTTTTGCAAATTGAATGCTATGAAGTGATATCAAGCTGGTTGGTTGAAGAGAGGAACAAAGGAAAAAGTATGAAAAGAGAAAGGAGAAAGAGAAAAAGAAAGAGAAAAAAAAAAGAAAGAGAAAAAAAAAAAGAAAGAGAAAAAAAAAAAAGGAAGGAGAAAGAAATGTATAAAGGAATGAAGAAGAAGAAAAAAGAAAATAGTGGAGTAAATAAAAGATAAAAAAGAGCAGAAGAAAAAAGGAAAAAAAAGAAGAAAAACTAAAGAAAATAAGAAAAGCAAAGAAAAGTGGATTAAAAATAAGAAAGAATAAAAAAGAAAGAAAGAAAAAAAAATAGGGCTAAAGAAAAAAATGGTTTGCCTCATCTCCTTCCTCAACAAAAAGACAACTTTTTTTTCTTCTTACAGCCAGATTCAAGTTCATGGACCTGGACTCCCCCAACACACACACACCTCCTACCACACCTCTCCACCTTGATGACTGCTCCAATTCCCAGATTGAATAACTTGATTATCTTATTTCATCCTGTTGCCTGCTCTTCTGTTTTGGTTGCAATGCTAGATTATTGGCAGATAAACCCATCAACATTACAACAACATCTCCTGAGCATCAAAGTTTCATAAAGCAGAAGAAGGGTTTATTTCTTGCAGCCACAAACCTTTGGGTTCAGGCAGATGGATGGGATGATAATTGCAACACAGTTGATGTCCCTTCCAATACCAATTTATCAGGATGTTGGATGGAGTAGAAGAATTTATGTTATATATTCTACCTCAGAAAAAAAAAAACTACATTAAAGATTTTCTAGTTTATATGTTCGGTAAGTGTAATGTATTGAATTGAAATTACAGAATTTTACATCCCATGATAAATATATGTACAGACTATCCACCTGGGTAAAATTTTACATTTTCTTCAATAATAAAAAAAAGTATTAAGATGACAGTTTGGGGTGGGGTGTTAGAATTTTTGTTTCCCTATTGAGACTGTCACTTAAAATTCAACATTAAGTTTCATATCATTTATAAAATTCATATTTTCATTAAGTGTAAATAAAGAGAAGTACTGAATAATTGACATTTAATATTTACCTTCCTTGAGAAATTATGACAAAGGTGAGCAAGAACTTTGACCTCACATCATTATTATTAAATTGCAAATTGGATTGGAAATTACATTATTCTTTAACTTAGAGCATTTTAACACTATTATGTTAAACATTTTGTTACTGTGTGCCATTTTTACTGTGTTATGCTAATATACAAAAATCAGATCACTATAAGTAAAGTCGGAGGAGTGGCCTATTGTCAGTATCAGCTGGACAGTGAGGGAGTCTATCCCCTTTTTGTTAGCACTAGACCAGGACCACCAAACCTACCATCAGCTCCACACAGATCAGATTACCCAAAATGTGCTACTCATGCGCTGAGTTAGTGAAGGCCAGTATCAAACCCGCAACCTTGTAGTTGCTAGGTGGATGATCTACTGACTGAACAAAATCGCCCCCCCCCATCATTAGATTTTCTGAAAATTCATATAATGTACTATTGATAAGTAGATTTTAGAATGCTGTAAAGTATGAATAATTAAATAATTTTAATTTCAAGTTGGTTATAGCTACTGTGAAACTGCCATGTCAGCATCATTGGACTGAGAAATGCCATGCAGGGCTCTCAGCATCATTGGACTGAGAAATGCCATGCAGGGCTCTCAGCATCATTGGACTGAGAAATGCCATGCAGGGGGCTCTCAGCATCATTGGACTGAGAAATGCCATGCAGGGCTCTTCATTGGTACCTTGATAAGAAGGTTATTTGATTTGTTTATTTCTTAATTTCAAGCATTCATGACCTTGAAAATTGTTGGTTTCTTTTAAAGAAAAAAATATTTGATCTCTTAAACACAATTACAAACAAAGCATATAAACAAGTGAAGGGATGCAAGTTTAAGTCTCATCAAGAGATTAATTTATTATTCTTTATTGTTCCTATTTTATAATCCATGACAACAAAAAATAGTTGTGATGAAAAAGAAAAGTTGATTAATGGCTGATAAATTCTACTGTTACAGTTGGGAAAAGAAAAAGTCTATATTTGAATTAGCTCTTTGCACACAATTTATCTATTGGCTATTTTCCTTTACTTTCTTTATTTTCTGCTTATTAGGATATCATAATTATTCTAAAAAGAGTTTTATGATTACAGATATAAAAACAAGTGGTCAGTCAGCTTTTTTCTTGTTGGATCATTTAATAAATTAATTGATAAATAAAAATCATCATTTCTCTACTTATGACCCAATTAGCTTTCTACATACGAATCTCAAAACTGAATTCCTAACATTGGGTTTAGGAAGTCAGTTACAAACCAGAAAAGAAAACTATTTTGTTTTAAGTCTATGTTATTTAGAGAAGTGAAACCTTTTGGGGGGCTTGTTTATAAAAGGTCACCAACTTTTACCTTGGAGAAGAGTGTGATGTTACTCTGGAGCCTGTTCTATAATCAAGAGAGTTATTTCTAACCAATATCAGATTTGCATATAACCTTAAACAAAAGCTGAGATCTTGAATTCTGATTTTTAAGATCATCTATCTCTCTATGTGGCACATGAGTGTAACAATCTTTCAATTGCCACTTGACCTTTTGCCATACAAAGCAAATAAATAAGAACATAGAGTTACTCTTTTTTTCTTGTACTGAAATCTTGCTCATTCTTTTGCTTCTTTATCTGCACTTTTTTCTTTTAAAATCTCAACTTCTGATGAAAATCAATGCCCACAAATTTAAATATCCTTTCATTTGAATAGATTATTTCTTCCAGACCAAATATCAAAACTTTGTCCCTTATTTATACAAAGCAAAGACATTTGAAAGATTCTGTCCAAATAAAAATGAAAGGATAAAATGTTGGGCATGATTCTCATATACAGTCAAGATTTGAAATAGGAAGAGAGAAAAAGAGAGAAAAAGAGAGGAAGAATTGTTTCCTTGTCATAAGTCAAAACTAGTGACTAAAGCAGGGAACAATTAAATGAAAAGGGAGAATGGAGCAATTGAGCAGGAAGAGAAAGTGTGGAAAGGAACCAGAATAAGCTCTAATTTGCATTGACTGGGAAAAAAAAGATACCATGACTTTTGACCTGAAAATTGGTAACCCACAAGAATGGAAACAAAATAAAAAAAAATAAAAAAAAAAAAAAAAAAAAAAGAAGCCAAACAAAAAAAACAACAGAAAAATTAGGATTATAGTCTCTTATTTATCCTCTTTTGGTGTATTGACACATTTTTCATGAGACTTGGTAACCTGGTCTTTAGATGGTGCTTGTATAAAGTTGGTAAGCAAGCTAGATTAAAGGCCACAGCTAATATTCTGTAATTTGGAATACAAATAATATAATACAGTATGCATATACATACATACATACATACATGGATACATATGTATATATTACACACACACAGATATTTATATATATATATTATATATATATATATATATATATATTATATATTATACAAACATGTACATATGTGTATGTATTATATATAATTATTTTGTAATTTAGTACTAATTGTAAAAAAAATTAGTAATTCTTTGGAGAACTAAAAAAAATCATGAAGAGATTCTGTCCAAATAAAAATGAAGGGATAAAATACTTTTTAAAATACTACTTTAAATGTAAACCAAAAAAATAAATTGTTGTATGAATTTTACATTTTTATTTCTTAGTTTCGGGGAAAAAAAGAAAAATTCAAAATAATATTTTTAATGAAAGATCATTACAGCTTTGTTATCAACACAAATATTCTTTATTTTTCAGATGAAATTTGCCAATTACTATTAATTTTGGTTGGTATTTTCTCTTATCTTTTTAATTTTAGTTGCCTTGTATTACAATACATAAAAAATATCATTAATACTCCTAGCATTTGAAAACAATAACATGGCATTGATAATATCGGAGATGATATATTGGATGTGTTTATTGGTATAATTTTGATGTCTACAATATCTATTGCTCTCATAATGTAATTAGTAATGCAGCTGGTATTGAATATGAGTGACTGAGAGTGAGTGACTGAGAGTTTATCTTTTACTATATGAGTGACTGAGAGTTTATCTTTTACTATATGAGTGACTGAGAGTTTATCTTTTACTATACTCACAGATATGTGCTGTTATTAGCTGTCATAGAAATAATTACCTGAGTGAGTTGCAATAAAATGCAACTAAAATTAAGAAAGTTAATACTAATCCAAATTAATAATAATAAATGAATCTCTCTTCAAATGAATATACACATTTAGAAGATGCTTTTTTTTCTGTCAAAAAAAAAACAAAAACAAACAAACAAAAAAAACAGTCTCTCACACATGGTGAATATTCTAACAAAATTTGGTTTGGTCATTTTGTTTAATAGCATATCAACCCTTTTTGAGTCATTTAATGCGGAATCAAGTAATTTTGCCCCAGGTTGCTTACACTACCTTCTGTTGATTAACTGGTCACCCAATTAGGTATTGAACAGGCTCATCACTGCTTAACCTTAGTGATCCAGTTTGACATTACCATGATTGTAATATTTGGTTTCTTTCTTTATTTTAAATAAAATCTGTTCAGTGGAAAGTAGCCTGCCTATTAAAATTCTGATTTTCTTTTAAGTTTTTAAGGTCATTGTGTTACACGAGATATCTAAAGCAAGTCTGACACAAGGTTACATTCCTGGAGTACTCAGTTTACAAGATTAGCATACTTTTTATTGGACTATAAGTCCAATGAATGATTGTACAAGTCATGTGAATTCATAAAAATTTCCAAAATAAATTTGTAAGAATAGTTTCTTTTTTAAATGACAATGAAGATACCAGAAAAGAACTAAGAAATAAAAAGTATTTTCCTCACATGATGAAAAAGAGAAAGAAAAGGGAGAAAGAATAAGAATGAGAAAAGAAAAAGGAGATAGAGAGTGTATGTGGGCGAGTGTGTGGAAATAACACTTTCAAATCTCAGGGGATTTAGTAAATTCCAATGTTACTTAGAAACAAAACTCACTAGGATGTCTTTGTCCAGCTATATTTGTACAGAATTAATAGCATCTATTATACAAACTTCTGGAAACAAAAATCAATGGAAATTGTTAATGAGCTGAAATTGTTCCAGTTTATCAATGGAATCAGCAGAAGATGTCTTGAATAGAACCAATCCATTTTTTCTAATATGGGTTGTCATTATCATTAAGGAATTCACTTTGCTTAATATCCTCATCTTAGTTCTTTATTCATCAAAATTACCAGTTACAGAATTGATTTAACTCTTTATGAGAACTAAAAAGCATTATCTAGGTAAATCCCTCACCGACTTATGTGGTTGAAATGTTAGGATTCAAAATTACCCCATAACCTTGAATTTGTGTCACTTGCATTAGTGTGCAAAAAAGAATCATTGGTACTGTCAAAGTCAGCTACTCTGCAAAAAATGATAGTCTGATACATTTTTTTAAGAAGGCTTTCTAGGACAAAACATCATAAACATTCAGGCTTTTTCTTAGTAGAATACAGAGTAGAAGAAATTCTTATTTGAATTGTTATTCATTGTTGTTTGTTTTGGAGAAACAAAAGAAGAAGAAAGGCTAGACTGACCCTTCAATTTCTCTCCACAACTTGATAATTTCTTTATAACCTTAGAATAGATGAAATATGGATCTAAGATATGCTCCAGTTAAACTTTTAATTTTATCTACTAAATAAAAGAAGAATATTTATCAGCTTGTACTGGTTTCCATTTGTTATGACTGACAATGGATAAAGTAATCATAAAAGGGAAAATTATCCAAATACTTGTATTTAATCTTTACAGGTTTCAGTATAACATGTCAGTGACAAAAGATGACTGGTATTAATACATGCTGTGAAGTAAATTAGGTTTTTGCCTTTTCTCAATGAATGAAAGGGATTTTAACCCAATTTCATTTTACTATGAACAACTGTATACTTATTAGTGTGAATTTCAAGAATATTTTCTGAATATAAAATGAATTTATTATTTAATGACTTTTTATTATTTGATAGATGATCAATAGAATAATTTTCTTGGAATCAATTATGCATTTTTTTTACATGTATTAAAACAGATTTTGATTAGGTTACAAGAGAATAAATAAGTTGTAGTATGTTGTCATTAAAAAATCTGTTGGTTTTTGAGGAGAATAAACCTGTTTTTTTACAGGGTTCAGCTTATTACATAGAAAATATTTTATTATCTGCCTTTGGCCAAAGTTTGATACTAGAGGCTTAAATGAATCTGAAGAAAGCTAGTTGCTATTGGAAACTATTCAGATATAAAAAGTAAATGTGCCAAATAAAAATTTCTTTTCCAGTATAAGTTACCATGATGAACCATGTTTTGCTACACAACTGAACATTAAGGCAGTTATCAGGTTTCATCTGTTATCATATCTTGGTGCTTTCTGCTAGGAAAAGAGAATGATATTTGGCACATTAACTTTTTTATATCTGAATTGTTTCCAATAGCAAATATCTTTCTGTTGTTAAAGTCTGGCTATGGGCAGACAATCCAATATCTTCCATATCACATGATTATAGAACCAAGAAAAACATTCATTTGACAAAGTTCTTTCTTTACATATTTACTGGAAATCAATTCATTGCCTTTTTTAAACAATACACAAATTCTTAACTCTGAAAAAGTTAAACTGACATGAGAAAAGCATTTGGTCAAAATTAAAATATGGAGAAATATGATATACTTACGTTTCTGTCTCAGACATGTTAGAGACTGATCGTTTTCTGTCCAATTTGGTGACACTTTTTGTGCGTTTTAAGTTAGTCCGTAATCCTTTCTTTGTGAAAAAGTTCTGGGGAAAATTAAAAAGAAAAACAAATTAAATTAAAATCTAAACAATGTGTAATGGCTTATCAACTGATGACAAAACTCTTGTTAGTATAAAAAGATATAAACTTCATGACTTTAAAATGGTGC
Organism: Doryteuthis pealeii; assembly: GCA_023376005.1. NCBI lineage: Eukaryota > Metazoa > Mollusca > Cephalopoda > Myopsida > Loliginidae > Doryteuthis > Doryteuthis pealeii. The sequence goes on from CM042165.1 coordinate 30,309,758, forward strand.
ATTATGAAAACACATCATTTGGAGGTACTTTCAAAGTTTTCTTTTATCTGGTTTTAGGCAATTGATATTGCCACCCTCCACATATGTGCATCTTAATACATTTATTAACTATTTATATTCTGAATGACACTTGGATGTCAACAGAGGCCTAATGTTGACCCTGTCTCCACCAAGATGAGAAGGCTATTAATTAACCCCTAATTCATTGAATCCTAGCTCCAGCAGCCATTTCTATTTCTAAATTTGCTGACATAATTTGGCCTACTGAAAATGCATAGCCCTTAATAAAAAATTTTTTTTAAAAAAACACAACCAAACAAAAGAAAAGAGAAAAAAATGAAAGAAACACTTGAAAAAAATTATCCTGATAAAAAGTGTGACTGTGACTGAAAAAAAAGTCAAGTTGGAAAAATAAAAACAAAAAAAACAATTGAAATATTCTAGCATAAAGGAAATTGGAAAGAAAATGATTCAAAAGATAAATAAATAAAACATTAATAAAAAATACTTTATGATAAAAGAAAATAATAAAAGAAATTAGGATGAAGAACCTGAAGGTGGTTTGGATACATTAAAGATTTAATTCTTACAGAAAAGAAAGAAAAAAATACATAATCCATCAACATCTATATGGGTCAAAGTATCAAGTATCATCATCTTTTGACAATGTGTTAAAATTATTTTTTTTAATTGCTGGGAAAGTAAATATAAAAATCAAATATTTTGGCAAATTTCTTCTAAGTAAAAATGTCACAAAATTTGAACTGGATCCTTCTGGCATATCAATGTTTATATGAGTTATGTAATCATAAACACAATTTTATTTATTCTCAGACAAATTTTTTTTTTTTCGTGTTGACTTTCCTCTTTCCTAAAGATTATAGTGAACTGATGAAATTTGATGATGGAAAATTGAAACACTCTGAATATACATTTCAATTTACTCAATATTAAATTTACAAGTAATACAAGGATTATGGTAAATGAATATATCTACAGATGAATAATACATATATAGGTTCCAAAATAAGGGCTGTATTAACAATACTCAGATTCAATACACATGCACTACAAATCAGCATTGTCCTTGAGAGTGTTGCACTTTTATTTTCAGTCAGTATATTCATTGATAATTCCTTAAAAAAATTATTAACACTGACATAAATACAACATATACATGATGATCATTTGTTTTTAAACAAATTTAGTTATGGGTGCTAAAGGTTCATTGTATGTTGCACATGCACACATATATACAAGGTCTAAAGGATGTTTAAAAAAAAAAAAAAAGGCATCCAGAAATCTATTTAAAAAACAGTCTATATAGTACAATGTGACATTGATAATCTTTTTGGGATCTCATATACTAATTCTGGCTTTCCTTCTACTTTTCAAAACAATTTACAAAATCCTCTTTTTGGACTCCACCTAGGTTTAAAACAAAAACATCTGACTCCCGCCTTAGAACATTTCATTTGTCAGTGTGGCTTCATAGCTCGCAGCAAGGCTTGGCTGCTATCACACTCGAGGAAACACAAAATATCTTCTTGATAGCATGCACAACATGGGAGGAGACAAATCACTCACTGCTGACCCTCATCTATCGTTCATGATAGGAGAGTCCACCATATATACCTTAATATCTATATATACCTACAGATAACTGATGACTAATTTCAGACAATGTTTTTTTAAGAGAAAAATCAAATAAGCATTTAAAATCTTTTTGCCAGTTATATTCTTAATTCACAAATTTGCTATTGTTTTAATGAAAAATATGTAGAACATTAAAGTATTTTGAAAACTTAAAACATTCAAATGACTACATGTTCTTGCAAGCTTTATGTTTCTAGCATTTATATTTTCAAATGCTACCATATACAAACCTTACCTTTAATCAATTTGGATAAGACAAGATTTTTCAGAAGGTTTTATCTAAACAACTATTACAAAACTTTAGATACAAATAGTGGAGAAAAGAAATTTCAATTTGGAATCCTTTTTCTTATCTAAAATGAAGACATTAATTTCAAGAATTAAAACACAAAGAATTCTTAATATAATGGTTGATAATATTTATCCACGTTTTATAAAAATACTTTTTTTAAAAATTGGTTTACAGATTTTTATCCGCTTTTGTAAATTATAGAAAAAGATTAGTTAATAATTTAACTGGTGCTTGGTTTAAAGAAGATTTTTTACAGTATTTTTGTCACTGGACTTGTAAAATTAAAATCTGTAAAACAGTCCATTGCTAATTTGGAAAAAAAGCTTATAATGCTTATGTATTAAGTTGGTCATACTTTACACAGGGAAAATGTTTGAATTGAAATATGTTTAAGCAAATGATAAAGTTTGGTATTCAATGATAATTCAAAAGCAGATTGTTTTTTGGAAATTGTTCAGCTAATAATGAGGAAATCTGCCAAGTTTTAAGTAAAGGAAGTGTGAGTAAAAGGGTTAAAGAGGAAACTGAAACTGGATTGGTAAAGGATTCAAGATAAGGACTAGATGAAAAAGAAACCTTTCTTTTCCTATTAAAAAAGTTGAGATTCCAAATTTAAACATCAACTGAAAAAAAAAAAAAAAAAAAAAAAAAAAGATATAACAGTTAAATAATCTGACTCAACAAATTTGCTGCTTCATAATTCCCATGGATTCTTTACAAAGCTCCTGGAAAAGGATTAGAAAAATAAGAACCAAAATGTTTTGAACTTATGAAACTGTGACTCATAATAGTTAAAAATAAAGTGGATTTTATTTACACAAGTTTTCACTTAAATGTCAATTTTATTTTGTGTGATGAATTTGAAATCTTAAAACAGAATCTGAGACTGTATAAAAGAAAATAGTGTCTCAAAAAACAAAAAAAATTCTTTAAAATGTTATCATAAGGTAGTATATTTTAGGAACAATCTTTTTCCTCAAATTAGACACCAGTTTTGTCAAAGTAAACATAAAAAAGTGCCTTGTCTCTCAGATACTCAGTATTTGAATTTGAAAAAAAAAAAATTGATTTCAAAACATATTCAAAATTTATACATTTTTTTCTTATAAGTTGAAGCATTGAATCTAGTGAAAAAATTTTATTAATTCAAGAACTCCATAGAGACAGTAGTAATAATGTAGCGCATCAGTACATTTCAGTATTTAGGTGATACAATAAAATCTAAAATACCTTTAAAAAAAAGTATTTAATGATTGCACTCATTTTATGTAGTATAAAACATTTTAAAGATTCCCTGTTCATTTTACTTTTTTTTCTAGATATGATGACTACTCACCACTAAGCCCCATGAGCACCCCACCTTTGGTCTTGTAGAATAAAAAGTTGTTAAGATAAGTAAACGTAATCCCTATCACCATCCTATCAACCTTTTTATCCAGCCAACGCAGTAATGAGCCTTACCATATTTATATGGCAATCCGTCTGTCCATTCTATTTCAAATCAATGTTTTAATGATGGTTTAGTTTGATGTTACAGCCATTTGGGGTCAGTGTTTGAAGATATTTTATCCATTTATTGTTGTGTGTTTCTATTATCATGCATTTTTACAATCCTTTCTACTACTACTGGCAAAAATTATGGAATTAGCACACTTAGTGGATGTTCATCTTGGATTTTTTCATTTATTTAGCAGTAAATAGACCAATAACAAATAGATTAAAAACAGTTTTTCTTTAATAGTTGAACATTCTGGCTTCATAAAATATACCTTAAACCAACTAAATTAAATTCTTCAAATTAATGGGATGTTTTTTCCAAAGGCATGCAAAAGAAAATATTATGGGATAACCCAATGTTGATGAAAAAATGATGGAATTCATTGACAAAAAAATTAGAATTAATACAACTGTCCCCCTTCAATCTTTTATGACCGTCCTAATTCTTTCAAGCATTGAATACACAAATTTAAAGCAAAATTCTTTATCAAAATAATTCCAACTTTTTCAAATGACAGTTAATAAATTTTCTTTAATGGTTGGAACCTTCTCATGCACCATTTTTAAAAATCTCCACCATAAATGTTCAATTTAGGTCCAGATAATTCGCTAGCCATGTCATTAATTTTATTTTTCCTGTGAGTAATGGCAATAAAGGGTTACTCCACACTCCTCAGATTTTCAGAACTGGAGCTATACCATCAGATGGAGTTTAGTTTCATACCCAAGACAACCCTTTTTGTGGAGATCTTCTCTACAGAGGATAGAGTCAGCATATTCTTAGCCCCAACGACAAGGCTGTTCAGATTTTTGATTAATTGTATACATGTCATCATTGTTTCTCTTTAACTCCATTTTCTTCTGTTTGTGTGTTGGTTTTGTGCTTAGCTTTTCTCTATATAAATCCCATTTCATTCAGCCGCTTTCTTACAGTTCTATCACAAACATTGAATCCTGTTTTAACCAATTTTTTTTATTTGTTTTGTTGAAAATTTTCTATTTTCAAGTCATATTACTTAGTTTTCCCTTCTAATGCTTTGATGTTCTTTAATGGTCAACCAGTAGATTTTCCTTTTCTTTTTTACTACCCCATTTCTTTTATATTAGTATCAAATTTAAGACAAAGCTACCAATTCACCATGGATTACTTTCTTGAATGAGTTTTATAATTCTTTCCATTGTTTTAATTGACTGTTCTTTTATTGGAGCCATATTTTTTTTCAATTAGGTATGCCCAAATGCTGGTTGAGATATGCAAGAACTGTCTTAACTGTAGACAGATTTGCATATCTAGGTTTCTGCTAATATTTGTTTTAGAAATGAAAATTATTCCATAATATTCTCCTCTGCATGGATTTGGAAAAAATGAATTAATTTTGATAATTCAATCTAGTTTGAGAAATTGATAGGTTCCCTAAAATATTTCAAAATTAATATGGAAAAATGATTCTTGATATTTTTTGTTCTTTAAAAAATTACTACATTCCCCACCATATAACAGACACCTATTAAAATGTCAAGGAATATTTATGAAAAAACTAAAAAATTGTCCACAATTTATTACTGCCCACATAAGATTCCCATTTAAAGAATGTGAATCTTATGTAGTGGATAATACAGTATGAAGGAATTTAGAATTTGGAATTTTTTCAACTCTGTCCAAGGGACAAAGATAGAAGAATAAATTTTGAATTCTGGAAACAATGAAAAAATTTTAAGTTCTACAAATTCTGGTTAAATCAACTTGTGTGTATAATAAGAAATAATCAAGTTAAGAAAGGAATGTATAAGAACACATGGTACATTGAATCTTGTTGCATATAGGGTTTTGTAATAGCCATATTAACCAATGTCTATTACCAAAAGTGTCTTTAATAGGTAGGCAAGTATCAAAAGTGAATTTGTATCAATTGAGGAACATTGTCTTATACAAAGTTTGTATTCTCCTGACTGATGTGGATGACAGGGTATATATGCATAAGTATCCTGGAAAGAGATGGCATGAGGATGAATTGTGGGGAAACAAAGCTGGTGGAAGCAGTGTAATGCTTTTAGCAAAATTATGTTGGCTCTATCACTGGGTTCTGTCACTCATGTAGAAGGTACTTTGTTGTGTATCATCTATGATTATTGAAAATCAAGTCCACCTCCTCATGACAATAATCTTCCACAATGGTAGAGGTATCTTTCAGCAGAACAATGTGCTCTGTTACACTGCTCAAGTTGTATGGAAATGGTTTTAGGAATAATTACCAAACTCTCCAGATTTCAATTCTTTTGAACATTTAGACTAAGTTTGCTCTACAGAGTTTTCACTGAATATTTGTAACAATGACCAAATGTTCTGGCACAAGGTCCTAAATGAAATTTTTAGAGGTTTTTAATTAAGGGCTGTTTTGGGGGCACATGGAAGACTAATAGTCTACTAAGAGTGTGGTTGGCTTATAAGTGTATGCATTTATGCAACTCCTCTACCATGAGCAGGATATGACACAAGCTTGATATTTAAATAGAGTACAGCTGGTTTGAATTTTAGAGTTTTCCTTCTCCTAGAGTGGTTGCCTAACCACTATTTACCCATATCTAAAAGGAGAACAGATAGATTCATGCCTTTCCCAGGGGCATTAGCACAAAGTAAAAGCTCATAAGTGTGTGTGTGTGTGTGTGTGTGTGTGTGTGTATGTTCATATTCATTTATACTTTATGTGTGTATGTGTGTATATATTTATTTGTATTTTATTATTAAATACACTGCTCTTGGCACTTCTGGTATGCTTAGAACATTCCAGGAAAGTCCTGTTCTTTAAGTGTGTCAAGCACCATATGTAATTCATACTGAATCCTTCATAGTGTGAAAATGTTGCCCTTTTAGTTTAGAAGTTATAGAGAACCAAATTCAGTATATATGGCAGGTGTGGAGTAATGATCATGTTGGTGGGACAAAAGAGTGCATGCACTGTCTTATTTAAGCACCCTATATATATATAATATATATATATATATATATATATATATATATACACTGAGAGAGAAAGAGAGAGAGTAAAATCTTGTGAGAGTGACAGAAGAGAAAAAAGATGCAAAGTGAGAAGGAAAAGATTGAGAGAAAGAACATTGAAGAAAGAAAAAAATGAAAAAATGAAAAAAAAAAAGAAGTGTAGTGAGAAAAGTGGAGGGAGAATAAAATAGAAAGAAAAACAAAATAATGGAATTTTCCCAAATCTTAAAAAGAAAGAAAAAAATTATCTTGTAAACAATGTTGAAAATTCTATAATGAATTTGTCCAAATTTTATGCATTGGTTCACTTGTGTACAACTGCTTTGCAATGTGTCCTTTTTAGTTTCATTGTATTGAGAGAAAAAAGAATAGAAAAAGAATGCAAAATCAGAGAGAGAGAGAGAGAGAGAGAGACAAGGTAAAAAAGGTAAAAAAAGGCCCAGTGTTGGTGATAAGAGAATAACCAGAAAATTAGATGAAGCCAGAGAGTTGCAACTTTTAAGTGACCCTCTGTGCATGTCTGGGAATAAAATGGTGATACAGGTGAATGGAGCAGACATACCAAATATCCAGGCTGAGCCTTGTCTGGTGGCAGAGCACCGGGGTCGACCAGATGCATAAGGCTGAAATACTGAAATGAAGAAGTCAACATTAGCATATCAGTTGATTCTTTCTGTCTGTTGTGAACCAGCAAGCATCTAAGAAACAAAATTATCTTTTCAAACCTTGTTATTTCATTTAACAATATCAAGCAATTTTAAATAGTAATTAGGATCCTGTTTCTTTATTATTTGCTTACGAAATTGATTCTCTATTTTATGTCCAATGAAAATTTTAATAAATTACCAGAAGTTATCATCTTTTAATCAATAGGTGGACCCCTCCCCACCATATTTTATGCTATACAAAAACTTCAATTAATGGTAAGAGCAGAATCTAATATTAACATTTCATTTGGGACAGTCATGATTATAAAGTGAAAGATTCCTTTTGTTTTGTCCACTAATTCCTTACACATCTTTTCTTTTTCTTAATGGACCAATTGTGGTTTGAAATCTGATATCCTCTGAATATTAATCATATAAAGCTGATTGTAATTTTAATTAGATTTACTTGTAAAATCCAATTACTAATGCTGTTATATTAAATTTCGCTTAAAGCTGAAAACATGAAAATAAAACAAACTTTTTTCTCCTAGGAAATGTCCATACAACTGTAACAACCAAATGAGACACTGAAATCATTGCAGGTTTCTCACTTGTTTGATTACAGCAATTATGGATTAAGAGGAGTGTTTTCAGGATCAATTTATTTCTTTCTTAAATTTCCTGTAGTGTTTAAAGTTTTGTTGTTGTAGCAATTTTATTTAGTTCCTTTTGGAACTGTCAATTTATTATCAATTAATTGGATTGATTGTTGTCAATTGCCAGAAGTTGAGTTGTTGTTGTTTTGGGCAGTAAAATTCTTTACTTAATTTGGGCTATTATCTTCTTTTAACTTTTTAATTTTAGATGCCTTTGATTTCAACTCACTCAAGTTATTATTTCTAAGACAGCAAGAAATAGGTCTTCTTTATTGAACCTGCCACATTGTTCAAACTTTCCAACATAAACTATATTCCTTAGAAATCTCATAAAAAAAATTATCAATTTGTCTTCATAATTAGGGAAAGTTTAGTTGTTTAGTATTGTTGTATATTGATGGGTACCATTGTTTTTTAGACTGTTAGTGTAGAAGCAGATTTTGAATTCAGGGTTGTTGAAATTCAATTAGGTTATTGATGTTCCATAACCTCAAGCTGACCCAACTCCTCCCGGTTACAAATACCGTGGGAACAGAAGGTTCAGTTAACTGAGAGTCAGTTAAGCCTTGAGACATCCTAATGTAAGCATAGGCTCGGTTTCACTCCCCGTGTGCAGTTGAAAATACTAAGAAAATACAGTAAGAAGAAATGCCCAGCTACACAAGAAACAAAAATTAGAAGCCATGAAGATAGCTACAGACAACAGGAAAAAGAAGAGAATAAGAAATATCAGCCAGCTACTCCAGAAAGTAAGTAAAGATTTAAATATGAGGGCATAACCATGGGTGCCTTATTAATCCATAAGAATACAGATGAAAACACTCCATATATATACCCAGTAGAAGAAATGGGTATATAACAGTATCTTTTTTAGTCATAATCTTCAGAGAGTAGTATAATCATGAAAAGCGAAAACAGTTTTTGATATTTAATGAAACATGTCTCAAAAAGACAAATATGTGCTTAGAAGTATTTTCATGTATTTGTATTTACTGATTTCTGTGTTAGAGGAGGGGGGGTTGTTTGTTAAAAATCAATAAGACTGCGAGATATGCCCTTGTGAGGAATGACAGATATGTGATAATGTTTGGCTTATGTGCAAAAAAGAAAACAGTGAATCATTTATGAGAAAAACAGATGTTAGATAGGAGAGAAGTTACACATGACTGACTTTATTTTTTTTTTAACATGACAATGAATAAGTTTATGTTCCCTTGTATTTCTATGAACCTACGTCAGTTTATTCAGAACTATCAATTTCTTTTATTTCACACCTATCTCTATATGATAGATAAGCCCTACACATATTGATAGAGATATGAAATTAAAGGAAATATCAAGAATTTACCAAAATATGACAGAAAGAAAATGAGTAACTTTTTTAAGTTTTTAAAAATTGTAATGAAATGAAAAGATAGTGGATTCCTTACAAGTAATAATGTTGAGAAAGGAGACATATCTTAGATTATGTATCGTATTATCATATATTTAATAAATAGTTTAACTTTTGAAACTTCTACTATTATATGTAGTGATACTGAATGGTACACATACTGCATCCCTGATGCATAAAAATCTAAAAGGATGCAGTAAAATCAATTTGTCCCAGGAATATACCCAGGGAGGATGCAATTTTTTCATAAAAAAATCCTAATACATTACACATAACCAATCCATGTTTTTTTTTGCTGTTGGTGTTTTTCTTTTTTCTTCCCCCACCATTTCAAGCTAACTGTAATTAAAGTTGACTGATTTCTTTAATTGAACAATTAAATTTTGTGCGAAGGATGATTTCAATATTATCTCAGAAATGAATTACACAAGATGGGGTACAAGGTAGGGATTATACAGCTTTAGTATTTCATCAAAGAAAATTTTCCCATCCTATTTCCACAGTTCATAAATATATCTGAGGTTTAATCTCTGTGTAAATTTGCCTATTTGTTTTTTTGTTTGTAGATTTGGCAAACAAATCTAAAAGCACTTAAGTTATTAAATATAGATTGTCATTAATCTTGACATCTCCATAGTTACAGGACCAATTCACACAGAATTGACTCAAGTGATATTTCACAAATGAAAATATTTTTCATTATACAAATTTTATTTTTACTACTTCACTAAACAACTCATTCAAATAATAAGGCTTTTTGTTGTTTTTTAGCACTGAAAAAAGCACCAAGAAAACTTCAAAAATAAATAAAACTGATCTTTTCTGTTAAATCACCCCAAAATAACCTAATTTATAATTCCTTAATATTTACGATAAATAAATTGACATTAACAGAAAAGGGTGAATTAACAGAAAAACTCCAATATCAGTCTCTTTTTAAAAATTTTTTTTTAACATTTTTAAATATGCTCAAAAAGCATGCTTCGTTTGTATCTTTTGAACTATTAAATTTATATTATCTTGAAGTTAAAACTAAAATTAAGATTTCAAAGGCAATATTTAGGGTCATACAGAAATTAAAATCACCTGTTAGATCACAGGAATTTTTTTAAAATCATTAGAAATTAACTAATAATCAGATTTTAGTATAATTTTTTTTTTTAGATGAAGTAATGAAAGAAGAGCTTTTATTGTAAATAAATGTTATATTTAAATTTTAAAGGCAATAGGTTTAATTCATTTTAGTTCATGCACTGACCCGGCCCAACCCATAACAAACTTTAGTTGGGACCCATCAAATTTCCCAAGGACTCATACAAATCAAATCCATGGGTCCCAGGACTCACTAAATTAAAAAGCTATCAGCATCACTGACATAGGTAGTATTTACTAAGTTCAGTCTGGCACAAGGCCAAATAAGGAAAATAATTGAAGAAATATTTTGAAAATTGAACTTTCTGATTAGGGAAATCAGCATTTGTAATCTTGACTTTTACTTGGACTCAATAACTCAGTCACCAATTTGATTTCAATAAACATTGGTAATCCCTAAATGTGTGTATGTATGCATGCATGTATACAGTGGACAACTATAACCATTCATGGTACTGATTTGGATGTTGTTGAAACCTTTACATACTTGGGAAGTACACTGACCTGTGATGGCTCTTTGGATGCTGAGATTCCCCTATGCATCCAGAAAGCATCTGTGACCTATGGAAGGCTTGAAAAATGGTTATGATCTAATACTAACATTACCCATAAAACAAAATTGAAGGTTTATAGGTCCTGCGTGTTGAGTGTTCTATGGAGATATTTTGCTCCCCTTATCCAGTAAATGCTGCATATGCTTCAGATGCTCTGAGCATAAATTGGATGGGGATGTATGTCTATGGATTCCCTCCCCCAATATTGATTCATTGGATCCTTCAGAAAGTGTTGATAGAAAGGTGTATTCTTTTTCTAGGAACCCCACATATTCCTTGTCAGTCATAGTATCCTATCCTCCTGGACCTGTTAATAGACTTTCCAACAGAATTACCAATAATACTGAAAATACTAACTCAGAAACATGGTCAAATAGTGCACACAAACCCAAGAAGTCTACAGCTAGTAGCATGGAAAATATCCAGCAACACCCACCTAAAAAATCTCTTTCTAAAAAGATTACATCACAAATAGCAAAAGACCTTCCAAAAGGAGAATGTATGAAGCAAGGCAGCAAATATCAACCCATATTCTGCCACTATAAAGGATGTTGCAGATTTTCTGATTCATTTGCAGAGCTTCAACTGTTGCTGGATATGGAACAACTAGCAGCTATTCACAAGTGTTGGGAGAAAAGTTTTATAAATTCAGAGAATCTTCTATCGAATTTGGTTAAAGGAATTTTTAATTCAAATCCTTCAATGAGACCACTTCTCCCTAACTGGGACTTACCTTTTGTTCTAAGGACTCTCACTAATCATCCCTTTGGACCTTTAGATTCTGCTAATTTAAAGTTTTTATCTTGGAAGACTGTTCTCCACGTGGCATTGGCTTCAGCTGCTAGAGTAGGTGAGCTAAATGCTTTATGTACCAGGGAGTCTAATCTTAAGCTTGAAGAGGCTGGTATACAACTTTTACCTAACTTAAAATTTCTGGCCAAGACTCAGCGCTTGAAGAAAGCTTGGTTTATTCTGGATTTCACCAAATGTACGGATGCCTCTGAGGACTTCCTTCTATATCCTTGTCATTGTTTGAGAACCTATACAAAATGAACAGAGCAGTTACCACAGGATAATGAAACTTTTCATTATCTATCAGAAGAACCAATATAGACCTGCAGCGATTAGTATTATTTCGAGGTGGATTGTATCCACTATGAGACATCAGATCAACTCAGTACAAAGGATATTAGGGCCCAGGATACTAGCTTCATCTTGGAGCTTCACTAAAAGACATCCTCCAAGAGCCTCATTGATCTTAAAGAAAGAACATTTGCATCTTTTTATTTAACTCTTAATGTCCTATACTGCCTCATTCTGCCCCACCAGAAGTCACATTTGTTTTCCTAATCCACTCCAAATGATAGCCTTTGTTTAAATGTAATATTGAACATATTTAGAAGTCTTTAAATTAAGGAAAATAACTTGGGGTAACTTTAAATGAAAGGGCCATTTTTAGCCATTTTTTGATAAATCCTTATAGGAATGGGGCTCTGGAAATTTTGCAAGAGTATCCATCTTAAAGACAATCAGAATTGCAAAAGAATAAGTGAGTACGTTCCTTTTACTCTTTTTTCTACCTCCTGGAGTTCTGCTACAAATTCTGTTTCTTGCACTAGTATAGATATTGATATAAACTGATGGTTTTAAAAGTAAAACCCCTGTTTATGAGATATCTATACTTACGTGTACACTTCCCTCCCTCCTTCCCCTTTAAAGGTCCTGGTTGATAAAGGTACTTAAGAGTCCCTTGTATTAAAAGAGAAATATATCACTTATTTGGTGAAAAGGTCGTCTTGGAAAGGGAGATAATTAGAAAAATGAATAAATAAATAAATTTTATCGGACGGTAAATTAAACCGAGTATGATTGCATTAGTTATACAGGTAAGTATAGATATCTCATAAACAGGGGTTTTACTTTAAAAAACCTCAGTCTCAATGCTGCTGAGAGAGAGAGAGAGAGAGAGAGAGAGAGAGAGAGAGAGAGAGAGAGAGAGAGAGAGAGAGAGAGAGAATTGATTTCCCAATTTTAATCTATCCCCTTCACTTTGATTGAGGCAGTGTTTTATTTCATTCCCATTAATAAAGATGGTTTGCAGGGATTAGCAGAAGGAATAAGGGAGAGAGAGATAATGTGTAAAAGAAAAGTAAAGATGATATAAAAGAGACAGAGAGAAAGAAAAAAAATAGAAAGTGGGAGAAAAATAGATAGACAGAAAAAGAAAGAAAATGTAAGGCTGACTGTTTGGTTGGTTTTACAGCATGCCAATCTTTGTTGGTTTATTTCATGCCAAAGTCAGTTTAAGTCAGTCATGCTCTACAATTATATTTAGTACAAATATCTATTTTCACAATCATCTTGAACAGGTAAAAAAGTTATACTTAGTTGCAATATCAATGTTTTAAAAGTCAATTTATCAATATAATTCCCAGTCAATTTAAACAGGTAAACATTTTGTATGTAGTTTTAACATGACCATATTAAGAGTCAACATATTAATGTAGATCCAAATTGTTTTAAATGTAATCACAAACAGATGTATTTGTCTCATAGATTGGGATTTGACAGGCACTAGCACTCTGGGTTTGAGTGGACCTGGGAGTAATGACAATAAAGGGGTGACTTCCCATTTCCCTGAGATCCTGATTCATTTTAGCATCATACACAAAAATGAAAGAAGGGAGAAATGTCAAAAAGAAGTGAAAGGAGATAAAAATGAATAAATACTAAATGTTTGAAGTGAAAAGTAAGAGAAGAAAGATGCAAGATTGCAGGTAGAGTGAACATACAAGAATAGAAATTGATGAGTAGAATAATTAACAAAGAGAAAAGAAGAGAGCTTTCAAGATTGTTAAAGAATTGCATACAGAATTTTCAAATGGACTAATTATTATAAACAACTAATCTTGCAAACACTAAATTTCTGATTTTTCCCTTTTCAAAATTGGTCAAATCCCAATATATCATGCACTTCATGATTATAGACTAACCATTTCAGAAACCCCTAAATTATGCAAATTAAGTCAGCTTATGCAAAGTGATGGATGAATTAACTGAAAAGCCAGAATTTCTATGAAACTGTCTCCTTTTCTTAAGTAAAACAAAAAACACCATGTATTCTTTTTTTTCAAGGATTTTATTTAGATTCTGCAGAAACCTGGAAAACCCTTGAGCTCTGTAACATCCTATACCTCAGATAAAGATTGGTAATTTCTACCAAATTTGATGTTTTTGAAAAGGATGCTGTAATGCTTACCTATGACTTGAATGTTACATTTGATTATGAAAAGTATTATAGCACTAATAATCAAGGTGATGGTGTCCAACTATTTTGCTTGAAAAGAGGGCTACATAATATTTATACCTTTATGTTTTAATCAGTTATAAATCATTTGGATTTTCAATTGGATGATACACAAAATGAGAAGTCTGTAATATTTAAATTGTAATCCTGGTTTAACAACACAACCACCAAGAATATTTACTATGAATTATAATGTTTATTGATTAACTTGACAGGATTCTAAGTGATAATGTTCTATTGATTTGCTTAGAAAAAAATTGTGCATTTAGAGTGTATAATATTCAAGAAATGGACATGAAAATGGTTTTTAGATAAAAATTAACCCTGAAAACATTTTCTGCTTTACAACTCTTTCAATTTTACTTTTTACTGAAAATTTTATCTTAGAAAAAGTTACTGTCACATGTTAAGAAGATAATGTGAATAAACCCTGAAATATTAACAAATCAATTGTAAATATTTTTGATCTTTTTTTTTTTTTCAATATTTCTGACATTTTCAGAAAGTTTTTATTTTCAGCCACTAAAATAAACTGCAAGAATTCAATATGAAAAAATAGAAGGACTGAAGACAAACTCTAAAACTTCTAAAGTTCATTTTTCATAATGAATAAAGTTACCATTGCTATCATGATTAGGCAATTTTTAGGGATATTTTTTTCTAAAAATCTATCTAACACATTTTTGCTTAATCTATTCCCCATTATATTGCTGACAACCTACTACTACAACTCTAACTCATGGCACCACCATCTGATGCTTCAAGCTAGGCAAGCAAATGATTGCTAGTGCATTTGATTCTCATAGGGTACTCCATACTTTTGGTTCTGTTCAAAACTAATTTTCACTTAATGACTATAATACAATGTGGAATAGACTCAAAAGAAAATGCATGTGGTAAAAAAAATGATAAAAACAATACAGATAAAAACCCTGGCTAATCATGTCAGCATTAGTAATTTAATTAGTTATGTCCAGCACAAAAAGGTTCTAATAATGAAGCCTTAGTGAGGATTGATGTTACTACACTGTTAAAGGATCTATAAGAAACAGCCATGTTTTCTCTTTGTCATCCATATTCAAATATTGCATGAAATGCTTGTAAATCTGAGTGGGCTTTCATCACAGGAGAGCTAAAGAGCATGACATGTTTTTGTGAATTACAAAGCAATGGAAACTTTTATTTCTACACAGATACCTTTTCAGGCAAACAGGAATCCTTCTTTACTCAACACTGACCTGAAGTTTTGTTTCACTGAAAGAACTAAAATTTGACTTTTTCCTTTAAATACAAGACATGCTGCTTGCTTCTTCTTTAAGAAAACCATGTTTGTTTTTCACTTGAACCTTCAAAGACAAATTTTATTATCTTATGGCACCCATCAACAGGATTGTTATTTTTACAAAACTTTTTCATTGGTACATTTTCTAGTTTGCATTAAATATTATAGTTATTTGTTGCAGAAGAATCAATTCTTCATGACTATTAAATTCTTAGTGTGAAAAGAACAAGGGATTTTATGATGAGTATCTCCCAGATGTTGTGATGAACTACTTATATTGTTCTAAAACCTGGAAGGAGGGATAAGAAAAACTTCCTTCCCAGTTGTCATGGGCAACCAACTTAGTGGCAATTCTTTGCAAGTACCAAAATCCATTCCATTTTGGATTGAGAATCAAGACAAATAGAAAAAGGAACAAAGTTAAAATGATGAGACAACAATAAGAATCAACCTTAATTTTTAATTGAAAAACTAAGAATTTCTTGGAATTAACTTTTGTCCCTAAAATATTAAATATGAATTAGCAGTGTAATAAAGCAAATTTGAAATAAATAGATAAACCCGGTTTTTGTTGTTGCTGTTGTTGTTTTATATACTTCAAGACAAAAATTTAGTGAAAATCTATCTTTCTTTATTCTGATAATTTTAAACATTATTAGAAAGAAGAGAAAAAAACAACAGAAATGATTTTTGCCTGTCCATTTTGTTATTTTATTATTGCAAAATATTTTTTCTTTTACTGTTGAGTTTTATGATCTTATTTCATGAATTTATTTTTTTGTATTTATCATTGCATTTAAATATCATTTTATATTTCAAATTTGAGGCTCAAATCCCTTTTTCTATATTGGTAAGGTTCATCATAAAAATTGTAACCAGATATCAGCATAAAATCTCCAAATTGATATTTTAAAAAAATGGTTGCGTGCAAAAGATTAATACACACATACATAATTGTATTCAGTTTTTAGTTTTCCAAAAATGAAGACATTGGGAAATTTTACACACAATACACAATTTCAAACTTAAAAAATTTCCCAACCAAAAAAAAAAAAAAAACACAAAAAAAAACAAAATAGCTGATGCAAAATAATGAGGATATAACTTTCATTTCATAATCTTTGCATGTTCATCCATTTCTCCCCTGGATCATCTCTCTTATCCATGGTGAAATTCTTCTTTTTACCTTTAGCTCAGAGATTTTTCTGTTTTGCAAACTTAAATTCTATTATTGAATTTCTCATTGTTATTTTCAGTGTCATCTGTCAATCACCCTACTCTCTGCGCATATTATTCATTTTAAATTTCTTCAAGCAAAAACTATTATAATTTTAGTCACCAAGCAGTCAACCAAAACCATCACCACCATGCCATTCATAGCAGGTTATTAATTTTACATTCCAATCTGGTCACTAATATTCTTCTCTTGGGTCACCAATTTAAACAATAACCTACTGTCAATGCAAAAAGGTACTCACAATTTGCTTATAAAATCCATGGTACCATATTACCTAACATAATTCTGGTGCTGTGATACATGGTAAAAGTGGTTAAGAGTAGAGGAGTGGGTTCTATGGGAAGTAAATAACTCAAACCTCACTTCTGCCTATCCACTCTATGTAAACTAACCTATCCATTTTTATTGGTTGGCATGTCAACCCTTGTTGGGTTATCTAATGTTGAATATTTTTTGTAAACAATTGTATGGGTTTAGGTAAATAATGATAAATATTATAACTTCAAGTAAATATTCTTAAGACAAATAATTTACAGTTGATTTCAAGGCTGGTTGATTGATTTTAACAGCATATCAACCCGTCTGAGATTATGTCATGCCTAGCAGTTAGGAAATAATATATGTTGTGTATCTATATTTATACTTTTCTAATAATTGGTTTTAACAATGTGTTAGCATCATTGGGGATCATGTTGTATGGCATAAATTTATTTCCTTCAAAAAGGACAGAATGTCTTCTATGTTGACTTTTTTAAATGGATCTTTCATATTGTTTGCATTAAAATAACGGTTTCTGATGTGAGCAAAAACCCTGCATTCTATGAATAAGTGTTTAACAGTCAAAGGTGTTTGACACGCTTCCCACTGAGGTTGTTGTTCTTGTTTGAGTATGTAGGAGTGCAATAATCTTGTGTGACCAATGTGTAAGCAGGACACAATGACTTGTTCCTTTCTGGACTTCCTTAAGGCTGGTCTCCAGTCTCCCAGAGTGGGTTTGATTAGGAAGAGTTTATTGTGGATGTTGTTATTCCAGCATAATTGCCATTTTGTATGAAGGAATCTATTAATTTTATGATTTCAAGTATTCCTATCTAATACTAATAATTTGTACACAATTATATAGTTTCAAGAAATAATTCTCAATCAGGTCTGACAAGTATATGGGACACTATCAGAGTAGATCTGGGAGTAATAGCAACAAAGGGTGTGACTCCACACTCCCCATTAACTAGAGCCTCAAAATTAGAGTCTAACCACCAGATGCAGTTTAGTATCATAACCCAGGCACACTTTCTTTTTTGCAGGGGTCTTACTTCTCTGCAAGGGATGCAATTGGTGTATTCTAAGTTCCACCAAAAGTCTTGGGATGACTAGTTCAATATGCTAATTGGTCATACAAAACCATTGTAATAAGGTCTGTCATTATATTTGATTTACTTTCGGTTTTCCACTTTTTTCTTTTCTTTTTATTTTCTTTGTCCTTCACTTTTTTTTTATCCTTCTCTTATTTCTTGAATTTTCCACTATCTTTTTTTTTCTCCTTTTCTTTATACTTATATTCTAAATTTTTTCCTCTTCCCTTTACCTTCTGTTTACTTTACTCTCTCTCTCTCTCTCATTTGATACTTCATGTTCTTTTCCAATCTCTTTCTCTTACTCAATATCTTTTTTTCTACTTTCTCTCTAGCTTTCATGTCTTTTTCTCTCTAAACACCTTTTCTTTTTGCTTTCTTCTTTTCTCTCTTTTCACCCCCACAGATTCTCCCCATTTTTACAACTGCTCAATTGTCAGTAAAGGGAAATGTTTGTCAAATAGAAAAATCAACAAGGATCATAAAAATTTGCCAGTTGCTCATTAAGAGACAAATTTTCAAAAAATGAATCAAATAAATCAGATCCTCATTCAATTTGAAGTAATTGTAAGTAAGTAAGTAAGTAAAATTGTCGGGGTGGCCTAATGTCAGTATCAGCCAGACAGCGAGGGAGTTTATCCCCTTTTCACTAGCACTAGACCAAGGAGATTATTTTAGCATCTGAGATGGAGTGCCACATCTACCATCAGCTCCTCACTTTACTGCACAGATCCCTGTGCTACTCATACGCTGAGTTGGTGAATGCTGGTATCGAACAAAGAATCTTGTGATTCCTAGCCGAACACTATCAACTGAGCTAAACCAGCCCTTTCAAAGACAAAAAACAATTAAAGTAAATAGAAATTTAAAAAAATAAAAAAAGACTTTTAAATGATAAACAAAAAAGTGTGATAAATGTTTTATTATATCAAGTCAAAAATAATTGGTGTGTAGATGAATTAAATTCATTTATAGTAATATTTTTAAATTAATTTTATCCTGTGAAATTATTTGTTAAAGTGAAATTTGTTAGGCAAGAGAAACAGATTGTTACTGAGACAGGGAGAATATTAAGCAATAGATTTAAAGATCTCTAATTCAATCTTGTTTTGGATTGATATTGTGTCTCAGTACATGATATTTTAGTTGGTTAGGTCATTGATTCTTTCTAGAGTTGTAATGTTTGAATAAACAAATATTCTTAGCACATTTATTATTAGAGAAGGTCTAAAAGTTTAGGTTCAATCCCATGTTTTAGCATCAACATCAAACAATATCCAAACTGACCAACTGACAAAAGCTTTAATTTTTTATTTTTGAAAACATTTGTTGTTTGACTGTTGTGTTTATAGTCTAATCGTGCTTAAAATTCCATCATTAAAAAAAAGGTTCATAATTTAAAGATAGCCAGTACATGCTCTTCAGTTTATCAATGAAAAAGACTTGCTAAATAATCACACAGCATGAAAAACTGCAATAATTACATATTTGGAAATCTGAAACTTTTAGTAGTTTTTAAATTGATGTCAACTTTTGACTCTTTCTTTTAGTTGTTGCTGCTTTATTCAGTTTCATTTTCAAACAACTTTTCACCAATTTCAAATGAGCAAAAGGAAATAAGTTAGGAAGTAACAATTATCAAATTTGTAAAGTTACCCAAGAGCTCCATTTAATTTCTTTCTTGTCTCTCAGCTTACTTATTTTTATTTTGGATAAATTCCTTCATCTTTCATGGAGATGTTTATTACATCATATAAAAAACAAGAACTATCAAAATCTATAACAACTTAGAACACTACGCTAATTTTTAGGCAAAAATTGACATTGATTTTATACATAAATAATAATTTTGTAATGTTAACATATTAGGAAAGACCTTTGACTTCATAAATTAATGATTTCCAGACTTTAATTCAATGGTTGACCTATATTGCAGTTGTTTTTTTTTAATAAATACCATAAAATTGTCCAACATTTGTTGCTGATTTGCTTTTTTATTACAGCACACTAATATCACCATTCAGTGATTTACAAAGGGAATGTAATGGCACTTTCTCCAGTTCTCATCAAAACCTTTGTGAATCCCAGCCAAATGAACTATGTGTTGAAGTGCATGAAAGAACTGAAGAACTTCAAATTTTGTTTGAAAATGACCTTTATTACATTTAGATGAAAACTTATTAGCACCTTATCAGGTTGGGTTCAGAATATCTTTTAATTAGTACCTGTTTTACTAAGAACACAGTGGTGTGGTTTTCCAGTTTTGTTCACTGGATAAAGGTAGCAACTTGACTTATTTGTGTCCTATTCTGAAAAGGATGGTTTTCAGAACTCTACAAGTAACTGTAACTAAGGTCTAAATTCCTATGCCCTAGAATCTTAGAGCCTTCAAAAACTTTTATTCATTTTCTATATGTCTAAATACCTTTTAGTGTTCACACTGTCTCTATAGTATCTATTTTACTTTTAGCAATACTTTTCCACTCATCTCAAGCCATATTTAAACTATTTAAGGGATTCTAAGACTAAAGGACTACTTTTCTTTGGCGAAATTGCTAATATAGTGACAGATCACTGGGAATCTAAGACACAGGGTGGTGGTGCCATAAAAGAGCATGTTTGCCCCCCTTTTTATTCCTACAAAGAGAATGTATGGTCACTACCTACTCTTAAATTACTTGTCCAAGAAACAACAGGGCATGATAGTCATGTCTATTGCCATTCATAACAAGTATAAGCCAAAAGTCCAGAGAAAAAAAAACTTCTGGTTTCTTTTTAGAATCAAAGTCTGAAACCTAACATTGCTTTTATTTTATGGTTGGTTGGATCATTTTATGCCAAATAGGTTTTGATTTATTCATTCTTGATAGTACTTAATTTTTTTAGAATTCATTTTTTATTTAACCCATAGATGGGGCCCTAACAGGTACTAGCACTCTGGGTCAGAGTGGAACTGGAAGTAATGGTAATGAAAGGGCATTCCACATTCCCCAGAACCCTCTAGAACTGGAACATCACCATCAAAAAGAGTTTAATGTCATACATAGACTTTTATTGTCCTAAGTCACTGCCTTCTAGCACATATATGATAAAAAGGGTTGGGCTTGCCATAAGGGCAATCATATAGCTGCTAGGGCTAAATGTGACCAGCTGATTGATCAAAGGGGGCCCCCCTCTCTGACCTAAGTAAGGGCCTAAGTGGAGTGTTGCATTTATTTTAGGAAATTTAATATTTTTCAAAAGATTAAAATTATCTATAAAAAGAAGCCATTAAAATAAAAGTTAATTCCTCATACTGACTGATTAATCAAATCTAGTTTCGTTCCAGAAGAACAAAACAATTTGAAACAAACTGACAAAATTCTTTTAAAATATTATGTATTAAAGTTGGATGGTCTTATCCCACCATTCTAATGCAATTTACTTTCTGGCTGTCTCCCTTGATTCAGTAAATTATTCTACAGATTAGATAGCTTGACAAAAAGTCATTTTTAGCTTTGAAAGATTCTACAGAGTGACCATTTTAAAGCATTTTGAGTGCCACCATAGATTTTATGATACACAAAATTAGCAGTCTTAATACCATAGGAGAGCTTCTAACAATAAGCAGAGCTAAAAAAAAAAAAAAAAAAAAAAAAAGAAAAAAGGAGAGAAAAAAAGAATAAAAAAAAGACTACTATATATTCAGAAAAGATCTCGATTGAAAAGAATGTACAGTTGTTATCTGTACCAAATGTATGTCTGCTTTCATCAAATGAGGATTGAACTTTCTATATGAAAAAATGGTTTGCTAAATGCAAGAATATAGATAAAAATGTTTAAAAGGTTTTTATTGTATAAATATAGAAGATGAATATATTTATTTTTTGCCAATCCAAATCTTTGTTGTAGATAAGTTGTAAAGTTTTTTACTTGATTGCTACTTCAAACAATAAAACCATTTCAAGTTAATATAAGTACATCTATCATAAATTCAAATATAATAAAAACTTTAAAAAGTCTTTTGTTTTTAAACAGGCAAAATTTTAGGTATACATTTTAGTCATCTGATCATTTCTATTTTTCTTTGTGTAAAAATCAAACAAAACAAACAAGATTTATTTTTATGACAACCAACAAAAAGCTGGAAGATGTTTCATATTGTATCTTGTGTATATTTCATCTGTTGTGATTATTGACAAGAGAAAGTTTGATGTTTAGACAAAAACAGCAATTCTTATGGCCATTAATTACAAAAACAAACAGCAATTCTTTGAAACAAAAAAGCCAATATCTGATGTAAAAGCTAAATGAGGAAATTTTTAGAAATTCTGAAATGTCTACTTACGGCCAACTTTGAAGTTGTACCATCCATGCTGCTGCCATCGACAGAAGAGACCAGTGGCATACTGCCACGTCTCTCATTTGCAAATTTCTCATTTGAAGAATCTGAAATAAATGAAAAATTGAACTTAGAAGTTACACTACATTTTTGTATTTCCATTTTAAAATAAAACATATGTAGATATTTACAAAGCTTAGCTTAGTCTAGCACAAGGCCAGTGGAGGAATTAATAGATAGGAAGATTATGATGTTGCATCAATTTTCCTGCTTTAAAATAAATGAAATAAACATTAAAAACTTGTACATTTACATGAATGCAAATACTGTAGCCACCAAGCAAACCAAAAACTGAAACATGGGTGGATGTATATAAATGGCAATGTTTTATCTGTAATGCTGATATAAATTTGGAAACCATTTTATCAACTGAAGATACAAAATGCAACAAAGTTAAAAGATTACACACATATAAAATCCTTACTTATTTCATCTTTTTATTTTAGTGGTGTTTTAACAATTATAATAAAAACAAAGGTTGCAGACTCTATAATGTGACTTCTCAGTATCTGTGATATAACATATACAGACAGTGTAACAAAGAAAGCAACAGATTATCACCAATAGGTTAATGTTTTCAATACTACATTCTGAAGAATTAAAAGTGGCGTGAGAGAATGGTACATAAAAAACAAGGACAATAAAAGAGAATCTGATTTACATTAGAAAAGTACAGAGAGGAAGTCTAATGAATAATAAATAGACTTAATGAAGTTATCTACCAAAAATTCAATGTGTGTTATGATTTACTTGAAAAGTTATTTTTTTAACAATTATAATAGAAACCTATTTTCTTGTATATCGGTGTATTTTGTATTATGTATTTTCTTATTTCAATAACATTTCATTCTATTTCATTTGGTATGGCTGATGTTTGAAACTTTGAATTATTAAAGTTTAATTATTTTTAATCATTTTAGTTGGAATGATGTGGTGATCATGTGGTAATTCGTGTAACCAGGGTGATCATGTGGTAATTCGTGTAACCAGGGTGATCATGTAGTAAATCAATTAATCATATATACTTTTACTTTTATCTACATCTGTTACTTTTAACACAAATGTTTTAGTTTGGTATATTCTTTTTTTTCATAGGTCGTCACTGGATTCAACTGCCTTTAGAAAAGGTATTGTCTTACTTTTGGCAGCTGCTTTGAGGGTTTCTAACATCAACTCGGTGGTTGAGTTCATGCAAACAACCAAAATATACCCAACATTACCTCCATCTAGACAAACAATAATCACATATTCTTGTGAAGGCTCTTCCAGCTTCAGTCTATATTTGATGAGGCATGGCTTTGATGCCACATCCTTCACAAAATGAAGAGGAAAATCTGGTAGGGAGGCAGAAAAATATCTTCAACAAAATAAAAGATTGATTTTGCACTATCAGAAAAAAAAACATACCAATCAGGTCCTTGTAATTTCAGATTTAGTTGGTCATACATTCATGCTTATGGGTGTGTGTATGGGGAAAGATAAAACACATTGTCAGGGTTATTATCTATTCAACATTGATGGAATAAATGGTAGCTTTTGTGTCAAGAGACTAACTTCACTCATTTGATATACTATACACACAGGTTGGGTAGGGGTCTGCAATGAAGGATCAGTTTGTCTAATGGATGGCAAGAATTGATGGCTAAATTATACCAAAGTGTTGTCTCAGAAGGTATTTAGTGAAAGAGGACACTGGCTAAGGAATTTGGTGAATATAATTGACATGGAATCAAGCAGGACAGGATTAAGTATACATGTGTGTTGTGTGTGTGTGTGTGTGTGTGCATATACACAAAGAGACTATTAAATAAAGTAAAGAGTAAAGACATTGGTTGATATGTAATTCTCGAATATTTCTCAGCAAGAAATACCTCACACAAAAACATTGCAAACTTTTGACAAGTTGCAGTAACTTTTCCATAAACTGCAGATTTTTTTTCATTTGTATTATATTTTTACCTTTCTTAAAATAAAAGAGGATAATATATAACAAAAAATCTTCTTCAGTCTTTAATATTGGTATCAGTTTTAAAATGTGCCAATTTTGACAAATTGTACCCTGGTATTATCTCATTTCATTTTAACTATATTCAAGATTTTTAAAAATCCCTTTTTATTGAATTATAACAAAACACTCAGAAGTGATCATTTTGTTTTGTTTTTAATAAAGTTTATCAAAACTAAATGCTTCTAATGCCATTTAATGGCAACACACATTTTGTAAGCCAATCTTATATCTATGTATAAATGCAGATCTGTCAATGTGTTTATGAAGATGTCAAATATCTCAGCTTACTGCATTCTTCATAGGAGTTTCATGCAACTCTCACCCAAATAATTCAGACACCTTGTGATTATTTAAACATTTATTAGGTGTGTGGAAAAGTTTTCTATAAAAAATGGTTTTCAACTTTGTATTTAATTCTTAAAAAAAAAAAAAAAGCAATGAAAATTATTGCCACACACCTAATATATATATATGTATGTATGTATGTATGTATGTAGTAAAGAGAGAGAAGGGGAATCTGTTCGTGTATGGTCTGAGACTTCTTGGCACTTCAGTATATTAAGCAATTTGTAGAATAAGCATAAAGTTATTATACAAATTTGAAATAAATAACTGTTCTTGACAAGATTTGAACTTGCATCCTATCTCATGAAAGTAACAGCTACATCATTTTGGCCTTAAAACTTGCTGGCATGCAAACACACACAACATCACATCTTTATATACAAGAGAGGAAAAAATGTCAGAGACTATTTCAGATGCTTCAATATTTATGTATTAAGCATTCTCTATAGAATGAATAGCTTGATTTATATACTAACAGAGATGTTTATTATTCACAGAGCCAAACCGTAGCAGAGTGCATGAAATTCTTTTATGGTGCCACTCTTTCTTGGCATTTGGCTCTGACAAGGGCCAATGTGTTGATAGACACTGGCATCAATCCAAATACTTCCCTTCTTGCCCTGAAGAACAACAAACTGTATCTTTGGTAGTTCTAATTTTAAGACTTTCAACCTCTGCCAAGCTAAGATATTGTAGAAGAAGGAAGAAGCATTTGTGAAGATTAAATCAAGAAAGTCATTTGCACAAAGAAAAAAAAACACTAATTTAAAATGATATCTTCCTCACAAAATCAGCATTATTTTGAGTAAATCATCTATTGCATTTGTCATACTTATCTGTAGAATCATTAACAATATTTTGCCAATATACTTATCAATCATGTTTGGATGTAGAATTTTTAGAAATTCATTTCTTTGGCTTTGTTAAACCTTTTGAATCTCCTGTTGAAGATGAAAAAGAAAACCATACACAACTTCTAAAGACTTCCAAATGCAACATGTCTGTGAAAAGGTCACAGTACACTAAAAATTAAGATAAGTAGACTAACTTGATCTGCCACATGGATGAGATGATTATGAATTTCCAAAATAATAACAGATGTATTTAACATTTAGATATTATATTAAGACTGAAATGAAATTCAAGATTTTAAATATAATTTTTTAAGGCAATGTTGCATAAACAAATGTAGATATCTCCCGATTCACTAATTCAACATTTCAATTTGCACACACCGCAATACATAAAACAAACATAAGGCGGAGACGCCAAAATCGGAAGTGTCCTCTATCGTAGCCTAAAACAGAATGACCATTTTAACACACATCTGCGCATTGAAGGGCAGACGGAGCAGTCAGAGAGGTTCAGGCGTCAAGCGAACACACACCAACGAGGGCTCCTCGCAAGCGAAGGATACATCACAGCGGCGATTCACCTACACCACCCACTTACTCAAACCTGACCTCACAGGCAGTCAAGAACAAGCGAACATTTCCACGTCATTAATTCGAATACAAAAAAATATGCTAGCTATCATAACATGATACGACCAGCGATCGACTTCAGAATAACCCAAACACAAAATTCTGCCTACAACAACAACAACAATGGATACACCGACTGATACAAGGAAAATTCCACTTCGTTCAGCAACCGCTAACGACTCTAAAAAATGCAAGACTCGACTCACCTACCAACACCTAACCACTACCACTGGTTCTTCTGCCCACCTACCTAAACTGCAACTGATTCGGCCACCGGACACTCACTGACTTTTATTCAAGACACAACTATCACCAAAATTATCCTTTAAATTCATCTATCTTTTCCTCGCCTTTCATGTTCCTTATTTTTCAATACAATTTTTAAACTTAAAATCTGTGTTTTGTTCTTTTCCTCATCACCATACGCTTGCATGCTAATCCTGTTTATTACAGCAAGCAGACTTTTTTTATTTCGAAGATATTGTGTCAGACTAAGATGGAATTAGTAAATATCTATAAATGAATATAGAAATTTCCAAAGCAAGTAGGCTGTTCTCAATTGAAACATAGGTGCAAAACACACTTAACACTCACATTTCCTCTGATTTTCCACATGTTAATATTAGTAATTACCAGTAGTTTGGATAACATATGGAATAATTGTGTTTGTACATGTTCCCTACCCCCAATAAATGTTATCAATATTTTCTTCATTGTCTACCAAATATATTCTTTTTATTTTGTTCTGGGTAAAGATCTTACTGAAAAAGATTTAGAATTCCAAAAAGGAAGAATTTCCATTTATTGGTTATTTTGCAGCCTGGCAGTCTCAGAGGAACTGTTTCTGCCATAAATAAATGATTATTAGTATTAGACAGAAAAGTCCAATTGGAATTTTTGAATCTTTTCATGTAACACAGCCACACATGAATCAACGATATCACTGCAAGTTGAATCAGCAAAAACATTTGGTAACATCTGCCACTGATATTTACAAGTCATAACAAATAACCTAATTAAATAGGTTTTTTTTTTCCTTTTCAGAAAAATCTATAAAATAGATCAATAATACAGAACATTGTACATTGAATTCATAGAAGAAATATTTGTTTCAAAAGATTACACAATAAAATGTTCAATGCAAAAATGTAGGAATATCTGAGCTCATTCTGAATTGTGGTCCTTTATCAGTGCGTGTCACACTGCAGGCCACTTATAGGTTGATTTGTCACTGGTAAACCTGCTTGTTCAGACTTCTTGCACCCATGTTGTGTTGATTAACACACTGTCTGAGTTTGAAGACAATCAAATTTACCAGTGCTGTTAACTAATCAACCACTTCAATAACTCAGAAACATTTGTTAACAGGTGTAGATAACAAAACTTTTATTTATTATACAATGATTAAAATCATATACAAACAACAAAAGGGGTTCAATCTCAAAGTTGGAAGTAATGAGTTGACTGGTGATAATTTATACAGCTAATTAGCCTCAAGTCTGTCTTAGAGTCAATGAATTCTGGTTGAAATGGTCAAGCTCAAGACTTTAGATGGCAAAGCAGCAAGGGCTTTGAGTCTTCTGGCTATGTAACCAACTTCTGATCTATCTTTTCCCTTTTCGGGGTTTTCTTTTATGGAGGTCCAGGCCTCTGAATACTCAACTCTGATTGGCCAGCCAATAGAAACTGGACCAATGGCCTCATAGTGTAATTATCAGGGAGGAGTAACCCTCTCCCCCATCCACATTTGATTGGATGGCCAATAAAAATATGGCCTTGGGTTGCACATTTCTGGGAGGGGAGGAGCTCCACCCCATTTTTCTTTAATTAGTGGGCTACTTAATAATATTTGATTGTTGTCTCAATTACCTTGTGCCACACATTTAGCTGTAATCTTCTGATAAATTTGTATTTAGCTTGAAATGGATATTTTGTTTTAGCACCTAAATCAAAATTAACAATGACCTTTTCAAAATTTTTGTTTTAATAATTCAAACAACCCAGAAATTTTTGTCGACTGTAACTATTGATTTGACCTTTAAATGAACCCAATATAGTCAGGTGCAAACCCCCCAATTTTTTTATTATTCCTTTTATTTTCTACATTACCTTATCAGAAGTATTGTAACCAACTTTTAATAAATTATCATAATTAATCTTAAATATTCAATTTTTAATATCACCAGTCAACTTATAACACAATGATAGTGTTATAGAATTGAAGACAGATGACTTATATGGTTTTTGTATTTGGCTAATAGTTGGTTGGACTGCACATTCATAAAAATATAAAGTAATGCTGGTAAATGATGCAATTTGACAATTAAATTGATTTCAAATTTTATAAAATATGCAATGAAAATTTATGAACACATCTGGAAAGTGTTTATTTTTATTATGATTCTTTTTTTTTTCCCACCTTTCATGGGGATATGAATATTCCTTTGTATTTTCAAGGCAACATCTTCTTGGAGGGAGTAGATATATAGATAGAATCCCACAAAACACAACATTTCATACACAGATTATTATAAGATTTATAAGACTCAAAATCATAATAAATAGCAGATGGAAGGAAAGCCCTGCATTTTCCATTGAATTATAATAAGAGGGGTTATTTGAAAGGATAAACCTTTAGGCTCAAGATTTTTGAATTTATTACTCCCTGTGTACAAATGATAGAACAAGTAAATCTCTCAAACTGACTTTGAGTGAATGAATCTTGTTCAGATTTTAAGAAACTTTTGTACCCAAAATTCCAGGAAGTGAAAAGAAATGCAAAAAATATAAAGAATTTGGCTGATGCTAAAAAGACAGTTTTTGATTGAGATAATTAAGATAATTTCTATTGCAGTTTTGTCAGACTTATTTAATCCTCCATGAAATAATACTTTTAAGATCGATTAAAAAGAGATCAACACAAATCTGAAAACAGATCAAGATATAAAAAAGAGATGGTGCTGAATTGTACAGAAACAAACTTTTTAGAAAAAAACATGAGAGAATATGGAGAGATGAGATGGTGGACTTTGCTGGTAAGATATTGCAGGGGGCTAGTATGATCAAGAATAGGAATTCAGAAAGGCCATTGTCCAACAACAGACTTAAAATTGATTATTATGATGATGAATTAAATAATTGAAAGAATTTACTTTGTGTTATAAGAGCAAAGCAAAGCAACTACAAAAATTGGTCATTTTTATGGTGTTTATTAAAAAAATAAAATCTTTAAGATGGAGACTGAATATAAAACAGTTTTGTTTCAATTCTTCTCTCTAGAATTTTACCCATGGTAATAACTGACAGATTGATTTGAAAAAATGCATTATTTCATCATTCACTTGTAATTTGATCAAAATCAAAACTTGAAGAAAGATAATTTTTTTTAATTGTATTTGGCATTCAGATAACAATCAGTACAACTTTTTGAAAAAGGAAAATAAACTATTTTAAACTCTACAAATGAATAAAAACAATGAATAGACTTTGAAAGAATCATTGTTTTTGTGGATTTTACAAGTATGGAATTAAGTGTCCTTGTTGATTCAAATTTAATTCTATTTTCATTCTTTTTCTTATTTCTTCCTCTTTTCATGACATTAAATTATACAGACATTTCACTTCCTGTTGTTGGAGGTACTATGATTTCTAAAAATAAATTTGAGAATTTACTTAGTGTCTTTGAGGCAATTTGATGCCGTTTTCTTCCAAATTCAGACAAAGTAGGGGGGTGCTTTTTGAATGCTGTGTCAGCCTGAATATTTAACTTTTGTACTTATTACCCTCATCTATCTACTGACAATAAAACCGAGTACACACACACACACACACACACACACATATATATATATGTAAAAATACCATACAAATTGTCTCTCATAGGGAGTGGTTTGTAGAGTAACTGATATAGTATTTAGCAAGATAACCTAAGATGATATGTCCTGTTTAAATAGTTAAGCAGTGAACTGAGAGGTTCATGAAGTCTGAAGTCTGGTCAATTGGAAACACACAACGAAGGAATTCATTTACAAAAAAAGGAAACATTTAAAATTACATCACATCTCAGTGGATAAGACTCACTATGTTTTAGAAACTTTAATGACTGATGATAAAAAGAGTTTCAAAAGAAAATATAAAGCTATTACATAAAGTGATAATGAAATTGACATGACCCATACACAACCATTAACCAATTTTTCCAGCATGCATATATTTCAATCTAGCATCATCTGCAGAGTCATTCTAGCAAGTATGGGTACCAGCCATCACAACCAGTTGACCTATCCCAAAATCATATCTTTATTAGTATAATGATTTTGTAGCAACATTTCTGGTGGCAAAAAGAAGCACCAAAATTGAAATTTATTTGCTCTGTAGTTCTTCAGTTTGCCACAGATAAACATTGAATTTCAATGGGGGATGATTTTTGGCTGGAAATAGATTTTCTGAATTTCTTGAAAAAAATCAAATTCAATATTAAAAGAAAACTTTAATCAGAATTTATCTAAAAAAACAAAACATAATTTGCAGGAAAATATTAAATGGAGGAAAAATCATTTTATCGAATGGTCATAGAGGTAGATCAAGGACAGTTGCGGAAGAGATCAAAAGTTCCAAGGACAATTAATTGTTGAAAAAAATATATGAATGAACAGTTTTATTTATTCTGTTTATTTTTTCTTAAATTCAAGGTGTTACTCCTTGAAAATTCTGGCAAAAACCAGAGTGTAATATCTGTACATATGAGAATCTAATGAATAATAAAAAATAAATGAAAATAATCATCTATATTTATACATCTGTTTTACATATTTTGCATTTATAAATATTTTCATCAGCATATTTTACATCTCAGAGTTTGTTTTTAATTTTTTTTTTTTTTTTTAAATAACAGTAGGATTTCTATCGGTAAAATCGAACACATTGATTCTAGAAAAATTACCAGGAAGTACATTTTAATACTAAGCAGAGAACACAATAACTAGACTAATCTTGGGCAGAAGTACTAATCTATGTAAATAATTGTCATTTTTGACAGGAACTAGGCTAGAATAAATATGAACAGTACTTGAAGAAATCTCTGGCATGTAGATGATATGTCCATACTAGGAACCGTTACTGTACCAATTAGAATTACACTTCTCTGAATTTCAGTCAGGTTTTATCAAAGATGAGACTCTTGATCTTAAAATGTTGTTAAATTATAACAGCAATAACATTGTCTTAGAAATCCAGGTAGAAATACAAATGACTTACCCAAGTGTTGTATCATTCGAATCTTCCTTACAACTCTGGATTTTATAAAGGAACTGTTGCATTTTTGGTGTTTGGGGGTAGATAGATGAACTCTTTGCACTCCACAACAAAATAACCCTCGTAGAAGAGATAATGGGGGTAAGTGCTTGTTATTCCCCATAATACAAATAATTTTCCAATGTTTTTTTTTTTTTTTTTTTTTTTAAAGTTTTTCCAAGACTTAGAATTGGAGAAAAAAATATTGAAAAATCTGTTTGGTAGAGAGCTTTTTAAAGAATCGTCTGTAGTTCTAGAACTGAAGATGCTGGTTGAACTTGTTCAGCTGATATCGAATAATGGTGCACACATACATATTGTTCATTGTGCTAATATCAATATGCATTCTTAAAATAGATGAAGGTAAATCATTTGCACAAAATGATTTTCATTGATAAGTTCATAAAGAAAATCTTTTCAAATCATCCATTCTCTCTGACAGACAACACGAAAAAAGGAAATGGAACTATATTTTCCAATGTTAAGTGGCAGACATTAAACTTTTCATCAGACAACACAAATGAACAGTTTTCACTAATATTTCTCAATCAAAAGAACTTTAAAAAATACCACATGAATAAGATATATACTTTCATATAAACTAAAATATGGATAGTGAAGCATCCAGTGAGGATTGAACTCACTACACTAATATTTGTTTTGTGAGTGTTAGGATTCCTAAGCATCACACTAAATTAGGCATCTTTAAATATTTACTATATCTGAAGAGATGACATTTTAATTGCTGGCACTTTATTTTCTATACACAACAGTAGGGAAAATACTGCATATTGTAATAACTGAGGATTGGTCTGACCTATTTGCAATGAGAGAATTTTATATATATATATATATATATATATATATATATATAGATATAGATATAGATATAGAGATAGAGATAGATAGAGAGAGAGAGAGAGAGAAAGAATAAAAGTAAATTGGAAGAGAGAAGTAATTAATTCATAATGAATGTTTATCTAAATGCAACTAGAAAGAAAGAGAAACTAATGTTTAAAAAACAAAGAGACAAAAAGTGTGAGAAATGGACATAAAATGACACAATACTGATAAAAATGATATTAGAATGTCTATCCAAATCTAAACTGAATATAGTAAGAGTTGGAATTTAAAAAAAAGAAAAGTCTATTCAATTTCATTTATTGCTAAAAAGATTAATTTATTTACTAAAAGGAATTATTCTCATCTCTCAAAAGAATTTAGATAACAAAATTTGTTTAATGGGAATTTTTAGGAAAGAAAAAGGAAAATCGAAAGGAATAACTTAAATGAAAGATGAGGAGAGATTACAAAGATAGAAAGAGAGAAAAAAAAGTTGTTTTTGTATTTAGAGAATTAAATGTAGACTTGAACAATCATATAAAATTTTACAACAATTTAGATCTATGACATATTTTATGTTACTTTTAGTTGTGTTATAATTAAAATAAAGTTGAATATGTAAGATATCTTAAGGTCTAATT
Source organism: Doryteuthis pealeii (assembly GCA_023376005.1). Classification (NCBI taxonomy): domain Eukaryota; kingdom Metazoa; phylum Mollusca; class Cephalopoda; order Myopsida; family Loliginidae; genus Doryteuthis; species Doryteuthis pealeii. The sequence goes on from CM042165.1 coordinate 30,342,775, forward strand.
ATAATTACTATAAAACCTTATCATTGTATAACAGTTATTGATATGATGATGGGAAGATATAACACACAATTGTAACTATCAGCACATGATTGCACTTCAGTACAAAAATATGTATATCTTTAAGTAGTGAAGATGCAATATAATTTCTTTAGTGAAAAAACATTAGAAGTAGAAAATTTTTTTAAAATGTTGGTTATTTAACAAATTCTGTAAATATCTAAGACAATAAGAATTTTTTAAAAAAAATCAGGTTAAATATTAAAGATTCTTTGAGACAATTAGAAAAGAATGGTAAAATTTAGTTCTTTGTTAAGTTTGGAATGTTCATTGATTATCAAAATTGTAATCAATGTTTTGATGCCAAAGATTTTTAAACAATTTTGAACAGTCTTGAAAATGATTATGTTGTCTAAATATCCTGATAGTCTGGTTAAAAAAATTCTTCATCCTCTTCTGGAATTCTATCAAATGTGTTGCTATAATTGCTCATTAATTTTTAACCAAAAACAGCCAATAATTTTCAGTGAATTTTTCAATATGGAAGATAAAAATAAGGAACGAATTGTTTGTTTGTTTTTTTTTTCATAATATTAAAGCATAATTTATAATCCTTACAATTTACTAGGTCGAATTATCAATACAAATAAGCTGATCCAAATTTAATTGGAGTCAATTTTTTTCTGACATCTATCTTAAGAGTTAAAAGAGTCTAAACATGTGTATCATAAAGATATTTTGAAAAATAAATGCAGTAATTACAGTGTATTTAATATTTATTGGTTCAAAGGCAACACATTTAATTAGTAGAACAAATATTCTAAAAACATTTAGTATTAGGTTTTAATGTGTTTATGGATTACATTATACAAAATAAAAAAAGAATTTTTTTTCCCAGATTACATAATTAATGCATATTCACTGTAGTGAAAATTCCTCTTTTCTGTCATATCTTTTTATTTTCATTCTCGAAATTATTTGAAAATAAATAAAAAGAAAAGAGAGGTGAATACTGAAAATATAATTGTTAATTTTTCCTGTTTCTAGCACTTACCAAATAAAAAAAATTGAAGACCATTATATTCAAACTACCTTTTAACTGTGTTTGTGGTGTATATGAGAGAATATTCTAATCTACAAAGAAATTAAACAAAACAAGTACTTTTAACCTATTTATTGTCATAGATGAGATAACTTGTCTTGGTAAATCATCAGTTTAATGTCATGTATGATGTGTTATTTTATGACAGAGTATCATTCTTTTGCAAGCTGGTAGCATCTTTTTGTACAAACAAAAGAAATTTGCATATTTACTTAGTGATATAACAATTAGTCATTTTTTACTGTATGTGTAGATCTATGCCTTAAGATATTTAATTTCAAAAGCCACCAAACATTGCTTCAAGAGTGATATTTTCAATAGTAATTAAATATTTGATGATCTTTGAACAAACTAATAAATCTAACATAAAACTTTAAATATATATTTAAAAAACACAATCACACATGAATATGAAGGTGAGTGAATTACAATCTGTATATAAAAATGGATATGTTATAGTTTATTAATGCTTATGAAAAGTTTGAATTTTTCAAAATAAGTTTGTTTAGAACAGGTCTTTAATATCTGATACCTACTGCAGTCAGTCTATTTGTCTGCTTCTAAAAATACTAAACCCTATTAATATTTGAATATAAACCTATAATAGCCTCTATAAGAATATGATATGTATGTAGCAATTTTAAAAACAATCGATTACCCGTTGAAACATTATTTAACGCCTTCTCTTAGACAATATATTTATGCACAAAATGGTACTTTTTCTAGAAGGGTAGAGGGACAGAAATGTATGAAAATACTGTGTGATTCAAAATGTCAGGCCTATTTTTCATCAAGGAAAAATAAATAATAGTTATTTACTGATAACTTATATGCAGCACAAGGCCAGAAGTATGGGGCATCCAGTGAGAATCGAACTCACTAACAATGGTCTGCTAATCTAGCTTGCTAACCAAGGAAAAATAAATAATAGGACATGAATAAGATATTTTTATTAAATGCGATTCAGTGTGTGTGTGTGTGTGTGTATATATATATATATATACAGATACAGGAGTGTGTGTGTGTGTGTGTAACTTATAGTTTCAATTGCCTGTATATGTCACTGCAAGATTTATTTAGTTTAATTTAAAGTCTCCATTGTTAAAGTTTGTATTTCTTTCAAAAACAAACATTTTTTTCTGAACAAATTTTGGAAAAGTACAAAATATAAAGAAAGATTCTTTACCTATTTACCTTTGTTTCAAGATTCCTAATGCAATGATTTTCTGTTAATAGTTCATTTAACAAATATTTATAATTATTTTTCCCTCTCAGTAGTTTGCATCTATCTTTTCAAGGTAGTTCTACTTTGTATTGTGCAAATATATCATGGGCCTCATTATTTAAACTGATTTGGCATTGTACTAGACTATATTAAAATATATTTAAGAGGCATCTGAGCAAAGTTTAGAAAAGTACAAAGGCTTTGTCTTATTGTGAAGACAATGGTTTAAAATTCAATAGGATTCCAGTTAAAATGTCTTTTCCTTCTTTTTGATAAACATCAAGAAGTGAAAAAACAGATTCAAAAATTCTGAAAAGATTGTGAAATCAAGCAGAAGTCATAATGATTAGGTTAATATCATAAGTCACAGTCAGGGTGCCCTTGTAAATCTGACCCCAGAAGCTTTATCTGATGAAAGCTTTTTTTGTAGCTTCAGATATAATTACACACTTACTACTTCAAAATGGAAAGGCTTGAATTTATCCAACTTTGGGTAAATAGTAAGGCAAACCCTGGTAGGTAGGTAGGTAGGTAGGTAGGTAGTAGGAGGAGGAAAACTGAATTCAAATGAACTGTACTCTGCTTAAGAATTGACCTTGTGTTACATCCTGCTCATGGTAGAGGGGTTGAGTATATATATGTGTTTGCATATCTCCAGCTTGATGAAAAGAAGATTTATAGAAAGGTTGATAAAGTTTTCAAATCTAAGCAATCATTAAACATAAGGTGAAAGCCATCAGATAAGAATATGTTTCTTTACATAAGTTCTGTAGAGATAACTTTGAACAGAGATCTATAAATTTAGTTATATTTTTTAATATTCTTCATAAATGCAATAAAGAATCTTAACATTTTTGTTGTTTTTCTTAGTAGAATATTATTAAAAATAAAAAAATATATATGTACATGTGTGTGTGTTTAGTTATGCAGATATACATTTGTAATAGTGGATGTAAGTATTTGTCTTTTATCTCCAGGATTAAATATTTCATAGAATAAAATCACTGATTACAGACAAAGTTGTAATGAATGTTACTCTATGTAGAACTTAATTGAAACCCTAGACATCACAAAATTGAAAAGTCCTAAGAACAAATGTGTAAATCTTTCCACAATTTAACAGAAAGTGTTGATCACATCAAAATGAAATATATCTTTCCACATTTGAAAGGAAATGTCCATTTGTCAGACAAGTCTGACTTTTCATGATGTTATTGTAGGCCATTATCCAATTTTGTTTTGTTTTTTTTAATCAGTAAAATCCAATGATAGAAATCTCCTAAATTTTTAGGAACATGTCTCAATTTCTGATCCAAGGATACAAATTTAAATCCAATGAATATACAATTGTTAGTATGATGGTAGTTACTGTCATCTGTTTATATGTGATATCCACATAAAAGGAGAAAAACTCCAACTTGGATTTGGGGGAAATCCATGATGTGAATATTGTTAATAATTTTTCTTTTGTAATCTTTTGATCTCTTGAATTGATCAAAATGAAAATCCTGTGACTACAAGATGATGGAACAAATTATACTTATTACATTGTTAAATTCAAAATAATTTGTTTTTCTAAGCCATACAATCAATGATAGTATCAAAAATAAAATTAGAAGATTCCGTTACGCATAGTTTTTCTCCTCAAATTTCAGCTGTAGCTCGATGTTTAATTATAGTGTGAAAAAAAAATCTTTTGAAATAAATCAGTTGAGTCCTCTTCATTGATGACAGCTGCAGTTAAAATTACAACCATAAGATACAGTTTACCCAAAATTCTTGAGATATGTATTCAGAAATATTGAGAGTGAGAGAGAAAGATGTACCTTACATGGCTGTTGATTTGTGAATGAAATTTCATCTCAAAGTTAAACAAGGTAAGAAATAATCAACTCCACTGAATAGTGATTTCAGAAAATATATAAATTAATACACTTGGTGCTGTATACTATTTTATATATTTTAAAATAAATGTTTTACATGAAAAAAAAAAAGTGTTATAAAAAATGTCTGCTTGAAAACTGGTTAATTTAAAAAGTTAAACATTTTCTCACTTATGTTTTCCGTTGTTGCATTATTTTATTTTCTCCCTTTGGTCTGCAGTTAATAATTCTGTACAACAGCTGTTGCTGCAGTCATTTCAACTGTTCTATGTCTGTTTACTTTGTTTATCGATATTTGTTCCTATTTTGCAAAGGTGTGACCATCCATGTAAGGGCATTACAAAGCAGTCCTCTAATGTAGGGGAGGGGGTTATGCAATTTACAAACAGAACCAATCAAGAAAGAAGAAAAATCTGTCACAAATTGAGGAAAAGAAAAATAAAGTCCAACATTTTGGATTTAGGTGGATTTTTCATTTTGTAATTAGATGAAGATTGAATTAGTTGGTAGGTAAATATATAAGAAGAAAGATGTAGTGACTTATACAGAATCTGACTATGTAAATAAAAGAGGATAGATTGGTGTTGCTGCATGCTGCACCATTGGTGGTCAGCCGTGTCCAGTCAGTGGACTAAAACATTATGATAAAGAAAGAGAGACTTGAGGGAGAGAGACAAAAGATGGAGAAGTAGAGGTTGTGGTATTATAGATTTTATTCAATGAGAAGAGGAAGTAAAAATGGAAAAAATATAGTGGGTTACCAAAGAAGTACTAAGCTTATAGCATATACCAACAATGTGCTCTGTGAAATACAGAAGCTAGTCATGAATAAAAGAAAGAGAAGGACAAAAGTGAGAGAGGGAGAGACAGAGAGAGGAAAGAGATAGGAGAAAGAGAAGGGAGAGAGAGAGGGGGGGAGTGAACAAAGTAATAATATGAAACTGAAAAAAAAATCTAATAAAAAGTGATGGACTGATTGAAGAGAGGGGGAGAAAGAGAGAGAGAGTTGAGATAATGGGAGAAAGAGATAAATTAGTTGAATAGAGATGGGGTTCTAGGCATAGATGAGAGAGAGAGAATTTAGATTAAATATTCAATTTAACAAGATGAGTCATAAGATGTTCACTGTAAATAGAGAAATTATGGCTTTATAGCCAATTGACACCAACATGGGTCATAGAATAACAAATTTACCATGGTTGTCATGTCATAAAAGTACTAAATGAAAATATGTTTATATTTTTTATGAAAGAAAGAAAGGGATCAAGGAGAGAGAGAGAGAGGCTGACAGGATAAGGTAGGTGTGATGGTATAATGATAGGTTAAAATTAAGAAAAAGGACTAGTGAGAGTAAAAGAGGTTAGTAGGAAAAAATGAAAGAATTTTTAGAAATAAATGAAAAAACTGATTTGAATTTATTTATTGGTGCATTGATTGCTATAAATTGGTCATTTTAGGACAAAAATAAAGCTTTTGTCTAAGGTTAAACTTGAACTCAGATTAATCATTCAAAGCATGAGAGATGGAAGGGGGAAATAAGGAGAAAGAGAGTGGATAGTGAGATGAGAGAAAGATTAGGAAGAAGGATATGAGATGAGAATAGGAAGGAAAGAGGAGAGAGAGAGAGAAAAAAAAAGAAAGGAATGGAAAAGAGAAAATAAAAGGAAAAAGTAAAGGAGGGGAGCAGAGAGATGTAGATATAGCAGAGGGAGAGAGAGAAAGAAAAAGTGTGTACAGCCAAAATTGATAAAGAGAAATTATATCGATGTGAAGAAGCTAGACACAAACCTAATCATTTGTACATAACTATTTAGGATCAATAGCAAATTATTATATTGCTTTTGTTGCCAGGGACGACAGCTGCAAGTATTAAAAAAGGGGTTGAGTTGGGTGTAATAGATCATTTGTTAAAAACATTAACTTTCTAACCAAAGTGCTCACTTGAGATTGAATAGATATCATTCATACCCAAGTGACCATTGCAATATGTCTATGTATAATGTGTGAGATTTAGACTAATAATCTCATCAAGTAACTTATAGTTAGTAATGTTGTTTTTGGCTGAACAAAAAGGTGTTTAGATTATAGAAAATGGTCATACATTTAATTCTAGGAACAGCAATTCATTTTTGTGTGGTGATGTCAATTTAATAGAATAACAAATCTGGAAATTTGAATTGATTTTATTTAGTTTATAAAAATGAAATTCCTGAAACCTTAATTTTACCTCTTATTAACAAAGGAAACTTATTTATAATGTTGAAAAGTTTATATGTTGTCTACCTTATGTCAGGTTTAAATGACAACACATTATGTTGTCCACAGTAAATCTCACATTTTTCTGTATTTTTTATTTATTTATTCAATTTTACTTACCAGATGAATTTTAAGCTTAAGTAAAGCTGAAAAATTTATTAACCAAAATCTAGTAATAAAAAATGACAATAAGACATCTTAAAATTCTAAACAGTATTTATCAAATCCTTGCCATGTTTGGAAGTCATACTTCAAAATCTCTTTAAAGTTATGTTTTATTAATATTATTAAAAGTAATTATGTTATTTTTCTCAAACAGAATTCTATGAGAAGTTTAATTTCAGCTTAAAGGGAAAACCAAAAACCAAAAACCAAAAACCAACAAACAAACAGCAACATCCCTTATTAAAAATACTAGCTGAAAACCTACTCTACAGGTGAGATTTTAAGTCGTGTAAACTGACTATAGATTTATCAAACTTTTTATGGCAGCAACAGACACATGCATAATATGAAACTATTTTATTTTTGTGAGTTAATAAACATTGTTGAGAGGTTAATCCTAAGAGCCCTCTTGTGGTCATTGCTTTTACCTCAAATACAACACAGAAACAAAAAAATTTTAAGTCTTGATTTTCCAGTGAATATTTTTAGAAAAAAAGTCCTAAGTTTTAGTTTCTGGCTAGGAAATTTTCAACTAGATGTTTATTTTATATGGTTAAACAAAAAGATAAAGATTTAGTTTAGTGAACTGGATGGGCACAAAATAAGAATCTATTTTAGCACTACATTTAGAGTGTAAATTGAACCCCTAGTTAGAATGTTAAAGTTTTGAAATTTCCAACTACTAATATAGAAAAGAATATGCTCTGTGCCCAATTGATAATCATAATAAAGATCACTGGATGTAATCAAAATCTGGACAGATAACCAAAATATTGCAATCCAAACAATTAGGAGTTCAAAGGAGGACACTTATACTGTTAAATATTAAGAAGGTCTTGTAAAAATCTTAATCTTTGCAGTTTTATAAAAGAAAAATCTTTAAAAATACTAACAACAATATCTACATTTTTAAATACTGGCTTATTTATTAAAAAAATAAATAAAAATAAAACAATAACCTGAAACCATCACAAAATTTATAAGTAATATCTTCATTAAAATTTTCCACTTCATCTGCTTATTATTCTCTGTTCCAATTCTTACATTGTGTTGGCATATGGTTGTCTGTGGCTAAATACAGGTTGTAACAATTAGATCATATAATTGAAGTTTGTGCCTTATTGATATCAGTAAATTGATAAAAAGGCAATTGATGACCAAAGAATGAAAGTTATTTTTGAGTTAAAAAAACTGTATACTTTAATAGTTACAGTAGAGAAAATCTTACCATAATATGAATATTAGTATTGTAGGTCGGTAGAAAACTTAATGATTGTATAGATAGAATGAAAATTGATGATAAAGGTGGTATTAACTTTTACAGGAATTTATACATGTAACGGTTAGCAAGCTAGTTTTGCTGATCCATTACTAGTGAATAGCGAGTTTGATCCTTGCAGGATGCCCCAATACTATAAGTGGCTACCTGGCAAATCCCGGGTAGAGGAGGAAATAAAAAATTAAAATAAACGCGGTGTAATGGTTAGCAAGCTAGTCTTGCAGATCCATTACTAGTGAATAGCGAGTTTGATCCTTGCAAGATGCCCCATAAAAATCCCCTATGTAAAAAAGATCTTGTGTTGATCCAGCCTCGTGGGGGTCAGGGAATTTTTTTTTCTCTTCAGAGTAGAGGAAATGACATCAAATAAGAAATTTTAATTCAATAATTAACAATATTTTTTAAGAAATAAAATATATATGAGACGATTTGTTAAATTGCTATATCAAATTTTTAAAAAAATAAATAAAAACATACAAAAAAATAAAATAAATAAAGTAATTGAATTAAAGTATAACAACCATATTTAATTTTTTTAAATTCTTTAATCTTTACTTTTAATATGTAAAATCTAATAAATAATTTTAAAAAATAACATTATTAATTCAAAGCGATCGAACATCAAATTATTATAGTATATTATCATTTAGATAAAAAAGTGTACTGACATGAAAAATTAATGTTTCCTAAAGGCAAAAAAAGAAAGAAATTGAAACATACTTTTTAAAAAGAATTTTGAATGTTCTTGAAAGTTGAATATGATTTTGGTACAAATGCAGAATAGTGCGCAAGAGATGATATAATTAGTAGCTACTCAATTTTTTCCGGCATAAGGGAGATAAATGCATAAACATCATTCAAAAAGCCATTTTGATTTTGGGGTGTAAATAGGTAAGAATCAATGGAAGACGCTAAAATAAAATTTTATCCTGTATCTCAGGGAAGATAACTTTTTAATACGTTTGATGATACATACATGAAAATAAGATTGTTAGTATTAATTTTTTTAGATATATAAAAATCTCAGAAAATATGTTGCGCAAGATTGCGCATTTCTAAACTTACATTTTTGGATAGATTAAATAAAGCTTTATCTCTGGTGAAAATATTAGTATTTTATACGTAATCTAATGATATCATTTCTTCTGTGCTATTTTGCATTAGTACTCTGAATTTATTTGTATATTTAACATTAAAATAAATAAATTAATGTGATTATTTTATAAACAGTGGCTAACAGTATAAATAAAAATTTAAAAAATTGATTGTTTTGGGTTTTCATAAGGCTTTGTTTGCGATCAAAAATGTAAACAAACTTACATCTTTGCTCTGCAGACGCCGAACATTTTTAAGTAAAATTTATTCAATTAATATATTTCAAAGTAAAAAAACGTTTATATATATATATATATATATATATATATATATATTATTATATTAAATCAAGCAAAAATGTTCTGTACATGTCAAGTCACTCCAAAAGGTCAAATTAAAATGAATAGATAGAAACAAAAGTTCCAACGTGAGGAAATATTCCCAAAATGTTGGGTCACAGCGAGAAAAAGTGTTGGAATTTGTAAGAGACAGCTAAAGTGAAAGGCATTAACCAAAGAAATTAGCCAACCACAACACTGATGGTCACATGAAGCTAGCTATAAAAGATGGGGCAGCCAAGAATTTGGCCTCTTTTGCAGCTACCTCTGGCTAGCAGTACTAAGATCACATCGTTGGTAGCCCCAAACGATGATGACTCAGTAGCAGTTCATCACGTAGAAGCTAAGAGTGGCAAACAAACATCACTAAGATTCTACAGAGCTCAACAAGTTACGAGGAACAAGATCTACAAAGACTAAGAGCTAAGTTCCCGCAGGCATTTTTATCTGCAACCAAACACCTTTAAACTATTTTTCTTGTTTTATATTGTATATCCCTGTTTTATATTTGCATACATGTACAGAAAACATTTTGTAGTACAAAAAGTTGTTTATCTCCTTTTCTTCAAAAGCGGCACCCTTCTCACTGCATTCGAAGTATGGCTATAAAACTTATGGTTTAAACAGTGCTTTTCCAGGGATAAAAATCCCCACAAATCAATTAAACAAAATTCAATCAATCCTCATAGATAAAAAATGATTCATTAAAATTATCTTTACAAATTTGAGTCTTGATCACCCTTTCAAGTAGAAAGGAAATTGGTATAAGATGACCTCAGGTTGAGAGGTCACAGTAGCAGGATGACAAATGAACCAATGTCCAGTATTTATTCTGTTGCTAAGTACCAACTGACCATTTTGCACTAATCAATATTGCAGAATCACTTCAGTAGCAGCAGATGGTTATAATTCATCTCTATGATAACTGTATCATTTAGTGAACTTTTGATAAAGTCTCAAACTATAGTACTTTAGTATAAGCTTTAATTAAAAGTTGATAATAGTTTCTGATGAAGTCTCCACTTTAATTCACCTGGTAATGTGCAACATCAAGTTTTCAGAAATTGTTTAAACAAATGATGAAATATAGTTTGCAACATAAGGAATCTGTTAACCTGTATAGTACACAATTATTTTCTACACTGAATGACCCATTATATAACAATCACTGTGCTATAAGATTATAATCACCATTCACAATAGGCCAATAATTGAAAAAAACAAAACAAAACAGAAACTGATTTAATATATGTCTATTCAAAGTAAATATGTGCAAATCAAGAATCAAATAGAAAAGGAAGGAGCATAAAGATTGGATTTTAACTTTAAAAAAATAAAAAATGAATAAACCAACATTCCACCTTGATGTCTACAATTTGCTATGGAGAAAGTTAATCCAAACCTCAATCCTTGGTATTTTTCTCCCTGTCTAATATGAATAAATCATAAAAGAAATATAACTTCTATCAGAAGTGGGTCTGTTTTAATCCCCTCAATAACTTTTTCCCTTTTACAACCTCTGACAAATCAGAAGAAAAAGGCTTTGAATTTGAAGTAGCAAAATGAAATGAAGTTCCCTTTTCTGTCTGCTTTTCAAATTAAAATCCTGCAATGAATAAAAAAAATAGAAAGAAGGAGAAAAGATCCTAATCTATAAACTTCAGACCACAAGATGATTATTTCCTTTATGAGATTTGCCAAAGATGCCTCTGATCTGCCATCACTTGGGCCAAAAACTGGAGTGAATTTCCTGAAAAGCCTTAAATAAACACTCACAATTTGTTATGTTTGATCTTTCTCACTTGATTTTAATCTCTTAAGAAAATATTCCTCATTGTACAACAACAGAGTTCAATAACATTTTCATGCAAACACGTATAATTTATAAAGGATATTTTCTCACTACTTTTATCATTTATTACAACTACATGCCAATTTTCTTTTTGCTTTCACAAATATCTTTTCTTTTTTAGATTAATTTTTTTACATTTGTAAATGTATACATTTTAATTTAGAAAAAAGTTGTTTTTAAAGGAGCAAAATTCTTTTGAAATTGTAGTATTGTATGCAAATGAGGTAATGCTATAAAAGCAGTCTGTCTCAGTAGTAAGGCAAACAGCTACTACAATTGACTGAGGACAACCTATGTTCCTGAGATTGATTCACTTCATAACAGAAATAATGTTGACTAATCAATCAAAGTTCATTTACTCTTATTTAAAAAAAAAAAAAAAAAAGCAAATGAATAAATGGGACAATATGGATTGTTTTTGTTATGAAATGTCCAAAAGTAAATTATTTAAAAGTTTTACTTCAAAATGGAATTTTATTAAAATAGTGAATATTTAGAAAAAAATCTAAACAAATAAGAAAATGATTGTCAGATAAATAAAAAGTCTTTATATCAAATTCAATCAATGTGAATCCAATGTTTTGGAATTGATTGTTTTTTGGGTTTTTTTTGTTGTTCAATTTACATAGAAATAGCTTTCTATTATATTTTATTATAAATAAATAAGTGATATAGTCTATAATCAACATTTAATAGTTATCTCCCTTGAGAAATTATAATGATTGAACTATAATTATTAAACTGATAATTGAATTGAATATTGCTTTCTTCTCTAAGATAGAGCATTTTAACATTATTTCATTAATAATGATGCAATTCTTATTACACATAGACATAAACATACACTAATTTCGAACATTATAATATAAGAAAATATGTCATAAGAATTTTCCTGGTATAAAATAATTATTAGATGAAAGTAAACTGTTTTTTTATTTTTATTTGCAGTTTTGCTTTGTGACACGTAATAAGACTTACCATTTTGACCTTACAGTTGAATTCTTTATATTTTGGAGAGTTGGAGATGCATGCAATATTACATAATCTGTAGTTGATCCAATATGGAATCAGTTGATGTTTAAGTTGTATTAAAGTGTATTAAATGTTTCCTTCTATTTCTGATAATCAAAAAGGGGAAATATACTTCTACATAAAATCAATGCCAGTTAGTATAGCTAATCTTACTTGTATAATTCTACATAACTACTCCTACAAAAAAATGTTTAATTAATCTATGGTTATTTTAAGTCATTCATTTTCATCTATCTATCTATCTATACATATATAAAGGGCAATTGTGTGAATCTGTATGTCCAGAGGAAACTTTGAAAATTAACGACAAAGTAAATATATATACACATTAAATATCACCAGGGCTTGGTTTTTGAGCAAAAATAATGAAGATTTTATTTAAATTCATGAAGATATCTAAAAAATAAAATTTAAATGATAACAACATGGAATTTTTTCCATTTAATATTGTAGACATAAATTTCTATTTTCAGACTGGATCAACGCAAAGTCTTTTTTATGTAGGGATTTTAATGGGACATCCAGCGGAGATCCAACTCACAATTCAGTAATAATGGATCTGCAAGACTAACTTTTTAAAAATCCCCCTTTACTCAGGCGATGTCGGGTAGCCACTTCTAGTTGGAAAATAATTCAAGGAGAGAGAGAGAGAGAGAGAGAGAGAGAGAGAGAGAGAGAGAGAGAGAGAGAGAGAGATTTTAAGCACTTTGGTGTTTGACAAAAGATCAAAGTATAGTAACAATTCTTGTTTCTTAAAAAAGATAAAGGAAATAACATTGGCATTACAGGGAAATTCTTCCTATCAGGCCACAATGACAGAGAATTTGATACAATTTGAAACCATCTAATATTTAAAATAACAGCATTAAAAATAATCAATAGACTAAACAAAAAATATAGAGAGACATGATAGGTTTGGAGTTTTTAGTAACGCAGACTGAAAAAAAAAAAGAAGATAAATGTGCATCTGAGATTAATGTAAGTAACCACAAGTTACCATCAACTTTGACATCATGATTAGCTCTTTTTTTGTGTGTGCGTATCTTTGCAATTAGACTTCAGTAGATTAGAGAGTGAGATAAGGTTCTTCTGTCAACCACCCATACAGGTTATTTTAGTCAATGTACAACTTCTAGCTTAGTAACAAAAAATTATATATGTTATGTTCTTTTGTTTATGTGTATATATATATATATATATATATATATATATATATATATATATATATATATGTAGATAGATATGCATGTGTGTGTGTGTGTATGTGTGACTATATTTACATTCATATATACATGCCTACTGTAGTACATTGATAAGCTAGTTTATCTTGTAACCCAAGTGAGTTTAATCAAATGTGATGCTATACTAGATGTATGAACATGTGTATCTATTTATTTCATACTTATATTCACAAATAATATGCACATACATATATTCAAGTATCAATATATAAACATATATACATACACTATACATCTATCAATTTGTGCCATTTCAAAAAATGAATGCTTAATGCCGATGAACTGAAGAGAATCTTTTGTTATAATTTTCAAATGAAATAAAATCTATAAAAGACAAAAAAAAAAAATCAACTGAAGCCTTTTAAAAAGATACGAAAATACAGTGTATTGTAGAGTTCAATATCTAATGTAGTGAATCAAAACTCAACAACTGTCAGTGTAGACAAATGACAATGAAGTTGGAAGATGTGAATTACTATAAACATGCATCAGGATTTTCTATTGAACAAAATAAGATTTTTCTGTATTTTTGTTACTGACAGAAAAATCTAAATATATTTGAAATATTTCCAATATTTATATATTAACATGAATAAATTTTCAACCTGGCTTATATATCTGAACAGTTATATACATACATACATACATACATACATTAACATTCAAAGATTGCAATTGTTTTTTCTTTTTGTACCTACTCAAAATCTTCTTTAGTAAATGCTGAATAAAGAACATTCTTGTATGAGGTGCCACCATCTCGTTGATATGACTGAGAGCACCAGTGTCTTAGGTGAAAGAAGAGAAGAAGAAAGTGTAGACAAAAAAGAGATGAAATAAAATGCCTTTGCTAAGTATTGATGGATGTCTGGGTGTATAGTTGGTCATTGGTGGCAGCTGTCAGCCACCCCCAACAGGGTGGCCAGAAAAAGAAAGTGAAGAAATTCAAGCAGTGGTTGCTTGAGTATTATCTTAGTGCACACTTTGGGGATGAGTTGGATTATTTGGAAAGGAAGAGATGATATGGGGAAGGGGATAAAAATATGTAGGTGTTGTATTTAGCAAAATACCTTGACCACTACAAATTCTGAAGAATAGATGATATGCATGTGACTGTATGAGTGTGTATATATACATATATTCATATTGATAATATAGTTTGCTATATTTAAGTAAAGAGTGCTCAATATTATTGATAGAGTATATATATCTAAGTTAGGGTAGCGTAGACATAAAGTCAATGATGCTTGGTAACCACTTGGTTTGAAATACACATAGGCGAGAAACTGACAGTTACCAAGCACCACTGACTTTATGTCTATGCTGTCCTAACACACACACACACATATATATATATATATATATATATATATATATATATATATATATATATATATGCATGTTGAACAAAAGACACATCTCCTGTTTAACAATTTTATTTGCAATTTTTTGTGTTTTCTGGCCAACTTTTTAATATTTGGGTGGAATTCATGGATTAGTCCAAAGTTCATGTCCTGAGTACTTTCATCACTTCGAAGTGCCATCATCAGGGGTGATGTGTTCCAGTTTTTCAAATTATATTAATGGATGTGGAGGCTGGAAGGAAGAGAATTGATAGGAAAAGTGTTATAGGCATTTTAAAATGTGAGTACTGCATTGGAAATTAATTTTGTTTAAGGATGTTTTCCAGCCTCCACATCCATTAATATAATTTGAAAAGCTGGAACACATCACCCCTGATGATGGCACTTCAAAGTGCTGAAAGTACTCGGGACATGAACTTTGGTGGACTAATTCCCAAATTCCACCCAAATATTAAAAAGTTGGCCAGAAAACTCGAGAAAAATCACAAATAAAATTGTTAAACAGGAGATGTGTCTTTTGTTTAATTCAACATGCATAAATGAAAAAATGTTGCCCAAATACACACACATATATATATATATATGCTCTTCTCTGAATGGAGCACTCTGTGACGGCCTTTACACACAAAGCGATGTGTGTATTAAAACAGTTAAAATCCCCTTCCCATTCTGTAAGTGAAGACAGCCTAATGGTTAAGGTGCCGGACTGACACCCAACCGACTGGAGTTCAATTCCGGCTGTAGGTAGCTTACAAAATGTCTAGCCACACTGAAGAGACTTGATAAGTCGAAACACGTGTCTGTGGATGACCCTATATATATATATATATATATATATATATATATATATATATATATGCTTATATCCATAGTTATATGTGAGAGAGACAAAGAGGAAAAAGTGACTGGTGCTTTTATCATTCAGAAGATTTTATCTCCATTTATGTTGGACTATTTTTGTATGAAGAGTCATTCTTGTTTTGGAACACTTGGTGAGGAGGGAAGCTATAAACTTGGAGATGGAAATATCCCAAAAGGACAAAAGGTTCAGTGTTGTTAAAGGAAAAATAGGTAAATTATGCAGATGATTCATTAATATATATAAGATTTTTGGATGTTTGTTTTTTAGAAGCAGTTGAATAAAGTATATATTATTATTTATATTTTGCTTGAAGGCAATTACAATGCGTATATCGCATAAAATTCGATAATTATAGAAAATAATCATGACAAGTGAATCTCGGCAAATAATTGTTCGGTGTGTAGAACATCGTACAGACTGTTTCAACTTTACTAAGTATCATCAGCGATGAATACTACCGATTTCCCTCCGACAGAGATTCACTTGTCATGATTATTTTCTATAATTATCAAATTTTATGCGATATACGCATTGTAATTGCCTTCAAGCAAAATATAAATAATAATAATAATATATATATATATATATATATATATATATATATATATATAAAGTAGTTAGATCAATAAATCTGTAGCCTAATAATGAAAATCTTCTTTGTCAATGCACTTAATTCACTTGTGAATTTTAAACATAGGTCAAATATTATACAGTGAAATTTTCAGATCAAATTAAGCTAATAACTATGTATTAGTTATGGACTTATCCATCAATCTTTATATATATCATTGATTAAACATGAAATTTTAATGAAAAGTCCGTCATCGAAAAAGGAAATTGATTTTCATTTTTTTAGTCTGAGGCAAAAGATGTAACATGGAATTGGTCAGTGTGGGTGGATGCAGTTAATATAGAAAGCAATGGAGGCACATTCATTTAAAACTTAGTACCATAACAATCACTGCAGAATTCATGGTAGAGACATGTATACTGGGCCAGCGCGTACTACCGCCCAAACCTCCTGACAGGGGCGATCCCAAGGCTTGTATGGGAACCTTGGAAGAGGGAGTTTCATATATTTTTTATCAATACTACTTTATAAAAAATTAAATGTAACAGAGTAGACATTCATACATTTTATATGAATACTACCCTATGAAAATCTATATCTATATATCATAGATTCATGGGGGGGGGGAGGAACCTTAGCACTGACCCTATACGTATATAATCATCAATATGGGTCATATGGTATTAGATTTCTTTTACTTCTACACTGATAAATATAGTGAAAAGGAATTTTTATTTTACTACCTTTCACAATTTCTATGAGTGAAAAGGATTTTTTTCCCCTGAAAGTTCAGTATATCATCAAGCGATTTATTTATGGAATTGCATCTATAAATATGTAAGATAAGAATAGAAACAAAAAAGCCATGTTTAGACCTCTACAGGGAGGCCAGAAAAAGAGAGTGAAGAAATTGAAGCAGTGATGGCTTGAGTATTATCTTAGTGCACACTTTTGGGATGAGATAGATTATTTGGAAAGGAGAGATATGGGGAAGGGTATAAATATATGCAAGTAGTGTATTTGGCAAAATACATTGACCACTGAAGAATAGAGGATATGCATGTGACTGCATGAGTGTATGTATATATATATATATTTGTATATGTATAAGTATTAACTTACCGGTGGGTATAAGAGCGATCATTGGAAGCGCACAATATCCAGAGGTTAAGGTTGAGAAAAAACAAATACAAAGTGCTCAATACAATGTAGAGCATAAATTTATTTAAGAATGGAAATGAGTAACCTACTCGAGTTTCATCGATAGATTCTTCAGGGTTACTTTTAAATTAATCGAGTTTACGATTAATCTTTGGTGTTATAAACATGCCCGTTGGAATGGGACTTAAATTCAGTAGAGGAACGCTTGTTTACATTTTTTTTATAAAATGTAAACAAGCGTTCCTCTACTGAATTTAAGTCCCATTCCAACGGGCATGTTTATAACACCAAAGATTAATCGTAAACTCGATTAATTTAAAAGTAACCCTGAAGAATCTATCGATGAAACTCGAGTAGGTTACTCATTTCCATTCTTAAATAAATATATATATATATATATATATATATTCATACAAATATACAAATTATTAATTTATACTTGACAACAGTGCGATCATGGTTGAAATATTTAATGTTTCACCCTTTATTCTTATCCTCCTCATAATATTAGAGAAATCATCAAATTTTCTTAATTGAATATTGCTTAAATGCAAGCAAGTTTTCTTGAATTACCTACATCTTTTGTCTTGATAGACAAGGTCTTTCATAGGAATTGTGTACATAGTCAGACTTTTTTTTTTTTTTTTTTTTTTTTTTTGTTGTTGATCCACAACTTCTGCTAGGATGAATGTGTAAAACTTGTGCACCCTGCTAAGAGTCAAAGTCTTTCTCCACAGTGATACTGCTTAAGATCAAAGTATTGTATCTTTACCCATCTATATATTAATACTGGTGTTCCTTAAAAGTGTAGTATAGGTTATCATCTTGCAACACCTCTGATTAAAAAATGAGACTGTTCAAATTGTCCAAGATGAAATGCAAAAATGTACATCCTGATTATCTGGTGTTGCTTATCTGCTGAATTCTTATTTCTTATGAGTGTTGTCACCTCAGCTGAACAATGGACCATTCTGTTTTTATTATAAAGAAAGAAAGGGAAGAAAAATGATATGCTACACTGAAGAAATATAATAAGAAAGAAAGAGAGTAAGGGAAAGATAGAGAGAGTGGTGAGCATGTGGAAGCGATAACACTATTCTGTTTCAATCAAACATAATGAAAAGAAGGATAGAAAGAAAAAAGAAAAGTGTGAGAGAGTTAAATCAAGATTATTATACTTTTTACATATTGAACTATTGGCAATAGCTGTTAAGTAAACATATCAAACATTGTAATAATCAAATTATCATACTGTGGTATATCCACAAGTCCGGCTAGTAATTAAATATTTTACAAAGAAAAAAATTAACCAGAATCATAATAAGCCTCATCATATACATATTTAAGTTTTCTTATTTTGGATTTAAATATAAACTCAAAATAATAAATCTGCATATTTCATATACTATAGTTTTAAAAATAATCATTGGATTTCCACAGATACTACACTCTGATTGGAGATAAGATTGCTGATCAATAAGTAAATAATCCTATTATTTGATGGGAACTATATATATATATATATATATATATATATATATATATATATATATTGAAAAAAGAAAATGACAGTGGGGGGGGGACAAAAACAAGTCACTAAAAAGGCAAGTAGCAGGCAATATCCGAGAAACTATAAAAACTATGAACTACGCAGATGATCTAATGTTTCTCACAAATACACCTGCACAAGCTGAATCACTACTGCATAGCTTAGAGAAGGCAACAAGAGGCATTGGCCTCTATGAGAACTCAGATAAAACAGAGTTCATGTGTTTTAAATAAGATGGAGACATCTCCACACTGGATGGTAAGACTGAAATTAGTAGGCCAGTTCACATACCTAGGTAGTAATATCTCATCCACAGAAAGTGATGTCAATATACGCATAGGAAAGGCATGGACTGCAATAGACATTATGGATCATATGATCTCTCATAAGATAAAGCAATAATTCTTCTAAGCTGTAGCCATATCAGTGCTACTGTATGGTTGCACCATTTGGATTCTAACAAAAAGTTCAGAGAAAAAGTTAGATGGTAACTACACAAGGATGTTTCACACTGTCCTGACCAACTCCTGGATGCAGGACTCCACAAAAAAGAAGCTGTATGGCCACTTGCCTCCTATCACATAACCCATCCAAGTAAAATGAATGAACAAGACATGTTGGACACTGCTGGAGAAGCAGGGATGAACTCATAAGTGACATTGTCCTGTGGACACATACACATAGATACACCAGTGTAAGCCAACCAGCAAAGACTTACATTGATCAGTTTTGTGTGGATACTGGATGTTATGAGAACTTGTCAAGAGCGATAACCAATGTATATGAAGGCATTGTGGGCAAGAAAGAATATGTGAGTGTATGCAGGGATGCAATTATATATCATATTTAAAAGGGTATGCATGGGTATGTGTGTGAGTGCAATGCATGTATGAGTGTGTATATATGCATATATGTGTGTGAGTGTGTCTGTATGCAGGAGTAGGAATATATATATATATATATATATATATATATATATATATATATGCGTGTGTGTGTATGTCTGTATGCACGAGTAGGAATATATATATATATGTGTGTGTGTGTGTGTATGTCTGTATGCATGAGTAGGAATATATATATGTGTATGTGTGTGTGTATTTATCTATACATGTATGTGTATGTATGTGTATTCATATGCATTTATGTGCATGAGTGTGCATGTATGTGTATACATGCATATGTAGGAGAGTAGATATATATGTGTGCATGCACATATAGGTGAGTGTGTATGTGTATAAGCACATGCAGGTATGAACATTGCAGACATATGTGTGGGAGCATATGTGTAGGCATGCACACGCGAACACATAGGAATATATGAGTGCAAACATGATAGTGGATGTGAGGAGACACAACTATAAACGAAGAGAGGGGGAAAAAAGTGAAAAAGAGTAGAAAAGAGAGAGAAAAGGAGAGTGAAAAAGCCAGGCTGGAGTTGAAAAAAAAAAAAAAACAATTACTTGTGTATGCATGTACATATGTGTGTGTGTGTGAGTATAAGCATGGATACAGAGACATACATATGTAAACAGAGAGAGGGGAAAGGAAAGAGTCAAATGGTGAACAAATCAAGAAACACAACCCCAGTTAGGGCAAAGAAGTGGGAAGGGGGGGGAGAGTGATGCACTATTCTCATTACCATGACATCCCCCAGTGAAGAAATACAAAAATTCGGCTCAAAGTATATACATATATAAATGAATTGATATTTCCTGCATTTCTTAATGGTCACATTGTCTTGGTGATAAGTGGCTAACACACTGCTTTGAAACCAATGGTAACAATCACACCATAAATGTACTGTACACTATATCTCATATATATATATATATATATATAGGTTGAGAAGAGAAAATCATATTAAATAAACATGATATGTCAATTTTGTTCATTAGAAAATGACTTGAAGAGGCAAAGGTAGCCAAAATAAATTTATTTCTGATATATTATGGTTCTCATACATTTCCGTGCCAGTGCTACTGCATGGCTGCACAACTAGGACTCATTTAGAGAAAAAGCTTGTTTCTTGCTGTCCTAAACAAATTTTGGAAGCAGCACCCCACAAAAAGCAGCTGTACAACAACTTGCCTCCTATCATACAAACTATCCAAGTAAAATGAACAAGACATGCTTGACACTGTTGAATAAGCAAGGACGTTCTCATGTAGCAACATCGACCTGGATACACCA
This sequence comes from Doryteuthis pealeii, assembly GCA_023376005.1. Classification (NCBI taxonomy): domain Eukaryota; kingdom Metazoa; phylum Mollusca; class Cephalopoda; order Myopsida; family Loliginidae; genus Doryteuthis; species Doryteuthis pealeii. The sequence goes on from CM042165.1 coordinate 30,363,937, forward strand.
GCAAAAATCTACACCAACCAGCTGTGTGTGGATTTTGAATACCATGCAGAAGACCTGCCAAGGCAAGAGAGAGTCAAGTGTATCTGTGCTGTCAGTGTGACCTGATGATGATTATACATAAAATTGATTCATATTTTCAGATTTATATTTTCCAAAGTTCATGACTCTAGAAAAATTAATGAAAGTTCAGAATGAGATTTGAAATTCTTTTTTCATCTTTCTCTTTGTGACTAAAATCCTATTTTAGTAACTGTTATTTCTTTTTTTTTTTTTGTATGAAGAGAAACTTTAAAACCCTTTTTAGCTAAAGAAACAGCCTTTATGATGGATATGACAAGTGAATGTTTTCATGAATACCAAGATGTGATTTTATGATTTTTGCAAAAATAGAAAAAATAAAATCTAAAGTTCAATCTGAAGCCATTTAAAGAATTTTCCACTGTTTGGGTTTCAAATGATAGCACCTGTCCAGATTTCTAGAATCTGTTCATTCATTTAAAAAAAAATTTAACTCACACATTCAAGTGAATGAGCTGATGTAATAAAAGATTGGTATAGATTATGTTGTAGTATTGGTTATTCTTTATGAGAAGAGAGAATGTGTAGTAGAAAAGAAAAATCCATTTAATAATAACAGCAGTAATGGTGGTGACTGCATTGTTGTAATGAATATGGTGGTGGCAGATTCATGGCAACCCCACTATGATCAGTATTGTTAGAAAAATAAATGATATGAATGAATCATTTAATAAATAAATCAATAAAGAAAATCAAAAGTTCTTTTTTTCCATTGACACAATTTCCAACTTGAAATCATGGACAACATCCAATAATATTTGTATGAAATGCATTGATGATTTTTATAACATCTGTAAATTTCACAAAAAACGGATTTAGAGCTGAAATTATTATGGCAGAGATTTCTTCATGTACTATTCTTAACAGAGGAATAAACATTAAAAAAATCTAATTGTATTTATCTAAGTTCTATTAGCAATAATTTTGTTAAGTATCCAAATTAGCTAAGTGTATTCCAAATATGAGAGTTTTATTGGTGAAACACAACAAAATTTAGATAAAGTAATATACGAGCATAAAAGAGCCATTAAAATAAACATTTACTGAAATTCCTTTTCATCCTACATGTTAGATTTCAAACATACTTTCAATTTTTACAAAGACCACACTAATAAAAACCAATCCACAATAAAAGATCTTTGCTGACTTAGGGAATTAGCTATTATTTCCCAATCTAAACACATCATCAAACAAGTTTTTTATCATATCATGTCGAGTTTAGAAAAAATTATAATCCATGAGAATAAGATTAAGATTGACAATGGATAAGAAATAAAAAATAATTTATTTCTCTACTATACCTCCATACTTCCAAATAGTTTTCTTAAAGTTTATTTCGATCCAATTTCCCTTCCCTTGTTTCCCAACCTCCATTTATCTGCAATTAATAGAAACAATTTTCCTCTTTTCTACTAAAAATGACAACCAGATATTTTTCTCTTTCCCCTTTTTTCACTACCTTTGTCCATTTTCTTTTATTTCTCACTCCCACTTTTTATCTTTCCTCATTCTCTATGTTTGCAAATTTGGTGTTCGATCATTCATTTCTGATGAAGTCTTAGATAAAATAAAAACTAAATATTAAGTTTTACCCATGAATTGAATTGTTTGTGTTGGTTTATCCACCTTTTCCATTTATATTTTCACATTTTTATAATTTTCTACGTTAAATTTCTCCATGAGACTTTTATAAATTTGACAATAGGTGAAGAAACTTAATTGTTCCCAACCAGCAAACATCCATATTCTTCCACCTTTTGCTTTGCTTTTTCTACTACCACATTTAAAAACAAAATTCCTCCAGGATAGAATATAACACAGAATAACAATAACTTTCCTTGATGTCAGTGCTTCATATTTTTTTAACCTTTTCACTGCTGTGTGCAACTACAGTTGAATTCTAGTGTCCTGCTGTATGCAGCAGTAGCTCTTGATAGAAAAAAAGAAAGTGTTTGGTGTCTGTGTATTCACAATCCATTTTCATAGCCAAATAGATTTCCCAGAAGGCAACATTGTATATTTAACTTAATCTACACATGTAATTGTACTATTTATAAATATTTTACCAGAAATGGGCAATTATATACACAGTTTAACAGACATCAACAAGTCAACACCTTCTTGAACATTTTTGGTAGTGAATTTCTTATAAGAACATAAACCAAGGCAATTACCAGGTTCAAATAATCAACTTGTATTACTGCAGCTGGAAATATACAAAACTATTTTAATGATTTAGAATTTTAGTGGGTTTTTTTTTTTTTTTACTGCTGTAGTGGATTTAACAGTAAGGCTAACATATTTAATAACAATCAGAACCCCAAAATTTAAATCAATGAGTCACAACCAACAGTAATCTTTATGTTTAATTTCATGATTATTTGATTTCATTGTTCCCTTGTTTAAGGTTGTTAAGAGTTCAATATCCATAAACTTTTGATATTTTGTTTTGGAAAAGGAAGAGATTTGAAAATTCATGAAGTCAGCTTGTGTCAAATTGTCAGAGTTCATGGTACTATTATGATTTCAACTATATCTATATAATCTTCTGTTTATAATGGAGATTCTGTCTGTAACCAAAACTATGTCACTGCTTATGTCGCATTACCCCAAATCATCACCCCCTTCTTTTTTTTTAGTAACAAGGGGTAAACTAGAAAATTTACAAATGAATACCTACGATTTTGTGTAAAATTTATGTTTAGAATATCCAAAATAATTATTAAATTAATAATTAATAGAGGCATGCAACATTTTCTTTGAGGGGGACAGAACTAAGTTTCAATTTCAAATGGTTTTATTTATGTTTTTCTACTCTTAATAAATTTGATAATTTCACTTATGATTCAAACCCTCTGACATTGAATTTTTAACTACAGGCAATATCTTTTAAATAGTATCCCTTACACCGGAGAGTGTTTTTTGCTACCAATAATAATTTCCACACAGTTAAGTGGTTTCTTGTATTTCTATATAATACTAATAATTTGCCCACAATTATATGGTTTTGAGTATTTCAAACAATTATATGGTTTCAAGTAACAAAAAATAATAATCCTCTGTAAACAATTATAGCTTCAAGTAACTATTCTTAATACAAATAATTTGCACACAGTTATATGGTTTCAATTATTCCTATCTAATACTGATAATTTCTGAAAAGATCTATTTGATATATGGAACCCTAACAGGTACTACCACTCCAAGACAAAATGAACCCAAGAGTAATGGCAACAAAGCAGTACTCCACACTCTCCAGAGCTCCAGCACTAGTATCAAATCTAGGACATTCCTTTTCCTCCGCAGGGGATAGCAGTTGACATATTCTAAGCGCTGCTGACAGGGTAGCTCAAATTTAGATTAGCATTTACTAATCTTAACTTAGTAAATATTAAATCTTTTGATGTGGTGTTCAGATTGTTTTATTGTTTGCTCTCAGTTCAAATGTAGTTGATTTTATATAACTATCTACTACTAGTATCAAACTGGTGAAGTAGTCAAGGTATTTGATCCTAGCAGAAGGTTTGTGGTGGGATGTAGGAATAGAATAAAAAAGAGTACAGAGTGTAAAGAAGGAAAAGAGAAAATATAAAGGACAAAAGAACAAGAAGAGATGAGGGAGAGAATAGAAAGGAGAACAGAAACACAGAAAGAGATGAGAGGGAGAGAATAGAAAGGAGAACAGAAACACAGAAAGAGATGAGAGGGAGAGAATAGAAAGGAGAACAGAAACACAGAAAGAGATGAGAGGGAGAGAATAGAAAGGAGAACAGAAACACAGAAAGAGATGAGAGGGAGAGAATAGAAAGGAGAACAGAAACACAGAAAGAGATGAGAGGGAGAGAATAGAAAGGAGAACAGAGAAAGAGATGAGAGGGAGAGAATAGAAAGGAGAACAGAAACACAGAAAGAGATGAGAGGGAGAGAATAGAAAGGAGAACAGAAACACAGAAAGAAGATGAGAGGGAGAGAATAGAAAGGAGAACAGAAACACAGAAAGAGATGAGAGGGAGAGAATAGAAAGGAGAACAGAACACAGAAAGAGATGAGAGGGAGAGAATAGAAAGGAGAACAGAAACACAGAAAGAGATGAGAGGGAGAGAATAGAAAGGAGAACAGAAACACAGAGAGAATAGAAAGGAGAACAGAAACACAGAAAGAGAGGAGAGAATAGAAAGGAGAACAGAAACACAGAAAGAGATGAGAGGGAGAGAATAGAAAGGAGAACAGAAACACAGAAAGAGATGAGAGAGAATAGAAAGGAGAACAGAAACACAGAAAGAGATGAGAGGGAGAGAATAGAAAGGAGAACAGAAACACAGAAAGAGATGAGAGGGAGAGAATAGAAAGGAGAACAGAAACACAGAAAGAGATGAGAGGGAGAGAATAGAAAGGAGAACAGAAACACAGAAAGAGATGAGAGGGAGAGAATAGAAAAGGAGAACAGAAACACAGAAAGAGATGAGAGGGAGAGAATAGAAAGGAGAACAGAAACACAGAAAGAGAAGAGATGAGAGGGAGAGAATAGAAAGGAGAACAGAAACACAGAAAGAGATGAGAGGGAGAGAATAGAAAGGAGAACAGAAACACAGAAAGAGATGAGAGGGAGAGAATAGAAAGGAGAACAGAAACACAGAAAGAGAAAAGTGTAAAAAAGCCAAAGAACATTAAAAAAAGGAAATAAGCAAATGTTGATAAAATATTTATATTATTTAATGTAATATATTCACAAAGTCATTTTATAACATATACTGTCAGGAGATTTCAATCCATAATCTTTAGTTATTTGTTTTAGGCTAAAAGAGGAATTAAAAAAGAACAAAAGCAGAAATAGTGAGAAAAAGAGAAGCAAAAAGGTACTAGTGGGGTAAATAATGAGAGGGACTGAGAACTAGAGAGGAGAGACTGAGAAGTGTGGATAACAGAAAGAGAGGATACTACTGACATAAAGGGAAAGGAGACAAGAGACAAGGAGGAGTGAAGATAAAATAAAGAGGGACAGAAAAGAAAAAGTGAGGGAAGAAATAAAGAGAATGAAAGGTTAGAAAGAGAGAAAGAATTTAGAGAAAAGACAGAACAATAGAGAAAAGAGATGAAAGAGTTGAGAAAAGAATTTTATATAATAGTCAAATAATAATGATCCTAACTTTTGCCCTCCTTTATTATTCTAATTATGATTACTTATTCATAATATGTTGAGACAATAACAATTTAGCCAGGACATTTGCTTAATTTTCAACTAATGACCTGATTTAGTCTTTCAGTTGAGCTATTATAATTATTATTTGTTCTTTTGATGAATTGGATGTCATCTGGGAGGTTCTTTGCCTTTTCCCCCACAGCACACTTTTTCTCAACATACACAACATTTGTGTGACAAATCCAATTTCTTTATTTTCTCATAAAACAAAGGAAAGTTTTTGTGTTGCTTTCAAACAGCTAAAAATAGAAATGAAGAGTAGAATAATTAAAACGTTAATGTGAATTATATGTCTTGGATGTGGCTTTTTGGGACCCAAATAAACTCATCTTCCTCAAGGTACAAGGTTCAATTTCTTATGCTCTCTCAAAACTGCGGATCTATGCTTTGTGCTTCCTATTTTAGCCGGAAAAGTTTGATTTCAATGGACAACTTATTATAACTTATGTTTTTATAAGTCAGTTACATAGGATTAAATGTTTTACTCTTGTTCTCACACAAAAACTGAAGACTTTTCTTGTAGTGCTAAATATTATTGAAGAAGGGATCAGAAATCTTGGTACATTATTAATAATTAATTATTTTTGAAAAGGATCCCAAACTGGAGGATACAAACACACACTTTTTCTGTTGACCTGTAAAACTGCCCCATTTAACCAGAATTACATGGATGATTGTCCATTATTCTTTAACACAATTTATTTTAAAATAACTGTTCATAGATTGAAACTTTAACAGCAATAGCAAAAGTAAACTATTTTTATTATACCAATTTTTGACAATTTTTGTTTGTTTTCTTGCTTTTTATCATGCTTTTTCTATTTATTTTTTAAAGATTTGAATGCAGCTAAATGAATCAGTTAAACATGCTGTAAAAAAATATGAAAACTAGTCAAAAATATGTAATAAAACATAATTAATCTTAAAATGACAAAGCAAGCGAACTATTACTACTTTATGGTTAACAATAGATCAGGAAATAAACTTTAAAGGAAAGAACAATGGCAGAAAGACTACAAATGAGACCCTGTTTGATATGAATAACTTTGGTAACCAAATTGTCAAGATATCATCTATAAAACCATTGAAATATAAATCTCATCCAAAGTTTCTTTGTTTTTTTCCCTCTAAATTCTTAATTTAATGGCTGAAAAATAGAAGAAACGTAATAAAAAAGCCACAAAAATATATTTTTAAAAAAACTTGAAAATACCTGCAATAATGAAAACTTTTGTTTTTCATATTTGAAATTGTCTGCTTATGAATTTCTGAAAAAAGATGAATTGATGGAAAGGAGCAGTGGTGCTGCTAGTGGGATGACACAAATTTGGGGACTTATAAGTGGATATCTACAGAGTGGACAATTGAACAATTGCACATTAAACAATGTGGTGGCATTATTGTTTATAGATAGAGTGAGAGATTGAAAAAAAAAAAAAAAGATGAAGTAAAATGCCACCAAGTAGGTGTTTGGGGTTATCTCAGGTCATTGAAATCTGAATAAAAAATGAAAAAAGAATTTGTATCAGTTGAAAAGAAGATTTTTTAAAGAAATGTCAAAGGTGATGATAAAATAAAAAACAAGGATTTTTTAAATTTTCATCTCAAATTATTTTTTATTAAGCCTACCTTGGCACAAGGCCAAACTATATGGCACCCAGTGAGAATCAAATTCACTAATATTGATTTACTAGCCTAGCTCATAAACCTTTACACCATTAAAGGCGTCCAGATTCGCATTTTAAGTAGTCCACTTTGAATCGCTTTAAAAGAAACAGTATCATTTTTAAAAAAAAATTTTTTTTTTAATATTAAGATATTCAGAGCCAGTAAATAAAAATGAATAAATAAAAGATTAAAAAAAGAGATATAATAAAAAAGCTGAGCAAAATCAAAATTAAGGAAAATAATGAAATAGAGTAAAATTTGTTTGCTAATCAGCACATCTAGATAATATAAACAAACAAGTAGCCAGCAAAGTAAGAACCTTATGTATTTATGGGAATACTGAAAATACCAATTCATATATTTCAATGGTTAGAGTACTTGTTTCCCAAGACTTTGATGTTAAAAGAAATATAACCTTGTACCAAAGTTACCTTGGTCTTAGGAAACTGAACATTTTCCAGTCCAGTGGTAATTAACAAGTTAACAATATTGAGTGTGATTCATATATATGGATACTACATAAATATAGCCATATGCCAAGCTTAAACTGGAGTAAGTAAATATTTATTACAGGCTCCAAGGTGGTTTTTGTTTACTTATAAATCCATGTCACATAACAACACATTAGATTAATTCTTTATTCAAACTCACTAAAACAACAATATATAAAAGTAAGGGATTAAAGGTATTAACCATTACCAAGTTAGATAACTCAGACTTCAACATAGCTACTCTCTTGTGAAATCTGCAGTTCTATTTAAAATAAATGATATTTTAAAAGTTCAAGAACAAAATTTAAAATTTACCCAGGTAAACATTCTTCCAAGGAAAGAGTACCAGCTGCTGGACTAAAGCGTACCTGCACAAGATTAACAGCCTATAACGGTACCTCTATCCCGGTACTAGGAAAATGTGTAGTACAAATTCCACACAAAAACAGTATATATGATGTCCCAATAATTGTAGCAGACACCAATGCTTCTCCAATCCTAGGATTAAAACCAGTGATTGACATGCACCTCATACAAAGATTCCTCAGCATCTCAAAAGTCGTCTTGAGAAAGACACTATTTGGTCCTTTGACAAGCCTCAAAGCGATGCATTTTCATACCTCATGGATATGATCACTCAGAGCCCAATAATAAAGTACTTTGATCTCAAACCCCCAATCAAGTATCATCTGATGTATTTACCCAAGGATTAAGAGTCCTGCTAGAACAGCTGCATGACAATGAGTGGCATTCAATAGCTTATGCCAGCAGATCCCTGTCATCAGCAGAAATAAACTACTGTCTTCTAAAACTAGAAATTCTGTTTGCCTGTCAGTACTTTCATGAATACATATATGGACAATGCTTCATTGTGCACAATGATCACAAACCCCTCAAGTCCATAATGAACAATCAAATAGCCAAAGCTCTGCCTAGGATACAGCGCTTCCTTTCTAGGATCTAAAAATATGATTTTGATCTCAAATACATAAAAGGCCAACTAATGAAGGTTACAGACACACTAAGCTGAGCTGCACTGCAAGGCAACACCCCTGAAATATCTGACAAAGAAATTAACTACTTTGTCCACGTTGTGATGTCATCACTCCCTACCACTCTTCTGGCCAAATATAAATGTAGACATTGCAGATACAAAGACAAACTGTGAGGCATGTAAACAATACAAAAACTGTCAAGGTGCTAAACCGCTCATGAACCATGAGATCCCTGACAAACCTTGGACAAAAGTCTGCACAGACCTGTTGAAGATACAGGGAAGAACCCACCTCATTGTTGTGGATTACTATTCCAAGTATTTTGAAATCAGCAAATTCCTCAACATCACCTCACCAATAGTGATAAAGCATATGAAAGCAATATTTGTAAGACATTGAATCTCCAAACTAGTCTTTTCAGACAATGGTCCAGAATTTGCCTTGCTAGAATTCAGAAAATTCTCAACAAACTGGGATTTTGAACATGACACCAGTAGCCCAGAAATTTGCACAATCAAATAGTATGGTAGAGAGAACCATACAAACTGTAAAAAGGACCCTATTAAAATGCCTGAAAACAGGGGACAACAAAAACCTAGTACTGGTAGCCTTACGCACAGTACCAGGCATGGAAAATATCCCTTCACCAGCAACAAAACTGATGAAATGGGAGTTATGGACTTTGCTACCTAGGATCACAGAATCCACATACTGGGATAAAGTTTGTAATCTGACACATTAAAAACATCACAAACTTTTCCCCCTGAATATCAGCAACTATGTCCACCTGCATGATTGCAAAAACTGGTCCAGAAAGGAGAAGATCATCAAGAGATGTGATCAACCCAGCTCATATCTCATCCCAATGATTGAAAACTGTCACAACAGACAACATCTATTAGCCATTCAGAATCACAGGAACTCAGGATTTTTCCCTTCCCGAAACAAACACCCACCTCACCCCAGAGATACCAGAACACCAACTAACCACGACTGAGCAAATGTTCCAAACTAGAGTTGGAAGAAAAGTTCACCCACCTCATTGGATGTGTGAATAAGTCTGGACCAAAACACAACTGAAGAACAAAGAATTTGGGAGGGGAAATGTTGTATGTGTATATATACACTACACTAATGTACAGTTAACTCTCTTGGAATTTTGGTAGGGAACACTTCCGGCCCAGAAAACAAAAAAAAAACCTTAGTAGAAATAAAGATGTAGCCGAGTGAATACATGTGTTGCTGTTATCTGTTTATCCGTGCATGAAAATTGCCTCTCTTACAGGTCCAAGTTCCAACTGGACTCTGGTAAGCCTTATCTTACCTTTGTTTTTGAGTATAACATATTGAATATCATCTTCCCCACTAAATTTCATTTAACATGTTATATCAAAAATATGAAATCTAATGATATTCTCTCATATACACAAAGTGATATGCTGTATATCTTATGAAATAATGATAAAAATGAATTTTAGTAATCTAATGAGTTATATGCACATTTTTATATCACAAATACAATAACAGATAATATTATAAATAAAAAAATCCACATATAAATCTGATGACTAAGCCAAGGTAAAGTACAATAAAGATTTACCACACTGGCTTCTTGAGCAGATATTGTAGTGTTATAGATGCAATTAAAAATAAGGAAACAAAAATTTAATTAAATGAGTGAGCAAACTATAGTCAGACAAAAAACATGCTAATGAAGAAATATATCTACAAGCACACATAACATGTAATAATTTAGACATCTCACTAAACAACATCAACTAAAAGCAATTTAGCACATTCATACTTCTAAAATCTAAAATACAAAATTGCTATGCTATCAAAAATAAATAAATGAATAAAAATTCAGTAGCAGTCAATGATTTGTTCAAAATGTTTTTTCAATAACATTAAGATCTAAATGCTAAGGCATTGACTAAATGCTAATAATAGTAATTCTTGTTTGCTTCAGACTGAAGAAAACATTGTTACAATTATGGCCCACCATAGAAAATTGCATCGCTTTAATTTTTCATGCCAAAATACTTTAAATGTGTCAACAAAAAATATATTGCAAAAGAATTTAAAACAAAAAAAGAAAAAAACAGATTTCTGTTACACGTTATCTGTTTTTTTCTTTTTTTTTAGCACACAAACTTGGAACCATTCTTTATATTAAACATAAAAGAAAACTGTAAAAAGATAATTTTTCATTTTTATTAACGTTTTAAAATATTTTTAAAAATTTGCATACTTTTTTTGTCTGTTTCTTATTTTTTTTTGTACATACCTAGCAATATATAATCAAAACTGGATTTTTACTTTTGGGTTTTAAAATGAGAGATGGCTGCTGATTCCCTAATTTTTCTGGTGCATTTGTCATGTTTATATCATTTGAGATTTTTCTAAAGTTGATAGAATGGTATTTTTCTCTATTTTTATCATTTTTTTGTTTGTAAATGGCATCTTTATAGACATACTGTATTTTATTCATATAAACGTTTTTATATATTGTACATATAATGATCCACATTCTTGCTTTATATTCAATTTCAATTTAATTTTTTTATCTTATGCATTCTTTTAGCTGTTATTATATATAAATAGTGAGAAGATTGCACGAGAAACTGTCAGTTACAAAGCATGGTTGACCCTATGTCTACACTATACTGAATTTATATATATATATATATATATATATATGTGTGTGTGTGTGTGTGTGTGTGTGTGTGTATGTGTGTTGTATAATATAACTTAAATTTTATGGTCTAGCTTATGACTATTTCAAATAATAGACTGATTCCAACTTTTGAGCTTGTTTTTTAATGTTCTCTTAATATCATGTCAATAAACCAGTGATGGTTCACTTTCATTGTTTTTTTTTTGTAAACATTTTTTACTCAATCTTTTTATAAGTACAAATATATATGTGAAGTTGGTAGAAAAAGGCAGATCAATGTTCTGTTTTCTCAACCACTAAACTTGAGTTGATTTTTCTTTTTTTTTTTAAATAATTTTCCATTATAAAATTATTCTAGAATATTTATACACCAAGAAAATGTGTTGTGATGGCAGATAATAATACAATTAACTTTACATTCAGAATTGGGACAGGGCATCCATCAATCCATTTTTCAGAGGATTTTGTAGAACAAAAATAACAGTCAACTTGCAGAAAATAAAACAGCAGCAATAAAATCCCAGCAAATTCTGCAGTAAAATGCAAATGAGACAAACATAGATATAACACACCTACACATGGACTTGTCATACAAACAGCATTACAATAACATGCATCAATGAGAGACATGTACATGCCAAGATATACGAAAATACCTACAGAAAATTTTTCGAAACAAAGTGTGACCACGCCCTGGTTCAAAGTCTAGACTCTTGCTCAATTCTGAAAGTAGGTAATAATGGCAGGGGTACAATGTTATTAAAGAAATAAAATCAGGGTAGAACTAGTCAGAAAGAAAATGATTACCAACAATTTTAAGTGCATTCAATGATTTCAATGAAACTGACAATGAATGTCTATTGATTGCATATTGTTCCTGCAATGAATTCCATATTTTTATAATAATACATACTCACACAGAGAAAGAAAGTCAACAATTAAACCCTGGTTTTTACATGGGTTCTGATACCACCAGTGAAATATAAAGTTGTTTTAAAACATCCAGGAAATAGTATATAAACAATTAAAAGAAAATTAAGTTTTTTTTTTTTTATTTGGTAACCTTTCTATGCAATTAGTGGGACATTGTTTTATTCTATGTCTTTTTTTTTTTTTTTTACAATGTATTCATTAGTAATTTAAATTGCAGATAAAACTGGGAGCCATAACTTTTTTTGTCTTCATCAAACTACACAATGTCTTACAAAAATAGACTTCAGACATTTCTTTGAATTTCAAGCTTTTAAAATTTTAAATTAAAATCTTGGAAATTATCAAATCTATTTTCATCAAATTTTATATAGATAAAAAACAGTTGATTTGAAATGTGCAATTATCATAATCTTTTTTATTTATTTTTTATTTATTTTTTATTTATTTTTTATTTAAAACATTTTTCAGACTTGTATTGTAATGATTATTATTTTTAACGTTTCCATCAATGTGATTTTCAGCCATTCATTTCATTCATGTTGCATTTGTTGATCTTTACAATTTGCTCAAAAATTCTGTTTGCACAAAAATACTGTGTCCTTGTCAAAAAAAAAAAAAAAAAAAGAAAAGAAAAGATGAATATAAACAGCATGCACTAAAGAGAGGTTGAAAGACACATGGAATCAAACATGTTAAGAATAATAAAAAAAATGTCTGAATAATGTGTGCAATATGAAAAATATCTTAAATCTTCAGACAATACATGAAAGTTAAACAATTAATGAAATATTCCATTAATAATCTAACAACTATACAACCATGAAATATATAAGTATATATGGAGGTGCTATAAAAGCTTTAAGAAGGTTTAAGATATAAAACATAACAAGGAAGTTATCTTTTTTTCCCTTTTTTTTTTTTATTTTTTTAAACAGGAATGGAAAAAAAAAATAATTTGTGAATTTTGTTACAAAAGACAAAGAATTATAGACTGGATTTTCATCTTTTTTTTATTTTAAAAAAACTTATACTTACTTTATAAATCCCAGATTAAAAAAATACTTTTTGCTTGAAAAGTACTTGGATAGTTCAAATCCATTGCTTTATATTTGGTTTCTGTCTCAAAACATATTTTAGATAATAGAACAAATAGTTCATATGAACTGATATTAACCACAAAATACAAGTGACCACAAAAGATGCTTTGAAAGAGGAGCAAAATTGTGACAATACCAGCTCTGCACTCAAGCACCTTCATTGCACAATGTTGATGACCCCATGTTGTAATAATCTGTGCTGGCTGGTTCAAAAGACACAAGCTAGAAACAGGTTTACAAGGATTAAAAAAAAACAAAGTTTGATGACAGGATCTAATGGAAGTGGAAGGTATGATACTTTGTGCAGTTTGTGATGGAGCAGAGGGCACCTAAATGTATGACATCAGCTGGCAAGAAGTTCTTTTAAGTCAGCTGCTAGAATAAACTACAAGTCTGACTGTCATGTGGATCTCTGCCTATTTGCTATCTATCAACTGACACAACGTTCTCCTCTGACTGCTGGTCTAGATCTGCTCTTTTGGAGCTCGAGCCAGCTGAATATACGCAGAATTCTCCCATCCACAAACCAGAAATTGGTACTAACTTTTCCAGTCAATAATAATGAAAACAAACAAACATGACTTTAGCATAAATTAACCAAAGGGTTGACATGTTGTAAAATCCAAACAACCAACCAACATGTGTCTTTATTTGTAGCATGAAAATTATGCATATTCATTCAAATCAAAATTATTTGTTTGAATATTTAACGATAAACAAAGCTAAGATTTTGGGTATTATAATATTCATTTATTTTAGGAATAGTCTCTTTTTGTTGTTTACATTTTTAATATTAAAAGCATCCATCCTATTGTGGTGTAATGGCATGCAAGTTAGTCTCACATTTCCAGTACTACTGAATAGCAAGTTTAATTCTCACTGGATGTCCCATACTTGTGACTGTGTCCCATTGTTGTGTAATGGTTAGCAAGGTAGTCTCCTAGATCAATTACTGAATAGCAAGTTCAATTCTTGCAAATTTATGTAAATACCTCACAATAATTTAGAAAATTAAGCCTAAAATCCTGAGTAAAGTGATTGAAAAGTTAATTAGTAAATAGGAGAAAATTAAATTTAGTTCAAATGCTCAGAGATTTCATTCTTAGCAAAACAATTATACAAAAATTCAATAGAAAAAAATTTAATCTGTTTTCTGTAAAAAAAAAAAAAAAAAAAAAATACCTTGTAAAGAAATTAATTTTTGTTTATGAAACTTTTTATTATTGTTTTTTTTTTTTCCTCTTCCCATATTTGTTCTCCCCACCCCTGATGTTTCAGATTTATTATCTCTTTTTTAACACAAGAATATCTGTTAGGTTGAAAAGGAAATAAAGAAATCAGACTCTACCACAGCTTGATTCTCTAGAACTTGTTCTTTTCAAATTTAATTCATTTACTTTTTTCACAGTTTTTTCTTTCTCAGTTAAATATTTGATTTTTTCTTTCAAAATCTTTTTTTTTTTAAAAACATTCCATTTTTTAAATATTTTGTTTTAAGATTTGTCTTTTATTTTTTTATCACTTTTGTTTCCTCTTAGTTCATTTGTTTAGTGTTTTACCCCCTTGAATTTAACAGATTTTCATTTGAAAGCTGTACCCCCAAATATCACCACTCACCCACTACTATCATACATAACTTGAACATCCTAGACCATAAATAAATAAAAAATAAAGAAAAAAAGATTCATTCTAAAAGAATTCACTCAAATTTTTAAACATCTTTAATGATTTAAAAAGCCATATTTTTGACAGAAGATTTGCAGTGAAACCTTTAAATATAAATTTTCTTTTTTATTTAACATTTTTGCTATTGCTATTGTTAATTTTATTTCAAAAATGTTTTTTGTTAAACAAAGAAAAATATCCACCTCCCACTTATTCAATTTAAATATCTACTAATTGCAGAAATGCAAAAGGCTTTTTATGAAAAATCCTAAGGGCAATTTTGATAGTCAAGATGAACCCTTGACTTCAGTGGATGGAAATGACAATACTTTGTTGTTTAACATTGTAATTAATGAGGTTAATATGACCTAGTAGAAAAAAAGGTGAGCCAGTCATAAATAGTCTACATCATGGTGTTTGTGGTGGTCAGTACCTCCATTGATCTTCCCACAAGACATGGAGGCCTAAATCAAGTGTTGGAGGTATTGCTGTGCTGGATCAAGAGGAAAGCTGATGGAAGACCCTATGTCTGGTAACAAGACTATGAGCCATGCCCCACAAGCAGGAGAATCTAGTCATCCCAGATTTCAATCATCATTATTATTATTATCATGTCTGGGTTGTGGTTGAGCAAGAGACCAACAGAACACTGTGCAACACCAAAAATAAATGCAAGGATAATGGCAGGGTTTACAAATTTAAACAAGGAGACCATCAGAAAGGCTAACAGGACATTCTAAAAGTCATCTGAAGGCTGTGGTTGAAGCCAATGGTTATTTCTTTGAATAGATTTAATCTATAATATTTCATGTAATTTTGGTAAATATATCTGATAAAGTGAGATGTTCATTTTTGCATATTTACTCATTGTGCACACACACAAACTATATATATATATATATATATATATATATATATATAGAAAGAGAGAGAGAGACAGACAGACAGACAGGGTAGGATTATTTCCCAACAATGTTAAATACATCACATCTCATTTTGAAATTTGCATCTTATTTTCATTTCCTCCTCCACACACTGCTGTGACTAATTCCTGTTTTTCACTTATACTATTTAGTCTTCAGGAAATCACCATTTTTCTATTTTCTATCATTAGGAGTCAGAAAGGAAATAAATTAGACTGATACATTTCATCACTTTAACTTAACAAGCAATTAAGAATTAAATTTAAACTGGTCATATGCGCAAAAAAGTTTCAGAAAAATAAAATTGTTTAAAAAAATTCATGAGATTAGTTATCTTTTAAAAATATTATCAATGTAAACGAAAAAACAATTCCTAAAACAAACAAACATTTTAATACATAAATTCTTAGTGATTAAAAAGTAGGGATAAAAAATCATACCTACTTAATAAATTAAATTCAATTAATGCCAAAGTATTAATTGTAAAAAGAAAACATAATTTTTTGCAAAACTAAAAAAAAATCATGAAAATGTTCCAAATAGTTTCTTGTTCACTTTCCTAATACTATTTTAAATGTAAATAATTTTTTTTAAAAACTCATAGCTTCTTTTTATTTACATTCTTTTACACGTTAAACAAATTCATTTATTACTGTAACAACTGGCAATTAAGTGACCAATTTGAAAAGTTTATGCAAGAAGAGGGTATCCCACCAAAACTTCTTAATTTACTAAAAGCCTACTACACCTCCACCCACACAAAAGTCTGTGTTATGATCAGGAATCTCAATTCTTTGATATCCACTTCAGTGATTGACAAGGCTGCATTCTCTTTTCCACCTTTTTCAAATATGCTATCAATTGGATCACCTCCCATGTGCTTGCAAACTTCCCAGGTGTCACTGTTAGCTGTCATTTTAACCAGTCAGACCTGGAATATGCTGACGATATAAACATTTTTGGGGAGAACTTTTTCAATCTCCAATTAACAGTCGATGTGCAACAGTTTTACACTTCCAAACTGGGAATAAAAGTCAATGCACAGAAAACCAAGCTTCTAATATCTGGAATTCTTCCTACTGATAAACAACCGACGGTCCTCAATGGGGAAGCCCTTGAAGAAGTGAGCAATTTCAAATGCCTTGACTCAGTAGTCACTGCAACAGGTTAAGGAGAAGACATTGACAGACGCATTGGTGCCACTTTCTTTGCTTTCTGCCATCTTCGTACAAGACTGTGGTCCAGGCAGGAAATAAGACTGCATACAAAAATACATATCTACCAAGCTCTTGTTTTCCCCACCCTCCTGTACGGCTGTGAAACTTAGCCAATGAGGGATGGGGATCTGTACAAACTTCAGGTGTTTCACCATTATTGCCTTTGCTGCATTCTCCATGTTCGATAGCGGCAATTCATCTGTAACACCACTGTTTGGGCAAGATGCAGAATCTCCTCCCTCCGCCAGGCTCTTCGTTGACAACCCAGTGACATAATCCGGGAATCTATCAACCCAGTACCACTTCAGGGCTGGAAGAAATGCCAAGGGTGTCAACTGAAAACCTGGCCCAAAACCTTCAAGCAAGATGCCAAGCTGATCCTGGGCCCAAGTCTTTATGGAGTTCATTGACTGAACCGCTCATATCATCAATTGCGTTGGATCACCGTGCATGGTCTGCCTTCATTCAGGATACGGTGAATTCGTTGGGTGGAGTCACCTCAACTGACCCAGGGTGAATGCTATATATATTTATTTTGTCATGAATATGTATATAAGAGTACATTTACTACTGCTAAATTTTAAAATGAAAGAGAGAAGAACAAAACAAGTTAAGGAGGAAATTAGGAGAACAGAAATACATTGAATTCCAAATACTACCCTTATTAACTAAGCATCATAACACCACCCCCTAACCCCCTAACACCGGTGTCCTAACCAGCCATGAACTTTGTTGACCCGAATTTTCCCTACCCCGTTACCCAAATTTTAAGTACGCTACGACCCCAAAAGCATAACGGTAGCGTCTCATTTATAATTTCCCGCCCATTTGTGAAAAAAATACTTTTATAGACACAAGCTCCGTAGATTTCAAGACATTCAGATGTCGAAGAAAGCTCTCCGCTACTATGAGATTGATGGAAGAAATTCCTCAACTGAAATAGGATACAGAGAAAATTCTGAACCTTTGAAATACATGTCGAGTGACTTTGAAATGCCCACTATTCATTAAGGAGATATTATAAAATTATTTGTGGAAAAGAAAAAGAAAAAAAAACCTATTAACGTGGCATAACGGATTATAAATGAGAGATGGAAAGGGAATATATCAAAGAGATCGTCTCGTATTGTTCCAGTATTTTGTATTATTATATCTGACCCTATATCTTCATGGACATTTTCTGATATGAACTTTTAACTGTGAACATTATAAATATAAAAAAAAGGAAATCCTTGGAGGAATATATATTAAATGTGTTAAATGAATGCACGGCTCTAACGTCCAGGATCATTAGCCGTTATTATTTACTCAATAATAAAACACTGTTTGTTTTTTTGTTATAAATATATATGATATCGCATCTGTGTTTCTTTGGCTTGACCAATACTGATTCTTCTTTCTCGATTTATCACGGCCTCTCTGGAAGCAGGAAGTAGAGGACTTGATTTTCCCATTTCTCCCTTCTATGAAATCATAGCATTTCATACCTGGGACCTTATCGTATTTTTTTTTTTTAAATTTCTTGTGCGACACTGTGTATGATCGTTCCTAATCTGCACAGGCGTTCGTAACAATATATATATGGGAGTAATATGAGATTATCCGACAGTATGTAGAGAAAGGTAGACAAACATGGGATGTTGTAGAAAATGGATGTTTATTGTAGGTAGTGATATTGACGATGCAACGTTTCGGTCTGGTAGACCTTCGTCAGGACTTTAGGAATAGAGTTCTTGCTTCAGTGGTGAACATTTTCTTTCTAATGAATTGAGGAGGTCGTGAATAGGGGGGGGGGTCAGTTGATGGTATAAGAAGCAGTTGGAGGTGGATTCTCCTTTTCTCTAATAGGGAATGTATATGGTGGATTCTGATAGTGCTACAGGTGTTAGGTTTTGGTCAGGATTGGTTTCCTTTCTCCATTATATATATATATATATATATATATATATATATATATATATACACACACACACACACACAAAATTATCAACCCATACTAATTTCTGGGTATCCTTTGGTGGAAAAATCTAAGAGAATGCTCTCTGATATAAAACCTGCAGTGTTCATAGTTACCAATCTTTGCTTGTCACTAGATTTAAACTGTGAAAACCTAGAAAGTGGTATACATGTTATACAAACACATCATCCTTATCTACAGTTATTTTTCTCTTAAGATCTTATGTCAGTGGAGGAGTGGTGACATGTGCAGACTTAACCAGTTAGAGGCACACAGTCACAAATCTGAACATTCGGTGGCAGGCGTCTTATCTTAACATCATTATCATGGACAGAGATTCTTGTATCTGAGCAGCCGTATTTAGGAGAACACTGTTTTCTGGGGCAGTGGGGGTTGGGCATACTAGAAGAGATGTATTAAAAATTAGCTATCTAATCACATCTAGGTAGTTTACTGTAGGTAATAGCAGTTCATAAAATGCATGAATGAAAAAAGAAGCAATACTAAAATATATGCAAAAGAGCAAATATCATTTGATATTTGTTAGAAGCCTTTCTGATCTGAGAGGCATGAGTGTATAACAGCACTTGAACTAAAGAACTACATCTTAACATAGATATGACAGCACATTTTGAAACATGCCTTATGAGGATTAAATAAGGAACATATTCTATGTTGCTTTGGGTTTGAAAACCAAAGGAACAAAAGAGAGAAAGAGGTGTTGGTTTTGTCATAAAAACTAGTTGGAACATTCATATAGTATTAACAAGTACATAATGAAGTTGATAGTCCTTTTCTGTTACGTATCATGTATCCATCTTTTCAAATTATACTCCAACTCTTTTGTTTAATCAAGAAGAGTCTATCTTGTTCTTTTAATGTTTCCTTTTGCCATATTTCCAAAACATGAAAAATAATAGTTCTTGGTGACTTTAATTCATGGGTTTGGAGAAGGCATGAGATTTGCAGTGTACTTAGCCATTTTGCTATTAGAATAGAAAATAGCAATGGGTTACACTTACTCCAGCTTTGTTTAAAGTTTCACAGAGACAATTAACACTTTGTTTCATCAAAAACTAAAGCATAAGGTCACATAGATGAATCTGTGGTCTAATCAAGGTCATATGACTGATTTTATAATTATTCTAGACATCTGCAACTTAGTGGCGCTAACACAGATCATAAACTGACATGGGCAAAATTCATGTTTTGTGTTTGAAGATTTGTATAAATGAAGTGAAAACTCCTAAACACATGAACAGAGCAAAACTATCACAATCAAATATTTCTGAAATGATATATAATGAGTTTAATTAACTCATCTTTGATAGAACTTGGATAAGTTTTAGGAATCAGATATCAGCTTGGGGAGTTAATTTCCATGGTTTTAAGAGAAAGAAACAAAGTCTAAATTGATGGTAATGACTGATGGTAATCAGTTTTAAAAATAAAGCACCCATTTTTCAAGACCCCAATCTAAAAGTAGATCATCTTCGAAAATCTCATAAATCACACAGAGGATATGTACAGTGAGTGTTAAGAAACAGTGAGTCAAAAAAAAAACAAAAAAAACATTCATGATTTTCTAATGAAAGTCTTTTACCCACAATCATTTTCTGTAGTTCTAAAATCAAAAGATGGATTAACACTTTTCAGAAATCCTACAAATATTATGCAGCAGCAAAAAGAACACTTTCCTAAACTATTCTTTAAACCAGGATTGGCTCAAGTAGCAGTTATTCCAATGAAATATAATAGTTCATGTGGATAATGTATTATGACAAAATTATCTTGGAGGGAATTAAGCAGATAAATTCAAGTAAGGATCTGGATTTATAACTTTTCTGGAGTTTGTTGTAAAAGTACTTGGCTCATCCTGAGGAATATCTATTGTTTAGTCCTTCCAGAAACCCAGACACAAAAATACACTTAAAAATACAAAAGACCAATACAGCCTTTGGTAAATTAGAAAAGATGGTCGAATAGAGAGATTACCATAAATATTAACTGTTTATAAGATTTATGTTTGTTATGACTCTTTTGTAAACTCATCATAAACTCATAATTGAAAGCTTTCATCAAAAATGTTTGAGGTGTATGCACAACATTAAATGACAGAATCTCAATCCTGATACAGAGGTACTGCAGAGGATAGGCTGTTTCACAATTGAGTTACAAATAATTATTAGTCAAATGTAGTGGGTAGGACAAGTTGTCTGAATGAAAGATGAAAGACAAAGACTTGCAAAAGGGATAGACTTTAAAATATTGAGATCAATATGGTCAATTGAAAGATAAGTTGCAGATCAAAATGTCTATTTTAGTTTTGTTTTTCAAATTAGTAAATTAAAATTTTATACATTTAGTTACATTTTACAGCAACATGGCTTCCAACTGATTATTATTTATTCTATCAATGACCCTTCCATCTTAATGAGAGCACCTCCTTTTCCCATGAAGAATAAAAAATGATTCCAGGTGCAGTAGTTATGCATACTAAATTTATCCATCTCCATTTGTTAGTCAACATGGATCAGACAAACATGGATCTTTCTAATTATATGAAGAAATTTATAAGAAACTGAACATTAAAATTCAGTTTGAAGTAATGGCCAACAAATAGGGATGAAAAGCAATCATATTTCCTTATTTACAATAAAAGCAAAAAGTTCTTTAGATCAAATCAGTTAACTTTATTATTGTTAAGTGTTTAGAATTTTAAAAAAAATAAGCCAACCTTCATTTAATTAAAGTATTTCCTGACAGTTTAAAGCATTTTAGAGTAGAAAGTTTTTTTGTTTGTTGTCCTGGGGACAGACCAAGTTAATCTGCTGACACATGAGATATCTTGCATAGTTGGAAATAATGTAAGACAAATTTTACCTATGTATGTAAATATCAATTCACAATATTCATTGTGGTGTAGAAGTGAAGGTTTTCTTATGGGAAAGCAGAAGGCATAATTAGTTTTAGGTCAGTGAATTTATGCATATATACAAATTATATCAGTGGATATCTTAAAGTTACAAATGTGTCGCCCACACATAAACAACCTGGACACTCCTGAATTAATGATTTCTTGTGTAGCAATATTAAAAACAGTTGTTTGTGCGTTGAATACAAATCAGAAAAAGTAGATCACATAAATATTATGTCACTTCCTACTGGTTGTTAGCCAAATTAGGAAGGATATATAACAAAAGGATCCTTTAAAAATAACTATCCATCAGAAGGGGTTCTTTTGCTTAACTCTGACATCAGGAATCAAACTCTATTGCTGTCTCCCCTAAACAAAGTGATTTGACCTATTATGACCCTGAAAAATGATAACCCAACATAAGTATGCATCAATTTTGATAGGACTTCTATCTAAGTGTATATATATATATATATATATATATATATATATATATATATATATATATATGTGTGTGTGTGTGTGTGTGTGTGTGTGTATAAGTTTGGGTTGCAAAGACATGAAGTCAATGGCACTTGGTAACTGATAGTTTCTCACCTATGCAATCTTTCAAATCAAGTGAATTATTTGTATTCATGTTTTTCATCATATACTGTTTTGTAATACATTATGGGAAGGGTCAAAGACCTGGGTCATAGTGGGAGGGCTTGTTTAATTTGTGGGGCATGATGGGAAGGCTGGTTTTACTTTTGTGTAGGATTTAAAGGAGGGCATTATAGTCTGGTATCAATTTTGCCAATCGCTATTTTATTTCAATTGTGGTTAATTTATGATGGTGTTTTTATTTGTTTATTTTATATAATCATTATTATTTTCTTCATATTGATTATCTATTTTTTATTATGAATTTTAAAGTTTTAAGAATTTATTTAAGTCTTTGTTGCTGTTAGATTTTAGGTGGCTTAATAAGAATTTATTTTCATGCCTACATTTGGATATGAGTTCGGATCATTTTTTAAGTAATTTGTTTTGTTCTGGGAAGGTTATTACGGTTATTTTTTCTTGTAGGCAAAGGATAGATAGATAGATAGATATGGGTGCAAAATTCTACTTTGGTACCTCATTGTGGCATGGCAGTGGCAATGTCTGTTTGGTGGCTATGGTGGCAGGTCCAACCAAGCTAAAAATGTACTGGACTAACTACCCTATGTAAGAAATGATTTACAAACATGAGTATGTGGTCTTATTCCCTAGAGGTTGAAACTAGCTAAACTGGAGGAGTAGCCTCCTCAGTAGTGCCCCACAGGACAATAGGTGATAGAGCAAAATACGAGTGTCCAAAGGCTGGTAAAAATCTCAAATGCCTATAATCCACTAAGGAATAGAAAAACAACCCTTGCTATATGTACCTACAACTGCAGGTCATTAGCAAGAAGCATCAAACAGGCCCATCTAATGGAGGAAAAGAAGTCATGGGTATCACATATCATCGGGTTGCACTAGCAGCACAGGTCAACTGTCAGAGAATTCTACTCTTTACATCATACAAACCGACAATGTCCCCACAAATACAAGTGAAAATGATGAAGTGGATGAATTCTATCAAGAGTTAGAGAGAAAGTGCTGGCTTAAAAATCCATGTATACAATCCTCATGGATGATGTTAATGCAAAGGTCAGAAGAGGATTGCAGGATGAGAAATATTTTGGAAAGTTTAGATCAGGGGAGAGAAATGAAAGTGGATAATATTTAGTTACCATAGCTGAAGTGAAGAAACTATA
Organism: Doryteuthis pealeii; assembly: GCA_023376005.1. Taxonomy (NCBI): domain Eukaryota; kingdom Metazoa; phylum Mollusca; class Cephalopoda; order Myopsida; family Loliginidae; genus Doryteuthis; species Doryteuthis pealeii. The sequence goes on from CM042165.1 coordinate 30,387,536, forward strand.
TAAGAAAAAAAGCCTATTCAAGAAAAGATCTGGAAAGAGGTGAAGCTAGACGGTCACTAAATTTTCAGCACTAGAATACAGATTGCCTCTTTGCATCATTTTTATTATGAGAAGATCTTCAAAAGTGAAGAGATTAATGTAGTACTAATGCAGTACATCAAAACTGCTTGGGGGTGAACTCAAATTGTACCACTAATGTAACTTTGCTGTCACCACCCATAATGATGGGTAGTGACAGGTCGTCAAACAGGGAAACACAGTCTCCCTAAAGCTCTTCACTGCATGTCTTGAAATGATTACCCAGGACATTGACTGGGAGGTTGGTGTTAACATCAACAGTGATCTATTAACTGTTTGCAGATAAGCATTGTGATTATCACTGTAACCACTACTAAGTTGAACAATCAATCAGTGATACTGTTATATACCCCTTTGCTCGGGTATATAATGGTGAAAGAGAGACAGAGTAGAGATGATGAGAGATAAGGGATCCTTACTTGCTTTCTCATCTACTTGTTCCTTCTGCTAATGTGCTGGCCAGTTCCTCAGGGCTGATCCTGTGGGTTGTAACTCTGTGTTGATTTCTTTGGGCTGGGTGTCTGTGCATTCTTATTTTAATTAATCAATAAAGCAAGACTTGTTTTTTTTTTAATACTTTTATTGAAAAACCCCAGCCCAGGATTCAAGAAACCGTGTGGTGAGATGTGACTCTTGAGAAGACATCCTCTCTCATCGAGTGACTGGTTGCAACTAAACTAAATTCTGTCTCGACCTACTGGTGTGCTTTTCAAGGGGTTGAGTAAAAGATTATTATCTGCTAATAATGCTAACCGTAACAGCTGGGAATTTTCCACTCAACCCCCGGTATTTTGAATCAAACGAACTCAAAATTTTATCTAACCACAGTACGTACATAATTCATAAGCTACCAATGAATTATGTAACAATACTGACTGTGCTTAACAATCAAAGTTTAGCTGTCAATCTCAAGATAAACTGCATGAAAAATAAATCAATGTATTCTGAAAATAAACCCTATGGCCATATAGTAAGGAGAAGAGACAAAATTGAGAAAGTGAAAGAGAACATCTACTTAGGGTTGATGGTGAATAACATGGATGTTGAAATCTTAGAGAATAAGAATAAGATCAACATGAAAGGCATTTACCATAATTTAAAGATTTGCTTAAGGTAAATGATGATGAGAAAATGATATTAACAAATGGAGAAAAAGGGCAAAATCAAGAATGGAAAGGAAGTGCATTGTAGCCAGGGATGTGAAAAATAGAAACCTGGTCAATAAAGGGATATAGATATATATGTAGTCTAACAATTGCATAGGTGGAAAAAAAGGCAGTCACCAAAGACCATTGACAGTGTCTACATTATTAAAACCTAGACCTACATATGTTCTATCACTGAATTTGGGTATATATATATATATATATATATATATATATATATATGTGTGTGTGTGTGTGTACACACATATACTAAACTAAGTTTAGTGTGAGACAGAATATGTCAGCCTCTTTCTGATATATAAGATAGATACTAAGAGTATTTACGGGATTTCGTTGGAGCCCTTATTCTCCGTTAGTGGTTATTGTTCGGACAAAAGAAGGGAACAAACACGAATATAAAATACAGACACATGTATTATCAAAAAAGTACAGAAATGTTGTTACAAATTTTGATGGCATTTGCTACAAGACTTATCTGTGAGGGGAAATAATGTTTGTTGGAAAAGTGGCTCTAGAAAGGGAATTCTGGTCACTGTGGTTGTAGAGTTCTGTAGAGACGCATCCGTTTTGTCGGTTCTCATCCGATAAGTAAAAGTAGGGGATGCTCTTTTAGAAGCTTCTCGCCTGGGTAACTGTTCTTTTAAATGACGGTGGATGGGGCCCTTCTTATATTGACTATTTAGGTCCTCAGCCTTCTGATAAGTATGCTGTCGAAACGGCCTTCAGTTGTATGCGATGAGACAGCCTTAGAAAGTATGCTGGTTAAAAAATGCCTCCGTACAGGTCAACGGCCTACAGACAAGTGCCAGGGTTTAATTCTGGCGCCAACATCGTATTGGCGATTCGCCCTCTAGCGGCAGGGGAAGATAATTCTCTATCAGATTTCCGATAATACTTACTAAGCCAATCTAACTGAAGTGGCAAAATGTGTAGCACCTTCCTTCACTTGAATAATGATGGCTATATTATGGAACAGTGATTAGTCTCATAAACAGTTACAACTATAGGGACTTTAGTTTTCCTTATGTGCCCCACACTTGTTTCAGTCTTTTTTATATATATATATATATATATATATATATATATATAATATATATATATAGTAATAAGGTATAGATAAAAGAATATCATCAAAACTGTTTTATACTGAAATATAAATAATGTTCTCAATATAAAAACAGAGCAGCTAAAAAGCTGTTTTTTTTAAAAAAATATCATACACACACACACACATACACAATCACACACACACACACACACACACGAGGGATATCCAAAAAGTAAGATACAAACATTTACTCATCCAACATGTTTATTACTATAAAAATAAAACATTGTGAATAGGTTACAAGGACTACTATGCTACCTTTCGATGTAGTCACCATAGAGATTTATGCAGTTTATCTTCTTTTCAATAACTATTTCTGTATGCTTGCAGATACTGATGAGCCTAATAAAAATGTGAGTTAAAAATTAAGATACCTCAATAATTTGCCATCTTAAAAAAAAAAAAAAAAAAAAAAAAAAGTTAGTAAATGATTGTGAATTTAATATCATTTGAATGAAGCATTTAATATAAAAATAATGGCCGCAACAACTGAAAAACCTTGGAGTAATGGTATTTGTAATTGTTGACAGTAAAATTCTTGCTGATATTTCATTTGATAATTGATGTTACAATCTTTTAGGTGCTATTTTCATTTTAGATTCAGTGAGAAAATAAAACCTGTGTTAAAAAGACATATTTGAAGTAGTTCTGCTAAAACAATTATAAATGGCTATTAGATATACGCAGTGGTATATATAGTGAGTGGGGTTGAGGTGGGAGCAGTTACTTCCCCTGGGCACATTCTTCAATTTCAACAATTCCGTTAACTTGTTTGTGCTAATATTAACAGAAAAAGACTTAACTAAAAGAAGGTAATGATTGTAATTAATTAAAGATATAACATCTATTCAGGATGTTATGCAATTTCATTTCAATTGTAAAGAGTTTTTTCTTTGCAAAATTTACTTTTTTTTTAATTTCTTTTTTTTTTTTTTTTGTTGACAAAATATACTAAATATTCAAAAGTTTTTGAATGATTTTTGAATAGTGGTTGTCGATGTTTTTATGCCCACTTCTTTCAACTTATTATACCATCTCAGTTGAGAACCACCATTTTAACATTTACAGGGAAAATTTATTTTGAGAGAACTTATTTATTTGCAGGTCAAAGTTAATATGCATTGAATTTTGAACAGGAAGGAAAAAATAAATAAAAATAAAAAGACTAGCACAAGTTGATGAAGTAAAGAAATTGAACAGACTGTTTTTCAACCATTTTTCTTTTTTGTCTATGTGCTTAATCAAAAGTGGGTCTAACCAAAAAAAATTATCAAGGAAATATTAATGGGAATAGCCAAATATAAAACACTTAATTGGATCAATAATCAGACAATATTTTGATCTAATAATCATTCCTCCTCACCCATAAAAAATGTGGTTATTTCCTATAACTTCAACATAAACAAAGGGAACCACTCTTGACTGATAAATTATTTATTTTCCCATTAAAATACCCCTAAATCTAACCCAGTCTTCTTTTTTCCTAATAAATCAATAAATAAATAATTTATCAGTCAAGAGTCGTTCCCCTTCGTTTATGTTGGAGTTATAGGAAATAACCCAATACTTTTTTCCATTTCAACAGGGAAATTTTAAAAAGAGATCTTTAAGAATTTATTGTATTTTAGTGTATACCAGAACTGAACATATAAGACCAATTTTTGATAATTCATTTTTTTTTTTGGGGGGGGGAGTCCCCAATTTGCCAACAAATACAGTAATTTCTTTATTTTGGAGAAACCAGAATTAAATTCATTAACAGGGATAAAAAAAATAAAAGATAAAATTAAAAAACATAAATTCTAAGTAAAAATATTTTTACCTCTAATGACAGACTATTTTATTACTTCATAGGTTGAAGGGAAATAACTCTTGATTTTTAATTCGCAACGTTGACAATGCAGATTAAGTTTGAAATTCTTATGGAGGGAAACTGGGGACATTTCTTTTGTTATGTTTACACAAAGGACCCCCCCCCACACACACACACACAATATTGAACATAAATAGAAAAGGATGTAGACGTTAATGTAGTTAATGATGAAAAAATTCTTTAAATCTTATATGTATCTTATCTTTTAAAAACATTAACATTTTATACTCACACACACAAAGTCCTATTTTGTCAATAGGATTGCATTAATTCCTGACCACCAGCAATCCTTTTCTTCCCAATTTTCACAACAAACAGATTAAATGCCATAAACTTTCTAAATGTCAACAATTGGTAAATTCAGTTGCTTTTCTGACATGAATTTCTTTCAGCTTCTTAGTAATAATCATCAAGAGTTAAAATAGTTGAAATTATGGCCACATTCATTGTCCTTCTGAACACACACACACACATATATATATATATATATATATATATATATATATATATATATATAGAGAGAGAGAGAGAGAGAGAGAGAGAGAGAGAGAGAGAGAAAATGAACAGTACAATTTATTTGTTTTTTTTTTAATATGTCTATCCATAATTTCTGCTTGGATGAGTGTGTAGTAAATATAAATATATTACAGAATTTTTAAAAAATCCTCCATGTTTTTATTCATCCGTTTTTTTCTTAGCTTTAATTTATTTTTGAGAATTTATTAAATTTTATACTGTTTTCATCTGCATATCTTATTTAAAATAATGGTATATTTGCTGATACATAAGTATTTGGCTGTTTTGTTTTACAACATATCAACCCCTTTCAGGGCATTTAATGCCAAACCAAGTCATTTTGATAAACAAAGCACTCAGGTTGTTCACAGCATTTGATGTTGCTAAAGTGGTCACCCAATTAAGTATTGAACTGATGCATCACTGCTTAACTTTGGTGATCGAGCAGAAACCAGTACTTTCAGTGTGACTGGACCATAATACATTTTTTAATAGGTACTATATATATATATATATATATATATATATATATATATATATATATATATATATATATTATTATTATTATTATGACAAACAAGGATTTAGTATTTAGTTTTTTAGCTTTTGTTTTTTAACAAAATCCGCAACTTTGATTGTAGGTGGTTTAAAAACTGTGTCTTTGTGTAGTTCCGGTACAGGTACTTTTGAGCATCTTTGGTCATTTATGGGTGCTTCTATGTTGTGGAGTGCTGGATTGATTCTGTGTTCAAAGAATTTTTAGGTAAATGTGATGTCATGTACGAACGCATGGTTCATTGGTGCTAGTTTGGAGTGAAGATATAACAGCCAAGGATCACATGACTGTGGACACACTGAGGCAGAAGGGTTATACCTATATCAAATGCATTTTAAGTCTCCCATTGCCAAGTTAAGAGATTTTGTTCAATGTAGGGTGTCTATTCTTTATAAGTATTACTTCTAATACTTGGAGTCATTTTCTGAAATTAATCTTAGATGATATTTTATATTGTTGACTAGAATTTGATATAGATACAATGCCTATGCTTTAGTGTATCCACAGTCACATGATCATTGGCTGTTATATCTACACTCCAAACTAGCACCAATAGCCTACATGTTCATACATAATGTCACAGCAACTTAAAAATTTATTGAACACAGAATCAATGCAGCACTTCACAATATAAGAGCACCTTCATCCTTGAAAACGATTGAAGATGATTGAAAGTAACTGTACTTGCAATACACAAACAAAAACTTTGGACAATTTTTAAACTGACATTAATTACAGTTGCAACATCTCATTCATCAAAAATTAAAGCTGAATAAAAAGCTAATTAATAAATCCTTGTTTGTTATTTTTAATAAAACATGCTTACAAGAGAAGCTGCTGCCTAAATAGGTATTTATAGCCCTTATTTGGTCTCTTTATCATATGAATGCTTTGGTCACATATAATACCTTTGCAGAGTCTGTCTCAGTTATGATTCGTGTGAAACAGGGCTGCGTTCTCACAGTTGTTGGCATTCGATGCTTTAATTCAAAAAATAATTTTTATTCCAAGATGAATGTATTGCCTCACTGCAGCCAATATATCAAGTTAACTCATTCAGCTAAATGGAAATTTAATATAATATTCTGACAGAAATTTGTTATTCAGTTTGGCTACATGAGGGTTGCAAGTAAGTTGGGAATTACAGGAAATCAGTTTCACTAAGAAAAAATAAGATCTTTTAAAAGATCTTATTTTTATATATTTATTTTTATAAATTATATATTTATATATGAGAGACAGAGATTGCATCAATTACCTAATCGGAGTTGAAAAAATATCCATCACAACTCATTTCCATATTTGTCTGCCAAGAATTGACCAAACACAAGTTGCCTTGTTCACCCAGATAAAATAACAGTATCATATACAAAAACATGCATTGGCCAAACCAGGAAGGTACAAGGGGAGACAACTCATGTTATCTTGCTCAGACAGTTTACAATCAGTTGTTGAGCAAACAGGTCAATTGAGATATTCAAGCTCGGGAAAAAAAAAAAAAAAGGATGGAGTTAGTGTGAACAAAACAAGACTAAACTAGCCTTATACATGTATGACCATTTCAGTATTTGTATATCTTATTATAATGGAGATTGTGGGTTTGTCTGTCAATAACCGAAACTATATTATTACTCAAGTCACAATTCCCTTAATTATTTACATCACATGATTTTCCATGATTTTTATTTTATTTAAACCTCAATTATTAATAAAATTGTTTTACATTATTAATACTGTTGGTCATATCTACATACTATATTTACAATGTACCCCACATGTACGGGTTAGGCACAAGGCTCTATTAATGTGGGACCAGCCACAAGCCGAGACTCATGATCCCGTCAGCATTCCCCCTCAAGGGAGGCGCCTCATACACCAGGCACCAGGCAATAAACCCAGCCCTGCCCCTTTAAATCGAGGGGGCAGATATTGCCTGGGGGTGATAGCTGTGCTGGAATCAATGCTATTAACTGCAGCAAACCCCGCCCGAGGTCCGGATCTACATACTGATAACACACAATTGTATTTATATATACAACAAAATAGTGATTTACAGTGAACAGGATGGCTACTTTATATATTGGTATTACAAATTTGATTTTAATAAATATGTGTTTAGTATTATTGATTTCTAAATTGGTTTTATCTTAATGAATACGAGAAAAAAATCTCTGAGATAAATCTTAAGAGAAATCCATTAACAAGAGGAAATAACTGTAATTTCATTCTTTACTTCTTAATTTAACTAAATAGTTAAATTAGGAAAATTTAGCAATGAAAGATGGGAGTGATGGAAGAGCAAGTTTCAGTTGTTCTATTTTTTATTATACCTGGAGATGTCCTGTATTTAATGATTTTATCTTATGTCATGTCTGTATGAACACCTTAAATTTTCTGTATTAATATTTAAACATAAAACAAAAACAAAAACCTGTAAAATTGTTAATTTATCCCAGTTGACTCATTGATTTTTTAAAATACGTGTGTGTGTGTGTGTGTGTGTTTCATGTAGTAATATTATTTCATTTCAATTTGGAATACATTACTTGAACTTTCATATAGAGTGCACAATCATCAGCAGTTCAAATACCAGAGAATAAACCATGGAATTAGGTGGTAAATAACACAGGAGAAACATAAACATGTCTACACTAAGATATCAATTCACTTTTTTTTTTATTCAGCAATATTTGGCATGTTCCAGGATAGATCATTTTTCTTCCAGGCTATTATTGCCTCTTTTAAAAATTTAGACTTTTCCACAATATTCCATTTTAATATAGGAGATTTGCCTGTTTCATCTATTATTTGCCATATATGTTTGGATAATATGGTACTGTTAGCATATTTTCTGTTGGTAAAGTTGAGGTTATGATTAGGTTATACCAGCTACTGGTACAATTCAGTTCAATGCCATCAATGTATATTCTTTCATTGTTATTGCTACCTTCTTCCTTTCTGACAGTGGCCTTATATATCCCATTATCAATCAATCAATTACCCTTTAAATGGAATCTAGTTCTATTCCTGCAGTTGCATCTGTCATTCTGGTTATCTTTTTCATTTGATATTCATTTGATATTTTATGCCTGCTAATGATTTTTTTATATTGTTCATGCAACAATAACTCATTTTAAAATTATTTTTGTTAAACAATTTGTTTAGTGTTGCAGATTTTTTTTCAAGTGTTTTCTTATTAATTGGAAAAATATTTTGTCTGTGTTTGTTTTAAATTTTGCTGTAGGAGGTTAAACTATATGTTTCTATTTCTCATGCATTTATTTGGTTATTGTTGTTGTTGTTGTTTTTGTGTAATTCAGAGAGGAGTATAACCAGTTGTGTTTCACAGCTGTTTTGTATTCTGTTTTAGCTTTGTTGAAAAATTTTCAACAAAGCTAAAAATGAAATTTGAAACTGCTGGTTCAACAAACATTTTGATAGACTTAAAGTATCATCAATGATGAAGTAAAAGATATGAGTTTAAATTCTGCTTGGCACTAAATCCTTAGTTAATTTATTTTTATTCTATATGTCATGTAAGAGACCAGATTTTAAAACTGTGTTGAAGAAATGTAAACAATTTTAGGTCATTATTTACCATTTATGAGTATAAAAATTATGAAGTATTCCTCAAACATTTGGCTAATTTGACGACAGAAAAATCAAAAACTCCCATCATGATACCTAGTTTCCACCGTCACCTTTGAAACTGTTTTTACACATTCATTCACAGTACTGATCTGAAAAAATCATATGTACTGTTAAAATTTTGCAAAGTTTTGTTGAGCACCTAGTCACTTCAGATCTAACAAGTCACCTGGCCAACTGAATTTGCTTCACACAGACAAATGGTTGCAGTAGAACTGTAGCTATAACATAGCCATGTTAGGCCACAGTCTCAAACCGATTTTCGTTCAGTTCTATCGGATGTAAAAAAGGTCTAAATAAGTTGTCCTTAATTAGTAAAATTAAATCACTCCAAAAGTCCAATTTTTTTTCGCACATAGGTTTTTTGCATCTATAATTAATCAAATAAGTTTTAAATGAGTAAAATACGTATAAAATGGAAGTAGCTCCGAATTCAAATTAACCAATGAGATTAGAGATTTTATCTGGAATGTAACCATCAGCTGATGATATCTGTGTTTATGAAATAAAAAAAACAAATGTAGAGCGACCCTCAAAACAAACAAAAAAATCCCTTTACTAAACCAAACAATTTTTTTTTCTTCCGGAAAAATTTCAAAATATCAATTTTCAATTAAAAAAGAACTGGCTTTTTAGAAAATCAGAAAAAAAAAAAAATGAATAGTATTTTGTATACATATGACAAGTCCCACGTCTTAAAAACGTAAATGTTTATTGTTTATCTATATCCAAGAATTGCTTACACACATATGAACATACACACTATTATATGTAATATAAAAAAAGTGAAAAACACAATTTCATAAACAAGTAGTTGATTTCGCCTACGCGATCGAAGCACTAGATTGTTTAAACAGTAAATATTTACATTTTTTAGAAGTGTGATTTGTTGTCACATGTATGCAAAATACTGTTATTCTTTATTTGTTCTAAAAAGCCAGTTCTTTTTTTTAATTGAAAATTATGATATTTTGAATTTTTTCCTGAAGAAAGAAAATTTGTTTGGTTTAGTAAAGGGATTATTATAAGGTATTGTTTATTTCGCGTAGCGAAATAAACATTACTCGTTAATGAACTTGTGTTTTTCAATTTTTTTCATATTACATACTATCAGATTCACTACCACTTCCCCCCCCCCACACATATATACATATATAATATATATGTATATATATATATATATATATATTTAATGTATATATATATTATTATACGCATATTTATACGCACACACGCGCGTGGAGACAATTATCATCACAGCCTTCATACATTCCCACGCGCACGACATCACATACATACGCACAAACAAAAATACGCACACACACGCGCGTGGACACAATCACATCATCACAGCCCTCACGCATTTCCATGCGCACGCGCATGACATCATACACATACGCACAAACAAAAATACGCACACGTAGAAGCAAAAAAAAAACATTCCACATCACGTAAACACGAGAATACAGTTAAAAAAAACGCACACATTTGACCATTTACACAATTTCTGTCATTTTCAAAGGAACCGTTTCGTCTTACCTGATGAAAGCTTTCAGCAAGGAACCGCTGGTTGTAATACCATTCCCGTAATTAAATAAATAAAAGTAAAAACTTTTATTTGTTTTGATTTCTCATTGAACTATATATATATATATATATATATATATATATATATATATATATTGATATATTATATGTATATATATATATATTGATATATATATGATATATATATATATATGTATATTATATATTGATATATTATATGTATATATATATATAGATATACAAACATATGTATGTATATATATATATATATATATAGATATACAAACATGTAAATATATATATATATATATATATAGATATACAAACATGTAATATATATATACATATATATATGAAATAAATATTTTAGAAAAAACAAACACATGATGTTAAAATTCACTGACAGAAATCTGTTTCGACCCTTTCTATATATGTACATACATACTGTCGGATTAATTTCCTCATATTTCTCATATATATATATATATATATATATATAGGTATATACATGTGTGTGTATCGAATCACACACAAAGCGGCTTCAAGTCTATAACTCTGCTGATGAGGCATAATAGGCCGAAATGTGCATAGAGAGATTGACTTTTTCTAGATTTGTTTACACTTCACATTTAAACAGATATATTCGCCTAATTAATTAATTATCAAATTAGGTATGGCTTCAATTAAGCACATATTCTCCCAAAAATTGTCAGCATAGTCATATCAAACAAACTGTTTGCGTACTATCATATATATATATATATATATATGTGCATATAGGTATATACATGTGTGTCTGTGTGTATATATATATATATATATATATAAATATATATGTATGTATATACATATATGCATGTATATATGCATATAATATACATACATATGGACTCTCCTATTGATTTCGACATATGATGATCCATCAACTTACATAGTCGATTTTTTTTTCATTCTAAATTTTTTTAAAATTTAAATTATTCATTTATATTTAATTTTAATTATATTTATATATATCAGGGAGGAATCTTAGAAATACAGGTATATGATTTTTATCATCTAGTCAACAGTTATTCAGCCAATGTTTCTCAGTAATATTATTCATCAATTCATTGGTAAAAGCATATTTTAAATAAAATAAACACATATGTACAAAAAATAATTGTTTATTATTATTTGTGTTCAGATGTTGCTTTTTGGAGATAATTTTTCGCAATTAACGCTTGTGTACCGTCCAAATTCTTCCATTTGTGGACATATTCTAAAAAGTTTGTCCATGTTTTCTTAGAAAATGATGCAATTTTATACTTTTTTGAAGATAAAATACACATAGAACTTTTTTTCTTTTCGTTAAGTACAGTTGCTTCCTCTTTGCTAGAAGTTGCCATTTTTTACTTTGTTTATATATCGAATACACGATTCTCATTGGCTAATTTTCATTTTGGAGCTACTTAGTTTTTATACGCATTTTAATACAAATTAATCCGTTTAAATGGTAATTAAAACTAGGCCTCTTTTGATGCCTGGGACTGTAGCCTATGTCCATTGAAATGAAGATGACTTCTTCCTTCAAATAAATGAGGTTAATTATGAATAGATGTGCTGGTGAGATCGCAGACTGAACTTTGATGTGTAGTGTTTCACAAACAGTGCACAGAGAATTCTATTATCTACCATTGGGTGGGTCTGTGTCTGTTGATTTCCAGGTTGCATCTTAATCTTAATTCCTAGCGGTCAACTGCACGTATTTCCATGCAACATTTTTTGGGACACAGCATGGAACTGGTTCCTAAGCCTCTTTCTTTGGTTGGTGGAGAGATTGCATTATATGATCTGACAAGGGGAGAGAGATTCAGGCATCTTTGTAGTATAGCTATTGAATGATAAGCACCTCAATGTCTATGAAGTCCTTTGTAATATCTCAATGTGTGGAAAGTGATCCCTCCACATGATGCTCAATACAAAATATGGAACAATTCAAAGTTTCTTGCAGCTGTAGAAAGGGATTGAGATAGAAATAGCACAGTAGACAACTATTTTGGTGTTGGTCATCAAATCTTTGTTCAAGAATGTATGACCACTAAATCTGCTGAAGGCTGATGTGGCTTAACAGATGAAATTCTGAATTTCATAGTGCAAAGAACAAGGGAAGATAAGAATACTGCCAAGATAGATGAAGGAGCTGACATTTGGTATGAATCTAAGGAGAATATTATGAACATCAAGGAATGTCCCTATTGTGTTTTTCTGTCAAAGTGATGAAGATGCAATGTATAATTGGAAAGTCAGATTTCCAAGACTGAAATATTTTTAAAGTAATACTTGACTCTTAAATTTGAAACCAAAAGATTCAATTTCACTCTATGAATTTAAATAAAAATTCAACCAAATGAATCTTGAGATTTAACTGCCTCCCCACACAACATTTTGCTTTGATGAATTTGGATTTTGCTTTAGATTACAAGAGTTTTATCAATCCTCAGGATATCATTAGTAGGTGAGAATCATAAAATAATTCATTTTTACTCAAACAGTAAATTTTTTGAACTTAAAGAGGAGAGTTAAGGATATTCTTAATATTTATGTCTTTTACAAGATTACCTAAGATATTTTTGCAGTGCACACTTTCAACATGATGGTGTACCTATTCTATAGATATTACTGAATAGAGTTCACTAAAGACACAGACATGTATGCTGGTATTCATCTAGGCCAGAAGAAATATGTTTAACTGGCAGGGCCATGTCCTGGGTTTTGGCTCAGACCAGACAATTCTTCCCTAATCACCTGAAAGAACAAATGCTTGGCAGGGAGTCAAGGTTAGAATTTGTACTTCAGTGAAGGACAAAGGTAACAATGAAGTTACGGGTGTTGGGGTGATGTATGTAGGAAGAGTTCTCTGGTGGGTGGTGTTGCCTGATTTATATGTGTGATGGAAAGAGATGATTACAGAGAGAAAAAAAGAAGAAAATCAACAGTTTCATCTCACACGGATAGCCATGGTAAATTAGGTACATTTTGGTAAAGATATGCTAGTCTCTTGGCAGAATTCCTAGACTTTTGGGATAAATTCAATTGAGTTGATAACTAGTTTTTTTTATTACATTTTAAAAATTTTTTGTAATATAGTATTTCTTAAAATATTATTTCAGACTGTATTGTTTATTTAGCAATTTTTTTTCAATAAATTCAAAATGTCCAAAGTTTGTAGTTTGGTTATTTTGATGCTGAGTATTAATGTCTAGGATTATTTTGTTGAGGAGGATTAAATATGTTGTCTTTCATGTCATGATTATAAAAGTAGCTGCAAGAATTGTCTAAATTATTTTCATTGACATACACCATTATTTTATTATCTTCATGCTCTGAACTATTAACTCCAAAAGCATCAAAGAAATTAAAATCTATTACACTAACACAATTTAATCTTATAATTTAAGTACATCACTTCCGGCAATGGAATGCTGGGAAGGGAAGCCATTTCTATTCTAAATACTGGAAAGTGTTTACTATTGTATTCATATGCATATTACAAGACAAATTCACAGACAATTAAGAAGAACACTTGATATAGATTTTTTTTTAATTAGAAATATTAAACATTCAGATACATTTCCTCTTTTCTGTTCTTCATAAGAAGATTTTTTTAGAAATTGAACTTTGTTTCCTTATTTGACAGCAGGTAATCTTTTAAAATAAATAAATATTCTGTATGTTACTAATGAGCATGATCCTTATTGGATCTTGTACAGTGAGAGCCTTGTGCCAGACTAAGCTAAATCTAATACATATCTACAGTAATGAGAGATGGAAAACCTCAGAGGAGAAAGATTTATATATAGAGAAAGCCTATGATAAAGGCAGCTGCTTACATGAGTGACACAGGCTGCATGAGAGAAATCAATATATAGTTCAATCATATATATATATATATATATATATATATATATATATATATATATATATCACCAATGTCTTAAAGATTCTGAAAAAAAAAATCAACTAATGCATTGATTTACACAGTATATGTAGGTGGATTTTGTGAGTTTCCCTCATAAAATTGATGTGGCTTTCAGGAATCCCATCTAGAAATGTTTTCTACCAGATTAATTATACACTCAAGGAAGTCTGAAGAATGCATTATGAGAAAGGTTTTGAGAAAAGCAACAAATATCTGTTATATTTCATATTGGGAAGATAAAAAGAAAGGATGAAAGATCCTTCCTTTTATGTTTGTTAGGAGAGTCACTTATGCTAATTGTGTGATGAAGGGATTGAAAAAAAGGGGTTGAAAAGTAGAAATAAGAACAGGAGATTGAAGGCTGTAATGAAAGCAAGAGAAAAATAAAAGAATGTGCAAGTGTCTATTAGCTGAAGGTTAGTATTTGATGGAAGTGAGAAGAAAGAAGATAAATAGAAAGAAAGTAGAAATTAAGAGAAAAAAAAGCAAGATTATAAGGAGGATGGGAAGGATGACAGAATAAGGAAGTGGGAAAGAGTGAGGAGGAGGAGGAGGGGGACAACAAATATAGAAGAAAGGAGGATGAATGAGAGTGGAGAAAAAAGAAAAAGAAGGAAAAAGTAGGTAGGCAAAAAGAAAGAGTGGATAGACAAAAAGGGAGGAGGAAAAGAGATAGGAGAGTAAAACAAGGAATTGAGAAAGGGATGAAGAAAATAAAAATAGTGAAAGAGAAAATGAGAAATGTTAAAAATTAGAACAAAACAATAAATGAAACGAGTAAAAAGAATTTGATAGAAAAAAGCCAAAATGATCATCAAATAGAATTAAGACAATAAATCCTCAAAGATATTTTTTGCTCTTGATAAAAGTTGGAGGAGAAAAAAAGGCAAAATGATGTGTATGATTAAGAAACATATTGGGCTAATATGATATTGCTTCAAGTGGGGGATCATGTGTGCATATTCATATATATTCAAACATGTGAGTAGATATACACATATGTGCATGTGTATGCATAAGCACAATTGCATATGTGTATAACAATGTACAAGTGTTTTTTTTTTTTTTTGTTAATGGTAAAAAAATTTTTTTTAAAAGACTGGATTAAATATGTTTTGCCTTGAGAATATGAAAAGAATTTTTCTAAGAAAAGTTGAAGATGAGGCAACATTAGTGACTCTGGACTAATATCTTTATCTTCTGAAAAAGAAATGTAATTTGCCTGTTCATATTTGCTACACTGATGAACCAGCCATACATGAACTTAAGGAAAATTTATATCCAAAAGAGTAGACCAGTTATTCAATGACTTCAATGTGAACAAGTTCAACATTTAACCAAGTTCTGCATCGTTTTTACCTACCTTAAACTTACTGTATTCATTCATGTTCATTTTTAGGTTGACCCCTGCAACTTACAAGGGCATCATTTATTTGTGTAAACAATAATCTATGGTTAGTGTAGATTATAATGTTAAGTATGTGATAATATAAAAAAGGTTTAATTATTTTCCTTTTACTGTATTAACATAAATAAATGATTGCCATTTTTTTGTCAAAAAGAAAATAACCATCTCTTCAAATAAGATTGACTCAAAGGGTTAGCTGCATTAAGTTTGTGCATGTTGCTACTCCTCCATCGCAGTAGGAATTAAGAGGGACAAACACACAAAAGGTGGCATAGATGTTTTAAAAGAAATATCTGTACAAAGGTGATAACAGTTGAAATGATGGTGCATCTTTTTGTGCAACAGATACACCATCAATAACTGTAAATCCAATAACAAGCACAAGTACGATAACTGGCAGCTACATCAACCACATGTATCATTATTACAGAGTTTTGGAAAAACACACATACATAGGCTTGTTTATTCTCCTATCTAACAAAACATTGAATAACATTTTGTATATTTTAAATGCTGAATGTCTTCTTTGTACAACTGAAATTGTTATAAAGTAGAGTTCTTGCCCAAAATCTTTTTGTCATTGTCTTTGTATTCCAACTTTATTCCATGCTGTATTGTTGATGATTCTGTAGTCATAATAATAATAATACATATAAGTGGCTCTGAGATTTAGAATTAAAGTATTTTAATCATTATATATTTTATAATTAATTTTGATTTTTCTTTTTGTATTTTATCAGAAGATTTAATTAGAAATGAAAGAAATAAGATTAAGTGCAATAAAAAGAAAGAAACAAGATGAAACCATAAAATATTTGCAATAATGAAAAGATGATTTTAAACTCAAATCAACTTGAAATATTTTGATAATTATTTAATCATTCTGAGATACAAAAAGGATTGGTCCATGATTTTATACTAGAGAAAATCATTATCTTTAAGCATTCTATTCACTATTATATGACAAATTATTGATGAAGAATAAAAATGTTCAATCATTTTATAGTTGTTATGAAGCGTGTTTTAGCATGGGTAGAGGGGGGATCTTCATTCTTAGAATATATATATATATATATATATATATATATATATTATATATATATATATATATAAAAATGATACTTTGGTAACTTGGAAACCATCTAATTTTAGAAAAATGAATTTATACAATTCTTTTCTTTTCTTATGTATTTTTCTGGCTAGACATTTTTGATTATTTTTATATTATCCATAAAGTATAACTTTAATAAGTAAAGACAAACAAACAATAAATAAGAGAAGAAAAAGAAGAAAAAACTTCTCCCCTCACTCACAGAAAACAAGTTTGTCTCAAATGAAATACTTGTACTAAATATAATAAAAAGCCCAAACCTATTTTCAGATTTTGTATGAAAGTAAACTAGTGATTTTTATCACTATATTTGATGGCACATTAAAAAGTGATCTTTTTGGTCTGCAAATCAATCAAAAAGTAAACATATAGCTCATTATTGTCAAAATACAGACCATACCAAATCAAATAATTGCAACAGCAATTGAACATGTCTAATTGGATATATAACTCAAATAGAAGAACTCATAGACAATTCTCATTCCTATACAAGAATTTCTTTAGAACATTAGGTACTAACTATGAAATCAGTGAACCATCAAAACATTCATTCATTCATGATTATAACGGTGATGATATATTGTAAATAAAAATCAAATCGCTTTATGATTCATAATCCTTTTTAACAAGAATTTAAAATATTATTTTAGTGACACTAGAATTTAAATAAAATAATTCAAAGCCATGTTTTTACATGATGGCTAATAAATAAATAAATTGGAGAAGCATTCCTAAATAAATAAAACAAAAGTACATTTTTTCAACCTGGCCAGAGCAGGTAATGTAACCAAGGTTTTGTTCATTTGTTTAATGGCATATCAACTCCTTATTGGTTAATTAATACAGAAATTTGATTAATTTGTAAATGTTTGATTGTAATCATTACTTTATTTTCAATGTTTCATTGTATTTTAAGAGGGAATTTCACTTTTTTAGTTTGTTTATAGTTGTTAGTACACAGTTACATGATATCAAATATTCCTATCTAATACTAAAAAGTATACACAATTATACAGTTTCAAGTAATTATTTGTATTGAATAATACTCATTTGTTTGCACAGAGTTTTAAGTATTCCTATCTAACACCAATAATTTGCAATGAATAATATGATTTCAAGTAACTAATAAAAAATAATCCTTAGTACTCAATTATAGCTTCAAGTAACTATTTTTAATACAAATAATTTATACACAGTTATACAGTATCAAGTATTTCTATCTAATATGAATAATTTTTTTAATTTGACTCATAGGTACTACCACTGCAGGTCAGAGTGGCAATAAAGAACTGGAAGATCACCACCAGATGCAGGTTTGTGACATACCCAGGACACCTTTTTGGGGAGGGTCTTTCTTGCAGAGAATGCAGTTGGCATATTCTAAGTCCCCCACCAACAGGGCTACACCAAGGATTAAACTTTTTTAGCCAAAAAAAAACACCACAGCTCCTCAGATCTTCTCAAATGCATATGATTCAAAATTGATCAATTCTTCATGCACCTCACTGGATATCTTCACATGTTTGATGTACACACACACACACACACACACACACACACACACACACACACAACCAACAGAAAAATAAACCTAGGAAATTGTGAAACAAGAAAATTTAGTATCACTGAATTGAGAATTCAATAAATGTAAGCATTCTTATCTATATAAAAAAAAAAAATCCTGTGTATAAAGGTAGACACCCCTTTGTTAATGTTAGTATTTATGTTGTTTCATTTATTCTTCCTTAGCAACAAAAGTAAGTATAATGTTTGTCCAGGTCACAGTTTCTCTCCTCCTCATTCCTTGTGATTACACATGAATATAACAAAATAATAATTCTGATGGTAGAAACTGTTTTTTAAAACATTCCTATGGTCACAAGAAATTTGATTTGTCTTCTTGTTTTATATGTTGTCAAGGGAGATTATCCCCACCCTCAATTTTTATACATGTGGATGGGATAGAATATTGATTGGCTGGGGAAACATTGATCATTTCAATAACTGATGATTTGACTTCTTCTTTTTCTAAATTTTTACTTCAAGCAAGTGTTATAGAAAAGTATATGGTTGAAAAAAAAAAAAAAAAATGGACAAGAGGATTGGAACAGAAGTTGGTATATTTAGAAAAGATACAGGCTTTCTTCTTCCACTAGGTAGCGGTCAGGTGGTGAGTGGGGATGAGTCAGTTCTTGTCCTGGTGAGTGTGTTCTGTGCAGCGTGTAGTGATGCAGTGTGGAGTGGTAGTCAGCAGTTTTTGATCTTGTTGGAAATGTGACGCATGCAGAAGCTCTCTGGTACTGATTCCACTGTCAACTGCCATTTGTGACTTTTTGTTGACTCGGTTTTTATAGCCTGTTTGGGATCGAAATCCGAAAACCTCCCAAAAATAATCCCCCCCCCCCACCAAAAAAAAAAATCCCAAAAACTTTTGGGGAAAAGTTTGATTGTTTGAAAAAAAAAAAAAAAAGGACTTTTTAAATTGTTAATTTAGTTTTTTCAACCAGAAGCTGCATGGAGCCTACATGTGCAGGAACATGTTTTATTCATTATTTTGGTAGTTATTGTTGGGTCAACATCCGGTTGATATTACCTTTCCTCTTTTATTGGATTCTCTTCCTGAGTGTTTTAATTTGTTTTGTTTTTTTTCTGGTGAGTGGATGTATCAAGTTAGTGAATTTGTGAATCAAAAGAGATTTTGATTTTTGTTGTATTTTCTAATGACATTACAAATTCTTTTGGTCACCTGAAAAATTCACTTGCATCACTGGTCATCTGTGAAGCTGATCAAATTTTTAAACTATTTTGCTTACATTTAAAACTTGTCATGTAATTCTTGATGTGAGTATTAAGTAATAACTAACAAAGATTGAACAATTGATTTGAAAAAGAGAAAAGGTTTAAAGAAAAGTGTGAAAGATGGTAAAAATATTCTGTCTTATTGAACCATGATGGAGGAAGAGTTTGACTGATGTGGCAAACCTTTGAAAGTACAGGTGTCTATCAGAAATTAGTATGGTACCTGGATGAAATTAGTTTGAAAATTCCACACAAAGATTGGAACTGCAAACGCCTGGAAAAAAATGTCAGCAAAATATAAAAGAAGAGTTTAGAAGGCCTGAAATACAAATTCAGATTTTTATTCATTTTTTTTTATTATACATGTGTGTGTGTGTGTGTGTGTGTGTGTGTGTGTGTGAAGGAGAAACTCAACAAATTTTGCTTACCTTGCAAGCTGGTGTTACTTGACTCCAACGTTCGGGTCTTGAGGAATCCCTCCGAAGATACTAGAAAAGAAAAGAAAAAAATAATAAGCAGATAATTCATACCAAATTAACAGTTACAAGCAGATTGGACAAATCCAGAAATCTTGATCTCTTTCTTCTAAGAGAAATTAAGTAAAATGAAATAAAAAATGAAACAATTAGGTTCATAGCTAATACCTAGACAAATCTTACCATCAATACAGAATATATATATATATAGTCACAAACCAGCAGCCTGTTAGAACCAATAATAATTCCTTACAGATGAAATCAATTCATAGATCACCAAGAAATCCTGTTTGAAACATTAAAAATCCTTGAATTGGCAGATGACAAACAATCCAATTATTATATAACAAAATTTTATTCGCTAATCGCGAAATAATAAGAATAAAATATTATGATGAAATTGGGAGTAGGAAAGCAGAAAAATTTATACAAATATTATTTTTTTAATGGAAAGATATATCTATAAAAAAATAAAAAAATTGTTAATTTTCAGATGCATGTAATAAAATGTCGATAAAAGATGGATAGGGTGAGAGGTCAAAAGTTTTTTGTTTTACTTAACTCAACAGTTATGCTGCGATGGTTTGTCTTCTTTCATTTTCATGATTGTGAGAAGCAACATAGTTTGAGTCATTGTTTTGTCATAATGTTTGTCTTTGATTATTTCTTCAATAAACACCTCTGTGTAATCTTAATTTCTTATATGATTGTTTATCCACAATCATTTTTGGGGTTCCAATTAAATTGAATCAGTGGATAGCTGTGTTAGAGAGAAATTCTCTTGGAGGCATATCCATTTCAGAGCACCCGGTCTGCGGCGCATGCTGTCACCTCCAGTGATTTTTGCTGACTTTACCTATGAACAACTAAAGCTGTCTAACCCATACCTTGTACACCCATACAGTGAAATTCGTTTCCAAGAAAATATTGAAATGTATTTACAGTTAGCTGGAAATAGTGGGGAGGAAAAAAAACACAATGGGATGCATGGATATGATTTTTCTGTGTCAGTGACGCAGGATGTGTACCTATCAGCATCTGTGTGTGTGTGTGTATGTATATATATATATATATATATTATTTCTCTGAATGTTTGATGGCTCCCGATTACGACAAGAAAGTTCCCGAGTTCGAAAAGAAGGTTCCTGAGTCCGACAAGAAATACCTGAAGAAGGCCGGAGGGCATATCAGCCAAAACGTTGTACAAATAACAATGAAGATGGGGACAATAGTCCGAATAACGCAGATAATATATATATATATATATATATATACATGTATATACATACATACACATACACAGAGATGCTGATTGAAAGATTAGAGAGTGTAAAACATATTTGTTTCATAAGCAGTCAGCCCATAGCTTCATCTTGGCTCTTAATAAATTTAAATTAGGTCAAACTTTCCCTTTCTTAGAAATCTTACAAAATGTTGTTTTTTTTAATTCTATGATCGTAGGTATTTATTTTTTGTTTGAATTTAATTCGCTTTGCAAACTCACTTTTCCCTAATCCCAATTATCTATCCAGAGCTCAATAGATGACCCAATGGGTCACATTTTGTCTAGTGTATATATATATATATATATATATATTATATAATATATATATATATGCAATAGTGTTACAGAATTGATGAGTAGTTAATGTAGAATGTCAATTTTGAACAGTAAATGTAGAAAATTGTATTTGAATTTGAACCTAGCCATTAGAACAGTTGAAGATTTGATTGACAAGTTGTAATCTTAGTTTTGACCTTTTCTTCTGTTTGCCATTGCAGGCATCAGATAATAATTTTCAGTCTGGAGTGAGCTATCGACACAGAAAGACACGGATGGCTGGCTGGACTCACATGCATATGGTTTATAATTCCAAATCTTAAGAAATTAAATAAATATGTGATTCACAAAGATAACTGTTTTGAGTTTGTCACTAAAAGCAAATGATAACTCAGGACATCTCGCCGACATCTTAAGATGAAGAAACTGCCATAACCAGTGAGAAACAGCTAGGAAGTAAGAAGACAGATCGATGAATAGATACTCAGTCAAGCTACTCAGTAGTAAGAAGAAATACCAGACAAAGTCAAGAAGAAAGTGTTACTCAGAAGTAAGAAAGAACTACTCAGAATCATAAGAAGAAATACAGAAGTAAGTACAGATGAAGAAGATTTAGTATGGGAGATATAACCACAGATATCTCTCATATGATAATAGATATTATAACGATGAGTGTCCCTCATAATACATAACATCTAAGTAAAAAGATGGTATACAACAATAGTTTTGTGCATAACTTTTATAAGAAAACCATTTAAAAAAATAAACTTCTAAAATGAGAAATTAAGAACAATTGTTTTGTGACAATTATAATGAAAACAAAAACAAACACGCCCAAATATATGGTATGGTAATTGTCCTCATTTTAATATAACATCACTCAGTTTTTATTGGATATTAGTATACAAATGCCTGAAACTGAAATCAATCAGGGGTTGTTTTTTTTTTTTTAAAGAATGCAAGTCCAGAAGTATTATTGCTGTCAGGAGATGCTTTAAATATTTTCAGGATCAAGTGTAAGAGAAAAAATAAACTTTGAAAAGAGGTGGGGTGCATTGCAGCTGAACATAGCTGTTTCTTATGACCCGTTTATTTTAAGGAGGCATAATTATTATCAAGGGTGAAAAAAGAATCAACAAACTCCATTTTTGGCTGAAGCTATTTCTTTAAACTAATTCTCTTGCTAAAAGGTATGAATTCACTTTTCCTTGCATTCTCTTTCAGCATTAAAAAATCTTTACAAACGTCGCGTTGCTAGCAGTAATTATTTTATGAACTTTGGCAAAATTCAATGTTTCTCTTATTCTCTAGAACCATTACAGTGGACAACTGAGAATCATTGATCATAAGCTGTCTATATTAAAGCAGCAAAGAGAAATCTTAAAAGGAAAGAATCAAGTTAATTACATGAAAAAAATCATTGTTAATCTCTTGATTAGTGCCTTTATTTTCTAGTCACACACACACACACACACACACTTGTCTTTTTTAGAAATACATTGATGAGATAGAAAGCACCTGCAACAACACACTGTCATTTAAAAACAATTGACATTTTACAAAGATGTTACAATTTTGATAATTTTGAATGAAAATTTTCTGGGTTCCAACTTATGTTTTCACGTAGCATTCAGATTTTTCATTTAAATCATTATTTTGACAAGCCAAAATTCCAGTCCAGAATATTTTTATTATACACTGAGGTACTCTGACTAGAAACCCTTATCATTATAGTCACCATGTTTCAGCTGTTGTATTATCTGGCACTTTTCGGATGTTTGTCATAGTTAATAACTTTCTGGGAATTTGGAAATTAACCCTTTATCCATAGGGCAAATTGTTTTACTCTCTTTGCTTAGAAAATATTTTGTATAAGTTAATTCTTCCTTGTTTGATCACTTCTTTACTTGTTATAAAAGATTGTCTATGTCACTTTCACTGTAACACGATGAAAAATACCAAAGCCCAGAAAAAATAGATCTCCATTCAAGCATTTATTTCAATTCAAATAGATGGATACAATGGATTCTTTTTTTTCTTTTTTTTATAACTGGTTTATATAATTGTTTAGCACAGAAAATAAAACCCCATATTTATTGGCTGAGTAAAAATAGAATTATATCAAAGAATTCATTTAAGAAATACCTCATATATAGATCCACCCAGGTCAAGTCAACAATACAGAAGCATATCGTTTGGCATAGAAAACATTTCACTAAACTGACTAAAAATCCCTCAAAATAGGTTCAGAGTACCAAATCTAATGTTATGCTACTTTCAAATAACTCACAGCAACTTTAGACATTTTATATTTCCATTCAATTATTTCATCAAATCAGCAAAAACATTGTTTTAGTTATGTAGTTGCTTCATGACTGAAATTAAGAGTTGTCCTCAACCTAATGAAACTATTACCTATGTAATACAGTCAACCTCTAATTTGGTCTTCAAAAATAATTTATACACTTGTATATATGATTGCTTTTATGACATGCATACATAATTAGCTTAATTCATTTGTTAAGAACTGTTTATCAGCAGCAGATAATGACAGGAAACCATGTTGAATAATCTATATATAATGGAGATAGACTGCATTTTTGTCTGAAGCCGAAACTACGTCACGGCTGACGTCACATATTTCAAACTAAATTCTAGCGTTTTTCAATGAGAACCTAATTTGTAATCAATTTATGTTATACATAATATTAAAGGAACAAATTGCTTTATATACAAGTATTAAGATGCGTTTGTAATATTTGCTGGTTTGTAATATTTGCATAGCCAATTTTCAACGAATCTTTTAATAAATGCATGTTTAGTTCTAAACAGTTTCTAATTGATATTTTAATTCTTATTTGTATTTATAATTATTTCGTGTATAAAGTTTGCGAGAAATTAATTTAAAAATAAAGATACAGCTACTAATTTAAATCATACCTTAAATTATTAGTTATGGTCTTTTGTCCGTGACTACTCCCGTTTTCGTTGCGGTAAAAAAAAAAAATATTTTTAAAGTTTTAATAGAGTTAATTTTTAATGA
Organism: Doryteuthis pealeii; assembly: GCA_023376005.1. Taxonomy (NCBI): domain Eukaryota; kingdom Metazoa; phylum Mollusca; class Cephalopoda; order Myopsida; family Loliginidae; genus Doryteuthis; species Doryteuthis pealeii. Next base: position 30,412,385 of record CM042165.1, read on the forward strand.
AAAAATTTATAGAAAAATTTATTTTTAATTTTCGCGGCACCTTCACAAATATAACAAGTATTTTTTATTTCAAATTATTTTATTTCTATTAGGAATTTTTAAAAAATTTATAGATAAATTTATAGATAAAATTTATTTTTTATTTTCGCGGCACCTTCACAAATATAACAAGTATTTTTTATTTCAAATTTTATTATTCCTATTAGGAATTTAAAAAATGTTTACATTTAATTTTTAAACATTCCTAATAGAAATAATATTGAAAATAAAATCTGTTATATTTGTGAAGGTGCCGCGAAAAATTAATAAATAAATTTTATCTAAAATTTGTTCTTAAAATTAACTCTATTAAAAATTAAAATATTTTTTTTTTTACCGCAACGAAAACGGGAGTAGTCACGGACAAAAGACCATTAACTAATAATTTAAGTATGATTTAAATTAGTAGCTGTATCTTTATTTTTAAATTAATTTCTCGCAAAACTTTATACACGAAATAATTATAAATACAAATAAGAATTAAAATTCAATTAGAACTGTTTAGAACTAAACATGCATTTATTAAAAGATTCGTTTAAAATTGCTATGCAAATATTACAAACCAGCAATATTACAAACGCATCTTAATACTTGTATATAAAGCAATTTGTTTTTAATATTATGTAATAACATAAATTGATTACAATTAGTTCTCATTGAAAAAACGCTAGAATTTAGTTTGAAAATATGTGACGTCAGCCGTGACGTAGTTTCGGCTTCAGACAAAAATGCAGTCTATCTCCATTATATATAGATTATTCACATGGTTTCCTGTCATTACTGCTGCTGAATAAACAGTTCTTAACAAATGAATTAAGCTAATTATGTATGCATGTCATAAAAGCAATCATATATACAAGTGTATAAATTATTTTTGAAGACCAAATTAGAGGTTGACTGTATTACATAGGTAATAGTTTCATTAGGTTGAGGACAACTCTTAATTTCAGTCATGAAGCAACTACATAACTAAAACAATGTTTTTGCTGATTTGATGAAATAATTGAATGGAAATATAAAATGTCTAAAGTTGCTGTGAGTTATTTGAAAGTAGCATAACATTAGATTTGGTACTCTGAACCTATTTTGAGGGATTTTTAGTCAGTTTAGTGAAATGTTTCCTATGCCAAAAGATATGCTTCTGTATTGTTGACTTGACCTGGGTGGATCTATATATGAGGTATTTCTTAAATGAATTCTTTGATATAATTCTATTTTTACTCAGCCAATAAATATGGGGTTTTATTTTCTGTGCTAAACAATTATATAAACCAGTTATAAAAAAAAAGAAAAAAAAAGAATCCATTGTATCCATCTATTTGAATTGAAATAAATGCTTGAATGGAGATCTATTTTTTCTGGGCTTTGGTATTTTTCATCGTGTTACAGTGAAAGTGACATAGACAATCTTTTATAACAAGTAAAGAAGTGATCAAACAAGGAAGAATTAACTTATACAAAATATTTTCTAAGCAAAGAGAGTAAAACAATTTGCCCTATGAATAAAGGGTTAATTTCCAAATTCCCAGAAAGTTATTAACTATGACAAACATCCGAAAAGTGCCAGATAATACAACAGCTGAAACATGGTGACTATAATGATAAGGGTTTCTAGTCAGAGTACCTCAGTGTATAATAAAAATATTCTGGACTGGAATTTTTGCTTGTCAAAATAATGATTTAAATGAAAAATCTGAATGCTACGTGAAAACACAATTAAGTTGGAACCCAGAAAATTTTCATTCAAAATTATCAAAATTGTAACATCTTTGTAAAATGTCAATTGTTTTTAAATGACAGTGTGTTGTTGCAGGTGCTTTCTATCTCATCAATGTATTTCTAAAAAAGACGTGTGTGTGTGTGTGTGTGTGTGTGTGACTAGAAAATAAAGGCACTAATCAAGAGATTAACAATGATTTTTTTCATGTAATTAACTTGATTCTTTCCTTTTAAGATTTCTCTTTGCTGCTTTAATATAGACAGCTTATGAACAATGATTCTCAGTTGTCCACTGTAATGGTTCTAGAGAATAAGAGAAACATTGAATTTTGCCAAAGTTCATAAAATAATTACTGCTAGCAACGCAACGTTTGTAAAGATTTTTTAATGCTGAAAGAGAATGCAAGGAAAAGTGAATTCATACCTTTTAGCAAGAGAATTAGTTTAAAGAAATAGCTTCAGCCAAAAATGGAGTTTGTTGATTCTTTTTTCACCCTTGATAATAATTATGCCTCCTTAAAATAAACGGGTCATAAGAAACAGCTATGTTCAGCTGCAATGCACCCCACCTCTTTTCAAAGTTTATTTTTTCTCTTACACTTGATCCTGAAAATATTTAAAGCATCTCCTGACAGCAATAATACTTCTGGACTTGCATTCTTTAAAAAAAAAACAACCCCTGATTGATTTCAGTTTCAGGCATTTGTATACTAATATCCAATAAAAACTGAGTGATGTTATATTAAAATGAGGACAATTACCATACCATATATTTGGGCGTGTTTGTTTTTGTTTTCATTATAATTGTCACAAAACAATTGTTCTTAATTTCTCATTTTAGAAGTTTATTTTTTTAAATGGTTTTCTTATAAAAGTTATGCACAAAACTATTGTTGTATACCATCTTTTTACTTAGATGTTATGTATTATGAGGGACACTCATCGTTATAATATCTATTATCATATGAGAGATATCTGTGGTTATATCTCCCATACTAAATCTTCTTCATCTGTACTTACTTCTGTATTTCTTCTTATGATTCTGAGTAGTTCTTTCTTACTTCTGAGTAACACTTTCTTCTTGACTTTGTCTGCTATTTCTTCTTACTACTGAGTAGCTTGACTGAGTATCTATTCATCGATCTGTCTTCTTACTTCCTAGCTGTTTCTCACTGGTTATGGCAGTTTCTTCATCTTAAGATGTCGGCGAGATGTCCTGAGTTATCATTTGCTTTTAGTGACAAACTCAAGACAGTTATCTTTGTGAATCACATATTTATTTAATTTCTTAAGATTTGGAATTATAAACCATATGCATGTGAGTCCAGCCAGCCATCCGTGTCTTTCTGTGTCGATAGCTCACTCCAGACTGAAAATTATTATCTGATGCCTGCAATGGCAAACAGAAGAAAAGGTCAAAACTAAGATTACAACTTGTCAATCAAATCTTCAACTGTTCTAATGGCTAGGTTCAAATTCAAATACGATTTTCTACATTAACTGTTCAAAATTGACATTCTACATTAACTACTCATCAATTCTGTAACACTATTGCATATATATATATATATATATATATATATATATATATACACTAGACAAAATGTGACCCATTGGGTCATCTATTGAGCTCTGGATAGATAATTGGGATTAGGGAAAAGTGAGTTTGCAAAGCGAATTAAATTCAAACAAAAAATAAATACCTACGATCATAGAATTAAAAAAAAAAACATTTTGTAAGATTTCTAAGAAAGGGAAAGTTTGACCTAATTTAAATTTATTAAGAGCCAAGATGAAGCTATGGGCTGACTGCTTATGAAACAAATATGTTTTACACTCTCTAATCTTTCAATCAGCATCTCTGTGTATGTGTGTGTGTATGTATGTATATACATGTATATATATATATATATATATATATATATATATATATATATATTATCTGCGTTATTCGGACTATTGTCCCCATCTTCATTGTTATTTGTACAACGTTTTGGCTGATATGCCCTCCGGCCTTCTTCAGGTATTTCTTGTCGGACTCAGGAACCTTCTTTTCGAACTCGGGAACTTTCTTGTCGTAATCAGGAGCCATCAAACATTCAGAGAAATAATATATATATATATATATATATATATATACATACATACACACAGATGCTGATAGGTACACATCCTGCGTCACTGACACAGAAAAACCATATCCATGCATCCCATTGTGTTTTTTTTCCTCCCCACTATTTCCAGCTAACTGTAAATACATTTCAATATTTTCTTGGAAACGAATTTCACTGTATGGGTGTACAAGGTATGGGTTAGACAGCTTTAGTTGTTCATAGGTAAAGTCAGCAAAAATCACTGGAGGTGACAGCATGCGCTGCAGACCGGGTGCTCTGAAATGGATATGCCTCCAAGAGAATTTCTCTCTAACACAGCTATCCACTGATTCAATTTAATTGGAACCCCAAAAATGGTTGTGGATAAACAATCATATAAGAAATTAAGATTACACAGAGGTGTTTATTGAAGAAATAATCAAAGACAAACATTATGACAAAACGATGACTCAAACTATGTTGCTTCTCACATTCATGAAAATGAAAGAAGACAAACCATCGCAGCATAACTGTTGAGTTAAGTAAAACAAAAAACTTTTGACCTCTCACCCTATCCATCTTTTATCGACATTTTATTACATGCATCTGAAAATTAACAATTTTTTTTATTTTTTATAGATATATCTTTCCATTAAAAAAATAATATTTGTATAAATTTTTTCTGCTTTCCTACTCCCAATTTCATCATAATATTTTATTCTTATTATTTCGCGATTAGCGAATAAAATTTTGTTATATAATAATTGGATTGTTTTGTCATCTGCCAATTCAAGGATTTTTTAATGTTTCAAACAGGATTTCTTGGTGATCTATGAATTGATTTCATCTGTAAGGAATTATTATTGGTTCTAACAGGCCGCTGGTTTGTGACTATATATATATATATTCTGTATTGATGGTAAGATTTGTCTAGGTATTAGCTATGAATCTAATTGTTTCATTTTTTATTTCATTTTACTTAATTTCTCTTAGAAGAAAGAGATCAAGATTTCTGGATTTGTCCAATATGCTTGTAACTGTTAATTTGGTATGAATTATCTGCTTATTATTTTTTTCTTTTCTTTTCTAGTATCTTCGGAGGGATTCCTCAAGACCCGAACGTTGGAGTCAAGTAACACCAGCTTGCAAGGTAAGCAAAATTTGTTGAGTTTCTCCTTCACACACACACACACACACACACACACACACACACACACACACACACGTATAATAAAAAAAATGAATAAAAATCTGAATTTGTATTTCAGGCCTTCTAAACTCTTCTTTTATATTTTGCTGACATTTTTTTCCAGGCGTTTGCAGTTCCAATCTTTGTGTGGAATTTTCAAACTAATTTCATCCAGGTACCATACTAATTTCTGATAGACACCTGTACTTTCAAAGGTTTGCCACATCAGTCAAACTCTTCCTCCATCATTGTTCAATAAGACAGAATATTTTTACCATCTTTCACACTTTTCTTTAAACCTTTTCTCTTTTTCAAATCAATTGTTCAATCTTTGTTAGTTTATACTTAATACTCACATCAAGAATTACATGACAAGTTTTAAATGTAAGCAAAATAGTTTAAAAATTTGATCAGCTTCACAGATGACCAGTGATGCAAGTGAATTTTTCAGGTGACCAAAAGAATTTGTAATGTCATTAGAAAATACAACAAAAATCAAAATCTCTTTTGATTCACAAATTCACTAACTTGATACATCCACTCACCAGAAAAAAAACAAAACAAATTAAAACACTCAGGAAGAGAATCTAATAAAAGAGGAAAGGTAATATCAACCGGATGTTGACCCAACAATAACTACCAAAATAATGAATTAAACATGTTCCTGCACATGTAGGCTCCATGCAGCTTCTGGTTGAAAAACTAAATTAACAATTTTAAAAAGTCCTTTTTTTTTTTTTTTTTTTTTCAAACAATCAAACTTTTTCCCAAAAGTTTTTTGGGATTTTTTTTTTTTGGGGGGGGGGGGGGTATTTTTGGGAGGTTTTCGGATTTCGATCCCAAACAGGCTATAAAACCGAGTCAACAAAAAGTCACAAATGGCAGTTGACAGTGGAATCAGTACCAGAGAGCTTCTGCATGCGTCACATTTCCAACAAGATCAAAAACTGCTGACAGACTACCACTCCACACTGCATCACTACACGCTGCACAGAACACACTCACCAGGACAAGAACTGACTCATCCCCACTCACCACCTGACCGCTACCTAATGGAAGAAGAAAGCCTGTATCTTTTCTAAATATACCAACTTCTGTTCCAATCCTCTTGTCCATTATTTTATTTTTTTTTTCAACCATATACTTTTCTATAACACTTGCTTGAAGTAAAAATTTAGAAAAAGAAAAAGTCAAATCATCAGTTATTGAAATGATCAATGTTTCCCCTGCCAATCAATATTCTATCCCATCCACATGTATAAAAATTGAGGGTGGGGATAATCTCCCTTGACAACATATAAAGCAAGAGGACAAATCAAATTTCTTGTGACCATAGGAATGTTTTAAAAAACGGTTTCTACCATCAGAATTATTATTTTGTTATATTCATGTGTAATCACAAGGAATGAGGAGGAGAGAAACTGTGACCTGGACAAACATTATACTTACTTTTGTTGCTAAGGAAGAATAAATGAAACAACATAAATACTAACATTAACAAAGGGGTGTCTACCTTTATACACAGGATTTTTTTTTTATATATAGATAAGAATGCTTACATTTATTGAATTCTCAATTCAGTAATACTAAATTTTCTTGTTTCACAATTTCTTAGGTTTATTTTTCTGTTGTGTGGTGTGTGTGTGTGTGTGTGTGTGTGTGTGTGTGTGTGTGTGTACATCAAACATGTGAAGATATCCAGTGAGGTGCATGAAGAATTGATCAATGTTGAATCATATGCATTTGAGAAGATCTGAGGAGCTGTGGTGTTTTTTTTTGGCTAAAAAAGTTTAATCCTTGGTGTAGCCCTGTTGTTGGGGGACTTAGAATATGCCAACTGCATACTCTGCAAGAAAGACCCTCCCCAAAAAGGTGCCCTGGGTATGTCACAAACCTGCATCTGGTGGTAATGTTCCAGTTCTTTATTGCCACTCTGACCTGCAGTGGTAGTACCTATGAGTCAAATTTAAAAAATTATTCATATTAGATAGAAATACTTGATACTGTATAACTGTGTATAAATTATTTGTATTAAAAATAGTTACTTGAAGCTATAATTGAGTACTAAGGATTATTTTTATTAGTTACTTTAAATCATATAGTTCATTGTTAGATAGGAATACTTAAAACTCTGTGCAAACAAATGAGTATTATTCAATACAAATAATTACTTGAAACTGTATAATTGTGTATACTTTTTAGTATTAGATAGGAATATTTGATATCATGTAACTGTGTACTAACAACTATAAACAAACTAAAAAAGTGAAATTCCCTCTTAAAATGCAATGAAACATTGAAAATAAAGTAATGATTACAATCAAACATTTACAAATTAATCAAATTTCTGTATTAATTAACCAATAAGGAGTTGATATGCCATTAAACAAATGAACAAAACCTTGGTTACATTACCTGCTCTGGCCAGGTTGAAAAAATGTACTTTTGTTTTATTTATTTAGGATGCTTCTCCAATTTATTTATTTATTAGCCATCATGTAAAAAACATGGCTTTGAATTATTTTATTTAAATTCTAGTGTCACTAAAATAATATTTTAAATTCTTGTTAAAAAGGATTATGAATCATAAAGCGATTTGATTTTTATTTACAATATATCACACCGTTATAATCATGAATGAATGAATGTTTTGATGGTTCACTGATTTCATAGTTAGTACCTAATGTTCTAAAGAAATTCTTGTATAGGAATGAGAATTGTCTATGAGTTCTTCTATTTGAGTTATATATCCAATTAGACATGTTCAATTGCTGTTGCAATTATTTGATTTGGTATGGTCTGTATTTTGACAATAATGAGCTATATGTTTACTTTTTTGATTGATTTGCAGACCAAAAAGATCACTTTTTAATGTGCCATCAAATATAGTGATAAAAATCACTAGTTTACTTTCATACAAAATCTGAAAATAGGTTTGGGCTTTTTATTATATTTAGTACAAGTATTTCATTTGAGACAAACTTGTTTTCTGTGAGTGAGGGGAGAAGTTTTTTCTTCTTTTTCTTTTCTTATTTATTGTTTGTTTGTCTTTACTTATTAAAGTTATACTTTATGGATAATATAAAAATAATCAAAAATGTCTAGCCAGAAAAATACATAAGAAAAGAAAAGAATTGTATAAATTCATTTTTCTAAAATTAGATGGTTTCCAAGTTACCAAAGTATCATTTTTATATATATATATATATATATATATATATATATATATATTCTAAGAATGAAGATCCCCCCTCTACCCATGCTAAAACACGCTTCATAACAACTATAAAATGATTGAACATTTTTATTCTTCATCAATAATTTGTCATATAATAGTGAATAGAATGCTTAAAGATAATGATTTTCTCTAGTATAAAATCATGGACCAATCCTTTTTGTATCTCAGAATGATTAAATAATTATCAAAATATTTCAAGTTGATTTGAGTTTAAAATCATCTTTTCATTATTGCAAATATTTTATGGTTTCATCTTGTTTCTTTCTTTTTATTGCACTTAATCTTATTTCTTTCATTTCTAATTAAATCTTCTGATAAAACAAAAAGAAAAATCAAAATTAATTATAAAATATATAATGATTAAAATACTTTAATTCTAAATCTCAGAGCCACTTATATGTATTATTATTATTATTATGACTACAGAATCATCAACAATACAGCATGGAATAAAGTTGGAATACAAAGACAATGACAAAAAGATTTTGGGCAAGAACTCTACTTTATAACAATTTCAGTTGTACAAAGAAGACATTCAGCATTTAAAATATACAAAATGTTATTCAATGTTTTGTTAGATAGGAGAATAAACAAGCCTATGTATGTGTGTTTTTCCAAAGAGATAAAACTCTGTAATAATGATACATGTGGTTGATGTAGCTGCCAGTTATCTTACTTGTGCTTGTTATTGGATTTACAGTTATTGATGGTGTATCTGTTGCACAAAAAGATGCACCATCATTTCAACTGTTATCACCTTTGTACAGATATTTCTTTTAAAACATCTATGCCACCTTTTGTGTGTTTGTCCCTCTTAATTCCTACTGCGATGGAGGAGTAGCAACATGCACAAACTTAATGCAGCTAACCCTTTGAGTCAATCTTATTTGAAGAGATGGTTATTTTCTTTTTGACAAAAAATGGCAATCATTTATTTATGTTAATACAGTAAAAGGAAAATAATTAAACCTTTTTTTATATTATCACATACTTAACATTATAATCTACACTAACCATAGATTATTGTTTACACAAATAAACGATGCCCTTGTAAGTTGCAGGGGTCAACCTAAAAATGAACATGAATGAATACAGTAAGTTTGAGGTAGGTAAAAACGATGCAGAACTTGGTTAAATGTTGAACTTGTTCACATTGAAGTCATTGAATAACTGGTCTACTCTTTTGGATATAAATTTTCCTTAAGTTCATGTATGGCTGGTTCATCAGTGTAGCAAATATGAACAGGCAAATTACATTTCTTTTTCAGAAGATAAAGATATTAGTCCAGAGTCACTAATGTTGCCTCATCTTCAACTTTTCTTAGAAAAATTCTTTTCATATTCTCAAGGCAAAACATATTTAATCCAGTCTTTTAAAAAAAATTTTTTTACCATTAAAAAAAAACAAAAACACTTGTACATTGTTTATACACATATGCAATTGTGCTTATGCATACACATGCACATATGTGTATATCTACTCACATGTTTGAATATATATGAATATGCACACATGATCCCCACTTGAAGCAATATCATATTAGCCCAATATGTTCTTAATCATACACATCATTTTGCCTTTTTTCTCCTCCAACTTTTATCAAGAGCAAAAAATATCTTTGAGGATTTATTGTCTTAATTCTATTTGATGATCATTTTGGCTTTTTTCTATCAAATTCTTTTTACTCGTTTCATTTGTTTTGTTCTAATTTTTAAAATTTCTCATTTTCTCTTTCACTATTTTTATTTCTTCATCCCTTTCTCAATTCCTTGTTTTACTCTCCTATCTCTTTTCCTCCTCCTTTTTGTCTATCCACTCTTTCTTTTTGCCTACCTACTTTTTCCTTCTTTTTCTTTTTTCTCCACTCTCATTCATCCTCCTTTCTTCTATATTTGTTGTCCCCCTCCTCCTCCTCCTCACTCTTTCCCACTTCCTTTATTCTGTCATCCTTCCCATCCTCCTTATAATCTTGCTTTTTTTTCTCTTAATTTCTACTTTCTTTCTATTTATCTTCTTTCTTCTCACTTCCATCAAATACTAACCTTCAGCTAATAGACACTTGCACATTCTTTTATTTTTCTCTTGCTTTCATTACAGCCTTCAATCTCCTGTTCTTATTTCTACTTTTCAACCCCTTTTTTTCAACCCCTTCATCACACAATTAGCATAAGTGACTCTCCTAACAAACATAAAAGGAAGGATCTTTCATCCTTTCTTTTTATCTTCCCAATATGAAATATAACAGATATTTGTTGCTTTTCTCACAACCTTTCTCATAATGCATTCTTCAGACTTCCTTGAGTGTATAATTAATCTGGTAGAAAACATTTCTAGATGGGATTCCTGAAAGCCACATCAATTTTATGAGGGAAACTCACAAAATCCACCTACATATACTGTGTAAATCAATGCATTAGTTGATTTTTTTTTTCAGAATCTTTAAGACATTGGTGATATATATATATATATATGTGTGTGATTGAACTATATATTGATTTCTCTCATGCAGCCTGTGTCACTCATGTAAGCAGCTGCCTTTATCATAGGCTTTCTCTATATATAAATCTTTCTCCTCTGAGGTTCTCCATCTCTCATTACTGTAGATATGTATTAGATTTAGCTTAGTCTGGCACAAGGCTCTCACTGTACAAGATCCAATAAGGATCATGCTCATTAGTAACATACAGAATATTTATTTATTTTAAAAGATTACCTGCTGTCAAATAAGGAAACAAAGTTCAATTTCTAAAAAATCTTCTTATGAAGAACAGAAAAAGAGAAATGTATCTGAATGTTTAATATTTCTAATTAAAAAAAAATCTATATCAAGTGTTCTTAATTGTCTGTGAATCTGTCTTGTAATATGCATATGAATACAATAATAAACACTTTCCAGTATTTAGAATAGAAATGGCTTCCCTTCCCAGCATTCCATTGCCGGAAGTGATGTACTTAAATTATAAGATTAAATTGTGTTAGTGTAATAGATTTTAATTTCTTTGATGCTTTTGGAGTTAATAGTTCAGAGCATGAAGATAATAAAATAATGGTGTATGTCAATGAAAATAATTTAGACAATTCTTGCAGCTACTTTTATAATCATGACATGAAAGACAACATATTTAATCCTCCTCAACAAAATAATCCTAGACATTAATACTCAGCATCAAAATAACCAAACTACAAACTTTGGACATTTTGAATTTATTGAAAAAAAATTGCTAAATAAACAATACAGTCTGAAATAATATTTTAAGAAATACTATATTAAAAAAATTTTAAAATGTAATAAAAAAACTAGTTATCAACTCAATTGAATTTATCCCAAAAGTCTAGGAATTCTGCCAAGAGACTAGCAATATCTTTACCAAAAATGTACCTAATTTACATGGCTATCCGTGTGAGATGAAACTGTTGATTTTCTTCTTTTTTTTTCTCTCTGTAATCATCTCTTTCCATCACACATATAAATCAGGCAACACCACCCACCAGAGAAACTCTTCCTACATACATCACCCAACACCCGTAACTTCATTGTTACCTTTGTCCTTCACTGAAGTACAAATTCTAACCTTGACTCCCTGCCAAGCATTTGTTCTTTCAGGTGATTAGGGAAGAATTGTCTGGTCTGAGCCAAAACCCAGGACATGGCCCTGCCAGTTAAACATATTTCTTCTGGCCTAGATGAATACCAGCATACATGTCTGTGTCTTTAGTGAACTCTATTCAGTAATATCTATAGAATAGGTACACCATCATGTTGAAAGTGTGCACTGCAAAAATATCTTAGGTAATCTTGTAAGAGACATAAATATTAAGAATATCCTTAACTCTCCTCTTTAAGTTCAAAAAATTTACCGTTTGAGTAAAAATGAATTATTTTATGATTCTCACCTACTAATAATATCCTGAGGATTGATAAAACTCTTGTAATCTAAAGCAAAATCCAAATTCATCAAAGCAAAATGTTGTGTGGGGAGGCAGTTAAATCTCAAGATTCATTTGGTTGAATTTTTATTTAAATTCATAGACTGAAATTGAATCTTTTGGTTTCAAATTTAAGAGTCAAGTATTACTTTAAAAATATTTCAGTCTTGGAAATCTGACTTTC